>OX439378.1:26053008-26692609 GCA_949319315.1 Zelleria hepariella | reverse complement strand
GAAATTGTATTGAGAGCAACGCCTTTTTTTCAGTTTTTGGCCACATTTTTGCTCCGATTTTTCTGTAACTTAATACAAGTACTCTACGACAAAATCAAATAGTAACGTATTCTTAAAATTTTCAAGAATTCCTACCTAGCTGGTAAAATTGTATGTCAAAAGACTCAAAAGTCACCAAAAATGCAGTTAATTTACTTAAAAGGTTACCGCATGCCGTTGTGAAATTGTGATAAAATACGTAATTTGAGCTACAAAAAACCAAATCTTGCCGTTCCTGACCCGCCGCAAACATGAAAAAATTCAAGCCAAAAGTAGGCAAAAATGCAATTAATTCAGAATAAAAGGTTACCGCTTGCCACCTTGATATTATAAAAATTTATGCAATTCCACATACTAGAACCTAAATCTTTCAGTCTCTAACCCGCCGCATCCATGAAAAAAATTAAGTCTAAAATCGAAAAATGCGTTTTGGCAATGAATGTATGGGTAACTTGCTTTACATCCGGTAGTTCTGACTTTTGGCTGATTTGTTTATGATGTTGGCCCAATGAATTAACCAAGTTTGTGATCTCGAGCGCCGACCGCAACCAAGTAAAAAACAGAAAAAACCGCGAAATTGTATTGAGAGCAACGCCTTTTTTCAGTTTTTGGCCACATTTTTGCTCCGATTTTTCTGTAACTTAGTACAAGTACTCTACGACAAAATCAAATAGTAACGTATTCTTAAAATTTTCAAGAATTCCCCCCTAGCCGGTAAAATTGTATGTCAAAAGACTCAAAAGTCACCAAAAATGCAGTTAATTCACTTAAAAGGTTACCGCATGCCGTTGTGAAATTGTGATAAAATACGTAATTTGAGCTACAAAAAACCAAATCTTGCCGTTCTTAACCCGCCGCATCAATGAGAAATTTAAGGTCAAACGTACGAAAAAATGCACTTAATTCAGAATAAAAGGTTACCGCTTGCCACCTTGATATTGTGAAAATTTATGCAATTCCACATACTAGAACCTAAATCTTGCAGTCCCTAACCCGCCGCATCCATGAAAAAAATTAAGTCAAAAATCGAAAAAATGCGTTTTGGCGATGAATGTATGGGTACCTTGCTTTACATCCGGTAGTTCTGACTTTTGGCTGATTTGTTTATGATGTTGGCCCAATGAATTATCCAAGTTTGTGATCTCGAGCGCCGACCGCAACCATGTAAAAAACCGAAAAAACCGCGAAATTGTATTGAAAGCAACGCCTTTTTTCAGTTTTTGGCCACATTTTCACTCCGATTTTTCTGTAAATTGGTACAAGTACTCTACGGCCAAATCAAATAGTAACGTATTCTTAAATTTTTCAAGAATTCCCCCCTAACCGGTAAAATTGTATGTCAAAAGTCACCAAAAATGCAGTTAATTCACTTAAAAGGTTACCGCATGCCGTTGTGAAATTGTGATAAAATACGTAATTTGAGCTACAAAAAACCAAATCTTGCCGTTCCTAACCCGCCGCAAACATGAAAAAATTCAAGCCAAAAGTGGGCAAAAATGCACTTAATTCAGAATAAAAGGTTACCGCTTAACACCTTCATATTGTGAAAATTTATGCAATTCCACATTAATAGAACCTAAATCTTGCAGTCCCTAACCCGCCGCATCCATGAAAAAAATAAAGTCAAAAATCGAAAAATGCGTTTTGGCAATGAATGTATGGGTACCTTGCTTTACATCCGGTATTTCTGACTTTTGGCAGATTTGTTTATGATGTTGGCACAATGAATTATCCAAGTTTGTGATCTCGAGCGCCGGCCCCAACCATGTAAAAAACCGAAAAAACCGCGAAATAGTATTGAGAGCAACGCCTTTTTTTCAGTTTTTGGCCACATTTTTGCTCCGATTTTTCTTTAAATTGGTACAAGTACTCTACGACAAAATCGAATAGTAACGTATTCTTAAATTTTTCAAGAATTCCCCCCTAACCGGTACAATTGTATGTCAAAAGTCACCAAAAATGCAGTTAATTCACTTAAAAGGTTATTGCATGCCGTTGTAAAATTGTGATAAAATACGTAATTTAAGTTTTTGTAGTTCAAATAACGTATTTTATCACAATTTCATGGCGGCTTGCGGTATACTTCTAAGTAAAATAAGTGCATTTTTGGTGACCATTGACATACAATTTTACCTGTTAGGCGGGAATTCTAGAAAATTTTAAGAATATGTTGCTATTTGATTTTGTCGTAGAGCACTTGTACTGAGTAACAGAAAAATCGGAGAAAAATAGTGGTCAAAAATTAAAAAAAGGCGTTGCTCTCAATAAAATTTCGCGGTTTTTTCGGTTTTTTACATGGTTTCAGTCGGCGCTCGAGATCACAAACTTGGTTGGGCCAACCTCATAAACAAATCAGCCAAAAGTCAGAACTACCGGATGTAATGCAAGGTACCTACTCATACATTTATTGCCAAAACGCATTTTTCGATTTTTGACTTAATTTTTTTCATGGGTTAGGAACTGGAAAATTTAGGTTCTATTACGTAGAATTACGTAAATTTTCACAATATCAAGGTGACAAGCGGTAACCTTTTATTCTGAATTAAGTGCATTTTTGCCTACTTTAGGCTTGAAATTTTTCATGTTTGCGGCGGGTCAGGAACGGCAAGATTTGGTTTTTTGTAGCTCAAATTACGTATTTTATCACAATTTCACAACGGCATGCGGTAACCTTTTAAGTGGATTAACTGCATTTTTGGTGACTTTTGAGTCTTTTGACATACAATTTTACCGGTTAGGGGGAAATTCTTGAAAAATTTAAGAATACGTTACTATTTGATTTGGCCGTAGAGTACTTGTACCAATTTACAGAAAAATCGGAGCGAAAATGTGGCCAAAAACTGAAAAAAGGCGTTGCTTTCAATACAATTTCGCGGTTTTTTCGGTTTTTTACATGTTTGCGGTCGGCGCTCGAGATCACAAACTTGGATAATTCATTGGGCCAACATCATAAACAAATCAGCCAAAAGTCAGAACTACCGGATGTAAAGCAAGGTACCCATACATTCATTGCCAAAACGCATTTTTCGATTTTTGACTTTATTTTTTTCATGGATGCGGCGGGTTAGGGACTGCAAGATTTAGGTTCTATTAATGTGGAATTGCATAAATTTTCACAATATGAAGGTGTTAAGCGGTAACCTTTTATTCTGAATTAAGTGCATTTTTGCCCACTTTTGGCTTGAATTTTTTCATGTTTGCGGCGGGTTAGGAACGGCAAGATTTGGTTTTTTGTAGCTCAAATTACGTATTTTATCACAATTTCACAACGGCATGCGGTAACCTTTTAAGTGAATTAACTGCATTTTTGGTGACTTTTGACATACAATTTTACCGGTTAGGGGGGAATTCTTGAAAAATTTAAGAATACGTTACTATTTGATTTGGCCGTAGAGTACTTGTACCAATTTACAGAAAAATCGGAGCGAAAATGTGGCCAAAAACTGAAAAAAGGCGTTGCTTTCAATACAATTTCGCGGTTTTTTCGGTTTTTTACATGGTTGCGGTCGGCGCTCGAGATCACAAACTTGGATAATTCATTGGGCCAACATCATAAACAAATCAGCCAAAATTCAGAACTACCGGATGTAAAGCAAGGTAACCATACATTCATTGCCAAAACGCATTTTTCGATTTTTGACTTAATTTTTTTCATGGATGCGGCGGGTTAGGGACTGCAAGATTTAGGTTCTAGTATGTGAAATTGCATAAATTTTCATAATATCAAGGTGGCAAGCGGTAACCTTTTATTCTGAATTAAGTGCATTTTTCCGTAACTTTGACCTTAAATATCTCATTGATGCGGCGGGTTAAGAACGGCAAGATTTGGTATTTTGTAGCTCAAATTACGTATTTTATCACAATTTCACAACGGCATGCGGTAACCTTTTAAGTGAATTAACTGCATTTTTGGTGACTTTTGACATACAATTTTACCGGCTAGGGGGGAATTCTTGAAAATTTTAAGAATGTGTTACTATTTGATTTTGTCGAAGAGTACTTGTACTAAGTTACAGAAAAATCGGAGCAAAAATGTGGCCAAAAACTGAAAAAAGGCATTGCTCTCAATACAATTTCGCGGTTTTTTCGGTTTTTGACATGGTTGCGGTTGGCGCTCGAGATCACAAACTTGGATAATTCATTGGGCCAACATCATAAACAAATCAGCCAAAATTCAGAACTACCGGATGTAAAGCAAGGTACCCATACATTCATTGCCAAAACGCATTTTTCGATTTTTTACTTAATTTTTTTCATGGATGCGGCGGGTTAGGGACTGCAAGATTTAGGTTCTAGTATGTGAAATTGCATAAATTTCCACAATATCAAGGTGGCAAGCGGTAACCTTTTACTCTGAATTAAGTGCATTTTTTCGTAACTTTGACCTTAAATATCTCATTGATGCGGCGGGTTAGGAACTTCAAAAATTAGGTGTTTGTACCCAGAATGACGTGTTTTACAACATATCAAAAGGGGAACCGGTAACCTTTTACTCTGAATTAAGTGCATTTTTTCGTAACTTTGACCTTAAATTTCTCATTGATGCGGCGGGTTAGGACCTTCAAAAATTAGATGTTTGTACCCAGAATGACGTGCTTTACAACATATCAAAAGGGGAACCGGTAACCTTTCAAGAAAATTAAACGGTCGCTGGCGACTGTACTATTAGTACCCCCGGGCTAAGACCACCTTGACTGAAAATTAAATTAATTAAATTCAGATAAAAATCCATACATTGATTAGTTTAACCTATGATAGTAGGTAATTTAAAATTAATTTAAAAAAATACCTTCTAATTTAATAACATAATATTATAGATTGGTGAGTTTTATCTTATTAATTTAAAACCAATTTTGCTTTGTGTACACAATCTTTGACAAACCGGGTCAGATTTCCACAACGACCTTTAAACGCACACGCGCGGAGGATAGTTAGGCACATGGTATTGACCTTGTCTTTAGTGTCTATTACTGACATAGTAATCTTATCTGTGGTGCAATGCAAAATAAGTCAAGTTGATGGGCTAAATCCATATAATATGCCCCAGGCATAGCAGCGCCCGAATAGTGGTCCATTATCCATATAGTCTGGATCCCTGTACGCTGTATAAATTCAAACGAGATCCATAACGTCTCTCCAAGTATTTATTTAGGGTGTTAAAAGACCGGCAACAGACCCGAAAGGTAAACATACTCTGCATACTAGACACAAAACAAACACCCTGTATATGCTGTAAAATGATTTATTTCGCAATTTGTTGCAGTTTACAGAATGTTAGCACAGCTGAGTGAATCTCGAGCCTTTGATAGGATTCATTAGAATGAATTCGCAGAATCGAAACTCTAAATTAAAGCGTAGGTACATTTGCACGATGGTTTTGCAGGATCAATGTTGCCCAATGAGCCGTTTTCAAAGAAAAAAAATCCGTAGCAGTTCATAGATGGCGTTTACAGGCGTGGCCATAGAAGAAACGGATTTTTGTAGTATAGCAGCGAATATTCGGATTCAAATTTTAGAGGATTAGTTTGCTGGTTGTGGGAGAGAAACGAGGAAACCCCGGTTTTGCCATTCTACTAGTTTTTCCACTGTAGGGGGTCGCGTCACCAAAACGGGTTGAAAAACACTGCTCTAGATTGAGACAAGAATAATTAAAGACACCACGTGCGGCCAAAGACACAATTGGCGGTCTGACTCTCCTTACAAGTTAGGTACTCCTTGCTCACATACTGAAAAAACAATCCAAAAACAAACCTTAGTAAGCAAGAGAGAAAGTCGAGACTAAAATTACAGCGGCACGTTTTCTTTATGATGCCAGTTAAACGTTAATAGGGATAATACGATAATGTTACGATGTGGCGTCCCAGAATTTCCTCTTTCACCGCCAATGTTGTACTTTCCGCCAACATAAACATTAGCTGGAAGACATACCTAATAAGGGTATTAAAACATCAGAGATGAAGGCTGAAGCTTTTGCTCAAAGAACAGAGTGTATGAAAATACACAAGTATAGAAATGAGATAAGACAAGGCAAAAGGTGACCAGAAATTCACAATATACCATGACTACAAAACCTACGCCAGTCGCCAACAGATCTTTGCTTGGTCTGCCATTTAATTGATCGCTAGGAGATGGCAAGCAAAGAAGAAGGCGAGAAAAAAGTTACATTGCAGATGGAACTAAGTAATATCATAATCGTATCACTATATGGTCGGCGTTCGAAATCGTTATTTTATCAGCAGTTATAATCTCACCCAAAAACATTTTCATGTAAAATGTTGCCAAGATGAGACCCCGGTACCATCACTGTCAAAAACTTATCAGATCTCATGGAGAGCCAAGCTTCTGGCTCTAAACGCCCTAACTCTACAAGCCCTAACTTCACAAACTTTACACCTTAGTCTAAATATGTGGCTTGGCAGTTTCGTTACCTACTAGAAGAATTATTTGTATACTCGTAATAGAAAAGTGAGTACAAGTTTCACCTTACGCCCATAAGATGGTAACGAAATACCGAAAAAAAATACAGCCGACTTTATCTCTTAATCGGCTGAACCAATTTTGATAAAACACATCTAAGAACACTTGCTTGAAAACCTGCTTTCCCTGGAAAACCCTCTTTTTGGGCCTCGGGGTTTAGAAGGCAGGTGGGGGGGTGTGTGGTTCCAAATGTTTCCGTTCTGATACGAGGGCTCATTGCAGACGTGATAAAGTTGACGCATTAAAAGCTCGTTGGCAAGTTGCGGAAGGATCATAAAATCTCACCGTGGAACTAACGTTACCTTTATGTAACGATACGGCAATATTACGAATATGACCTTTGAGAAATTGCGGAGATTGCACTCTCGACTCAACTCTACTACCTCAGTATACTATTAAGGCGACGTTCAAGGTACGCTAGCGCAGCCAATGAAAAAAAAAAACATCTTCGTTTTGGATGCATTTTTGCGAAAAACAAGAACCTACGAATAAATCCTGCGCAAGAAAAAAACGGCCACTTTTGACTTGTGCACATTTTATTCATAGGTTTTAGTTACGATCTCGGATCTAGACTCCGATCCCGAGAAACGATTAGATGATCTAGCTGTAAGTTATAAATGTAATTGTTAATAAATAATCTAAACAACTCCAATATAACCATTTTAAACCTAGAAATAACGAACGAAGTACTGTCGGCGTGATTTAACAGGGAACGCGGGTAACCTCAACTCCATACAAAACGGGAGACCTGTTTCCTCCCTGGATAATTGTTTCAGAAAAAATATGTTTATGCCATTCAATCTATATTTACCTCTGCCATGTCCCTATGTTTTCCTTTTTTTATTATTTTAATGATTTAAATAAATTTTATTAAAATAATTCCCGATAGAAATCTTCTCTTCTAGTTAGCTAACTTGGCTTTCAGTTAGTAACCTTGGTCTCCCAATAGAAACCTTGGCTTCTAGTTAGTAACTTTGGCTCCCCTTTAGCAATCTTGGCTTCCAGTGCCTGCATTTTTGTCATAGGCTTGTCCAGCACCTTTCAGCTAAGTCGGACTAATCTACAGGAAAGACAAATCAATACGTGCGGATTGAGCCAACTGAGCTGCGGGTTTACTCACGATGTTTTCCTTCACGTGAGTGAGTGTCACGACAAATTCGCTGGTATAGCTGCGTTCGTCAACTTTTTTGTCATCGCCATTATTAATACCATCGATCGCCATTATTAAGACCAAAATATCGAGCTAGCAACCGGTTGAATTTTAATCATCGGAGCTGTCCCGAAGCTGACAACTTTGGACCTTTAAACGTTAATAATTTATGCGATAAACAAATCGGATCGGCACTGCTCCGCTAAACACCGTCTAAGCTACACCTAGAGGTTCTCAAACTTTGAAGCGCTCTCAGACTCACAGCTGCAGGATTTTGCATTGAGGGAAAGAGGCGTGCTTGTAGAAGAAGAAAGTCGTGGGCCACGACTAGTTTTTTGGACAATGCTACTGCTTTGTCGACCGCAAAATAAAATCAGCTTAATTAATGTTGTTCTGTTGTTAATAATGAAAATAATACAATTTTATTGCCGTGAAACAAAAACAGCTCAAAAAAAATAGCTCATTTTAGCTTCAAAATTTAAAACACTGAAAAAATGGGCTTTCCCGCCTCGCTGCTAGTGTGTTCTGAGAGAAGGCTTGATCACTGTCAAATGTGGACTTTGTGACATCATTAATGATAATGTGCGATTCCGTAGATAGTTTTGGGGCGCCGCCGTCAACTTTGGGAGCCTCCGACCTAAACTGAGCAGAAATAATTGGAGCAGCTGTCGCCGACGGGCGAGTTAACTTTCTAGAACTATAGAACCTACCTACGGAGGTTTATACCAATACATAGAAAGATACAGAGGTCCCCTTCGTTTCAGTTTTTATTTTCCCTCATGCTTGCAAGTCGGTAAATAAGTAGCTATAGTGTTAGGTAGGTACACACAGACCTGTGCATTTTTAGATGATTGATTGATAACACTTGGTTACGTGACACCTAGAACGCGAACTTGACCGAAGGATCAAGGTGGAATAGGCAGCCTTCGGAAAGCATAAAGACGATTTCCACTCAAAGCTCCCTCAAACACTTAAGACTAGGGTCTACAACCAGTGTGTTCTGCCAGTCATGACCTACGCTTGCGAAACTGATGTCGGATGACTTCGTTCCGAACTCGATCTATGAGTCGGAGGCCTAACTTGGCACGCTCCATGAGTCAAGGGTGCTCAATCCCAGGCTCGCGGGCCACACTGTGGCCCGCTGTGGCCCGCGAAAGAATTTTAAATGGCCAACGTTAGTAAGTTTTGAAATTCGCACCATTTCGCATGTCTTGAGAGTTACTGAAATAGGTATGGACAGTGGCCCATTGTGAACGTCTGAATCCACAGTTTGGCCCGACTGTTAAAAAGGTTGAGCAGCCTTGCTCCATGTGATAAGCATTACATGGGATAAATTACTCGTAGAGTATTATCTGTTTTGTGCTTGAGACTTTTGTATCTCTCCCTGTGTGGGACGGTTCATGTGGAAAATCCCGTCAGAGTTCGATTTTCTGAAACTACTTGGGTGCAGATAAGTATGGAGTAGTTACGTTATGCGGTGGGACGTGGCAAACGATTAAGCTGCGCGTGGCACCAGCTGTCAAATGGCTCCTTAATGCATCTTTTCAACATCTTTTCATTCATTTTGCATTTATATTTTCCGAGAACTGGGGGTCTACCGGCTAAGACGAAGCCGATTACCAAATCGAAGTTCGATTTATGAAAAAATTACTGCCACCCAGTTCATTTTACTGCCACCCAGTTCATTTTTCATAAATCGAACTTCGAATTTCGCCAATGGTTATCGGCTTCGTCTTAGCCGGTAGACCCCCCGGTGAAGGCACTTTTCCAACCGCAAGGCGTTGACATCGCTTTTGCATCTATATTGGATGATTTAATAGAGCATCTACATATTATTCTATGCCACCTTACTATTCGAGAGATTGCTGAAGTGACCACGATATGTTTTAGCTGAGGTAGACTTTAATTTTCAGGTGACTTGGAAGTGAGATGTCCAAGTTCAAATTTATCTATCTATCCAGCCCATGAAAATAGCCCACCACGGGCATAGGCCTCTTCCTCGGCACGCCAACCTCCCTGGTCCCCTGCCAGCCGTGTCCACTGCGTCCTGGCCGACTTCCTGATGTCATCAACCCATCGGGTCGGCAGGGGCGTAGCTAGGTAACCAGGGGCGCTGGGGCAAAAAATAAACTGGGGCCCAACTAAACCGTTTAGCATTTATCAAGTCAAAATATAGATAGGTATATAAAAATACTATTGAATACTTAAAGGGCCTGAAACTTTCAGTCTTAACGGAGAAATTAACTCTCAAATATTTCCTTGAATAATAATATCATAACACTTGATTTGTTCTAAGTAAAAAATCACGCGAAGAACGCCCGAAAATTCACCGAATTCACCTCTTATAAGCCATGGCAAGAAGGATACTATTATCCCTTGCCGAGGTTTTCTTTAAAAACACGTCGGCATCCTTAAAATTTGCCGATTTTATCCGTAAATAGCTCGGTCCGAGGGGGTCCCCTGAGCTTGGGGGCCCTGGGATATTGCCCCGCCTTGTCCCTATGTAGCTACGCCACTGCCTGCCCACAGGACGAGGTTCGAATCCCGGTGTACTCCCTCTCTCTGTCCACGTGAAAGAAGGCCTATGCACAGCTAGTAGGTCGTGTATAGTTTACAACTTTACTATACACCCATCTTACTTGACTTTTCAGCCTCACAAAAAGTGTACAAGACACCGAATTAAAAAGTATAGGCTGTAAACCGCACGCACGGCGGCGTAGACTGGCCACTTTTTGTTTCTTTATTTTTATTTAAAAAGAAAACTGTCACGTTTTTTTTACACTACAGTCAGGAGAGCACAGCGTCAAGATCCCACTATGTGCTAGCCCCATCTTGCTTTGTTTCACCGCGTAAAGCGAGATGCCACTACCCGATAGCAGGATAAAACTTTTATCGTGACTTTGTGCTCCCCTAGCTGATATTGATCGCCGCTTTTGCACACACAACCGAATGTATTTCTTTGTCTTCTGTTTGTCTTCAAATAAATTACTTAAATATCGAGAAGCACATCTTTGAATTGATAAACTAAACGTTTCAATCGTCAGTGATATTAACCGTGCGTTGTATGTTAGCTAGCCAATACATACAGGGTGCACTCTAAGTCGATAGCGGAACTTTAAGTGGGCTATCTACTGATCAATACAAACAACTTGTACTTGGTGGTGACAAAAATAGTGTGAAAAAAATATCAGCTGTTTCATACATTAGGCGCAGTACTAAGTCGACCTTTTGTATGGAACAGCAGATATTTTTTTCACTCCATATTTTTCGCCACCTAGTACAAGTTGTTTGTATTGATCAGTAGACAGCCCACCTAAAGTTTCGCTATCGACTTAGAGTGCACCCTGTAGTTACACCTACGGTTTCAATGGGCATTGATCAGTGAAGCATCGATTGTCGTAAATTGAAAACCATTTCGAGGAATAGGGATACTGATTACTATTAGGGGTTTAAATAAGTAAAATTAATACGGATTATTAATATTTATCGCCAAACATTTTACTTAATTTTTCTTTCGATGACGTCATCATCGCCTCTAATGCGGTAGTTCCATTGCCTACAAATATTTAAAAAAACAACTGTATAAAGTGTCAAATAACTGAGAAAATAACCTTCTTGTTGACTTGACACTGACATTTGTCAAACGTCAACATATTTTTATTTTTTAAAGGCATGAATGAATGCAATGAACTTAATACATAATGCCAGTGGTGACGTCATACACAAAACTTTTAGAAATTTTAAATAATGAATAAAAAAATATTTACATAAAAAATTAAGAAAATATTCAAATTAGTTTCTTATATTTGTCTATATTTTCGATTTATAGAATAAAAAATAGGATTTGACGATGCCCATTCCGGCTGATATAGTCACGTCCCACCCTGTATGAACATTTGCATAACGAGGAAAATATTATACAGTTTACGCGACACGCGTCACCCATATCAAAATATGCTAAACGATAAACTTATTAAGAAAGTAGGATTTTGTCCACGGATCTGTCCATTCCACGACTGAGCCTAAAAGCTTTGAGAAAAAACCGGCCAAGTGCGAGTCGGACTCGCGCACGAAGGGTTCCGTACCATTAAATTATCTGTAAAAACGGCAAAAAAATCACGTATGTTGTATGGGAGCCCCCTTAAATACTTACTTTATTCTGTTTTGTTGCTATACTTAGCGGCAACAGAAATACATCATCTGTGAAAATTAAATTTCGTGCAATCCATCGAAAATTCTTCTTCATCGTTGCACTCTTGTCAGAGCGGTCGTGGTCGACATGTAGTATCATCATCAGTGGCTGATGTTGCGCGCCTTACGATGCCACGCCATTTCTCTCGGTCAGAGGTTTCTCGGGTGCATTCACACAGTGTTTTGCCCACAGTGGTCTTGATTTGGTCAGTCCATCGCATCGGTGGTTTTCCCCGAGTTCTAGTGCCCTCGACCCTTCCCTGCATTACAATGCGCTCAACGGAGTTGTTGTCTTGTCGTGATACATGGCCAAAAAATCTCAAGATGCGACTTTGTACAGTACTTGACAGGCGCTGCTTGATGCCGAGTTCTCTAAGGATGGTTCTCGAAAATAGGTAGCCATTATTATTGAACGAGCGAGCGAAGCGAGCGAAGTTCTCCGAGTCTACTGGAACAATCCGGCGTTTGTATGTATGTATGTATGTATGTATGTATGCATGTATGTATGTATGTATGTATGTATGTATGTATGAATGTTCGTTCGACGATAACTTGAGTAAATTTGGTCGGATCGTTATGAAATTTGGTAGACGGGTAAATGAAATTAAAAGATTTTTTAAGTTCGAACATGAGCCAAATCGGTCGAGGGGTTGCCGAGATATGGGGTTGTTAAGTTTATATGGGGTCGCGAGTTCACAGTTCGGGGCGAACCACTAGTTATCATTGGTCAGAAACACAATACAACCGAAATCATGATTACCTACGCGTATATAACTACGTTATCCGGATAATGATTCAACTATTTTCTGGCTGGCTCGCACATATGGACCAATTTGCATTCATTGTATTGTATTTGTGCAGTCGGCAAATTATAACGAACTAGCTTTTATCCACGACTTCGGCACTATTCGGCAGCGCAATTCAATGTTCTTTTTTGCGCATAAAATGTAGCCTATGCTATTCTGTATTATTTTGGTGCATCAGCTAACTCCACTTTCTAAACAACAAGATTGGTCCAGCTAGCCGTTACAGTGTAAAATATAAACTTAAGGCGCTGGGCATAGTGAATTAGCCCGCGCGCAAAGAAAAATGCACAAAATCGATTCCTGTATCAAATACACTAAAAAAAACAGATGAGACCTATCTAAAACAGCCAGTTTTGTGTTGATACCCAAAACAGTTTGCCAGATATTTTCTTTGAAAAAAAGTGCGCCGCCTATTTTTTTACAAGCAAAATATCTTCAAAACGTTTATGAATGTCAACACGAAACTGGCTGTTTTAGATAGGTGTCACCTAATTCTAGGGTTTGATATGTGAATATTTTCAATTTGTTTAGTGTATTTGATACAGGAATCGATTTTGTGCCTTTTTCTTTGCGCGGGGGGGGGAGGGGGGATTCACTATGCCCAGCGCCTTAAGCATTTTTCTAGTGCTCGCTCAACAAAATCAAAATCGGTAAACCGCATTGAGCACGCGTGGTTATTAAGCTCGAACTCTCTCTCTCTGAGAGAAGGCATATGCCTTCTCTGGGCATAGGCCCAGCTAGTGCGACATGCACCTTCAGGGTAGCCTGAAGGTCTTGCAATATTAGTGCTTAATACGACGTAATATTTGTCAAAGAAAAGGTTTTTATTTATATTTTCCCACAAAAAAACTGGTTTTTAGTAAAAGTGAATAGTGCTTTATTGCCAAAAATTTGTAATCTAGATTGTTTTAAGATTAATCATTACACACAGTAGATTTTAAAAGTATAAAAATAAAAGATAGTAGAATTAAAGTGCGATGATTTGGCAATGGGTCCCAAGCTCAACTGTACGAATAACTGTGTGTTTTTTTAAAGAATACGTAATGAGATGATTTATACCGCGTCCAGTGGCACCTTCACTCAAACTAGATGGGTGAAGAGACCCCCCGGCGCTGCAGTGCCTGGGACATTGTTTTAGATGGAGTAGGCTTTCCCAGCACCTATCCTGACAGCTCAGTCGGCCTAACCAACAGCCCCTGTATTATTTAAAATATCCACCGTACAAATAACCGTTTTTAAATGTCAAAAAAAATATTGTTCATTTCAATTGCTATTTTCGAGTGTTTTAACGCTTGGAGGTTGAGTGGAATTTTTAGATAATAGAAGCCCAGGAAAGACAAGTCAATACGTGTGGGGCCAACTAAGCCGCAGTGTGCTTACAGAATAAGCGCACAGATATTATAAACCGAAACCTTTCAACTTAGCCCGAAGTTCAAGATTAATACGCCTTCCACCCGTGTTCCAAGAGTACCATTTCAAAGGAATTGTGCATAGTGAAAGCCCGCGCGCAAAGGAAAATGCACAAAATCGATTCCTGTATCAAATACACTAAACAAATCGAAAAAGTTCACATATCAAACACTAGAATAAGGTGAGAACTATCTAACCCAGCCATTTTCATGTGGATATTCATAACAGATTGCAAGTGGTCACCTATTTTTTTTTTCAGCGAAAATATCTTCAAAAAGTCTGCGCGCGGGATATTCACTATGCACGGTGCCTTAAGACGGATATTACGATGCCTGATATGAGCCTGAGCGTTAAACTTGACTCAAAGTAATATTGTCTAAGTTAACGCGACTCAAATTGCTAAATACAGAGTGTAACAAAAAGGTCCTGCCATACAGGGTGTGGTTTTGGTTATTGACACCTGACTCAAGGACGATTGTTTTAGTAAGTACCTAACTCTTGAAACTTAAGATAACTTTATATTTTTTTATAAAATGTTTTTGATGTTTTTGACCTGGTTCAGTTTGTTCTACAACGTGTTACAAAACATCCTAACTCTTTTTACAGGGTGTAACCTACTGGTCAACAGGATGTCAATTCTGTAAAAAAAGGTTGAAAAAAACAATTTTTATTTTATAACCTCAAAATAGTTTTTTTTAATAACTTTTTTGTTTTTGGTATTAGCTCAAATTTAAAAATATGTATGTATGTGTCTGTGCATTTGCATAGGTTTGAGTTGTTAAAACATTGTGAAAGGCAATGATAACAATATTAAAAAAATACTTTTTACCCGCTACAGCGTTCAAATTTTATTAATTTAAAAATTAACGGAACGTCATAGAGCTAAATAAATATTTAGGTTGTGATCCCTATCACCGGGTGCTACTACCCTGTAAAAAGAGTTAGTATCTTTTGTAACACCTTGTATAATAACCGCGAAGTGAGGACACCCCCGTTGCCGATGTAGCACCCAATATTGCGAGTGCGGCCGCAAACGATGACCCATGAGTCGGGTGTCACTTTACAAAGATAAAGATAAAACATTATTTATAGTTAGGGAGGCGAATAGGGGAATTTTCGGCAATACTCGAGCGTGGCAGTTTAAGATATGAGAGATACCTTAGACCTAATAGAACAACCTTGTAAAGTATTTAGCTCTATATGTAGTGACGCGCGCCTAGGATGGACGATCAGATTAGTAAAAAAAAATGGATAGTCTGAAATACTCGAGCGCGTCAGATTAAGATATTGGGGGTTGATTTTAATGTTTAAAGACTAAATTTAACTAATCTGACGATAAGTCCTTGACGCCGCCGAGTTATAGGGTCGCGAACTTGTAAAAAAAAAACGTTAATCCGGCATTCTCGAGCGCGATTAATTTTTTATTTATTTTGAAGAATATAATCTAAAACTTACTAAAAATACAAAATCTGCCGGTTTCCGCATGACCGGAATTGTGGAGGAGCCATTTCGTCTTCCTAAGAACGCGTTACGGCATATAAGTCGCGAACGATACATTTTACAAAAAAAAAGTTTAAATAAACAAAAAAGGTAATTTTATTTTACACAAAAAAGGTCTCTTTACACTTTTGTCCAAAGTTAAAACGTTTTGACTTGAAGCATCATAAAAACTCAAACTTTTTCGGTCAGATTAAGAGAACCCACCAACATTTTTGTCAGATTAAAAAAATATGCTTTCAGGATACCGAGATAAACCTCCCCTATGAAAATCTGACGCGCTCGAGTATTTCAAAAAAACTTTTTTTTTTTGCATTTTCAAAAATTCATCGTAACTTATCGTCACGCCGAAATCGTCAGTTTTTTTAAAGGGAGCTTCCTTGGGGCCTACTTAACACCCCTTCCGAAAATCTGACGCGCTCGAGTAAATTTTTTTTTTTTGCATTTTTGACTACTTTATATGCCTACCCCCACCACGCAAACCGGCAGATTAGTATACCGTTGTTATCAGAGGCACTCGGGGCATACGTAGTATGAATATCTGACGCGCTCGAGAATGCCCAAGTAACTGTTTTTTTTTACATTTTTGAATAACCGTACACGCCAAACCCACCGCTAAAATGGTTTTTGCCATACGAGCTTTTCTTTTCGAAATTATTTTATCTTTCGATTTTGATAGGTCTCGACGGCGCCGTTGAATTACGCCATTTAGCTACCTCGCCTCCCTAACTATTATTGCCAAAACCAATACATTACATTAAAAAAACACACTTAAGGCTGGAAGATAGCAGCGTGGCGGGAAATTCAAAATTTTCACAGTTTTTTACATTTTGTAAAAAATGTAAAAAACTGTGAAAATTTTGAATTTCCCGCCACGTTGCTAACGTCCAACCTTAAAACATAAGATTAGAATTATAAGGGTAGTATTTAAACTTAAAGCAAAAAAAAATCGCTTTTCGCATGCAAATAATATTCAAATTACTAGCAAATAGGTATACTAACTGCACAACAAAATATTTACCTCAAAATATAACAATTATGGCATCAATTTATATTCGTGGCGCACCTCTATTTATCTTTATGTACAGCATTTTTATAAATGGACAGCTAATAATGACCAGAGCACATCAAACCTATCACATCATTATTTTTTAAATTATGCATCTCTTTTAATGAAATGTACATCAGTTTATCTAAAGGAAACGGCATTTTATTTGACATAATTTTTTTTTTTTTTTTTACTTAGCCTCGGTGTTAGTGTCCCACTGCTGGGCAAAGGCCTCCCCCACTTCAGTCCAGACTTTTCGGTCCTGGGCCACCTCAGACCACTCCGGCATGTATTTGACGAGATCGTCCCGCCAGCGTCTTCGCGGCCTACCTCGACTTCGATGTCCATTTGCTGGCACCCATTCCGTGGCGATTCTTGCCCACCTATCCGGGTGCATGCGGCTGATAACATATTATGTCCGGCCCAGCTCCACTTCAACTTTGCTGTTTGGACCCCTACGTCGGCTATGCGCGTCTTGGAGCGCAGTGTGGTATTTCGGACATGATCTGTCCTCTTGACGCCGAGTATGCTGCGCTCCATAGCTCTCTGGCAAATCTTGAGTTTGACATAATAGTCTATTTATTTATATATTAGCACAAAGGGAGGCCGTTTGTGGAGAGTAATGAGGAAAGCTGGGAATAAACGATGGTTTCCAGGACTTTGAAAAGAAATGGAAGAATATAAATTGGCCGGAATACAGAAAAAGAGATAGGATTGGTGGTTTTTGGAAGAGGAATGACATGAGCTCTCTTCCAGGCGGCCGGAAATGAAAAGGTCACCAGAGGGAAGTTCAACATAATTATGGGTGATGATAGGAACAAGTCCATCAATCGCTAGTAACAGCATCTGTGAACTGATCTGATCATCTCCAACCTCTTTGGAAGAGATGGAAAGGATAGCTCGTTGAGACAGTTTTGAAAGTGAACGGTGCGCAGTCGGGTTTTCGCTGTGAGCTGAGATTTTTGAGAGTTGCATTTTTTATAGAGTTGCATGTCTTCTAAAGTGACAGGAGATGTATTGTTTGTGATATTAACCCTTTTTGGAATTCTTTTTATATTCAAAATTATTGTTATTGTTTATGTGTTTTTAATTTGTATGACAGTTCGCCTCCAAGTCTCGATATTAAAATACCATCTTTCCCGGAAAAAACAGCTTTTCAGTTCTAGTCCTGCACAGTTTGTATTGATTAGTAGACAGCCTACTTACCTAAAGTTCCGCGATCGAATTAGAGTGCACCCTGTAGTGGCACCTCCATTCATATTGTATGGGTGAATTGACCACTCGGACGCTTCAGTGCCTGGAACATGGTTTAAGGGTGGCATTATAGTCGTCAGCTCAAGTTCGAGCTCAAGTAGGTGATCTCAGAAAACAAAATCAATTGAGCTTGAGTAGCTGTCAGTATATTAATAGACACTAGCTTGACATTGAGACGTCTTGAGACCTTGGCTAATGTCAATGTCAAGCTCAAGCTAGTGACAGGTACTCAAGCTCGATTTATTTTGTTTTCTGAGATCACCCACTTGAGCTCGAGCTTAAGCAGACGACTATTAATGCCACCCTTAGCAATACATTTGTAGTAGGTAATTCACAGGTAGGTACTAGCAGTATATCGCTAGTATAACTAGCTCTACGATACGAGTAACGGTGAACAACTGAACATTCCATATACTCATAACTCAAAGCGAGACCGCACCCATTGGTTGTCACATAAAATGGTCACCGTATTTCACTCTCGGCCTACATTTAAATGCGCCTCTCTTCAAATGGAAGGCCTCGAAGGATTTATTGTACCGGAAACGTTTCAATTGCTTTCACATTAATTAAAGCCTACTTCAAGCGTCGTTTTTCTGCCTCCCCTGAGAAGGGATCTTGATTTTTCCGATTGAAAATGTATGTATTTTGGGCTTGGTGTATAAGTAAATAACAGGAATGCCCAGTAATGCCGCCTTACATGACAATTACTCAAAAAAGCTCGTAATGTGGTCATTAATTCGACCACCTTCTTTGAGCAAAGTCGGACTTGCCGGCTACATTGATTAGGCGCCAGAAAAGTTTGGAATTTCATTACTGTCGTGTTTTGCGGCCAGAAATTTGAAAATATATTACTGTCGAGTTTTGTTTAAAAAAAAATAGTCAGGTACAAAAAGTATGCGTCTTGCGTCTTGCGTCTTGCGTCTTGCATCTTGCGTCTTGCGACTTGCGACTTGCGAGTGACTTGTGAACGACTGCGACTTGCTACTTGCTTCTTGCAACTTGCGTCTTGCGTTTAGGGTCTTGCGACTTACGACTTGCGACTTCCGACTTGCGACTTGCGTCTTGCGTCTTGCATCTTGCGACTTCTTGCGACTTGCGACTAGTGTCTTGTCACTTGCGACTTGCGACTTGCGACTTGAAACTTGAGACTTGCGACTGGCAAGTCACAAGTCCATTAATTCCAGCTTGTCCATCAAGGGCTGCAATGCTGACCGCGCTGTGATGGTCTTGAGCTGCGCTTTGCTGCGCTCTGTCGGCCATCAAAAGCGCGCCAGAAACGCACCCATTACAGATCGCGGCAGTAATGTACACACGACAGCACGTCAGACTACATTTTTGTCGTAAGGTCGCCCCTAACGTTACAGAGTAGCCAGAGTAGAGTGCTAGCGTGTAAGCGTCGACGTGCTGTCGTGTATACTATTTGAGAAGAAACATACGTATTGTTAGACATGCCTTTTTCAACCCTCCCAAGGATAAAAGTGAAATATTATCCCCCTTCCACAGTAATCAATCACTGATACAACACTGACAACACAACAAAGACGCATCAAAGTCGAACAATAACAATTAATTATATTCTCAATGAAAAATTAAGCTCGATTAGCCCAGTCACCCAAATGATTGATTTCACTGAAGCGTTTATTATTGTGTCTGTCTTCAGGGGATCGGAACTTTTGCAGACATGACTGATTCAGGTAGAGCTGTGAATTTACTTCTCTTCTTCTTATTACTCTTCTTTTTTTTTTCTCTTTAAAAACGCTTCCGAAAACCACCCCACTAAGATAGCATTGAAATGGTGTCCAACTGGAACACGAAAGAGAGGGCGCCCTAAAACTACGGCGTCGATCAGTGCAACAGGAGGCTAACAGTCTTGGAATGAGCATATCCGAGCTCGAGATGAAGGCGCAAAATCGGCCTGATTGGAAAACTGTTTTGAGAGCCATAAGTCCCTGATTAGGGATAAAAGGAACTGATGATGATGATGACCAAAACGCTTCAAAAACGAGTCAAAAGTGGCCGTTTTTTCTTATGTGGGATTTATTCGTAGGATCTGGAATCTAGGCCTTAAGTCCTAAAAAAAGTTTAGCCTAGGAATTCTCAATTTGACGGCTCGTTTTTAGCAAAAAACGCATCCAGAAAGTAGATAAGTATATTTTTTCATTGGCGGCGCCGATGAACATAAAAGTATTTATAATCCGTGCGGAATCAGAATGGGATAATACCTTTTGGAACTGAATCGAAAATGACAGTTCTCGAGTAGCGTCAGTAAAAAATTTTTTAGTTCTATGTTCTATCATAGGGTTATGAAATTGGAAATACACAACATTTTTTAATGGTTGTAATCTAAAAGGATTCAATGTTATTGCATTAATTGAATAAAACGTGATAAAACTCGAGCAGACACCCACGCGTGCGCGTGAAAACCCAAGTAAGTTTCGACGCGAGTTTGCCGAAATGCTGACGCTACAGGACCGCGAGCGTCTCAGTTCCAAAAGGTATTATCCCATTCTGATCCCGCACGGATTATATGGAGAAGGCCTTGACCGTTCCTTTTCTCAACACAAAGGAGACAAATGACACTGGTAAAGAGCGGCAAATGAATGAGGGTAGAAATCAAACAAGTGTTTGTTCCTCACTCATTAGTCGCCATATTGTTGGCGACGACAAAGGACTTGTCACACGGACGTCTGAGGCGTGAAGCACTCGCATTGATGTCAGTTTAGTCTTGCAAAGGTTTCACATAGTTTTGAGGACCTCACACATCAGGAAATGGACGGAGGTAGTCAGCGTTGAAGGCCTATTTCAATTGGCAAGAAATATAAAATAATTGAACGAGCGAGCGAAGCGAGTAGGTACATACATACATACTTGCATTGTCGGTCAGTATCCTTTCATTGCGTTGATTCAGTAGTTTAAGAGGGCGTTAGAGCACCATTTTCCCATACAAACGTAGTTCCGGTTTAATTTCTAAACTACAAGCTGGATTTTGTTGAAACTTGGTTTATATCAGTAAATGACCAATATGGAGGTTTGCAAATAGTTTTTATAATAAAAAAATAGCCTGAAAGAAATTAGAGCGATGCGTTTTTCGCGCCGAAAAAGGGGTTACTTTCAGCTTTTATTTACTTACATTATTACACTGTCTATTGGAGTCTAACTACCTTGGGAACATCAATAATATGTTATACTTGTCAGAAAAAAAAAAAAATTTTTGAAATACCTACCTACCTAATAAAATGTAGAAATGGCAGTTGAACTACGAAAGTTTTGGGAAAATAGATCTATTAGGTACATTACATTACAACTACAACTGTACATACTCGCGAAAGGACACGAACACACGTAGACTCATACAGCCGCATTGCATCTCTCTTTTCCCGCGCCCCGTCTCCCTCTGGGTGAAACAGCTATCTATAGAAAACAGTGTTTCACGCGCTTGGCCGTCACTGAGTTCCCACGGTCCTGAAGGGGCCTCTTAAGTTTCTACATTTCCTACCATAGAACTTAGCAAGCAACTTGATGCTTTGTTTGCCCTAGTCACAATAAATATTTTACCCATGTCAGATTTAGGTGGGTGTATTCCTTCAGTATAAAAAAAATACAATTAAGTCTAACTGCTTCAACTTAGGGTGGTATTAATAGTCGTCTGAGATCACCTACTTGAGCTCGACCTCAAGTAGATGAACTCAGAAAAGACAAATGCTAATGTCAAGCCTTGGCTAATGTCAAACTTGAGTAGCTGTCAGCATATTAATAGACACTATCTTGAGATTGACATTGACATTAGCCAAGGCTTGACATTAGCATTTGACTTTTGTGAGATCAAGCCTACTCCATCTAAAACAATGTCCCAGGCACTGCAGCGCCAAGTGGTCTCTTTACGCATCTAGTGTGAGTGAAGGTGCCACTGGCCGCTGCATAAATCATCTCATTATGTAGACGCAAAGGCCTTAGTCTTTGTGAGATCACCTACTTGAGTTCGATCTTGAGTCGATGACTATTAATGCCGGAGTCCTTATTTTCGGTATTGTTAAATACTTAAGATCAAAAGAGATCGGCACAACGCGAGCACTTCACAGAGGTTCATTTAGGTATAATAATAGTTCATCATCCGACTGGCGGAGGAAGTCCTGTCCGTCCTGTTGCCCCACTTGCCCCGGATGCCCCGGATGCCCCGGTTCGCTTCGTAGTTTTATTTGATAACTAAGATTTATAGGTGCAGTGTCCTGAGGGCTCATTACGGAAAAAAACCGGCCATGCTCTCTGACCTACGGATAAAAACTTAGTCTTTTTTTCTGTGCTCACTGCATAAACTGAGAAAACATCCTTTTGATTTTATTAATTTTGGTATCAATTGTTAAAAAAAAAACAAGTTATATTACTTATTAAAAGAAATTTCAATGAACTAAAATCGTTAAAATTTGATAATATTTAGGGATAGCAAAACGTTTTCTGATGGACTCGGAATGGAGTAGCGGACCCGGGCGCGTATGCAAGGCCTTTTGCAGATAGAGTTTTGTACATAAATTGTTCTTTAAGGCGCTGGGCATAGTGAATTAGCCCGCGCGCAAAAAAAATGCACAAAAACGATTCATGTATCAAATACACTAAAAAAATCGAAAATGTTCGCATATCAAACCCTAGAATTAGGTGAGAGCTATGTAAAATAGCCAGTTTTGTGTTGACATTCATTAACGTTTTGAAGATATTTTTGATGAAAATGCACTATGCTAATTCACTATGCCCAGCGCCTTAAGGCGCTGTACATAGTGAATAGCCCGCGCGCCAAGAAAAATGCACAAAATCGAGTCCTGTATCAAATACACTAAAAAAATCGAAAATTTTCACATATCAAACCCTAGAATTAGGTGAGACCTATCTAAAACAGCCAGTTTTGTGTTGATATCCATAACAGATTGCAAGATATTTTGCTTGAAAAAAAGTGCGCCGCCTATTTTTTTTCAAGCAAAATATCTTCAAAAAGTTTATGAATGTCAACACGAAACTGGCTGTTTTAGATAGGTCTCACCTAATTCTAGGGTTTGATATGTGAAAATTTTCGATTGGTTTAGTTAATTTGATACAGGACTCGATTTAGTGCATTTTTCTTGGCGCGCGGGCTATTTATTCACTATGCACCACGCCTTAAGGGTAGACGATAGCAAGGTGGCGGGAAATTCAAAATTTTCACAGATTTTTACATTTTGTAGCTAAACTGAACTATTTTTGTTCAGTGATTTTTCGTTCGCGAGAATAAAAACCGTATTCTTTTCATTACTGTAAACAACAGAACAACAATAATTCAGCCGATTATGTGTTCTGGTCTACGAAGCAGTGGTATTGCCCAAAAAACTTGTCGTAGACCAGAACACATAATCGGCTGAATTATTGTTGTTCTGTTGTTTACAATAATGAAAAAAATACGGTTTTATTCTCGCGAACGAAAAATCTCTGAACAAAAATAGTTCAGTTTAGCTACAAAATGTAAAAATCTGTGAAAATTTTGAATTTCCCGCCACCTTGCTATCGTCCACCCTTAATTAAAAACACAAGCTGACGTTTATATGGGAACATACTAACAAACAATTAAATAGAAGGCATCCTCCTAGCAATGTCTCACTTTCAGGTTAATAACATTATCTTTTGTGTACGAAAGTATTAGATTGTGGTATTAGGTTACATGTTTTGTTTGCGTTATTTCTTTGAATTCAATACTAGTCAATGGAATTTGCTATTTAATACTAATTAAGTAGACAGAGTCAAAGTTTTATTCACTGTTAAATAAGTTATAATTGATTTTCGAGTTTCGGCACCAAGTAGCGGACTCTTATATTTCATCCGTCTTTGCTGAATTTTGTAATAAGTATTTTGTTTTTTTTTGCGAATACTGTTTTGCACTAGGAATGCAAACCTTATAAGTATTTTTGTTGAAAGAACCGTACCGAAACAACCAGAAAAAATATAATCAGGGGCTAGCTACGAACGCTAGGGGCCCGTGTCGAGCCCTGTACAACATTGCAATTTGGGGAATAAGTATATTTTCATGTTTTCGGGGGGCAAATTCTCGGGAATCTCCCATTCGAAACATCTCGAAGCAAAAATCTCATGTCATTGCGACCTCGATTGCTCCCGACCACATCATGTCGAGCGAAAAAGGCAAACATCTCGCAGAAAGCTCGTGCCTTATGTCGAGGATGAAGTCCGGTTTACATTATTCCAGCGCTGGAATGCTACTGAATAATGTTAACCGGTACTGGAATGCACTGGACTCATTCCAGTGCATTCCAGTACCGGTTCACATTATCCCAACGCTGGAATAATGTAAACCGGGCATGACTTCGTGAGAATAGGCATTTGACATTTGCCGCAAAATGAGATTTTTCCTTAGAGATTGTGTCGAATGCGAGATTCCCGAAAATTAGCCTCTAGGATTCGTTTGGAATAGCGATACTGAATTCCTAGGTCCCCTCGGGAAGGGTTATTTTTTATGTGTTTAGCTTTTGCGTTTTATCCCGCGATTTTGATATTTTGCTCCGACGACAATTTATTTTATTACCAGTATTCGTTCTAGCCGGCTCGACGCCAAAATGTATAGCTTTTATTATTGGGCCTTCTCATACAGGATCTATTACGCCTTAGAAATGTCTTCGAGGACCTGGCGACAAAGTACTTAGTCTAGTAAACGAATGATTATGGAAGGAAATGTCGAAAGCAGAATGTTTTACTTCGGAATATTGTTTGGACTAGTTATGAGGCAAACATACCAAAAGTCCCCAAACGCTCAAAAGGTAAGCCCTGTGTACTGCAGCAAATGTATGGAACAGCTGATATTGTTTTCGCTCAATTTTTTTGCACTATCGAATAAATTCGTTTGAACCCTGTAGATGCTACAGGGGTCGTCAAATGGCGGACCGCGGTCCGCATTATTATTAAACATTATATTTTAAACATAAACTCAAGCACCTCATGTTACAATCTGTGGCCCGGTTTCTGAATTGAGAATTTTGCTAAGCAAATTCTTAACTATCGTTCTGTCACGCTGTTTTGTGAGAAACTGCAGAGACAGGACGATACTTATTACCCATTTGCTTAGCGAATTTCTCAAATCAGAAACTGGCAGTGTATCTCTGACAGGAGGTGATTGAGTTTATGAACCCAACCTCAGATAACGTAATAATAAAATTAATAAATTGTATCTTTTATGTAATTAATATTTTGTTATTTAAAGTAGCTACATAATTAAATATATAGATTAATAATAATGATGTAATAAAATCAGAGCGCATCGCCTACAAACTGCTGATTGTTTCTTATAAATAAGATTAATTAATTAAGAACTTAAATAAATTAAAAAAAAGCATCCGGACCGCCGACCCATTTTGTGCGGACCGCGAGAACACAGCAAGTTGCACTACAGAGTACCTACGTAATTTAATAAAAATGTATCCCCAGCATTATCCCGCTAACAAGCGAGAAAGAGTTCGCGGATTGCGAAAGCGTTCATCGTCGCCAGGATTTAATGTCAATAGCTTGCTCCAAACTTCAGACAGATATTTCCGTAATTACATATGTTTAATATACAGGGCGTCCCACGGCTATGCCACATGGAGGGAAAGTACCTTGAATATTGTAGATTGAACATTTTACTGAAAGAAGACATTATTTGAATTTAAAAAACAATTTAAACTGCATTCATAGATATCTAAATAATTACATGGTTGAACCGGGAATCGAACCCGTTACATGAGAAAAATAATTACCCTGTAGTTTTATCATACCGATCGAAAGGCTTCATCATAAGGATTATTTTTTGCTAAATAACATAGTGTCAGAAATAAAAGGAAGACCATGAATTTTAACATTTTTACTACCACATTAATCAATTTATCAATGAAAATCACAGTAACAAAAAAATAAAAGTATGAAAATGAAACACATTTTTGAATTATTTCTTTATAATCAGCCAGCCGCATTGCGATGGACAAAATTTTACGCTTCTTTCGGCTCAGGATACGGCTCGATTTGTTGCATACTACCAGGTAAATGTTAAAATTCATGGTCTTCCTTTTATTTCTGACACTATGTTATTTAGCAAAAAATAATCCTTATCATGAAGCCTTTCGATCGGTATGATAAAACTACAGGGTAATTATTTTTCTCATGTAACGGGTTCGATTCCCGGTTCAACCATGTAATTATTTCAATATCTATGAATGCAGTTTAAATTGTTTTTTAAATTAAAATAATGTCTTCTTTCAGTAAAATGTTCCATCTACAATATTCAGGGTACTTTCCCTCCATGTGGCATAGCCGTGGGACGCCCTGTATACATCTTTTTAATAAAATGTTGTGCGGACCGCGATGGTCGTTTCATCTCTTAAAATGGAACCCGAGTGAAACTAATTGGTGACCCCTGTGCTAGACTATGAAAGGGCTGTGGCGGGAGAAAAGTATATTTTAAATATTGTATTCATTAACTTTCACAATATTTTAACAAGTCAAAGCTATAAAATGCACCTACACACACAAACATATTTGTATGTGCTAAGTAATACCAAAAACAAAAAAGTTGTACAAATTAACAGTTTTAAGGTAAAAAAATTAAAATTGATTATGTCAACTTTTTTTTACAGAATTGCTATCCTGCCGACCAGTAGGTTACACCCTGTAAAAAGAGTTAGGACATTTTGTAACACGTAGTATAAGCCTATGGCCGGGCCTCTTTTAGCACTCTAGAGACGACGATAATCGTCGCGGGTCTCGGACGATTTGTGCACTCTTAGCGCTGTTTGCGGTGGCTGCTCTACTATAACCCGTGTCATTAAAGAAAGCTGAACTGATGAACTTCAAAACACTCGCCCTCTTGCTCTAATTAATACAGTCAAAGCGAGAGAACGCTAGGTTTTTAACTCCGTCCTAAATGTTTTCTTTAATGACACGGGTTATAGTATAAATTACATGAGCAAATTCACTTTACCACCAACACAGGGCTCGGTGGAAGGCTATTAATGTAGTATTAGACATAGCTAAAGCCCGCGACTTCATTCGCGCAGACATAAGCCGCGTTTTCACAGTCAAATTTCAATAAAACGAAAAGTACAATATTTATTCTATGACGAGCACCGTCCAAGAGAGCCGGGGCTACTGAATACTACTGATTGGTCGGTTCTTCTTATATTTTGTCTATGGTCGCAAAAAAGTCAAGTAGGACGGAGCTCTACTCATCAAAATTGCCTTGGATGGAAATAAAACAAAATGGCCGACCAATCAGAAGCCTTGGCTTGCTTGGACGCATAGACTTATTATTACCTAGACGGAGTCCATCCATACAAAACGCCGCCCGAAATTGAGGCGCCTCGCTTTGTTTGTGTGCGTAAGCTGCGGACTGTGACAATCACCTACACAACACATGCACCCTAATAATGCTGCCAGCGTAAAAAGCTTTTCACAATATTGTGACTTTCCTTCTGGTTGGTAAGGTGATAAACATATTAAATTATGTTTGCGTACAAGAAGTCCTTGTTATTTAAAGTAACATTTCTCAATATTTGTGCGTGTATGAACTTTAAATCTAGGATCTGCGATCTAAAAAAAAAAAAGTTATCTGTTGTACCCGACTGCCCTAGAAGGGGGTTTATGTTTTTCGAGTGTATGTATGTATGTTTGTACATTTCTTTGGCACGCTCTGCAGCCTAAACGGCTTGATGGATTTTAGCTTGCGAAGTGTCGTTAGATTCATCTTGATTGTAAGAGTGACACTGGGTATATCAAAAAAACAAAAATATCCGATTTTTAGCCCCAAACATTGTTTTTTTTTTTTAAACCTATCGAGTGGGGAATCAAAATGAAGGGTTTTACAAATGGCTTACAAAAATATACAGGGTGTTAAAAGACCGCCAACAGACCCGAAAGCCACGCATACTAGACACCAAAACAAAGTACTTTTCCGATAAATTATTGCTGGGAAATGATTTTGGTTTTTTAGGTTATAATTTTGAAAAATATTTTATTACGCAATGGACGTGAAACACACAGAAGTCATATTGCGCAAGCGTAGGTATAAGTTTATGTTACTTAAGCTTAAGTGCCGATGTTAAGAATACATTGCGGGTTGCAATTTTAACGTCGTGTTTTGAAAGAAATATTCATAATTTTGATAAAGCTTCTTGAGAAGGTATGTTAAGAACTAGATACTGAATACATTTCTGCAAAAAAAAACCTAACTAGCCAACGGGGTAGGTAATCGTATGAGGTAGTGGCCACCCCTGGTGTCAGAGTTCTTAGGCCGCCCAAAGGGCCTCATTGTTATTAGGTAATCTTAATATATAAAACAAAGTCGTGTTTTTTTTAATGTAGTCTGAATCATGCATGTCCCACTGCAGGGCAAAGGCCTCCCCCCTCTCAGCCCAGATTTTTCGGTCGTGAGCCACCTCCGACCACTCGTCAAAGTGGTGTTACTTTTTGTTTTTTCTGAAGCACTAACCCGTGCTAGGGAATATTTTAAACATAGTTACTTGACTCGGTAGCTCAATTGGTAGAGCGCCTGCACGGTATACGAGAGGTTGCGGGTTCAAGTCCTGTCCCGAGTGATTTTTTTCAACATAGGTATTATAAATGTTTAAAAAGTCGTGTTAGTTACACCATTTATAACTCGAGAACGGCTTGACCGATTTTTATGATTTTTGATTTGTTGGATTTCTCTCCCGAATAGCAGATTAAACAGCGGAAAAACTCACGAGAAAAAAAAATAGTCTGTGCGGACGAAGTCGCGGGCAAAGCTAGACAACAATAACCGGGAGTACCGGGACCAGTCGTGGGGTTCAAATGTACCTACTCTTAAAATAAAAGGTAAATAAGTGTGGTATTAATAGTCGTCTGAGATCACCTACTTGAGCTCTATCTCAAGTAGGTGAACTCATAAAAGTCAAATGCTATAATGTCAAGCCTTGGCTAATGTCAAACTTGATTAGCTGTCAGCATATTAATAGACACTGTCTTGAGATTAACATTGACATTAGCCAAGGCTTGACATCATCATTTGACTTTTCTGAGATCACCTACTTGAGTTCGATCTTGAGTCGACGACTATTAATGCCACTGCCCAAAAGCTAGTTTGAAAAGAAACTTTACCATGCTTCTTCTCCAACTACGATCAGAGCTAGTAAAGCTGGAAAAAAAACATTGTCCTGGATACTTATTTGTACCTAGTACTAGATAGTATTCAAGACAGCACGTAGACCCTTACATGCCAGTACTCTACTCGGTAACATTACGGGTGACTTTACAACAAAAGTGTACACTCTGACGTGCTGTTGTTACCTACCTTATATTGATTTTACTTAAATGGAAACTTTTTTTCTTTTGACTTTCAGTTTAATTATTGAATACTGAATAAAAATATTTGAGTTTGAGTTTGAACTTTGCAATATTGCCAAAATAACAAATCTCCCTCTAACAGATTGATTGATGGCGCCCGGTCTCCCCCGGGCACAGTACTGCCAGCTGACCCAATTCCACCCACTCCCCTGGAAGGCTGTCATTCAGGAAAACAACGTTTCAGAGGTGACGGAACCTGACTTCATCAAGGCGCTCTTGAGAAAATCCCCGCCCCGGTGCACTCCCCTTCGACTCATTAATTAAACTAACCAAGCACGTTAAAGACACGATAAAAAAGGCCTTTGCATCTACGTAATGAGTTAATTTATACCAGTGGGCATGTAATATCGGAGTTAACCAGTGGTACCTTCACTTATACTAGATGGGTAAAGTGACCATTTAGCCGCTGTAGCACCTATCCGGGACACTCTGGTTTTTAGATGGAACAAGTTTGCCCAGCAACTATCGAGCTACCGTCAGTCAACCGTCGACCTACTTAGCTAGCCCACAGGAAAGTGACAAGGGCTTTAAACAAGTCCAATTTTCAAAGTCAACGGGCGGTGTGTGCGGCGCGTAATAATTTAGACCCCAAAGATATAATCCGCGCGGGATCAGAATGGGATACTACCTTTTGGAACTGAGACGCTCGCGGTCCGCCTGTCAGCTGTTGTAGCGTCAGCATTTCGGCAAACTCTAGTTGTCTGTGGCAAACTTGCGTCAAAACTTGCTTGTATTTTCTGTGCGCGTGGGTGTCTGCTCGAGTTTTATCACGTTTTATTCAATTAATGCAATAACATTTAAACCTTTTAGATTACAACCATTAAAAAATTTTGTGTATTTTAAATTTCATAACCCTATAATAGGACGTAGAACTAAAAAAATTTTTACCGACGCTACTCAAGAACTGTAATTTTCGGTTTAGTTCCAAAAGGTACTCGTATTATCCCATTCTGATCCCGCGTGGATTACACTTTACTTTTCATAGCGTAGTAGGTTCTGCGAGTTATTTCAAAATGGTACAATGTTAGGTAACTATTTAGCAATAAGAGACAATCTCTACATATTTTATGTGAGTATTTTATAACAGAACTTCCAAACTCAGGCCCGGTTTCTGAATTGAGAATTTTACTAAGTAAATACTGGACTATCGTTCTGTCACGTTCTTTTGTGAGAAATCCGCGGAGGCAGAATGATATTTAAGTGCTTGCTTAGCGAATTTCTCAAATCAGAAACCGGCAGTTAATCACAGAAACTCTGCTCGAAACTATTACGTAGTTTTTTTTTGTAATGCTTACGCAGAGATCAACTGTGGAGCATGATCCCGTTGATCAAATCCATTGATCTTGATATACTTGTATTTAGATTTTAACATCAGTTTTCAAGTCTGTTTGGTGGCTTAGGAACAAGCCTAAAGTCTTATAGCTGTTGAAATGTAAATAAAAACTCCAGTCTTGTGGAAAAAATAAGTTCCAGGCTATTGGACATCAACTCAAGGGAATATTTTCGCATTCACGGCTCAAATGAAACGACCTGAAACGGAAGAAGAAAATGCGAACCGTCCGAATCGCATCACACTTATACAAGGTGTTGTTTTGTAAAGTGACACCCGACGCATGGGTTATTATTAATATTATTATACACGATACAGAAGTAAAAAAAAAACAGTGAAAAATACCCAAAAATCATTAAATTATGGCCTTCTAACTATTATACTACCTATCGCTTGCGGCCGCACTCGCAATATCGGGCGCCACATCGCGCGAGCGCCATGAAAAGGCCGAGGGTTTCCCACGTCGTGGTTATTATTATTCCTCCCTGACAAAATGGGGAACAATATATAGCGATAATACGAGTATAATGAGCGCAGCAAGGGATTCAAAGTACTCGAGCTTTAAAAAGTGTTGTTCCCGAGGTGAAGACTCTACTTTTTATCACCCTCTATGAGAAAATAAGTGACTGGAACTTACGAATAATTAGCGTCGGCGTTCGATACAATGTTCTCTGTTATTACATATACAACTTTAATTCTCACTGCTTGAAGAATAAACACTTTTATTGTATGAAAGTAAGTAAAATCCAAATTTTAGTATGTACACAAATAAACAATTACGAACGAAGACGGAATGCATTTCTGACGTTTTTATTTTTCTTCAAACTTTTTTTTTATCGCGCGTGGTTTATTTTTTCATCCTGCCAGTTTCTTGTCCATACACTGTTCGTGATTGAGACATCTCTTTCAAGGTTGTCTGTAAACTCTTTAGTCAATTGAACTTTAACTTACAGTATCCATATTCCAAATTCAAATCACTTTTTGTCCCTCCGGGATTAAAAAGCTATTTTAGTCCCTGTTTGCAGGGAACGAGCCAGGGAGTCTACCGGCTAAGACGAAGCATATTACCATTGGCGAAAATCGAAGTTCGATTTATGAAAAATGAACTGGGTGGCAGCAAAATTAACTGGGTGGCAGTACATTTTCTTTTCGAATAGATGTGATAAAAACAATATTTTCGTTTAAAATCCCTTTAGCCGCTTCCATCCCCCTTAAAAGGTGAAACTCTGAAACGGCAAAGCAAACAGACTTGGAAAAAGTATTTTCGTTATTAAATTTAACCCATACCCATCTCCACAAAACAAGACTACAGGGCAATTTTTAAATAGCTTTTATCCTGAAACACGACCACTTCTAAATGTGATTTCCAACAACTTTTGTTCTACGACTTTTCGAATAGCTAGATCCTTTTTTTTTCTACCATTCTAGCGCTGTCTGCGCGGCGCGCTTTCGTGCCCCTCCACTCTCAACCACCTTTCTAGCCTCTCCTGCTCCTATTTGTTACACTAAGCTGTAAAAAAAAAGTTTGAAAAATCATTTTTTTTATGGAGAAAAAAAAAATGCGCTTTCACTAAAGTCGTAGAACAAAAGTTATTGGAAATCACATTTAGAAGTTGGGGTTTCTGAGGTTGAAAGCTATTTAAAAATTGCAATGTTAAAATATCTGGTAGAAAGTAATAGAATAACGATGGGCTGTGATAAAAAAAGCCATACACGGTGTTATGTTGATCAGTGACACCCGACTCACGGACGATAGTTTTAGTAACGCTTGAAACTAAAACTAAGTTTACTTTCTATTTTTTTATTTTTTTTATTTACCTTATCACCAATTCTAATTTCTTCTATACCTAATAACCGCGACGTGCGGACACTCGCTATTAAAACAAAATGTTGTATGCTTTTATATCTTGAAAACCTACGCTCATTGGGTTTTAGCCACTCCAAACCAAAATACTGGATCCGCCACTGGCGCCCAATATTGCGACAAGCGATAGTAGAATAGTGGGTCGGGGCATAAGAGCCGATGTCAAAGAGGCGTTTAAGGGCCGCGGCAGCGAGCGCGGTGAATGCGGGCCCAAAGCCTAACCCCGCGCCGACTCCAAAGACAGTAAACAGTGGGCACACCCATTTTAATGAAATTATTCTCACCAGTCTTACCTGCCAGCTGCTAGTGCGTGATTTACGGCCTGCACCCTTCGGGAGGTGGAGAAGGACTAGCCAAAAACGAATAGACAAAGAAATAAAGTTGCGAAAGTGGCGTTGGATAGGTCATACTATGCGAAGACCCGAAAACCACCCCTCCAAGATAGCACTGAAATGGTGTCCAACTGGAACACGAAAGAGAGGGCGCCCTAAAACTACCTGGCGTCGATCAGTGCAACAGAGGATAACAGTCTTGGAATGTAATGAGCACATCCGAGCTTGAGATGAAGGCGCAAAATCGGCCAGACTGGAAAACTGTTTTGAAAGCCCTATGTCCCTGATTAGGGATATAAGGAACTGATGATGATGACCCTTCGGGAGGTGCGTGCGTCAGGAAGTCAGGCTTAGTTGTGAAGAGTTTGTTTTCGTGTACGTTCTGGCAGGAGCCTGCTACAACGCGGGCTCTTTGAGTTGGTCCGCTTTTTCATAACTAAATGACGTCATTATCATCAGGAAACCCACTTGACTGCTGAGTAAAGGCCTCTTGATGCTCACGCCAGCGCTCACGATCCTATGCCAGACGCAACCACTGCTTTCCAGCTACTTGGGCTCTGTCATCAATTCCACAATCATGGACTTCTTCCATTTACCATCAGTGCGTCACTGTGATATTAAAAAATAGGTACTCATTTACTTGAAAATTGCTAAATCTTAGAGTAAAATTTAGTTTCTAATTGGGACTAATAGGATCGTCCGAAACATTCCCATTGTCGGCAATGTTTCTAGCGATACCCGGAACCCGCCACTTGGAATGCAAAATGAAACTTTATTCACTTCGTCATAATAAACTAATTTAGAACGGATATCTTGGTCCGAGTGACTTTTGACGACATTAATTAAGGTTTTAGGGAAAACATTTTAAGGTCCATCTCGCATTTAATGATTTTATTCGCCTCCAAAGGGAATAATTAATTTACTCGGCACGACGTCATTTCGACTTAACGACAGTAGCTTTCTATTATCTTAATGGTTTATGGCTTAACGATATGACGTTGGGAAGTTAATTGTTTAGTTGGCAAGTACAGGTACCCCTTTCTAAAAGACTGCATAAAAAAAATGTGATGAAAATAATGTGGTACACACGACAGCACGTCAGACAGTACACTTTTGTTGTAAAGTCGCCCGTAACGTAACCGAGAAGAGTGCTAGCATGTAAGGGTCGACGTGCTGTCGTGTGTACCTACATGACTTCAAATAGGTATCAATTGAACACGTACGTATTCAATATCAAAGTGTACACTTTTGTTGTAAAGTCGCCCGTAACGTAACCGAGTAGAGTGCTAGCATCTAAGCATCGACGTGCTGTCTTGTGTACCTCGGACGTAGGTTATTGTGTAGAAGAGGTACTCAAATCAAACCAAAACTAACTCATATCAAACGGCTATACCCTATTCTTGTTAGGTTCAACGTGATACTACTATATCCGTAACCACCTGCCCATCCCAGGAAAACAGACGAAGCAATGAAATCTCGCTAAAAACATAGATCAATAAAGCAAAGAATAGAAGTACCAAATAAAATGAGCAACTATGCTAAGAGGGGTGTGAACAGAACTGTGAAGGGAGCGCTTGCCGCGCTTGGGAAAACGAAATAACAGTTTTGCTACTCCTAAATATTATCTGATCTCGGTGATTTTGGTGTCAATCGTTTTGTATATTTTTATCTATTTTGAGAACTAAACTTTCGTAAGCACTGCAAATTTAATCTAAGTTAGTTTAACCGTTCAATCTTATTTTTGTTTTATTTTCCTATTTCTTAAATAAATATAATTTTAGAAATTACTTTTGAACTAAGTAGTTAACGAATTTCAAAAACAGGAAAAGCTTAGTTAGATAAAAATTTACAAAAAATATTTCCGCCAAAATCAACTAAATCAGATTACGGGTAGCAAAACTGTTATTTTGTTTTTCCAAGCGCGGCAAGCGCTCCCTTCACACCCCTCTTAGTATGGTTGTTCATTTTATTTGGTACTACTTACTATTGTACAGTCGGCCACACGCTAGGATAACCCTTTTTTTCGATTGGCACCCTCTTGCCGCGTGCAGTAAGAGCTGCCATGGGGTATCTGTGACTGTGGCCGACCGTACCTATGGGTGTAAGCGCGATAAACACGCTCGCTGACATGCACACAAGCGCACTAAATGTGTGTATGAAACAGCTTTTTATATGGCCACATAGTAGAGTTTATTCGGATTGATTAATAGAACTTCCGCTATCGAATTTGGGTGCACCCTGTTAAAGAGAAAGATAAATATAAAAAGTATATATTGCCTAGAAAAAAAAAAAAATATATTACAGTACGAATAAATAAACTTAAGACTGATGCGATAGGTTGAGGCAAAAGGAGGTGTCTCAGCTTTTGCTACCCCGGGACTTTGTTGGCCCGGGGAGCGCTGGTTTTCAGATGCCTCCCTGTTCAATTTAGCTTTTCTTGGCACGCACCACGTACAGTACTTGGTGTCTATGCGTTATTAATCTCCGAGTAGAGCCAATTCTCGGCGGATACGGTTGCTATTGACGGCACCCATTCGGGTTACGGCCAAGAATTGGAGCGGCTTCAATTGCCTTGCCATCGTCACGGTAATGAGAAAGGAGTAAGCATCTTTATTTTGCGTATGGCACATTATGCACCGAATATCAAAGAACAAACGGAAGGCCATTGATCCAATCTGTCACTTGCGCATCGGCCTCGTGGATCATGGTTCCCTCCTTCTATTGACCACTGTGGGCAATGGTCCGTGATATGGGACATGCTCTGCACTTCCCCGCAAGAGCAGTGCGGGTCCGACCCAGACTTCCATCATGGTAGAAATAAACATATAATCATTTTAACGAGCGAAGAAAGCTTATTATTATTTTTAAGTTCGAATATAAACCATATCGGTCTAGGAGTTATGGGTATATGGGGTTGTAAAGCAAATCGTAAGTTTACATTCGGGGCGAACAACTTCTTAATACAAAATTACAAAAAAAAAAACGACTTCACTGGTGAAAAGGTACACTGATTCCGAGTGAGTTGAGAAGTTCCGTTCTCCATCTTCGAATTTCTTCATCAGATCACCATTTTTGTATGGGACCACAAGGGAAATAAATACCCTTTGAAACAAAAAAGAGTCATCAAAATCGGCTGTATTAAAAAAAAAAGTTCTGAGGTAACAAACATAAAAAAAAACATACTGGTCGAGTTGAAGACATCCTCCTTTTTTTGAAGTCGGTAAAAAAATACTTACTTTGAAAAGTAACAACACAATGAAAAGTCTACTTTTCGTTGAAAGGACGATCAATATTAGGAGAATCACTCGCAGGAAATGAGTTTCAAAAGAAGTCGCCCGGATGGCTTACAAAATGCAGAGTTTACGGTCTTTCTGTTTTCTAAGCGATGCAGTTGAATACGCTTTTCCTGTTTACAGTCTGACTTTTGGATTGAAAACTTTTGGAATGGTTCCAATTCCAAAGGAATTTTCAAAATGTGTCGTGCGGTGCAGCTAACAATAGTTATTTGTTATGCAAGAATGCAAAATTATTGTTTGCGGCAAGTGCTTGTATTGAAAACCGAGCTAGCGAAGGTTTCTAAATTTGAGCCACGAGCGTATCGAGTGGTTCAAAAAAAGAAACCTGAGCGTAGCGAGGTAATCAGAAGCACGAGACGCAAATAATATTGCATTCGTGCGAAACACAAAACTTTTCATCTCACAGAAGCGAGGAAATGATTTTGTTAGCCATGCGGAAAAAACTCTATAGACAACTACTTACAGGCAAAACAGGTGAGTCAAATAAGTTCCTTTTAAAAGCATATTTTACTGTAGTTACACTAAAGTTTTGAGCTTCATTGGTAATAAAACCATTAGTTTTATTAAAAATTTCCTGAAGTTTAGTTATCCAGACACAAAAACAATGTAAATAAAAGAATGTTTTTTTTTTTCCGGGTGCATTCTGAACATTTACCATATAAATTAAAAATTTCTAGGAGATAAAAAATGAAATAAGTAATATCGTTTGAAAAAAATTATTTAACAAACCAAAACATAATTATCTATTTGATAAAACAGAAGCGAAGCATTTTTTTTATTTACTGGTATTATAAAATAAATATAGTGTACAAAATATTGTAAAGACTATAAGAAGAAACCGCGTTTCTGAATGTTGAATGAGATGAAAAATGCATTAACGAAAGCTTGACACTGCCGTTTATATGACCACGAAACCTCATAGTAGGTTTTAATTTATTTTTCATCTCCCACGCTCGGAAAGTTTGCTGTTACTAGTAACTTACGATCGTGTAAAAGCCGAATTTAAACTATCTGCATTTTTGTGCGCTTCGAAATTTGAACTCGACGCCCTAAAATAGGGAACTCCTTTAACTTGTAGCGTTGCCTAGCAACGGGTTGTTGATTTTATGACACTTCAAGAAGACATGATTTTTAATCAAAAACCCGTTGCTAGGCAACGCCACAGACTCCTTTGTGAAGAAGCAAAGAAGAAGGAAACTCATTTCACTAACCTCTATGTAGGTACGGTCGGCCACAATCCCAGATACCCCATGGCAGCTCTTATCGCGCGCGGCATAAGGGCGCTAATCGAACAAAAAGGGGTATCTGAGGCTGTGGCCGACTGTACCTATGTATATTGTTTTTCTCGCATGGCTAACAAAATCATGTCGTCGCTTCTGTGAAATTAAAAGTTTTGTGTTTCGCACGAATGCAATATTATTTGCGTCCCGTGCTTCTGAATACCTCGCTACGCTCAGATTTTTTTGAACCACTGGCTACGCTCGTGGCTCAATTTTAGAATTAGGGCGAACTTGGCATTCAATACTCGCTGCCAACAATAATTTTGCATCCTCGCATAACAAATAACTATTACTGACTCCAATACCTAGCAGCCCTACATCCATGTAGCCCGCATACATTAGCATGTAGAGTGGACGGTCCGCCGACGGTATTCAATAGCTCCTTCGCTCCTCCACTGATACTGTAAACTTTCATTGCTGCCAGTGCTTTGTGCTTGCCATTCTGTGAGAAGTTTTTATTGTCGACTTTGAATAATGAAGGCCATTGAAAATAATCAATGAAGGGTGTGCACAATAGTAACTGCACACATACGTAACCAATTGAGCAAAAGAAGAATAAACGATCTCGGTTGGATATGGCTCGGAGTAGAAACAGATCTGTTTCTTTCCACTATTGTTCGCTAATGAGCCGTTTTTAGCTCAAATTCACAAAGCATTTCATAGATGGCACCTACCTAATGTAAATAATTTTATTTTCATCTCCCATGCTCGGAAAGTTTGCTGTTACTAGCAACTTACAACCGTGTAAAACCCGAATATAACCAATCTGCATTTATGTCGAGATAGCTCTTTTTCTGCACGCCCCATGGTGTATAAAAAGAAAAAACACTGGCCGTTTCACTGGATGCCATATCCTATCCTACTTTATATTATAAATGCGAAAGTTTGTGAGTGAGTGAGTGTGTTTGTTACCTTATAACGCTGAATCCGCTGGACGGATTTGGATAAAATTTGGAATGTAGATAGCTGAGACATCAGAATAACATATAGGCTACATGTTATCACGCTTTGGAGCTTAGGAGCAAAATAAATACACAACGATTATCATATAGTGGCTATTTGTATAAAAGTGAACGACAAAACCATTTACCAAAGACCCTCTGTCATCACGACAGCGTTGAGCTATTTACTTTCGTAAATCCATCGAAAACTGAACAACGGTGAATTTTAATGCACCAAACAGGCCGCAATGTGCCGCAAAACTCAAACGATGAACAACAGTGAAGAAGTTGTTTTTAATTACCTATCGCTGTCATCCATCACTGTCACAAAAATGGTATATCAACAAAGCAATAAAGGAAAAATCTACAAGTTTAATTACTCAAAACAGGCAAAAAACATAAGTTCAGTGATAGCTACTTACAATCTGAAAGAGCCGATAAATCCTTACTTTAAAAACTCTGCATCCAGCAGTTTTATCAAATCAGCTGTGCGTACTGTGCAAGTGTGAAAAACATTGTAGAGTCCCGAGCGACCATAGGCGCATAACATCAGCCATTGATGGTGTAACATTAGTACCATGATCGCTTTGTTTCCATTAAGTAAGTGCCTAGGACTGGACACTGGACCGGTGCACTTTTACATAATATCATAGTCGCCTATTCGTCGTTGACAACTCTGATAGGCTTTCCACATACTTCAGACTGACGAGAAGATTGGAGCATGTGAAAATCCCTGAACCGCCGGCGTGGTGGTGTTGCCCGCATGAAAGATATGTGAGAAATTGAGCCTTGAGTGAGGTGTTTTGTGCCAATCTTAAACCATACCGACAACTTTGCGTCGTCATACCTGTCCTGATGCTCCACAGTGCAGCTTATCGGATTTCCTGGAGGCGACCCCAGCGCGACGTGTGTGTGTGACGCTTTCAACATGAAAGAAGAATAAGACCGACGATTCAAAACAGTTGTTTCAGACTATGGTATCGTAGATGCTAAGAAGACGCGTTGGGTGTTTCAGAAGAGCAGCTCATAGAAAAAAACACTATTCAATGTGATAGAAATAATATGTTTAAGTATCTCCTGATATTATCTCATATTTTCTGGTGTCAGAACCCAATTATTATGATCGTTCTATTTGAAACAGATTGATGCAAAATAAAAAATAAAAAAATATTTTTTAAAGATTTTCTCTGTTAAGTAACTTCGTGCCTATAATACGAGTAGGTGACGCTAACTAGCTCGGTTGGAGATCTTTTACAGTTTTATAGAACGCGAGAGAGATGTTGAGACCTGTGACGTACTGCAGCGAATGCTGATAAATATTCATTCACCAAACAGCGCAAGCAAACGAGATGTACTTGGGTATCAAACTACGCATTAGGGCTCTCTAACATCGGTGGAGGCAGTGGCCACAACGGCCACAAAGGCCACAAAGGCACGAAGACTTGGGGCGAGACCAACTGAACAGAGACAACCCAGACTGAAAGTTTGCAATAAGGAGTAGCAGATTAGCGGACTCAAAATAATAGGATAGGGCTAAAAAGAAAAGATAATCTTTGAGTGTTTCTTGAAATGTAGGTAACCCGCGTTAAATCAGTTAGACGCCTATAAAGTAGGTATCTGCTTCTTTGCTCCGTTCAGTTTGGAAGAAGCAGATAACAACGCGAGGTCCACGGGAGCGAAATCTCGGGCCAACGCTTTGATAGTGCAGGGGGTGTGTGTTTAAGTACATCATACCTATTAGGTGGCAAAAAATATGCTAGGTACAATTTGCAAAATCACCACGTTTATCCTTTTTCTTTTAGCCACGTGAATGAAGTCGTGGGCACTAGCTATCAACACTAATATTATAAAGAGGAAAAGTTTGTAAGTATGTACGTATGTAGGGGGTAATCTCCAAATCTACTCATCCGATTATAAAAATTCCTTCACTGATGGGAAGCTACGTTATTGCTGAGTGCTATAGGCTATGTTTTATTGTGATAACGGGAAAAAAACTAAATCTTCGCGGACGAAGTCGCGGGCAAAAGCTATAATATTATATTCGCAAAAGTTTTTAAGTATGGATGGATGGATGTTTGTTACTCTTTCACGCTGAAACTGCTGAACGGATTTGCATGTAATTTGGAATAGAGATAGCTTTGGCATCAAAATAACACATAAGCTACATATTATCGCGCTTTTACACTTAGGAGCAAAGTAAGGCACATATCCTTTTTCTGTAGTCCACGCGGACGAAGTCGCGGGCAAAAGCTAGTAAGTCCATAAAAGCTTCAGAAAGAAGAGCCTCGTTTAGACGCGACTCTCCACGAAAGTGCCCATTTTCTATACAAAACTGTAAATGCAAATGAGGCATAGGCATCTAAAGTCACGGAATAGAACATTCAGAAACGAGGTTTCTTCTTAAAGTCTTTTTAATATTTTGTACACTACATTTATTTTTAATATCAGTAAATTAAAAAAAAATGATCCGCTTCTGTTTTATCAAATAGATAATTTATGGGTTGGTTTGTTAAATTCATTTTTTCAAACGATATAATTGAATTTATTTTTTATCTCTAGAAATATTAAATTTATATGGTAAAAGTTCCGAATGCACCCGAGAAAAAATATTCTTTTATTTTACATTTTAATTATGTTTTGGTTTGTTTTTTTCAAACGATATTACTAATTTCATTTTATATCGCCTAGAAATTTTTAATTTATATGGAAAAAGTTCAGAATGCACCCGAAAAAAAAAACATTCTTTTATTTACATTATTTTTGTGTCTGGATAAGTAAACTTCAGGAAATTATTAATAAAACGAATGGTTTTAATACCAACGAAGCTGAAAACTTTAGTGCGGCAGCCATAACTACAGTAAATTATGCTTTTAAAAGGAACTTATTTGACTCACTGTTTTGCCTGTAAGTAGTTGTCTATAAAGTTTTTCCCGCATGGCTAATCATTTCCTCGCTTCTGTGAGATGAAAAGTTTTGTGTTTCGCACGAATGCAATATTTTTTGCGTCTCGTGCTTCTGAATACCTCGCTATGCTCAGTATAGCTACCACGAGTGCGAAAAAGCTGTGCCGGACGTCCGCCGGACGTCTGTCATGTATCCTAATACTATAGTAGTAAGGTTGTTTATGCAACTTGTCACTTTCAGTGACATTGACAGTAAGCACTCGTGGTACCAGTACAGGTTTCGCTCAATTTTAGAAACCTTCGCTAGCTCGGTATTCAATACAAGCACTCGCCGCAAACAATAATTTTGCATAATATTGCAATAACAAATAACTATTATGGCCTAATGAAAAAAACCCTTTGACTTTGAACGGGACCATTATAAGTAAAGTAAAATAGTAAAAAACAAAATGTTTATTTAAGTAAAAGGAACCACGGTCTGTACATTGTAGTTCTTAGATAACACTTATAAGTAAGTGAGAATTACCAGCGGTCCCCACACTAGGATACCCTGTGTCGTGGGGCCCGGGTCGCTATGGAGTATTTCTTAAAAGTTATCCTATATTAAAGGATACCTCGTGTGTCTGTCTGTCCGTCCATCTGTCAAACCCAATTTACTCCAAAACTACTAAACAGATTCTAACGTACCTAAGTCAGTGACCCAAATACGGACCTGTAGCGTAAACAGAGAAATATAATTTTAAAAATTATAAGGTTAAAAATTCGCTCGGGACAGGATTTGAACCCGCAACCTTTTGCATTCCGAGTCAAATACCTGTCGATGCGAATTTTCTAACCGCATTGAAACTAGTCTAACTATCTTACGATGGGGCTTGGTAGAGCGCAGCGCCTGCACGGAATGCAAGAGGTTGCTGGTTGAAATCCTGCCCCGACCAAATTAACCTTATAAAAATCATTATAAAGTTCCTTAGCACGGATCAGTGCTTTAGAAAATACAAAAAAGAGGAATTTTAATTATGGGGGCCACTTATGTGGGGAAAATTGGTCACGAGCTCTTTAGCTATAAGTTTCAATGTCGGAGATGAAAGGGACTTTTTATTGACTTCTTTAGAGATCATATTGTTTTTCATATCGCAAACAGTGGCGGAAGAAAACGAACTCGATTATTGCGCTTCTACGTTTTGTCGACTATTCGGCTATTTGCTTTATAGCTAGAGAGCTGGTAGTGTCACAGGACCTATGTGAAACATCCTGTATAAGTATTTTAAACATAACACTACGCAGCCCCGGATCTAGGGGGGGGGGGGGATTATAATATCGCAGTGTTATTGCTCTTCATGAAGCTCTCATATCGACAAAATCATATTCGGGTTTATTTACTCCCATTCCTTCAGTGATATCAATTTTGTCAGTAATTTGGGCAAGCTTTATTGAAAATATCTTTCGTAAATCAAACGCCAACCTTCTCCGTAAATGAGCATTCTTCTTCCTTAGTGACAATAACATTTTATGAAAGTTGGTATTTGATTGGTAAATATTGCTTCAAAATGTTGCAAGTCACGAATACGACTCAGCCATAGTTGTGAGTGTTCGTATACATGCACTTTGCGATAGTGTGCGTGCTTTGTGTGGGTACACAATATCGAATAGAAAGTATCGATACTGTAAGCATGAGTAGTGTCGAAAAAAAAAAGTATCATACTCTTAGATGAAAACAAAAAAGGGAAGATACGGCACTCACCCATTACTCGTGGTCCTGCAAAACTGAGTCCATTGACTCACTTTCATTCAGTCGCCGCCGGTTGGACACTGTTCTTGTCTCGCTCGGGCTTGTTGGTTTAGCGTATCGCTTATTCACCGAGTTAAAGCCGTGTGAGTTTATGTGCGTGAGTGCGTTCGAGCCCATTTTTTCACGGCTGCAAGTAAGAATGTGCCGTATCTTCCCTTTTTTGTTTTCATCTAAGATCATACTCATAAAAGTATCTAGACAAAAGTATTGATACTTCAAGTATCGAGTACTTTTCCAATCCAAAAAAATTACCTTATATCTTCTTTTTGGATTTTGCAAAAACTAATCATCAAATGATAATCCCTAGACTTCACTATTTTTAAGACCTAAGACCCACAGACTTTATAAAATTCTATGATAACAACACATAATTAAAAAAAAAACTGTCAAGCACGAGTCGGATTCACGCAGAAAGGGGCCGGACAACCAGATTTTTAAAAATTATATATCTCTACGGAACCCTCAGTGCGCGAGTCCGACTCGCACTTGGCCTTTTTTATCGACTATGCAGTTCTCAAAAAGGTAAGTACCTATGTAACTGCCACAAGAAACTCGTGCCCAAGTCCAATAAAGCCACTGCAAACTTAGCAATGGGTGCACTTACCGTCCGTCCTATCATCTCCACCCACGTCCAGACCAGTGACCCTCAGGTTCCAACTAAATGTACCCAGTTGGGGGTCAGCAGTGGCTGTGGTGATGGGAAGAACTAATTGGGCCAGAGTCGTACGTGAAAAGGGTGTGCTTCATTCAATTAACCTCTTTGTATAAAGGTGTCCATTCATGGCTCGCTACGAGATACTACTATTAGAGTTAACAGGATGTTATAAATCCCCCTTATCTCCCCAAAAATTTAACGTAGTCTCAAATGAAGATGAGCATCATACCATTGCACTTAGGCTGACCGCCAACCTTCGCTGAGTCGGTGAGGCACCCTAAAAAAAAGAAGAATTCCTACCTCAAACTAAAAAAAAATAACCTACTACAGCGTGTTTCTCATTTGATGTTACATAAGTTTAATTTTACCCCAAAGAAATAAACTTATCAGACAAGCAGGATCTAAAATAATGTGAGTAGGAAAATACCTATTACCGTCCACACGATAAGAAAAGTTTGTTTATTATGTGCTATTATGAGGTTCACTTTTCCTTCTCAACCGAATGTTTTCGGTGAAGAAGAAATAAGTAGCGTGAGTAAGTAAGTAAGAAACCTTCCCTTAAACTTTTCACAATTATAGAAAAAAACGCTGTTTGGCATGACTTGAAACCTCACTGAGAACCAGAAAACAGATATAAAATTTTCATCGTTAGGTATAACGTATATGCTGAAACCTAAGAAGTAGAAGAGCCAATTAGTAATTTGTATCAAATTCACCCGTTTGGCACCCTTTTGGCACTGAACCCAAAAAACTACGTAATATAAGTGTAAGTGAGACATTCACTGGATTGCTGTGTAAATTATCTCATTACGTAGTTTTTTTCTGGCTGAAAGCAGAGCGTCACCTTGAAATCTGTTTTAATATCAGTGGACCCGCGTGTTGGGCGCGGCCGGCCGTAGCGTCAATCGGTCACTGTCTTCCCTCCATTGAGTGCGCGAACAAATGGAAGAAACGTCCGACGTCTCCCATACAAACAGTTTGTCTACGACCGGTGTGCGTGGGCCTTTAGTCACACCACACGGGCGGTTTCCCTACTGCTAGTTACCTACCCACAACTAGCGCCGCCAATGGAAAAAAAAAATCTTCTTTTTGGATGCGTTTTTTGCTAAAAACTAATCATCAATAAATGATAATCCGATTTACTATTTTTAGAACATAGGTCCAACATTTCAGATCCTAGCATCTACGAATAAAACCCCCTGCCCACTTTTGGGCGGGTTTTATTCGTAGGTGTGTTGGAATCTAAAAATGAGGTCCTAAAAATAGTTAAGCCTAGGGATTATCATTTGACGATACATACGTTTTTAGCAAAAAACGCATCCAAAAAGAAGATGTTTTTTTTTCCATTGGCGGCGCTAGTTGTGCATAGGTTTCGGCCTTACTTAAGCCGCGTTTTCAGGATTTAGGGTGGCATTATTAGTCGTCACTCAAGCTCGAGCTCAAGTAGAGATCTTAGAAAACAAAATCACCGAACAAAAGCTCGATCTTGAGTAGCTGTCACCATATTAATAGACACTAGTTTGAGCTTGACATTAGCCAAGGTCTCAAGTGATTTTGTTTTCTGAGATCACCTACTTGAGCTCGTGGTTGAGCTGACGACTAGCGACTATTAATGCCACCCTTTTAGTAGTTTTAGTACACTATGACGGAGCGATAGACTATGACAACACCACCACGGAGGCGGTTCGGGTATTTCCACACGCTCCGATCTTCAGCAATAAAATGAAATGAATAAAAACATTCTTATAAATTTTTCAGCGATTCAACTCTTTATCGAACATTTTGATCGCGATGTTAAGTCGCCAATGGCCAGTGGTTGAACAAGCGCTCGTCTGAGGGGAGCTTTAGACGTATAGCCTACTTAGGTCCACTTGCGTCAACCAGGGTTAGCCAGTTAACTCTGAGTTAACATTTGTCAAAATTTGTATGGAAATGTCAAGTTAACTCGGAGTTAGTTTGCTAACCCTAAGTGACGCAAGTCCGCCTTATGATGGGTGGAATGAGATGTTATGGACATTTATTATGGGCGGAATGAGAAAGGACATATTCCGTTCTCCATGTCCGAATTTCTTCATCAGATCTTCACCATTTTTTACCTACGTCACCACGCGGGTAGGATAGAAAAATTTCTGAAGAAACAAACATAAAAAAATACCTCCTCCTTTCGGTCGGTCTAAAGTCGTTTTAAAAGGCAATGCAGGCAATCGCGTGAAAGAAGTGTGGCAAGACTTGCCAGAAATGGGTCCGGAGCACTCCTGGAGCATCTATTTTCTTCAGGGTGCTTTATGTACCATTATTTGGGTCCTCATAATACATTTCGTATGGGTCAAGGGAGCTCTAGAAAGGCACCATTAACGCCGTCAATAAAAAAAAAAATCTCCTTTTTGGATGCGTTTTTTTTGCCAAAAACGAGCCGTTAAATGAAAATCACTAGGCTTAAATATTTTTAGGATCTAAGGTCCAGATTCCAGATCCTAGAACCTACGAATAAATCCCGCCGCCGCCGCCTAGGGCCACTACCGCTCTTTTTCGACAAAGCTGTTCTCATCTTCCTCATCATCACCAGCCCACCTCTGCCCACTATTGTATAAGCCTATTGGTATAAGCTGTAGTCATCCATCTAAAACAATGTCCCAGGCACTGCAGCGCCGAGTGGTCTCTTAACCAATCTACAGGGTGCACTCTAAGTCGATAGCGGCAGTTTAAGTAGGCTATCTACTGATCAATACAAACAACTTGTACTAGGTGGCGAAAAAAATTGAGCGTAAAAAATATCTGCTGTTTCATACATTTGGCGCAGTACTAAGTCGACCTTTTGTATCGAACAGCTAATATTTTTTTAGCTCATTTTTTTTCGCCACCTAGTACAAGTTTTTTGTATTGATCAGTAGATAGCCTACTTAAAGTTCCGCTATCGACTTAGAGTGCACCCTGTAGTGTGAGTGAAGGTTTTCGTCGGCCTTCGAAGTAAAATTCTAAAGCATATTGAAACTCAATTAGGGGCCCCACTCGAGTGTCATAATCAATCTGAATCCTGCGTGGAACCCGAGCCGATTAGACATTCTGTTGTTCGACAGACAGACAGCCATGTTTCAATATTGATGAGGACCGACCGGCCTCTACTCGGAGTTGGATCTAAATACCGCATTTTCAATAGGCTTTGTGATTCCCCATATTGCTACTGGTAGTTGAAAACCACTTCCACCAGCGCAATTCAGGCCGCAAATTCAAAAGACCGGCGCGTGCGTTGTTTGTGCACGCTTCTTCTTCTTCTTAGGATGCCTCTTTGACTTAGCGAAGGTTGGCGGTCAGCCTTGGATATCTCTCTTTGTCTGTCGCGAGGTGAAATAGTTGAACCACTCGCGATCCCAGTCCACTCCCGTAGGTTTCTTAGCCAGGATTTTCTCCTTCGGCCGACACGTCTCTTGTCAGCGACTTTTCCCATCATTATAAGTTGCACGAGGCTGTATCTCTCATGTCTGAACACATGTCCCAGATATGCAACCTTTCTCCTTTTGATGGTGTTTCCTAGCTCTCACTTCTTGTTGACACGTTTTAGGACTTCCTCATTCGTAAACTTTTGAGTACAACTGCGCGCACGCTGCTCACTGCATATTTGATATTTTATTATCCTTTTATCTTTTATCAGGGTCGCGGTCTTGCGCGGCAGCCTCTAGCTCCTTCCAGCCGAGTCCAGTTGATGCAGCCTCTTACTCAACTGAGCGCTTCCATGAAGTAAGGGGTCGGCCCGGCCGTCTCTTGTCATTAGCTTGCCATTGCCACGTCTTAGGTCCTTTGGTCAGTGTCCAGCGCAGCATTTACAGCGTTTGTTTTGTCTAGCTAGGTCATCAAAAATAATCTAAAAAGATAAGATAGTAGAGGCCCAAGAACAAACTCGATTATCATATTTTATTTCTAATCTATTTTAGTAGTTCAATGAAATTCGCAAAGGAGGTTATCGTATTACAATTAAGTTATATTAACGCAGATATCATTGCAGATCGCTCCTGGTAATGATCCATAATTATTTTTTGTGGAACTTGCCAGACTTTGAATTAGTTTTAAAGAAGTTACCATACGAAAGCTTTACTAGTGTCTGGGACATGTTCTGGGTGGACTTTAACATCGTGAGAGGACCCGCGGATTAAGAATTTTTATTTTTTTATTTTAGTTTATTTTAGTTTATTTGGCACACCAACAGAACACACAATTAACAAACACAAAAGACATCATACAATATAGGTACATTGCAAAACATTCTAAATTATGTGCACTAATTACAGGTGGGCACGCCATGCATTTTTCAAATCAATCAATTACTATAAAAAATCTTAAATTACAAACACATTAAAATTCTAATTTATTTAGATATTATTTGGCCAAAATTACTATAATAATATTGAAATTTATTCTTACGTATTTCGCAAGAATGTTTTGAATGAAGCGAACGAACCAAACAAATGAAGGGTCTCCTGATAGATATCATTTATCTCTTTACAACATCTGGTTATCGGGGCGTTTACACCCAGGTTGGAATTCCATTGTGGAAGTTCGAACAGTTTGAAATTTACCAGTCTGGCGCCGCTACGAGGTACTTTAAAATTAAGTTGTCGTAATATGTCAGAGCTATCTGTTATATTATTTGCGATTTTAAAGACAAATATTGCGTCGGCATTTCTGCGCCGCGCCTCCAGTGTGGTGAACCTAAAAGTTTTGAGCCTAGCCTCATAATTGGTAGGACGCTCCAGTTTGGGGATCTGGTAAGAGAGTCTGCGTAAGAAGCGTTCCTGCACACTTTCCAATTTATCACTGTGGACTTTATAGTGAGGATTCCATACTACGCTACAATATTCCAGATTACTTCGAACCAATGTATTGCCCGACAACTGCAGCACTCTCGCTCGCACTTCTCAACATTTTTTATTGATTGTAAGAGAACGATTCAACTTTCGACAATAACATATTGTTGCAGACATCCTACTATCCTACTATCCTACAATCCTATCCTTCCTACTAATATTATATTTGCGAAAGTTTGTGAGTGTGGATGGATGGATGGATGGATGGATGGATGGATGGATGGTTGGATGGATGGATGGATGGATGGATGGATGTTTGTTACTCTTTGACGCTGAAACGGCTGAACGGATTTGGATGAAATTTGGAATAGTGATAGCTTAGACATCGGAATAACACATAGGCTACATATTATCACGCTTTTACTCTTAGGAGCAAAGTAAAGCACATTTACTTTTTCTATAGTTCACTCGGAAGAAGTCGCAGGCAAAAGCTAGTAGATAATAAAGCTATCGACATGTGGATACACTTTTGATTTCAAGTCTTTTGAAAAGCAGTACGTAGGTACGTACTTCAGTAATATTTTATTTTTATCTAGAAATGTGAAAAAGTGTGTCGATAGCTTTATTATCTATTAGATTAGATAAGATTTAGATTTAAATGTATTAGAGTTGGTTATTCTTCTCCTTTTTTTATATATTATGCCGGTTTTAAGTTTTTGTTAAGCCACTACTATGTTTTTTATACGTGTTAAGTATTAAGTTGTATTATTTTAATCACTAGTTTTCCTAAATACAACGTGTTACAAAACATCCTAACTTCGTAAAAACATTCAAAATTGAAAAAAAAAATCATAACTTTTTTGTTTTTGTTATTAGCTCAATTTGAAAAATATGTTGGTGCGTGTAGGTGCATTTACATAGCTTTGAGTTGTTAAAACATTGTGAAAGTCAATGAAAACAATATTAAAAAAATACTTTTCTTCCGCCACATCGTTCACATTTTTTAATTTAAAAATTAACGGAACGTCATAGAGCAAAAAAAAAAAAATTGGGTTGTGATCCCTATCACCGGGTGCTATTACCCTGTAAAAAGAGTTCTTTTGTAACACCTTGTATTAAATAAATAAAATAAATCTATGTCTGCAACTAGTCAATTATTTGAAGAAGAAAAAAAAAGTCAATTATTTATTCACACACAAATTCACACAATGCTTCGTCAAAACAAATAGAGGGGTGAGTCAGACTTAAAAAACACATAAACACCAATCACAAAATTAAAATTAATCAAAAATATCGCCCCGCGACACACCCGACACAAAGGTTCCCATACGACGCTAGCAGCGTTCCCCCGCTGCACCGCCATGGAAATCCTCTGCGCCAGGTATGCCCCGGAACGGTAGTCATAGCCCCGGTTCCTCAGGCGCCGATCAATTTCCCGTACCTATAAAAGATCCGCAACTAAGTTTATCAATTAAAATGGTGCAAGCGAGTTGGCCCCGCATGTGTCACAATCAGAGATGGGCGGTGGGTATATACCCAATCTACCCATTTGGGTATTTACCGGGTACATTGGGTATATACCCGGTAAATACCCGTATGCACCCATTTGCTGGGTATATACAATTTGTGAATTAAAATTAACAACAAAGTATGCCAATCAGTTCTAAACCATGTTCCCTACGCAAAGTACGTCTTAGTGATTTTTCGTTGAACACATATTTACAAAGTTATGCATGTTTTTGTGATTTCTTTGTATGAAAACGAATATTCATAAGGACATTTGTCTTATATTTTTATAGAATTAACAACCGATATGTTTAAAAAGTACTTTGTATGACTAATATCATAGTTTTTAATATGAATTTAACAATAATCATTATTGATTAGGAACCAAGTGTCAAAAATTTGTATTTACATTGAAACGTTAGACAATACACTGATGAAGTCAGGTCATTTCGGTCTAATTAAAATGCGAAGACGGGTTAAGTGTTGCAAATAACAAAAAATATAATCATAAAGTATGGTTTTATGTTTGTTCTCCCCGAAAAAAGAATAACTAAAACTTATTAAATTCGATTATTTTATTTTGCAAATGGCATTGTGCTCAAAATGCTATACGGTGAAATGTAAGCCGTCCAGCCACCTCATTATGTCCGAGTCGGCCTCATCTACACCGCCGCCTTGGATGGCGAACAGCGGGTAGTCGTAGTTGATGTGGAACATCGTCTGAACCCGCCCGCACACGCAACTCGGGTCCGACCCACAGTTAAATTTTGTGTATTTAGCTGCGCACACCTTCCCCGTAAGACCCGGATTCTATTTATTTGAGTCCAGTGCTTTCTGGGAAGATGGAAACCTGGCACACGGATATCTGGCTCGGACTCGAGATGTTTGTTAGGCAGGTCCACAGATGTCCACCGATCCCGCCATTTCTCCATCAGCGTACTGTCGTCCTGCAAGAGTTCATGGGCCTGCATGGCATGGCAAGATGGTTGCAATTCTCTGATGCAACCCCGGTTCGGTCAAAATCCCACCAAAATTGAGGGTTGCTTTGACCAAGTGCTTGTAGTAACTTCTTACATCGAAGCAGGATTCCAAAAGAAACTCAAAACAGTGGCGGTATTCGTGGATCTCAGCTCAGCATTTGAAACTCTCTGGAACATGTCTGGAAAGAGGGACAATCAGGGACTACCCTACGAGCTCGTATTTTTTTTTTAATGCAACGCACGTATTGACTTTATGACGCCCTTCACGCCCTCCTTTCAAACGCCAAACTCTGAACAATAGTGTTACGCATGGCTTAGTCCTGGCGCCTACGCTTATCAACGTCTACGTCAGTTACATATCAAAAGTCTCCGGGCGATCATTTATGTAGGCGACGACATTGCCATCACAGCACAAGCTTCGACACTGAACAAAGCGACAACACTGGTTCAGGAAGCCGTTGCAAAGTTTGAGCGCTATTTCATCGACTGGGGACTTATACCTAACCCATGTAAAACTGTGAGCTGCTCCTTTTACCTCAACAATAGGCAAGCTAGTAAGTGAAGGTGTTAAACGCAGTTTCTGCAATGAAGCACGACCCTTGATTTTCTGATTGCGGATACACTGCGCATATCAACACTAGCCCTTGTCCATAGTGTGGCCTGAGCCAGAGTAGGCCGGCCATCATACTGACCTGGTTGACGTTGAACTGAACAGCGCCATTAGGAACATATCCGGAACCGTCAGACCCACAAACACCAATTGGCTTCCCGTCATTTCCTACATATTCCCGTCACGTCTGTGGAGATAATTAATGATCAGAATGGAGTATGACAAGATCAACAATATGCCTCACCTGTCACTAGTACTTTATCTTCAGGCAACCCGAAGTGATCTTCGCCTACCATCAGAGAGATCTTTTGCCATGCCATGCAGGCCCACGAACTCTTGCAGGACGACAGAACGCTGATGGAGAAATGGCGGGATCAGTGGACATCTGTGGACGTGCCTAACAAGCATCTCGAGTCCGAGACAGATATCCGTGTGCCAGGTTTCCATCTTCCCAGAAAGCACTGGACTCAAATAAATAGATTCCGGGTCTTACGGGGAAGGTGTACTAAATACACAAAATGTAAGTGTTGGTCGGACCCGCGTTGCGTGTGCGGGCGGGTTCAGACGATGTCCCACATCAACTAAGACTACCCGCTGTTCGCCATCCAAGGCGGCGGTGTCGATGAGGCCGACTCAGACGTAATGAGGTGGCTGGACGACTTACATTTCACCGTATAGCATTTTGAACACAATGCCATTTGCAAAATAAAATAAACGAATTTAATAAGTTTTAGTTATTCTTTGTTCAGGAAGAACAAACATAAAACCATACTTTATGATTATATTTTTTTGTTATTTGCAACACTTAACCCGTCTTCGCATTTTAATTAGACCGAAATAACATGACTTCATCAGTGTATTGTCTACCGTTTCAATGTAAATATAAATTTTTGACACTTGGTTCCTAATCAATAATAATTATTGTTAAATTCATATTAAAAACTATTATATTAGTCATACAATGTATGACAAAGTATTTTTTAAACATACCGGTTGTTAATTCTATAAAAATATAAGACAAATGTCCTTATGAATATTCGTTTTCATACAAAGAAATCACAAAAACATGCATAACTTTGCAAATATGCGTTCAACGAAAAATCACTAAGACGTACTTTGCGTAGGGAACATGGTTTAGAACTGATTGGCATACTTTGTTTTTCATTTTAATAATTTTCATTATACTTGAAATCACAAATTGAATGTACCCAGCAAATGGGTGCATACGGGTATTTACCGGGTACATATCGGGTAAATACCCACAGGTGGGTATATACCCGGGTACGTGCCCATCTCTGGTCACAATGCACATGTTCTACCCGGTAGCCAGCAGAGCTGTAACCAGGAAGTTTGCCCATATGAATCATGTTAGGTGGATGTTACATAGAAAGTAATATCGCCCTCCGTAGAGATAGGGAAAATTCAGATGGACCACTTCGGCCGACACTCTTTGCTAACCGCTCCACGATAGACTCTCAGTTTCAACCAAGTTACAAAGCCACCATGAAAATATAGGCTATGGAATCTTTATTATGATACTTGTGTCGACACAAGTGTAAAAAAAAATCGCCCAAGTGCGAGTCGGACTCGCGCACTGAGGATTTCGTACTGCCATACATTTTAAAATAACTTTTAAAATATAATGGTTCCGTTTTTCCTTTTGAGGTCCGGACACCTAAAAATACCGCGCAGTTGCTAGTCCTCAAAACCGGTTTATTTGCAGGAAAATATAAATACGATTGTTTATTTCGATTAGAGCTATTTTCCCGCAAATAAACGGTTTTGAGGACTAGCAACAGTGCGGATTGTTTTTCTACAGAATAAGCACACAGGGGGTCTACCGGCTAAGACGAAGCGAAAATAAAAGTTCGATTTTTGAAAAATGTACTGCCACCCAGTTCATTTTACTGCCACCCAGTTAATCCTACTATCCTACTTCCTACTAATATAATATTTGCGAAAGTTTGAAAGTGTGGATGGATGGATGGATGGATGTTTGTTACTCTTTCACGCTGAAACGCCTGAACGGATTTGGATGAAATTTGGAATAGAGATAGCTTAGACATCAGAATGACACATAGGCTACATATTATCACGCTTTTACACTTAGGAGCAAAGTAAAGCATACTCCGTGCAATTTCAGTGGTTTTAAAGCCGAAGGTATTTTGTTGCACTGGTGATTCTGAGCCAAATTACAAAATTTCATTCCAAAACGCGCGAAAAAAAAATCACTTCTCCATACAAATGGTGTCGATTGGCGATAGCCGTTTGTATTGGGAAGTGTTTTTTTTTTCGCTCGTTTTGAAGTATAATTTTGGAATATGGCTCAGAATGACGAGTGCAACTAAATACCTTCGGCTTTAAAACCACAAAAATTCCACGGTGTAGGTATATCCTTTTTCTGTAGTCCACGCGGAAATAGTCGTGGGCAACAGCTAGTTTTTCATTGGAACTTCGATTTTCGCCAATGGTTATCGGTTTCGTTTTAGCCGGTAGACCCCCTGATGTCATACTAAAGAATCCATAGTCTATCATTTTATGAATTGGTGGCTCTAGTGTGCCTTGTCATCACCATAAGGAAATAAACGATTACCTATGGGCCTTCTCAGCCGTTCAATGGCTGCGATATCGGCTCCGCTGTCTCTCGATTCATGTCACGTATTCAATGGAATTTCCCGGCATCCTTCCAACAGACTTTGATTAACCGAAAGACGAGATAGGGCTCCTAAGAAAAGTGTTTACCTACTTATTTTAACAAAAACCCGTCAAGTGAGAAGCTAGCTCATGCACTGAGGGTCCAGAAGCACCATTCTGTACCATTTACCTATTTGAAGAAGAAAAAAACTACTTTTAGGTGCGGCCTGGATAAACTGGACCACAATAGCCACAGACCGGCTTATATGGAAACGACATGAAGAGGCATACGTCCAGCAGTGGACGATATAAATGCTGAAGAAGAAGAAGAAGGGAGAGAGAGAACACTTTATTGTACACCAGAAATTAATAAGAAGAAGTAGAAGAAGATTAACAAGATACGTGCGGCCACCATTTTGTACCCTTTATAAAAATAAACTCATTGTAGGTGCCCTAAGTGCACGAGTCCGTCTCACACTTGACCGTTTTTTTTTACTACGATAAAACACGTTTGTAGTGTGGAGACCCCTTATCGAGTTTATTATATTTTTTTTTATTGTGGCTACTACGAGTTATTATGGTTGCAAAAATACAGCCTTCTAAAAGTCGGAGAGATAAATAGACAGCACAAAGGCAGAGTGATTGGGTCCTGTTTGGCACGCTTCGGGTTCGGAACGCAAAAAAAACCCTACTAAAAGTTCGGCTATAAATAACTTCTTTGAAGTTACATTTTCCTTAGAGAGGATATTACAATGCAAAGGCGTAATAGGGTTCTGTAGTTACTGTTATAATAGTAGTGTAAAAGCAACTGTCATTATTAATTATAAGAGATATTCTTAGAATACGAGTGTGAGTAATAGTATCACACGAGTATTCTAATATCGTCTTATATGCAGCATACACTACTTTATCTTCACTCATTTATCATTTTCCATTTTTTTTTATTCGTTCTATTTGGTATAGAGGCAAAGAAGTCGTACAGCCAGTGCTCGATTCACAGAATAGTTTACTGCAAGGAGAATTTTAACCGGAAGAGTGTCATCAAGGAGAATTTACACCGGAAGTGTATCGTAATAACAAAAAAAGTTATTTTACGATACAGGTTGGCAAAAATCTTCATACAAAACTTGTATCGTAATATATATTTTTTTCACTTGTCTGTGAAATAATACTCAGTCTTATGTGTCAACTTTTAAGATCATAATACGAATCTTACGACATTAGTGTAGATAAAACACTTTTCTTGTGATCTTCTTCTAGTCTTGAAAGTTTTGAAGTATTAAGTTACTTACGTACTTACGAAGGTTTATCAATTTAGTATATCACACAGGTTACAAATGTTAAATAGCAGAGTATGGCCGTGCTACCTAACAGTTTCATATTATTATGAGTATTTTAGTACATAGTTAAAGTTTGCATCGTGGGCCCGGTGAACGGCAAACGCGCCAGGGGAAGGGCACCAACCAGATGGTCTGATGCATTGAAGGCAGCGGTTGGATGAAGTATTCACCGGGTACCTACTTCATAATATGACGGAAGACCGCTCCCAACGGAAGCGAGCGACTACCACAATATGGTGGCGAATGGTGATCCTCAGACCGATGAATCAGTGATGACATAATCACATATAAATAAAGTAGGTACCTACTTAAGTAAGATATAATAAAAAGGTTCCATACGGTTTGCTTTCTATCTAATTCATAGATATTACGGTAATAAGTACAAAATTTTAAGCATTTATCCCATAAACAGGGAAACCGATTTTGATAAAACATATCTAAGAAGACTCGCTAGAAAACCTGTCAAGTTAAAATAGCCACATCCAAATCGGTTCACCTATTTAAGAGCTACAGTGCCACAGATAGACAGATAGACAGACAGACAGACACAGACACACACACACATATGGCGGTCAAACCCTTATTTTTGGGTCGGTGGTTAAAAACTCTACATGAATATTGTGTATTCTATTAATCCATGTCATTACGCATTTTTTACAAGTATAAGAACTATCGTTTAAGTAAGTAGGTACCTACATTAAAATGTGACAGTAAATAAAACCCACTTATTTCTTTATCACCCACACACGTTATTATAAAGCCGTAAACCATGAATCACCTCCGAAAACTCTGAATAAAAGGACGCATAAACATAAACAACCGGCCCGTAAAGAGTATCACAATCTTTGCATCAGTTCATATCGGCACACATCCAACTGCTCCCATGGGAGCAAGAAAAAGACTCTTAGCGTTTGTGGACACTGCTACCGTCTCAATATTATGGTTCAACTAAAGTAGGGTAGCGGCATCTTGCTTTACGCAGTGAAATAAAGAATGATGGCGCTAGCCGATAGTGAGATAAAACATTTTACCATTTTTACCGTATTTTATTTTATTTTATTTTCCCGGAAATCTCGTGTTCAACACAATGTCTCGAAGGAAAAATCTCATTTTGCGGCAAATGTCACATCTCCTATTCTCACGAACTAATCCTCGAAAGGCACGTTGACATTGACATTAGCCAAGGTCTCAAGTCGGCTAATGCTCAAGCTATAGTGCGTTTCACGAAATAGGTCCCTTGACGAAACTCTTATTACAATGTAATATGGTCTATTTTGGTTCAACCCAAGGGAATTCTTTCGTGAAACTCACTATCCATCCATTCAGTCGTTCCCTCAATGCTGAAAATCGTGACTATCATTGAAGGTGGCGGAGAGTAGAGTTCTCTATTGCGCTCTATCACTCGCGATGTGGATTCGTTTGTGCAAGTGTTTTTGCGTGGCTTTGGTTATAATATCCGTCCATCTAGCGGATGGTCTGCCTCGAGCTCTCTTTCCCTCCACCTTTCCCGTCATAATTTGTTTTCCCAGGCTATCAGGTCCTCACTTTACTATAGTGTCTATTAATACACTGACAGCTACTCAAGCTCGATTGATTTTGTTTTCCGAGACCACCTACTTGAGCTTGATCTTGAGATGACTACTATTAATGCCACCCTTATCGACTTAGAGTGTACCCTTTAAATACTCGTTGTAGCGGAGGTGGCTGCGGTATGAGTTGTGTGAGGAGAAAGGATTCCGACAGACAGTATGTTAATTTGTTTCGCTCGCTAATTTATTTTGTTAGAGGCTGCTAATTTTGCATGGTTAATGAGTTGAAAATGGGAACGTAATTAGCTTTTCTCCAAGGGATAAATGCGTAGTAGGCTGAAACTCCTCAAAAGGAAAGGCAAAATATTTAATTACTCTTTTCATTCTCGTAATCTGTATTTGATTAAATGTTATACCTAATAAAGAATGGCGGTTTCGAAATTGACTTTCACAAAACTTATCCCGATTCTTATCAATCAAATTTAAGTCAAACTTGCTAGAAATGCAGTCATCATCATCACCTCCACCTCTGCGCACTTGTTGGGGTATAGAGGCCTTTTCCCCCTCGCGCCAACTCTCAAGGTCCCTCGTCATCGGCATCCATGGAACCTCTGCCACCACAACAATGTCGTCCGACCATCGAATAACAAACAAATAAAGAATAACAAACGTTCAATAAATAAAAATTATCGAGCTATTCGAAAATTCGTAGAACAAATAGTTGTTGGAAATCACATTTAGAAGTTGATGTGTTTGAGGAATAATGCCCGTTTTCACCAACGACCCCTAATTTTAAAAGGCCTTTTAACGAAAGTTATTTGCACCTCTGCAAGTCTATGGGGCATGGATGAAGGATCATACACACTCAACTCGTAACGCTTGTGAGTGGAATTCGTATGGTCCTTCATCAGACCCCTAGACTTGCAGAGGCGCAGATAATTTTCGTTAAAAGGTCTTTTAAAATTAGGGGTGGTTGGTGAAAACGGGCATAAAGCTATTTAAAAATACCCTGTAAACAGGTTGTCAAAAGACCGCCAACAGACCCGAAAGCCACGCATACTAGACACTAAAACTAAGTACTTTTTCGATAAATTATTGCTGGGAAATGATTTTGGTTTTTTAGGTTATAATTTTGAAAAATATTTTATCACGCAATGGACTCGTAACGCACGGGGACGGGGCGCGGGAAAAGTGAGAGGCAATGCGGCTGTTTTAGTCTACGTGTGTTCGTGTCCTTTCGCGAGTATCTAGTTGTAGTTGTAATGTAATAGATCTATTTTCTCAAAATTTTTCGTAGTTCAGCTGCCATTTATAAATTTTATTATTTCAAAAATCTTTTTTTTTCTGACATGTACAACCCATTATTGATGTTCCCAAGGTAGTTAAACTCCAATAGACAGTGAAATAATGTAAGTAAATAACAGCTGAATGTAACCCCTTTTTCGGCGCGAAATCGCATCGCATTCACCAAAATCCAGCCTGTAGAAATTAAACCGGAACTACGTTTGTATGGGAAAATGGTTCTCTAACGCCCTCTTAAGAACTAGATACTGAATGCATTTCTGCAAAAAAGTTTTTGAAAAGTCCGACTTTGAACCTCATTATCTCGGAAACCTTTGATTTCCCATGCATAGTTCTTTGGGCAAAAATGTTCCTTATGATGAGGACCATACGTGGTTTCCGGCTTTGTTGGCGGTCTTTTAACACTGCAGTACACGTGCCTCTTTTTTTACGTGAGTACACGCGTGGCCTAATATAGTAGGCCATCTTAACATATCAATAAATTGACAACCACTTATTATTTAAACAAAACAATGAATGGAATGAAAAACTTATACATTCTACTTGTTCTTCTTTATAATCGTATTTTTTATATAGATTTTTTATTCTCGAAGAAATGCAAGTGGGGAACAAAATTGACTAAATACCTATGTAAGAAAAAACTGAACAAAACATTAAAAATTGCACTTTTGATATCAACATAATTATTATGTTTTTTTTTATTATTAAAATTTAATCTATTAACTTTTATCTCAATTTTCGTAGCATTCAGGACATACTTTAGCCTTGTGATTGGGACAAAATATCCATTGTTGCAACTCTTGCACCACTTTTTGGTCGGCAATTTCGGGCTCTCGAACTACCTAATTACTCAGACTGCGTGCGCGCATGGGTTTGCTCGGGGAACAGGTGAGGTGACAAAATCAAGCGAGGCTTTCCTGGAATCACAAGTCGGTAGCGCACTAAACTAAAAAAATATTGTAAAAAGTTACTCTGGTCTATTATTAAGTAGGCCGCGCGTGTACTCTAGTGTTAACACTCTGTATACTGCTACCCGTGTGCCTAACCCTGGGGTTAATGTGTCTAGCTTGAAATAGTAAACCTATCGAATCCAAGTCAAACGTTGCTTGACGTATCAGCAATTCAGTGTCGCCCTCAGCCGAGTTTGACCTATTTCCGTCATCCAACAAAAGCTTTTCGACTTAAGGCTGGACGATAGCAACGTGGCGGGAAATTAAAAATATCACAGCTTTTTTAATTTAAGCTAAACTGAGCTATATTTAATAACATAGTATACTAGCCAATAACATAGTATTATTTTCAAGTAAACAATAGAACAACAATAATTCAGCCGATTATGTGTTCTGGTCGACGAAGCAGTGGCACTGTCCAAAAAACTTGTTGAAGACCAGAACACATAATCGGCAGAATTATTGTTGTTCTGTTGTTTACAATAATGAAAAGAATACTATGTTATTTGCCGCGAACGAAAAATGGCTTAACAAACATAGCTCAGTCTAGCTTCAAAAATAAAAAACTTGAAAATTTTGAATTTCCCGCCACGTTACTATCGTCCAACCTTAACTTCCGTAATATTTGCTCCATTCAATGTTGCCGCCGCCATGCAGCAGACAAATACTTGATTGATGTCGGGCCACAACCTCCGATACATCAAACATTGACGTGGGAAATGCCGACCGATATTGAAAATTTAGCGAAATTTTTGTTGGCTGGAGACGTTGACCATTCGACTTATTTCATCGTACAAGGTTGGGAGTTGGTAGGCGGATAGAGTAGACTTCGCTGAGTCCGGGAAAAATATCTCGGAAATCGTTGATTTTCCACGCATAATATAGTTCCTTGGGCAAACATTTTCGTGATGTTGAGGACTATTGTTTCCCGCTTTGTTGGCATTCTTTTAACACTCTGTATTGTACTTAAGTGCATCTGTCCACCACAGTCATCCACGGGACGTTCACCGAGCACAATATTAAGTAGGTATTTCGAGACTAATAATTTCGGTACCGATTATTAAGAAATATTGGCGCTCGCTCGGCTGACGGGCGTGTGCTGACGGTTCTGATAATCAGTGCGTTTCACGAAAGAATTCCCTTGGGTTGGACAAAACAGTCCCTATCACATTGTAATAAGCGTTTTGTCAAGAGAACTCTTTCGTGACACGCACTGAATGACATTTGTGCGATGGTCGCTGGCGCGAAAAAAATTGACAGCGGTAGGTACGCTCGTGTGAAAGCTCATTGAATCGAAAATCGCTGGTCCGAATGATATTGTCGCCAACAAATAGGAGCGAAAACCTTTTTTTTTTATGGAACGCTGCTTCGCACAGACAACGATCGAAATTCAGGCAAGTGACACTAATTTTTTTTTTATTCATGAAAACGTGCTTTTCTCACGAAATACTGAAACAATGCTTGTGTATTTTAAATATTTATTCTAAGTTGAAAAAATCACTCGAGACAGGATTTGAACCCGCAAACTCTTGCACACCGTGCAGGCGCTCTACAATCTACAAATTGGGTTACCGAGCCAAGTAGGTAACTGACGATGTGAATTTCTTTAACTCGTCTCTTTTTAACCACTTTTTGTTTTTTCTAAAGCACTAACCCGTGCTAGGGAATAATTTAAACATTTATAATAAGTTGAAAAAATTTACTCGGGACAGGACTTGTGTAGTTGAAGAAATTCGCATTGACAGTTACTTGACTCGGTAGCTCAATTGATAGAGCGCCTGCACGGTATGCAAGCAAGAGGTTGCGGGTTCAAGTCCTGTCCCGAGTGATTTTTTTCAACTTATTATAAATGGTCTCTTTTTGTTTGTATGTATGTAAGAATGTTCGTTCGACGATAACTTGAGTAAAGGTCGGATCGTCATGAAATTTGGTAGGCGAGGAAATTTATTGAGCCAAATTAAAAGAATTGAGCCAAATCGGTCGAAGTGTTGCCGAGATAAATCAAATCAAATCAAATAGTTTTATTCAGTATTCAATAAATAAATTTTAAACACTGAAAGTCAAGCGTCATAAAATATTTAATAAAATTATAACCTAAAAAACCAAAATTGTTTCCGAGTAAAAATTTATAAAAAAAGTATTTTGTTTTGGTGTCTATCTAGTATACGTGCCTTTCGGGTCTGTCGGCGGTCTTTTAACACCCTATTTATGTAAAATGTATGGAAGAATAAGAAGAAGAAAATACATTTATTAACGACACAATACTTAAAACATAACATCAAAACAATACAATCAAAACATGAGCGCTTTCAATATCAAGTCCCTTCCACTCGTACGTCCGTCTTTTTTTTTCAAAAGACACTCACACGTACTAGGGCAATAAAAAACCCAATTAGAAAAACCACTCAATTGTCCGCCATTAAAATCCTTAGAGAATATACGTAGCCTGTGACCTAATGGCGTATTGATGGCGTCCCAGTAGAAGGACAAAACCGGGATTTCCTCGTTTTTTTTCCTACAACCAGCGAACTAATCCTCTAGAATTAGAATGAGAATATTCTTTGCTGTACTACAAAAACATTAAAAGGACCGACACCATTATCAATCGTAATTGAAGCTGTCAACTGGGGGCCCATTTTGGCACCAATGCGTTACAGGCTAAGGCCCCTTTTCAGGAATGATACAGTGTTAAGCTATTGTATAAAGTCCATAAAAGGGATGTTACAGCAGCTGTGTTTGTACACATCGACCCACACATCATGTCAACTCAGTGCATGTGGCACGTGCGTCATGCTCGATTCAATGTAATATGACGTCATGTGGGGGTATTACACAAATCGGCGATTATGTACTTTATGTAGAGCATCGATTGTTTGAAATTATATTTGTCGCAGCTTGTAGAGTTTAAAGAACCGACTCAGTACTGGTGTCAGGATCTGAAAGGCAACATGCCTCCGCCTTTGTGACCTTCGCACCGTTCATCATTGTCCCACTGTACATGTTTTTTTGACTCTACCGGCGTCGACACATAACCTTGTGCAATAAAACGACACCCAACTAGGTATTACTCAGCTTGAAGAGCCTTTTCTCCACATCATACGTGAACACAACTCTCAACTTTGGTATTTCACCAATTTGCACAGAGCAACTTGAGAAATCTCAGTGACAATCGAGTTCCCGTTGGCGTTCCGAATTGAATGGAAAGCCACCAAGCCACGGTTCGAAGATCGTTCCTTATGCGTTCCGTATTGCCCACGGCGACATATTCGTTCAAATAATATTTTTTTATCCGACGAATTATAACCAGGATTAAATTATTCGAGCTTGGGTTTGTCGAGCTTACGTTCATTCGAGCTTGCGTGTTTGGACCTAACGTTCATTCGAGACTCGATTATCAGAACTGTTCGGATAACCGGTTGGTTCGGATAATCGAACTCTCTTTTGTGTGCCAGGTGACTAATAAATAACAACCAATTAATATTAAAAAGTAAAAAACTAATAATATTTAATAATATTATTACTAGAATTAATATTATTCATTAAAAATACATGAATGGCCAAATTCTAAAAGTCCTCATGTCCATTTTTCCACATTTTTAACTGACAATGCCATCGTGTTCAGCACTTCACTGCGACCAATCATAGACAATGTCATATATTTTGTTGGAAGTTTCAAAACTAAAGTTAGTATTTTAATCAAATTATGATCCCATGTCCCTTCTCGGGGTTAAGACAGTGCTTAAAAATATCTAATATTGGTCTGTCAAAGTAATTCTGCTTACAAGCATCGCGGCTAACCGACGTTCGGATAATCGACGTTCTATTGCAATTCAACCTAACCTAAACCTCAGTAAATTTCATCAGATAAATTGTTATCCAATTTTGGTGGCACTTTAATTTATGGTTTTTAGCTTAGTTGTTTTTTTACCGTGTGCAGTTATGTAGTGGAGTAATCAACACGTAACTGTACTGCAGTAAGAACATCATTTTCTCTGAGAACTCACAAATAAAAAGTGCCTTCAAAATTAGGTAATAATTTCTCTGTTGAAATTGACCTAACCTAATCCACCCTAATCCTCAATGACATTTTTTTGCCTCTCAATTCAAATACAAAATAAAGGTAAATAATAAAACAAGGCACGAGATACAATATAACATTATTAGTTTACTGTACACGAGCCCAACCCTTGTTGATCGAGTAGGTCCCAGAGGGAATGTCGGGTGATGTAACAAAGGTTCCACTGGACGCTGTATACTTAAATAATCTCTTTTTCATCTCCCACGCTCGGAAAGTTTGCTGTAACTTACGATCGTGTAAAAGCCGGATTTAAACTATCTGCATTCTTGTGCGCTTCGAAATTTGAACGCGACGCCGCGCCGGGACAGTCTTTCCCGCGCCCTATGGTGTTGAAAAAGAAAAAAACACTGGCCGTTTAAGTAGATGCCAAATCCCGACGGAAAATAAAACCTCATTCATAGTTCGTTTACACGCGTACTTCAGCGAAAGTGATTGTTCATGCCCATTCTCTATACAAAACTGTGAATGTAAATGGTGCATAAGCATCTTTTAAAAAGGTAAAGTCACGGAATAGAACGTTCAGAAACGCGGTTTCTTCTTATAGTCTTTTCTATATTTTGTACACATATTTATTTTATAATACCAGTAAATTAAAAAAATGCTTTGCTTCTGTTTTATCAAATAGATAATTATGTTTTGGTTTGTTAAATACATTTTTTCAAACGATATTACTAATTTAATTTTTTATCTCCTAGAAATTTTTAATTTATATGGCAAAAGTTCAGAATACACCCGGAAAAAAAAACATTCTTTTATTTACATAATTTTTGTGTCTGGATAAATAAACTTCAGGAAATTATTAATAAAACGAATGGTTTTAATATCAACGAAGCTCAAAACTTTAGTGCGGCAGCCGTAACTACAGTAAAATATGCTTTTGAAATGAACTTATTTGAATCACCTGTTTTGCCTGTAAGTAGTTGTCTATAGAGTTTTTCCCGCTTGGCTAACAAAATCATTTCCTCGCTTCTGTGAGATGAAAAGTTTTGTGTTTCGCACGAATGCAATATTATTTGCGTCTCGTGCTTCTGAATACATCACTACGCTCAGGTTCTCTCAGCTACGCTCGTGGCTCAATTTTAGAAACCTTCGCTAGCTCGGTTTTCAATACAAGCACTCGCCGCAAACAATAATTTTGCATTCTTGCATAACAAATAACTATTGTTTTTGCAAATTGAAATAAATAGTCTATAAAATAAGCCCTATAATCACACCAAATTTCGAAGAAAAGAAGTTCGATTTTGAGTTATTCGAAGTGCGTGCATTCGGCATCGAGTGTTTCGGCATTGAAATATTTCGCTGTTGCGTTTTTCGAAGTGCCGTACATTCGGAATGGAGTTATTCGAAAAACACATTTCGAGATTGAGTTATCGACTCAACAAAATGTGATATAGGCGCGGCGGCGGCGCGATTGAGCGGGGTAAAGTCGCGTTTTCAAACATGTATGTATTAATGTTCACAGTCAAAGAACACAACAACGAAGAGTACAATGTACTCTGTGAAGAGCACCGTCCGTATTTTTGTCTCATTTACTCGCCTTCCCATCATGACTTTATGAACACGCCTACAAATGCCGGAAAATTTCTTAACTTGCCGGAAACTACGAGTAATTATAATATATTTATATTTTATATGGTTATAAAGCTATAAAAATATATGAAGAGACAAAATTAAAAAGACACTTAGGGTGGCATTAATAGTCGCCGACTCAAAATCGAGCTTAAGAGGTGATCTCAGAAAAGTCAAATGCTAGTGTCAAGCCTCGGCTAATGTCAATTTCAAGATAGTGTACTAATATGCTGACAGCTACTCAAGTTTGACATTAGCCAAGGCTTGTCATCAGGATTTGACTTTTCTGAGTTCACCTACTTGAGATCGAACTCAAGTTGGTGATCTCAGACGACTATTAATACCACCCTAACTCGCCTTCCGATCATGACCTTATGAACACGCCTACAAATGCCTACCTATATATTTTTACGAAACTACAATATATTTTTATAGCCATAAAGCTATAAAAGAAGAGTCGAAGGGAAGAGATCGGTTGGCAGACCACCAGCCAGATGGTCCGACGACATAGCCAAAGTAGCCGGAAAACAGTGGTTGCGTCTGGCGCAGGATCATGAGAGGTGGCGTGATGAAAAGGCCTTTACTTAGCAGTGGGTGCTAACAGGCTGATGATGATGATGATGATGATGATGAAAGCTATAAAAATATACAGGGTGTTAAAAGACCGCCAACAAAGCGGGAAGCCACGACGTATTGTCCTCATCATAAGGAACATTCAAAATTATAACCTAAAAAACCAAAATCTTTCCCAGCAATAATTTATCGAAAAAGTACTTTGTTTTGGTGTCTAGTATGCATGGCTTTCGGGTCTGTTGTTGATCTTTTAACATCCTGTATGTAGAGACAAAATTTAAAAGATACTTAGCACGAAGGTGGCATTGTAAGCGTGGTTTTGGTTTATATTATTATGTGAAAAGTCCTCGACAGCGGAAGAGGACGTTCATCAAACGTTTAACATTTAATTAAATAGGTACGCGGTCGGGGGAGGGTTACGTGATTACGTCATTATCATACGCGTGGATGGGTCTATTGCGAGTTTGACTTTACATAATAGCCAATCTGAGTGGAGTTAATTCAGCGTTTCAGCGTGAAATTGGTACTCTTTACACAGTGGCATAGCTAGGCGACCACAAACTGGATAACTACACTGTTGAGGTTTTATCAAGTCAAAAATTTTAAACATCCTAAATTTAATACAGAATGTTTAAAGACCGCCGACGGACCCGAAAGGCACACATATCTACTAAACCAAAACAAATTACTTTTTCCATAAATTATTGCTGGCATTATTTTGGTTTTTTAAGTTATGATTTTGTAAAATATTTGTAAAAGAATATGAAGAGCTGCTGACGGCCAACCTCCATTAGTGGAGGGGCACGGCAAGAAGAAGGTGAAGGAAAGACACCATAATTTTTTATAGGTACCTATTTAGATTCTTACTGGGGAACATAGGTACTTGGGGTCCAAGGAAATATATCAACTAAAAAACTAGGCTGTCGATAAAGTCTAACAATGAGAACTCTGACCGCGGAACGCGGAACGCCGGGGCAGTATCTCCGGCCGCCTCATGATTTGATGCTTTAAAAAAATATATACCTGTCATCTAAAGTAGGGTCTGAGTGGGATCACTAGTGTTTCAAATGTTTTTTTTTTTACATACATCTTAACTTATTCGCAAACTTCGCAATAAGCCCCCAGACCCACGTCAAGAAAGCCCTCGACAACAACGAAATAATAAGACATAATTCGAACCGCCCAGATGAACACAATTTTGGACTTTAAATCAACCAGTCTAAAAGCTGTTTTGTATCGATAACCCTCTCGTTTTGGGACGTTTAGTGGGGTAAAGGCTAAGGTTTTGACCCCTTTACACATGGGAAGGTACAAATTACAGCGTTTGTGAAATTTCTAAGTGTCTCTATGAGTTTTTTTATAAAATATTTTTTTCTCGATTGACGCCGAACTTCACACCATCGATATAATTTTTAGGGTTCCGTACTCGAAGCGTGCCAAACGGGACCCTATTACTAAGACTCCGTTGTCCGTCCGTCCGACTGTCATCAACCGTGATAGCTTCTTCTTCTTTTGGTGCCATCTCCTGTAAGAGGTCGGGCCGACTCGGCTTTCATTACGGCCACTTGGCCCGTGATCAGTAAAGTTGTGTGTGGCTTGTCTTGAACCATTCTGCGAGATTCTGTAGCCGTCATACTTAGTTAGACAGTTAAAATTTTCACAGATGATGTATTTCAGTTGCCGTTGTTATAAAACAACAAATACTAAAAAACAAAATAATATAAGTATTTAAGGGGGCTCCCATACAACAAACGTGATTTTTTGCCGTTTTTATAGATAGTGGTACAAAACCCTTCGTGCGCGAGTCTAATTTTTTTTATTTTGCAGGTTTTTTTTATTACGCTTTTGCATAGCGCCCTAGAAAATATCGTAGTAAAGGATGATAAAAATTTTGGTACCCACCTGCAATAGCTTTGTGCAATACATCGTAGTATTTTGTGAGCCTAGTTTCAAATCTGAGTCCGTTCCGAGTTAAGCTGCACTTTACATGTCAGCTTAACAATCATAGTAACTTTTCTATCTAAGAAAATGTGTGTTTTTCACACAACAGAGGATGAGAAGTTTCGGTACTATACAACATTTATGGCATAAGAAGCTGCATAAAGTACTTATAATTTACATAATTGACTACGAAGCAAACAGATGAGATGAAAAAATCACTTCTTTTAATACCTACCTAACCTTATTACGAAAGATTTCTGTAAAGAGAATATTTTCAAAGAGAATTGATGCATACTCGGGATACAAGTAAGAAAGTCCTGGGACCTTAGCCTGTAACGCAATGGTGCTAAAATGGGCACGGCTTTAATAACGATGTATTAATGCTGTTGGTCCATTTTAGTGTTTTTGTAATACAGAAAAGAATATTATGATTCTAATTCTAGAGGATTGGTTCGCTGGTTGTGGGAGAAAAACGAGAAAATCCCTTTTTTTGTACTTCTTTTTTCGCCATCGATACGCCATTGCGTTACACGCTAAGGCCCCTGAGCAAGCTCTTTCAAGTCATACCCTTGCTTACATTTAGTTCAGAGATCTCTCCGGTTATTTACATTAGAAATTAAATCTTGCGCAATTTTACTTACGTACCACAAAACCCTTCTGGACCATTAGGTTGAATTCTCAAAATGTTGAATTCTTATAATGTTGAACTCTCACTTAGTTGAATCCCAGAATGTTGAATTCTCATAATGTTGAATATGCAAAATGTTGAATGACAGATTCAAATTCTTATAATGTTGAATTCTCGTTATGTTGAACCTCTTTAGTGAGGTCACCTAGTTGTAGTAGATTGGACAGTTTTGATAAAAAAAACTATGTCCAACTGACATTTGACCTAATAACATGTAGAAGAAACGGGTTAGTCCTCGAGGATCACAATCCTTGAGGATCACGACCTCAAGGATTACACAAACTTATACGATTTGGGAAGTAAGAAATTAAAACAAAATTAAAAACAAAAAAAGAACCAGCCAAGTGCGAGTCGGCCTCGCGCACCGAGGGTTCCGCACTTAGAAAGAGGGAAAATGGTAATTTAGTTTTTTTTAATTTTTCGTCTTAAATCGAAAAATATATAATTGTAAAAATAATTTAAAAAAAACTGTTGTAGCTTGTGCTGAATCTGATGAAGTGCTTCCATACCCCCACTGTTACGGTTACCCCACTTTAAATTTTGAACCCCCCATTTCTTGTAAAAGGGACACCATTTTTTGTGATGTATGTACCTAATTAAAAATTTACGGTTTTCGGATTTATTCCTCTACAGGGTGTCCCAAAAAATAGTATCAAGCGGAAGTCCAGAGATAGAGCAACCCTAGAGGTACCCGAATCACCCCCATGGATGTTCAGCGATTTTTTGACGTTTAGAAGTTATGACGCTTTTAAGGTTTTTTTGGGAAACCTTTTTACCTAGCGTTGGTTTTTATTTTTTAACTTTTTTTGTATTTAACTTTTTAAATATATTTTTTCTTTATTGGGGTCTTAGATAACTAGTCTGTCACCAAAAAAATAATGATCAGCTTTAAACCTGTAAAAGAAACCGCAATTTTGATCCAAAGTTCAGAAATGCCGTTTTAGAGAAAACATCATTGAATAAGTTAGTATGGGGAGAAAAAAAGTAGGGGCCTGCAGGATTTTTATTGATTTCAAAAACTTTCTTAAAATCTGACCCATCAGAGTAGCACAAAGAATCTGTCATTTTATGGGCCTTTTATTCTAGTAATTAGCGGTCAAAGTTCAAAAACCGGAATAAGGAGAAATATAATTTCGATCGGTTTTCTTTTATCTTTGTTGATTCGGACAAAAAACATTGGAGACAAGCTTAAAATCATTTGACAGTCGCGGCCTGCATGAAATAAAATCTAGATTTTTGTTTTAAAAGTCAAATAATTGTTTTTTTTGCGTTATTTTTTTCATTATTTTCATTTTAATTTATTTTCTTACCGGTTTCATTGACAAAACGTTGCAAAAAATAATTATTGGAGAAAAATAAATGCAAAAAAAAAAAAAAAAAATTGTCGAGTTTTTTTATTATTTTTCCGTGAATTTCCAATGCAGATCATGCCGGAAGCAGATCATGTCATGCAGAGATCATGCAGATCATGTCGGAATAGCCCACATGTCGGCTATTCCGACAAAATAAAAGTAAGTGAAACCGTTAAAGCGATATAAAAATGTGCAGTGCTTACGAAAGTTTAAGTTCTAAATTAAATTTTTCACAATTCCAGTTTTTCAAATTTGCTCGCTAATTACTCGAATAAAAGGCCCATAAAGTGACAGATTTTTTGTACTATTCTGAAAGTTCAGGTTGTAGGAAAGTTTTTGAAATCAATAAAAAATCCTTCAGGTCCTTACTTTTTTTTCTCCCCATACTTACTAACTTATTCGATGATGTTTTCCCTAAAACGGCATTCCCAAGTAACATTTCATTTGGGCCTAGGTTGTAAAAATTGCCTCTAGGTTTTAGAAGGGTTGTACAAAGGTTAATGATTTGCTAGTTGGTTAAATTTAGTATTTGAGAGTGATTACTAAGTCCTAAAACTAATAGTTTATTGTTAAAACCTTGAAGTTGCTGACAAGAGTTAACGTTAACGTTATTATGACTTGTGTTTCAAGAGCTTACAGCCTCAGGATCTTATAGTTGTCGTAAGCTACTGATAAGGTTCTGGAAAGGCTGTCATTTAACTTATGTGTGATCTAAAGGTTAAATTTTTAACCTTGATATTACCATAAGGTTTTGAAAAGTTGAAATTGCTTATAAGTAGTTTCTAAAACCTACCTACAACTTTGAGGTTAGATCAGAGTTGTCTAGGCAAACAAATTAGGACTGTGTGGTGAAAAACAAAACCAATAAGCTGTTGTTTTGAGCTGAAGGCATGATTCAATTCCTACAGGAATATTTTAAAGCTTGAGAGGCATCCTCAAAACCCGACAGTTGTCTCCGCGACTTCAAAGAATAGGTATACATTGTAAGCATAACGCGTCTTGAAAAATGAACCGACACAGGGTGATACAAAAAAAGGAGTGGAAATTTTAAGCGTAAAGTGCGTAAAAATGTTATGAATGATTAATACAACGGTAAGTTTTATTATTTTTATTATTTACTAGTTGTAAACTTCTGTTCTCTGTAAACTTCGTATCAGTTCGATTTAGCTATTTATTTTTTTGTAATTTTCAGCTGTTCCTTTAAATCGATGAAGCCATTTTTTTTCATTTAGTGACACTAATGGAAAGCTGGGTATTCAAGATAATAAGTACACATTAAATTAATATGTTTTTTTTTTATGAAATAGATGTTTTGGTGAAGGTTTTTTTGGAAAGTATTAAAACATTTTTCACACTAAAAAAATACAAATACCAATTTTTACAGAATGTATGTGTAATAATGGAGGATACGACAACAAATAATAATGAAAAATAAGGGAGGACCATATACCACAAACGTGTTTTTATACTTTTAGAATACCACCCTTAGGCCCGGTTTCTGAATTGAGAATTTCACTAACCAAATGCTGAAGTATCATTCTGTCACTGCAGATGTCACACAAGAGAATGTGACAGAACGATACTTAAGCATTTGGTTAGTGAAATTCTCAATTCAGAAACCGGGCCTTAGGGTGGTATTCATGAACGATACTTAAACTGAGATCCAAATTGAACTCAGTTTAAACTTAGTTTAAAGTGAGCTCAATTTTAAACTTACTTTAAACTGAGTTCAAAATTGATCTATGTTTAAACTTAGTTTAGTGAGATCAATTTTGAACTTACTTTAAACTGAGTTCTAAATTGATATTATTATTATTTGAATCGAATCGAATCCAACGGAATCTAATTGAATCGAATCGAATCGAATGTAATCGAATCGAATCGAATCGAACCGAAACGGATAGAATCGAATCGAATCAGCTATTGCTAGATTCATACTGATTCAAGTATCAAAATTTTAACTGCTCATATCTCCGAAACGGCTAATGCTAGACCCATGTTTATGGTACTCTAAAAAAAGGACTTGACGAGCTTTATTTGATGAAAGCAACAAAAATAATAAAAAGTTATTAAAAATTTATAAAAAATAAGTATCAAAACTTTAACTGCCCATAACTCCTAAACGGCTAATGCTAGACCCATGTTTATGGTACTCTGAAAAAAGGGCATGACAAGCTCTACCTGATATAAGAAAAAAATAAAAATAAAAAAGGAGTATCAAAACTTTAACTAGGTACCCATATCTCCTAAACGGCTAATGCTAGACCCATTTTTATGGTACTCAAAAAAAGGGTTCGACGAGCTCTACCTGATGAAAGCAACAAAAATAATAAAATGTTATTAACTAGTGGTTCACCCCGAACTTTAAACTCGCGACCCCATATCTCAGCAACCCCTCGACCGATTTGGCTCATGTTTGAACTTAAAAATTCTCTTTACCTTATTTACCTGCCCACCTGACGATCCGACTAAATTTACTCAAGTTATCGTCGAACGAACATTCATACATACATACATACATCGATTGAATTGGATTTAATTTGATTTGATATTTATTTGATTCGATTCTATGCGATTCGAATCGAATCGAATCAATTTAAATTAAATTACTAATTTGGGTCTAGCATTGGCCGTTTAGGAGATACTAGTGGTTCGCCCCGAACTTTGAACTCGCGACCCTCTATCTCAGTAACCCCTCGACCGATTTGCCTCATTTACCCGCCTACCAAATTTCATGACGATCCGACTGTATTACTCAAGTTATCGTCAAACGAACATTCATACATACATACATACATACATACAAACGCCGGATTGTTCCAGTAGACTTGGAGAACTTCGCTCGCTCGTTCAAATATGGGCAGTTAAAGTTTTGATACTTCTTTTTTATTGAACGAGCGAGCGAAGCGAGCGAAGTTCTCCGAGTCTACTGGAACAATCCGGCGTTTGCATGTTTGTATGTATGTATGTATGTTTGTATGTATGTTCGTTCGACGATAACTTGAGTAAATTCGGTCGGATCATTATGAAATTTGGTAGGCGGGTAAATGAAATTAAAATAATTTTTAAGTTCGAACATGAGCCAAATCGGTCGAGGGGTTGCCGAGGGTTGTTAAGTTTATATGGACAGTGATCTGCATTAGTATGTCAACCCACAAAAAATCATGAATTGAGTTATGAATGCAGTCTTATTCTTCAGAGCATAAGGCATCTAATTCTATCAAAGTTAAAAGAAAAAAATCGTGCTATAATTGTTATAAGCGAAATAGGTCTAGTATGGCTTGACGCATTTATGCGATTTATCCCGGTGGGTTAACGTATTTTATGCATGTCGTTACAGTGGGATAACGCATTATTGCTAAACTTGTTTCGATCTTTGGCAATAAAAAAAGCAGTAGAAAAACAAATCAAGTGGCTGGTTGATTTGTTTACGCAAAACTGAAGGCAAGCCACACCGCTATGAGGAGGCGATGGCTAAGTCAAAGGAGTTTCCTCTAGACGTTGATGGTTATCATTATATTGTTTTTAACCGACTTCAAAAAGGAGGAGGTTCTATGTTCAGCGGTGTGTATTTTTTTGATGTTGTAACTTGGTCAGGTTATTACAATACTGCAATATGCTGTCGCTAATGAAATTTAAACAAAACAGGACCCTGGAACGCTGTCTCCAAACAGCAAACTGCAGCTGAATAGGCCTGCACACTGCACAGGTAACTACGAAATAAAACTGCGGATTGGAAGATATGAAGCTATCTCCTCAACATACAATGAAAATGCAAAGCGACCTTACGAAAATAATTGAACAGCAGTTTTATGAAGAAGAGTCCCCAAGACTTCTCATTGGCCAAGATAATTGGCACCTCATCGTTTCATCGGTGATCAGAAAAGGAAGAAAGGATCAGCCAGTCGCCTCACTAAATTCGGGTGGGTGTGACCCGAGCACAGCGCGCGTTAAGCAGTCTTTGCTATAACTTGGATAAGCCACTGAGACACATTTTTTTGGTGAAAGCGCTAGGGATACAACTGAAGAGACTTAGCACCGATATCGACATGCAAGCTTTGCAATTTGCAAAAGTTCTGGCAGTAAGTTTCGAGTAAGCTGAAAACCGAATCGACAAGACCGATAAATTTAAGAAGGAATACTTCTCTACAGCGATCAGGTGGCAGAGGTTTCCACAGAAGCCTCATAGCTGTACATTTGGTACCAGTCTCATTTTGCAGTGACTCGATCATCCAGTAAAGATAAAAATTCGGATTGTTTTGATGCTGCCACCAAGATAGGACGAATGAGCTTTAACGACGCCTTACTGCTGGGACTGGATCTGCTCCACTCACTCTTCGGGGTATTACTGAGGTTCCGGCAGTTACCTATTGCCACCGTGGCAGATAAGAATAGCCTGAGTCTCTGCTGGAGGACATCGAAGAACAGACCCACCCACTGAATACAAGATAAAGGCGGTGATTTTCGATGCGGCGTCCTCACCAGTATTTTTTTATTTCTATTACCAACACCCAAATCCTATCATTAAACTAAAACTACATATACTACTTAACTTCATTGTACAGCTACGGCTACTTTACATTAACTTTTTTTTAATTGTATTTTTTTCATGACTGCACAAAACAAATATTTGAAAAATCTTATCCTAAACCTAGAATTCTGAACAAATGGTAAAATTATATTAAATTAATTTAAATTTCCAGTCAGTTTGTACCAAAACTATAGGTTTTTTCATATTGTGTACACCTATATCGCATTACGCAAAAACAGATTATCTGCACTTGACACATATTTGCTATTAGAAACGTGGTTGCGGTATTCTGCATAAACCATTTTTCTTAAATTACTAAATTTACACTTATTGTACGCAATTCAAAGTATACTCATCATTTGCTACAAGTTAAAACGCTCATTTTGATACCATTACCTCAAACCTAGCTAATTTGAGAACAAAATTACAGCCAATAATCGCAAAAAAACTTCAAAGGCCATTTTCTCGAAAGTGTCATTTTGTGGGTTGACATACTAATGCAGAACACTGTCCATATGGAGTCGCGAGTTCACAGTTCGGGGCGAACTACTAGTTATTTTTGTTTCTTTCATCAGGTAGAGCTCGTTGAACCCTTTTTTTTAGTACCATAAACATGGGTCTAGCATTAGCCGTTTAGGAGATATAGGCAGTTAAAGTTTTGATACTTGAATCAGTACACACGACAGCACGTCGACCCTTACACGCTAGCACTTTGCTCGGTTACGTTACGGGCGATTTTACAACAACTGACATGCTGTCGTGTGTTCCATGAATCTGGCAATAGCCGATTCGATTCGATTCGATTCGATTCGTTTCGTTTCGATTCGATTCGATTCGATTCGATTCGACTCGTTATGTTTGGACTCGTTTTGTTTCGTTTCGTTTCGTTTCGTTTCGTTTCGATTCGATTCGATTTGATTCGATTCGATTTGATTCGATTCGATTCGAATAATAATAATATCAATTTTGAACTCAGTAATACCAGTTGGTTAAAGTAACTTCAAAATTGATCTCACTAAACTAAATATAAACAGAGATCAATTTTGAACTCAGTTTAAAGTTAGTTCAAAATTGATCTCACTTTATACTAAGTTAGAGCAGCCTGTAGCTGTTTGTTGAACGAAGGTCAAACGCATGTCCCCCTACAACCAAAACTTAAAAGCAACAAATTTAACTCAGTGGTGGTTTTCGCAACTGGTAAGTCTTGGACAACTCCTGGTAATAACCTTGAAGCGTTGAAAACAGCCTTGTCGTTTGAGGTAGCTCCGCGAGATTACCTTCAGCTCTTATTTTGGAAAACCTTAAGAGCTCTTAGCTGTTACAGTTCTGAAAAGGAAAAAAATAATGCTTTCAAGTAATTTCCTAACGTCAGCCATATTTAATATTAAAAAATGAAAAAAAAAAACGAAACAAAACCAATATTTTAATTAAATAAAGCGTAATCAAATACCATGCGCCACACGATTTATAATACATATTTTTCATATGAATAGTAGTTTGATTTCTGATGTGACTTACCACCGATCACCAATTTTTTTTATTTTATTTTATTAAAAAATATCCGAAATGTTTAACTTATGAAAGGCCCGTCTTGTATACAGCACTATTATCGTAAAGTTTCACGATGAAGTGCCAATCGCACTATATTTTGATTATTTCCTGACTTTACCAAGCTACTTATTATTTTTATAAACACTTTGCTTATCTAGCCATTTTGAAAGATGGCCGAACGAAAAAGGAATGACGCCATTGTAAATAAGTATTTGAATCTGTGTAAAAAATCTTAAACAGAAGCTATTTAAAACTTGTAAGTCCTGGAAAGGTATTTATTCATATCCATCAAAAAGGTTCTAAGTTGTCATAGAGTTACATCCAAGACTAATTTACAACTTATAAGTTGTCTTGCAAGGTTATAATAACGTAAAATTAAGGTTGTGAAGGTTATATTTAGGTTCTATGCAAGTAGTTCGAAAGGTTCTGGATTTGAGCTATAGGTTGTGCTGTAGCTCTCAGAAAGGTTCTAAAACCGGGGCCCTTTTGGCACTCAGAAGGTAATTACAAGGTTAATATAACTTTATTGAGAGTTATAAGACTTACGAGCAGATTTCCATACAAAGGTTCTAGAACCTGTTCAAAACCTTTCTACAACCTAAAATGTTACTTGGGTTCTTGTACTTTGGATCAAAATCGCGTTATCTTTTACAAGTTTAAAGATAATCATTATTTTTTTCGTGATAGATTAGTTATCTAAGACCCTAATTAAGAAAAAGAATATTCAAAATTTAATAAGAAAAAAGTTAAAAAAATAAAATCAATGCTAGGTAATTCGTCCCAAAAAAACCTTAAAAGCATCATAACTTCTAAACGTCAAAAAATCGCTGAACATACATGGGGGTGATTCGGGTACCCCTAGGGGCGCTCTATCTCTGGACTTCCGCTTGACACTATTTTTTGGGACATCCTGTATACTTGTGCGATATCATATTGCTTCTTACAAAACATGATACTGTCAATGGAGAGTAGGTACCCTAGAGGTTTTGAATCCTTTGCGAGTGTCGAAATATGCGGAATTAAGCTGCATAAATGGTCATTACATAATATCTCTTGGTAGCATGAACTTACAAGTTTAATTTTTTCACAGCTCCGATGTTCATCAGACTGAAGTATTTGGTGTCAATTCCAACTTGATAACCGTACCCATTCCTGAAAAAACTAAAACCCGACTACTAAAAGACTTAAAACAAGAACTACTTATCCTTAAGGCTGGAAGATAGTAGTGTGGCGGGAAATTCAAAATTTTCACAGTTTTTTACATTTTGTAGCTAAACTGAGCTATTTTTGTTCAGCGATTTTTCGTTCGCGAGAATAAAACCGTATTATTTTCATTATTGTAAACAACAGAACAACAATAATTCAGCCGATTATGTGTTCTGGTCTACGACAAGTTTTTTGGCCAGTACCACTGCTTCGTAGACCAGAACACATAATCGGCTGAATTATTGTTGTTCTGTTATTTACAATAATGAAAAGAATACGCTTTTATTCTCGCGAACGAAAAATCGCTGAACAAATATAGTTCAGTTTAGCTACAAAATGTAAAAGTCTGTGAAAATTTTGAATTTCCCGCCACCTTGCTATCGTCTACCCTTAAAATAGACTCATAGATAATCTATCGTAGTCGGAGGCCATCGGTTTATCAAATGCGAATGTGGTGGTGAGAACTACTTGTTCTTGTTTTAAGCCTTTTAGTAGTCGGGTTTTAGTTTTTAACCAATTTTTATTTTGAGCTTTTTAGTAAGTAATTTTGGAAAATCACCCAGAATAGAACCAAGAAGGACAAACAAAAAACATTTTAGTATTTTTTGTTCTTTTTGTTTTGTTGACGCTACATGTTTTATACATTTTAGAAAAAGGTCTTTTAAAGCCCTTTTATTTGATATCCAAGACGATAATTTTTCTTTGTAGGTTCACCACTTTAGGGCGCAGCACAGCCACCATCTTAGTTTTTTTTTCAAAATTAAACTATCCTATGTTACCTGGGTGATTGAGAAAAATCTAACGACACCTCATTTGTTGATATAGGCCGAGTAGTTTAGGCTCTGCGAGGGAACAGATGAACACACAAACATACACACATACATACCCACATACATACATACATACATAAGCTGCTAAAATTATACGCTCCTTTTTGCTTCGCGTAGTCGGGTAAAAAAGGGTCTTCTTGACAGACAGACAGACAGACGGACAACAAAGTGATCCTACAATGGTTCCGTTTTCCCTTTTGTGGTACGGTTTTAAATTTGTTTTGCAAGTCTCACCCACGCAACTGACATCAAAAGTTTGTTTCCTACAGGTGCTTTGTTTCTGAATGTGGTTTGGTCATGGTGTTGTTCTGTTCCCACCTTCGGATTATTGCAAACAGCTCCTGTATTCTCTAAAATATCCGTAAAAGTAACCGTTTTTAAATATCAAAAAAAGATTGTACATTTCAATAAGGGCTACCTAATTTCGAGTGTTTTGACGCTCAAACGTTGAGTGGATTTTTTAGAGAAAAGAGGCACAGCTAACTCGTCCAGCGAGTTGTATTTCTGAGTTCTTACTTCAAAACTGGAATGTAAACATATTCAACGGCCTTTTTGATGTAAAACAAACTCCTCGCAAACACTCCGCGTTCAATTTAGAGAAAAAAATCATCTAAAGGAAAGAAATACGAACAGTGCAGAGAATAGAGGGTTCTCTACCAAAAGTGACTCTTAGGTCCATCCCACCATTACAAACCTTTAAGAGGAATGGCACATTCAAATATTAATTATGCACCCGTAAGTAGGTAAAGTCAGTCTGAATGTGAAGGAAAACATCGTGAGGAAACCTGAGGGAATGAGGCATTATACCCTCAACCCGAAAATCACCAATCCGCATTGAGCACGCGCAGAGAAGGCCTTTGCCCAGCTAGTAGGACATCGTGTAGGTTAGTGTTTGTAAAATATAAAAAAAATGATGCCATCTGCCGTTAACCATGTGCGATATGGGAAGAAACTCTATTGTCTCCGTATACCTTTGATGAAAGAGGTACTTAGTAAAGTTTGAGCCCTTCTCTTTCGAAATATGGTAGCATTTTTGGAGTAATAAATCATCAGGCTTTCTTTCGTTTCGTTAAGTTGAAAGAAAGAGCGCAAAATGCAAGTTATGCATTTTTGCTTGATTAAAGACTTCACTTTGTTTACACGTTCTTTTAAGATCTCTGAATTGGTTTTTTATTATCATCGTAATGGTAAGCTTACGCTAACGGAGAAGGAAAACATCGTGAGGAAACCCGGGGATTAGTTGGCTCCACACGTATTGACTTGTCTTTCCTGTGGGCTAGGCCGATTAAGCTGTCAGGATGGTATAGGTGCTGGGCAAGCCTACTCCATCAAAAATAATGTCCCAGGCACTGCAGCGCCGAGTGGTCTCTTTACCAATCTAGTGTGAGTGAAGGTGCCACTGAGCTTAGTAGTTAAAGATAAATAAATAAAATGTATAAATAAATAATAAATACAAATATAACCCGTGTCATTAAAGAAAACATTTAGGACGGAGTTAAAACCTAGCGTTGTCTCGCTTTGACTGTATTGATTAGAGCGAGAGGGCGAGTGTTTTGAAGTCCATCCTAAATGTTTTCTTTAATGACACGAGTTATGCCATACATACTGGTAGTAGAATGTTCAGTGAGCGGTAGCTTAATCATTTATTTACACATATCTTTTAATATCCTTAAAAGCGTATGCATCTCCACCCTTTCCTTCACTCCACAACTCCCCATGGGGTGAGCATTCGTCTTCTGAGCTCCATTCTCTCAGCTTCGCGTATCATTGCACCCGTGATCGATGCTCCCGTGCTCCATCCATGCCTGCTTTACACGAGCTTAGTTGGCTGCTCAAAATACGTACCCCTTAAGGCTGGAAGATAGCAGCGTGGCGGGAAATTCAAAATTTTCACAGTTTTTTACATTTTGTAGCTAAACTGAGCAATTTTTCTTCAGCGATTTTTCGTTCGCGGCAATAACATAGTATTTTTTTCATTATCTTAAACAACAAAACAACAATAATTCAGCCGATTATGTATTCTGGTCTACGAAGCATTAAGGCACTGCCCAAAAAACTTGTTGATGACCAGAACACATAATCGGTTGACTTATTGTTGTTCTGTTGTTTACAATAATTCATTCAATTCATTTTATTTCAATAAAAATGAAAAGGATACTATGTTATTGCCGCGAACGAAAAATCGCTGAACAAAAATAGCTCAGTTTAGCTATAAAATGTAAAAAAATTGAATTTACCGCCACATTGCCTTAATCTTATTTTCGGTTTCAGATGGTAACTGTACTATGACTTCATCATCATCATCATCAGCCTGTTAACACCCACTGCTCAGTAAAGGTCTCTTCATGCTCACGCTACCTCTCATGGTCCTGTGCCAGACGTAACCACAGACCTCGGAAAACGTATAACGTCTCTGAAGTGGAAGTAGGCAGGACACCTGACTATATAGATGCACCGATGGCAGATGGACGAAGTGTATTGCGAAATGGCGATCTCGAGAGGGGAAGAGATCGGTTGGCAGACCACCAGCCAGATGGTCCGATAGCCCAAATAGCAGGAACATATGACTTAGGTAGAGTAAATTACAGAAGCAAATAGCCTACTATTAAACCAGTTCCGTGTATTCTACCAGTTTCTTTTCGCCTCTGCGAACTCTACTCTACCAATGATGCTATCTTTATTGGTATAGTTAGTAGCGTAGTTAACACAAGATAGCACGTCGACGCTTAAACGCTAGCATTCTACTCGGTTACGTTACGGGCGAATTTACGTTTCGAGCCGCTGTCGTGTTTATAATGCATGATGTTTTTTTTATTTTTTTATTACGAACATTTCAATCTGATAGGATAGTAGGTATAGGTGCTGCCCACTTGCCCTTACTCGTGTGAGTGAGGTGCTATTCGACGCTGTTTTAAACACATTCTCTGTGTACTAAACGCATGTAAAGGAGGCTACATTGAAATGATATCAACCCACTGCCTAGGGAGGAATGTGTGATTGATTGTAATGTTCTCGGTTGCGATGCACTCACTAGACTTGTGGTAATCGAAGGCAACCTGGGGCGTAAGTCTGTAACGCAATGGCGTTTCGATGGCGTTCCAGTCGAAGGACAACACCGGGGTTTCCTTGTTTTTCTCCTACAACCAGCGAACTAATCCTCTAGAATTAGAATCAGAATATTCTTTACTGAAAAAAGCTCGTAATGTGGTTATTAATTCGATAACCTTCTTTGAGCAAAGGAGGACTTGCGGGCTACTTTGATTAGGCGCCAGAAAAGTTGTATGGAATTTCATTAATGTCGTGTTTTGCGGCCAGAAAAACTGTATAAAAATCCATTAATGTCGAGTTTAGTTTAAAAAAATAGTTAGGTGCAAAAACGATGCATCTTGCGACTTGCGACTTGCGACCCGTGTTAAGAGGAAACGCGGGTTCTTATTTAAATAAGAAAAAAAGGTAAACATAGGGACATGGCAGAGGTAAATATAAATTGAATGGCATAAACATATTTTTGCTAAAATAATTATCCAGGGAGGAAACAGGTCTCCCTTTTTGTATGGAGCAGCGGCTACCCGCGTTTCCTCTTAAGGTTCAGCATAAGCGTAGCCTTACTTTCTGTAGCAATGAGCCAATCACCATGACAACGTAGCAACGTCAAGCGCACACCTCTGCTAAAGAGATTTGTGATATTACACGACAGAAAAAAACTAATTTCCCAAAGCGTTATTAAGGTGATCCATCCATCAACGTCGCGCCCGTGGCTTCCCGGCTTAGCGGAATTAATAAGTACTAACATTTTAATATCAAAGCAAGGAAACATACTGGCACATGCTGATACTCCAAACAAGCAGATTAAGATGAAATACGTCTCACAACTAGCGCCGCCAATGAAAAAAAAAATCATATCTTCTTTTTGGATGCGTTTTTAGTAAAAAACGCTCCTGCGATTTCTCAACGCGAAGCTTAACTATTTTTAGAACCTAAGGTTTGGATTTCAGATCCTAGAACCTACGAATGGTCCTAAAAATAGTTAAGCCTCGCGATGACAACCTAATGAAGAGGTTTAGCAAAAAACGCATCCAAAAAGAAGATATGTTTTTTTTTTCCATTGGCGGCGCTAGTTGTGCCTAGGTCTGGCCCTAATGCTGCATCCGACGGGGATGTCACAAAAGAGAATCGTGAAAGCCGCATGTATAATTCAGTTCCATTGATTTTTCTGGATATGGCTCGGCATTAATGAAGGCTACTTTAAGGTAGGTATGACTGGCGTTTTGCCTCCACTGTAAACTTGATTCGAACGATAGAAGAACGAAGATAATAATACGGCCTACTTATTACAGGGTGGTTCAGAAAGGTCCTGGATGTGACACAGAAAGGGGTCGCTTAACTTGGTGAGTTGGTACAGTCGGCCACAGTCTCAGATACCCCTTTTTGTTCAATTGGCGCCCTTATGCCGCGCGCGATAAGAGCTGCCACGGGGTATCTGAGATTGTGGCCGACCGTACAAGCCACTTTTACTATGGGACCAAGTGCAAAATCTCGAAAAAAATATCAGCTTTTCTATACTAAAATTCGATTGGTACTGCACCAAATGTATGGTCGATATATTTTTTTGAGGTGCCTGCAACGGTGCCGAAATATCGGGAACTCCAAACAAAATTAATCGTTATAAGAATCCCGTTTTCTTACAATAATAATTATATCTGAAAACCACGAAAGTTTAAAAAAGCATACTGATAGATGGTTGAAGTGGCCACTTAGCAAACGTACTTATAAGATTTTTGAAAAAAAAAAACTAAACACTAAAAGATAACTGTCACTAGTCAACATGTCATTGTTTGATGGTTTTGATTTTGACACTTCACGGATTTTCGAACGATATTTTCCACAACCAGCGAATTATAAACATCAATTTTAGAATCATTCAAAGGATACATGTCATTACGAGAGCCCTAAGTAAAACATCTTCAAAAGCAAGTCTAAGGGTAGACTTGTGAACCTAACAAGAAGTTGGAAAAGAAATACAAAGCTACCCTGACAGTACCCGACCCTCGCAGCATTCAAACTTCTCAATAGAATACTCAAAGGACAGAGCTTCAAAGAACATAATCTTTCTCCGGCTACACACGGCCCTAAAATCAGAGGCGATATCGGGGGAGTGGTGGGGAGCACCCTAGATCGCTCCCTAGATCGCCTCGTGTGTAGGCAAATCGTACCAACTCAGAAATTGGTTCGGGCGAGCTCACGATTTCCTTTTCCGTCCTTTTCCTTTTTCGTCTTTGGTTAGGTGGCACCATAGTTACTGCCAAGGCAATGCCCATTTTTTGCACTTTGAGATTGTCGGTGGCACATCGCGATCAACGAGCAGTCTGCTACACGGTCGGTTACGTACACAGAACACCTATACCCAAGACCCAAGGTTACGTACTGTCTGGCAGGGACGTGTGTAGAGTATGCTACTGCCGATTCGAACTACGAGCCGATTTCATCCCCACCACCATCGTCCCGATATCGCCACTGATTTTAGGGCCGTGTGTAGCTGGCTCAGCAAAACGCCCTTTTAAAGCTGCCAGTTATAAAACAAGAAACACAAAAGATTCGTTTCATCTTTTCTCGATAATTCGGTCACCAGCCAAACATTCTCATTAGTTCGATCGATCACTTCTGAAATGATCTTTCGGTCGGACTTGAATCGGACTTGTACCTGCTACTAGTTCGATCATCAGACTAATTTATCGAACCAGTTGGCCGTCCTAAATACTGGAGGGATGATGTCGGCAAGGACCTGCGCAACCTCAGGCGACTGGAAGCAGACCGCGCAGGAAAGAGACCAGTGGCGACTTCTTGTGTCTAAGGACAAGACCCTCTTCGGGTCACTGTGCCATCAGAGTAAGTAAGTGAGACCAAAAGTCCCATCCACTATCTTTTGTTCGTTCAGTTTTCAGCAAATTCGGAACGGTGGCTCGTGCAGCAGGGTGTTGTTTAACACTTCTATGAGGTGTGTTAGAGAGACTCTCTAGCAGCATTTACAGCGTTTGAAGCGTTTCAATGCATGCTCAATACAAAACGCTTCATCGTTGCGATGCACATGCCTCTACTCTAAATTGTGACTCCAAGGTCCTTTTCATTTTATTAGAAAAGTTTTTTATTTTGCCATAAAGTCGGCAAGAACCTGTGCGACCTGAGACCGCGTAGGACAGAGACCAGTGGCAACCTCTTGTGTCTGAGGCCAAGATCAACTTCGGGTCGCTGAGCCATCAGAGAAAGTAAGGAACACAAACAAATACCCCGCACATTCTGGAAGAAGACATTTCGCGTCAGTCTAGTCTGTGCCAGCAGTGTGTCGACATAGATTAAAGGCTTAGCTACGCAGTAAAGGGTGATGGGTCTCCACACTATCATTTATAACGCTTATGCCTTATCTCGCACCCCTGCTGAAAACATTTAGGGGATTTGAGTTGAAGACCTGTCATGACTGGGGCAGAGGGACTGCCTCGCCTTGAAAAGTTTGAAAAAAAAAAGGGCTCATGGTCATGACTAAAATGAAGTGGAATCTCTTTGATCATGACTCGTAGAAGTGGGTCCATAGGAGAATACCATCGATAGCAGCTGGAGAGCTGGGTAACCAATGAGGAAACCCATTTTTTGGAAAGTTTTGTTTTCTTGACTTTGTAAGTGTAGGTGATTGGGTTGAGTTTTTTTTTTCTTACAAGGCTGGAAGTTTCTACGCTGCTTATTTTGACTCCGCTGATTACAAAATCACAATTATTATTGGCCGAGCGCGGTTGAATTTTTGTTTTTATAACCTACTACTGGGTGCACTCTAAGTCGATAGCGGAACTTTAAGTAGGCTGTCTACTGATCAATACAAACAACTTGTCCTAGGTGGATAAAAAAATGGAGCGAATAAAATATCAGCTGTTCCCAATGACGTTCCAATACAAATGTCATTGGCTGTTCCATACACAAGGTCGACTCAATACTGCGCCAAATGTATGAAACAGCTGATTTATTTTTTGCTCCATTTTTTTCGCCACCTCGTAGAAGTTGTTTGTATTGATCAGTAGACAGCCTACTCAAAGTTCCGCTATCGACTTAGAGTGCACCCTGTAGAAAGTGTAATTTTTTTTGGTTGCAACCGCGGCCGGTCTAAAAATATACAGAGTGTTAAAAGACCACCAACAGACCCGAAAGCATACTAGACACCAAAACCAAGTACCTACTTTTTCGATAAATTATTGCTGAAAAATGATTTTAGTTTTTTAGGTTATAATTTTGAAAAACATTTAACACGCAATGGACTTGTAACGAACAGAAGCCATATTGCGCAAGCGTAGGTATAAGTTTATGTTACTTAAGCTTGAAGTACCGATGTTTAGAATACATTTCGGGTTGCAATTTTAACGTCGTTTTTTGTAGGAAATATTCATAATTTTGATATGGCTTCTTGAGAAGGTATGTTATGAACTAGATACTAAATACGATTCTGCAAAAAAAAGTTTTGCAAAGTCCGACTTTGAACCTCATGCTCTCAGAAACCGTTGATTTCCCAGGCATAGTTCCTATGGCAAAACTGTTCATTATGATGAGGACAATACGTGGTTTCCCGCTTTGTTGGCGGTCTTTTAACACCCTGTGTATTTACATTATGAGTGGAGTCTAACTAAACAACTTGTCTAGAAGCTCTCCAGAATAAGTAGATTGGTCACCAGCAGAGATGGGCAATTGGGCATATACCCGAATATGCACCCAAAAATGGGTAAATAACTGCGTATACAAGGTGTTACAAAAGTACCTAACTCTTTTTACAGGGTAATAGCACCCAGTGATAGGGATCACAACCTAAATTTTTTTTTGCTCTATGTGTTTCCGTTAATTTTTATATTAATAAAATGTGAACGATGTGGCGGGAGAAAAGTATTTTTTAAGTATTGTTTTCATTGACTTTCACAATGTTTTAACAACTCAAAGCTATGTAAATGCACCTACACACACAAACATATTTTTAAATTTGAGCTTATAACAAAAACAAAAAAGTTATGAAAATTTTTCAATTTTGAGGTTATAAAATAAAAATTGTTTCTTTCAACTTTTTTTTACAGATTTGACATCCTGTTGACCAGTAGGTTACACCCTGTAAAAAGAGTTAAGTACGTTTGTAACACCTTGTATATTTTTTGGTTAGTCTATGCCTAGTTATCTACCCATTTTTGGGTGCATATTCGGGTATATGCCCATCTCTGTTCACCAGCAGCTCTTCAGCTACGAGGTCGTAGATTGAGCTGTAGTTCTGTGTTATTTATAGTCTATGGTTTCAGGGTAGTGTTAAATGTGTGCTTTTGTGTTGATATTTGTGTAATCACAAGGAACGGAGCATTTAACTCGTTAGTTTTGTGTAAATAGCGCAGTCACCTTCTCTGCAGTGTCGCTGAATGAAACTGAAAGTTTGTTTACCTTTTGTGGTTTTGTAGCGACCCCTGTCGGGCGCTCAGGAAACTGCTATACAGGGTGTTAAAAGACCGCTAACAAAGCGGGAAACCACGTATTGTCCTCATCATAGGGAATATTTTTGCCCAAGGAACTATGCCTGGGAAATCAACGGTTTCCGAGATAATGAGGTTCAAAGTCGAACTATTCAAAACTTTTTTTTTGCAGAAATTCATTCACTATCTAGTTCTTAACATACCTTCTCAAGAAGCCATATCAAAATTATGAATATTTCTTACAAAAAACGACGTTAAAATTGCAACCCGCAATGTATTCTAAACATCTGCACTTCAAGCTGAAGTAACATAAACTGATACCTACGCTTGCGCAATATGACTTCTGTGCGTTACACGTCCATTTCGTGATAAAATATTTTTCAAAATTATTACCTAAAAAACCAAAATGATTTCCCAGCAATAATTTATCGAAAAAGTACTTTGTTTCGGTGTCCAGTATGCGTAGCTTTCGGGTCTGTTGGCGGTCTTTTAACACCCTGTATACTCGAGCTATCAAATGCTTCTCACCACAATCTTGTATCGCGCCAGCAAAATGTTTATCTTAGATGAGATATAACGTCCAACTATGTTCAATGGGACCGGGCCCCAAGCATAACATCTGCTTGGCGGGACCCTTTATAGTGAGGAGCATGATCACCCGGTCCTTCTATAGTTTTACAAATGCAACTGTTTGGTTCTACATGAGACAAGAACTGATGAAGGTTCAACTAGTTGTATAGAAATGATATGATACTGAAAATGAAATGATACTTTGTTCGTATTTTCAGAGTTAGCCAATATATATTTCTTATTTGTGTGTCCTTGTCCCGAGCTCATTGACTACAAATTTTATTTTAAACATCTTTTACAATAATTTTGTAATGTTGTAGACGCGAACGAGTTTTTTTTTTTCGTATTTCCAGTGGTACGGAACGCACGGTGCGCGATTCCAATTCACACGACTTGACTTTCCCGCTATGTACGGTACAAAAAATTATGAAACGTGTCAAAGTACTTGTTCATGATAAATGCGCGCCCAGCTTAATACAGGCTAAGATCGAAACAAGAAACAACATAAAAAATGGCACGAAACAAGCGGCTTCCTTAGACTGTAAGATGAAATTATTATAAAACAAAAGAAAAATTCAAGCACACTCAGAGTGTTTTACGTTCATTATTTTACGTTGACAGTGCCTCTTGATAGTTCAAAAATCTTATAAGTAACGAAAAAATGTGTTGAAAACTGCTCATTTAGGGTGGCATTAATAGTCGTCAGCCCAAGCTCGGGCATAGCTAGGTGATCTCAGGATAAGTTTCAATTGTCTATCAAGCTAGTGTCTAGTATACCCGGTTTCTGAGTTGAGAATTTTGCGTAGCAAATGGGTAAGTATCGTCCTGTCTCTGCAGATTTCTCACAAAAGAGCGTGACAGAGCGATACGTAAGTATGTGCTTAGTAAAATCGAAACCGGGCCTTAATATGCTGACAGCTACTCAAGCTCAAGCTTGAGAGCGAGGCAGAGCTTGTGGTGCCATTATTAATGCCACCCTTAGGCCCGGTTTCTGAGTTGAGAATTTTGCTAAGCAAATGGGTAAGTATCGTCCTGTCTCTGCAGATTTCTCACAAAAGAGCGTGACAGAGCGATACGTAAAGTATGTGCTTAGTAAAATTCTCAACTCAGAAACCGGGCCTGAGGGTGGTATTCTAGTACGCTACTTAAACTCAGTTCAAACTAGAACGCTACTTAAACTCTGTTTAAACTCAGTTCAAACTAGAACGCTCCTTGAACTCTGTTTAAACTCAGTTTAAGTAGAGTTTAGTGTCGACTGTCGATAAAACAGTGCATGTTTTGATTTGAATCTCCCCCTTCATATCAAAACATGCATTGTTTTATCGACAGTCTGAACTCTGTTTAAACTGAGTTTAAGTAGCGTTCTAGAATACCACCCTTAGTGCGAGATTGCATAACTTAGCGTCCCTTGATACAAAAATATTTAAAAAAAGATATACAAGCCTTCTTCCGTAGCACATTAATAGGGTAGGCCATGGTAGGGCCTTATCTAGACTATCTAAACTAATCCCACAGCTTTTTATAAACTTAATACATTATGTCTTTCCTGTGTTAGGCCGTGATAGCTTTTTTAAGCCCAATAATTTTATTATACCCGAGATATTTTATTTCCTCTTGGTTACCCACATGCAGTTTTCCAAAATCTTAAAACAATAAATAAAACCGTAACTGGACAAACGAACCTTAACAAAGTTTCCTCATTTTATAATAACGCTAATCGTAATTGATGACGATATCAGCCAAATAAGGCGCCGAACACACTGCCCCGGAGCTTCAGTGTGAACGGTTCCAAGCAACCCCTTAGAAAAAAAGCGGAACGCAGAACTCTGAACGTGGAACGCAGAACTCCGGGCGGTGTATGCGGCACCTTCAACAGCACTAAAGGTGCGATTCTGTAGACAACTGCGCATAACAGCAGCGCCAAGAACGATCGGAGCTAGTGAAGTTGGAGAAAAAAAAGTAGCTAGATACTTAGGCGGACTTGCGTCACTCAGGGTTAGCAAACTAACTCTGAGTTAACTTGACATTTCCATACAACTTTTGACGTTAACTCAGAGATAACTGGCTAACCCTGGGTGGCGCAAGCGGACCTAATAAGTATTAGAAAGTAATAAGTATCTGATTTAAATACTTTTTTTTACTTTAATATTTTGACGTTCAATGTAAATAATTTATTTATGGCATATTGAATAAAAAAATTGTTTCAGATTCCTTTTTTGTGTGAAAAACACTTTTTCGGCTATATTTCTCTACGTAGAACAAAATGGGGTTACTTGATCGGGCGATAAAACTTTTGTGGATACTTACGCTTGGTACACACGACAGCACGTCGACCCTTACACGCTAGCACTCTACTCGGTTACATTACGTGCGACTTTACAACAAAAGTGTACACTCTGACGTGCTGTCGTGTGTACTGCCAGCGCCGAAGCTTCGATCCTTCCTTATATGACACACCATCATCAGTGGTCGCCTGCTCCTGACCGCGTGACCGCGTGACTGCGTGACTGTCCGGTTAGGTTCGAAGTCGTGCACCTTGTCCCGTGCGTCTTCTTTCCGATTATGTGGTCAGTCAAATTTAAATTCGAATTCAAAATATTTATTTGCGAAAGTTTAAATGTAATCAACCGCTTAATCAGTGGTGTGCAAATGGATACTTATATATTATAACATTCAATGCCTAACGATATTGGATTTCTGTTTTTCAATATTCATCAGCTTATGCGACAAATAATGAAATACAATGGCGGTCAGCAACTGCAGTCGTCTACAGAATCGCACCCTAAAATTGAAACACTGCGATAATTTAAAGTTGATAATTATTTATATCTGCCGGCCGAGGCGCGTCGACAGAAATGATTAATTATAGTGAATTATGGGGCTCTAACTTCCTCCTGAAAAGGCTAACGAGCAGAAGGAGCTTCTTCGCGCTACGGTGACCATGGCTACCTTTAATGATCCGAACGCCCATAAACCACGTGCTACTCGGACCACTCCTACGTTTAACCGGACGTTTGCAAATCACGTCGCTTGTGTTAGCAATAATTCAATACAATATTGTAAATACTTTGTTACCTACTTTACCAACCTCCATTATAACTGTTTCCGCTTTGCTAATTAATTTAGTATTGAAGCTAAATGTATTCCAATAAATATAATAAATTTAAACTGAATTTAAAACATAATATTATCTCAATTTTATCGTGCTCAGTAATTTTGAAACAATTCAAATAAGCTACTTGACTAACGTGACCGCCATGCTTCCGCTTCTCGGAGCCTATAAATGGCGGCAACTCAGAGCGGTCGCCTCAGTCTTCGTGGTACAACGAAAGGATTAACTGCTGCAACTGAAGTTAAGTAAATATCTTTCTTTATTTTTAAATTGTTACCCTACCCAAATATCTGTAAATTTGAGTGTTGTTCTGTCCAAATATATTGATAACTTTTACTGTTATTCTGACCAATCAATTTCTGATATTCTGACCAAATATTCCTTTTATAATCTTATTACGCAAAATTATTATTAATTAATATTTCCAAAACATACAAAGTTATAAACTGCTAATTGTAACTTAACCCTATTCTTTTCATTTACCATCTGAGCTTTTACTTGATGCATGACTCCCCCCTTTATTTCATCATCATCATCATTGGCAGCCTCCATTTCTGAACATAGGCCTCTCCCAAAAATTTCCAGTGTTGGCGGTTTGCTGCCTTTCTCATCCAGTCGTAACCCGCCTGTTCGCGGATGTCATCCGCCCAGCGCCTGGGTGGGCGGCCTCTTGGCCTGGTATTTTGCCATGGTCTCCATTCTAGGACCCGCCTGGTCCAGCGGTTCTTATCCATTCTAGCTATGTGGCCTGCCCCTTTTATTTACTCGACCTTATTAGATAGAAGAGAAAAGTAAGATGTAAGATTTAGCCTGCGCAAGTGTACCTACATGTCCCATTGCTGGGCAAAGGTCTTCTGACAGACAGAGAGAGAGAGAAAGAGAGAGAATACAAAGACATTGTTTTATTAATAGCCTTGAAGATACAATCGCACATTGCCCTTCACAAACTCACAGTGCCACATCCTCCAGTAATCTATCAGACCGGGAAGCCTAATTCATGTTTTTAATCCGGAACGCTGCTAAAGTACTCGTATAGCTGCTTAAAGGACCCGGGGTGTATGCTTTTACATGGATACTGTTGGGGTAAAGTAAACAGAAATTATTTGCATGTAGCAACATATTTTTATATTTTACTAGCTTTTCGCCCGCGACTTCGTCCGCGAAGACTTATAAGAAGTTGCCTGGGTACATCTTTCACCATTATCAAATTAGCATGAATAGAGTCATGGGTGTGTATTTTTGTAAGCTATCTCTATTCCAAAAGTCATCCAAATCCGTCGTGCAGTTTCAGCGTGGAAGAGTATGTGTTGTGTATGTATGTGACCAAATTGGTAAAGATCAAATGAATTCAACAAAAAAAAAAACATACTTTGAACCTTTTTGGCCGTTTTAGGTTTATCATTATTATTGTTTTCTTCATGCTTAGTAGATTTGCTATAAAACGCAACTGTAGTTAAATGTTCATTGAATAGTTGTAGCTTTAATGGTTCCGGCATTGTTATTGATACTAAATCAGGAAATCTCTTAAAATGTTTCCACCCTTTTTGATGCTGAAACATGTGTTTAATTATTATTTCTGATTTAATACACGACTAGGTACTTAGTTTCAAGTTAATCTGAATCCAATAAAATGATAATTTCATACAAATTTTTAACCCCGTTTTGGCCGTTTTAGAGTTAACATTATTACTTTTTTCTTCATGGTTGGTAGTTTTGCTATAAAACGCAACTGTAGTTTTTCAAAGTTGTAACTTGAATGGGTTGGGCCCAGCATTGCTACTACATCAAGAAAAAATATTCAACGTTTCCACCCATTTTAACCCTTCATTCCCTGAAATGAGAAAAATGCTGAAACATGTGTTTGATTATTTCTGATTTAGCATACGAATACTTAGTTTCAAGTAGGTATATCAGACAAAAAAAATGTATTTCATACAAACTTTTAACCCCGGTTTGGGCATTTCAAGGGTTAACATTGTTACTTTTTTCATCATGGTTGGTAGTTTTGCTATAAAACGCAACAGTAGTTCAAATTTCAAAGTTGTAACTTAAATGGTTTGGACCCAGCATTGCTACTTTAACAGGGAAAATCTTCAACGTTTCCACCCATTTTAACCCTTTATTCGCCGAAATGAGAAAAATGCTGAAACACGTGTTTAATTATTTCTGATTTAGTATACAAATACTTAGTTTCAAGTAAATCGGACAAAAAAAAAATTTATTTCATACAAACTTTGAACCCCGGTTTGGGCATTTCAAGGGTTAAAATTATATTCTTTTTTTCATGGTAGGTAGTTTTGCCACAAAACAATACTGCAGTTTCAATTTCATAGTTGTAGCTTTAATGGTTTAGGCCTGGCATTGATACTACATCAGGAAAAATCTTCAAACTTTTCTACCCCTTTTAACCCTTTTATGGACAGAAATTTAAAATACGCTGAAACACGTGTTTAATGGTTTCTTATTTAATATACAAATACTAAGTTTCAAGTAAATCGGACAAAAAAAAAAATTATTTCATACAAACTTTGAACCCCGGTTTGGGCACTTCAAGGGTTAAAATTATATTCTTTTTTTCATGGTAGGTAGTTTTGCCACAAAACACTACTGCAGTTTCAATTTCATAGTTGTAGCTTTAATGGTTTAGGCCTGGCATTGATACTACATCAGGAAAAATCTTCAAACTTTTCTACCCCTTTTAACCCTTTTATGGAAAGAAATTTAAAATACGCTGAAACACGTGTTTAATGGTTTCTTATTTAATATACAAATACTAAGTTTCAAGTAAATCGGACCAAAAAATTTATTTATTTCATACAAACTTTGAACCCCGGTTTGGGCATTTGAAGGGTTAAAATTATATTTTTTTCTTGATGGTGGGTAGTAATGCTATGAAATGCAACTGCACATTTAATTTGAAAGTTGTAGCTTCAATGGTTTGGGCCCAGCATTGCTACTACATCAGGAAAAAAACTTCAACGTTTCCACCCATTTTAACCCTTCATTGGCTGAAATGAGAAAAACGCTGAAACACGTGTTTAATTTTTTCTGATTTAGTATACTAATACTTAATTTCAAGTAAATAGGACCAAAAAAAAATTTTATTTCATACAAACTTTGAACCCTGATTTGGGCATTTGAAGGGTTAAAATTATATTTTTTTCTTCATGGTAGGTAGTTTTGCCACAAAACACTATTGCAGTTTCAATTTCATAATTGTAGCTTTAATGGTTTAGGCCTGGCATTGATACTAAATCAGGAAAAATCTTCAAACTTTTCTACCCCTTTTAACTGAAATGAGAAAAACGCTGAAACACGTGTTTGATTTTTTCTGATTTAGTATACTAATACTTAATTTCAAGTAAATCGGACCAAAAAAAAAATTTTGTTTCATACAAACTTTGAACCCTGGTTTGGGCATTTGAAGGGTTAAAATTATATTTTTTTCTTCATGGTAGGTAGTTTTGCCACAAAACACTACTGCAGTTTCAATTTCATAGTTGTAGCTTTAATGGTTTAGGCCTGGCATTGAAACTAAATTAGGAAAAATCTTCAAACTTTTCTACCCCTTTTAACCCTTTAGTGGGCAGAATTTTGAAAAACGCTGAAACACGTGTTTAATTGTTTCTTATTAAATTTACAAATACTAAGTTTCAAGTAAATCGGACCAAAACATTTTTTTATTTCATACAAACTTTGAACCCCGGTTTGGGCATTTGACGGGTTAAAATTATATTTTTTTCTTCATGGTGGGTAGTTTTGCTACAAAACGCTACTGCAGTTTCAATTTCATAGTTGTAGCTTAAATGGTTTGGGCCCGACGTTGACACTACATCACGAAAAATATTCATACATTTCAACCTCGTTTAACCCTTAAACGGCTAAAATTAGAAAAAAGCTAAAACAGGTGTTTAATTATTTTTGATTTAATATACGAATTCTTAGTTGCAAGTAAATCCGGACAAAACAATTTTTTTTTTCATACAAACTTTGGACCCCATTTTTACCGCCTTGAGGGTTAAACTTGAAGTAAATCTGTCTTAACCCGTAGCGTGTCCACAAATTACAACTATTGACAAATTTTCACTGTTGTGGCATTAGCGGTTTTGTTCCAGCATTGATCGTAACTGGTGAAAAAAATCGAAAAACTTTGGCACCCATTTTAACCCTTAAGAACATAGAAATGACAAAAAATCTGAAATAGGTGTCAAGTCATTTTAAAAAAAAAGTAAAAAAAATCAAGATTTAAGAACATAAGACCAAAAAAAAATTTTTTCCCATACACACTTTGAGCCCTATTTTGAGCCACTTAAGGGTTAAATAAAAAAAAATCGCTTCTTAAATGAACCCTCCACCATATAACGCAACTTTTGTCTAAATTTCATACTTATAGGTTCAGCCGTTTGGGCTGTAGCGTGATGAGTCAGTCAACCTAAGCCTTTTATATATATAGATAATATTGGCCATACGGTTTCGTTCTTCTGCTTCTATGCTCGATCTATACTTAACGATCGCTTTATCAAATTAAATCTATAATATTGTTAACTTCAGTGCCCGCTCACCAAACTAGTGCTTCAATTGTTCAATAGGTACAGTTTTTAACCGTACACCGTACCTGGACTATTTATTTCACCGTCAAAGCTATTCCGACCACCAGCTACAACCCTTAATACAGACCTTTCAGATACACCCCGGGTCCTTTTAATATAGAGTTTCAAACTCCTTGTTCCTCCAAACTGTAGTATACTAGTAAAACTAGTAAGTTTAGTATACATATAGGTAAGGTGACAGACGATGGGCGATTCGAGTCCTCTTTGCTGGGTTCCGACCCTTAGAAAGTAAGATGTAGCCTGTACAATTGTACATGTCCCACTAGCTGGGACAAAGGCCTTCTCTCAGAGAAAGAGTGCGAGCCTAATCACCAGATCACCACGCGTGCTCAATGCGGATTGGCGATTTTCGTGTTAAGGGTATAATGCCTCATACGCTCAGGTTTCCTCACGATGTTTTCCTTCACAGTTAGCGAGTGGTATTGCTACTACAAATTCACAAATGTACGTAACTTTGAAATAAATTAACCCTTAAAACCTAATTATTTCTGTGCTCTTGAACATCGTTTAAATCATTCATGCACATTTGTATTGTAATACACTTCAGCTGAAGAAAAAAAAAAAAAGAAGTTTGCCTTTAGGTCCAGCCATGGCTACCCTCGCGCCTGATGAGCCAAAGAGTGTTTTGATGTCGCCGCTTAGAGTAACTTAAAACGACACTCACCTCGGATGGCCTTCCCTTCGCGTCTCCCCATTTAATTTGTTTGCTAAAACGGTTGAAAAGATAAGAAAGGCCCCGGATTGGCGACGCTTCGGGCTACAGCGGGTAATACCAAACCGAAACGTTTTGAATTTAGATAATGCTTGAAAGCTGCAACCAGAGTATTATACCGGATGATTTGGTTCCCCAAACGGGCACTCTACTGTCAATGCAATTTTTCTATATAGCCCAATATACAATAGTTCAGGAATTTTGATGCGTCGTATGATTTTATTTCGCAATATTTGATTATAGCATGGAGCCATCATCTGCTGAATTATGGTTCTTTTGTGGTTTACATTATTTAAAATAATACTATTTTATTGCCGTGAAAAAAAATTGCCCAACAAAGATAGCTCAGTACAGCTACAAAATTAAAGAACCTGTGAAAATTTTGCACTTCCCGCCACGCTACTTTCGTAAATTTTGCTTTGAGACGGAACTTGAATTCTCGGTTCAAGCTGAAATTTTGGTAGGATTCTTAGTACAGTCGGCCACACGCTACGATACCCCTTTTTGTTCGATTGGCGCCCGTATGCCGCGCGCGGTAAGACCTGCCATGGGGTATCTGTGACTGTGGCTGACCGTACGTATTAGTGCTTTAGGCAAAGTTATATAACAGAGGACGTTATGTATATTAGGCTCATTACTATGCTAATGTAATTGCAATATGAGAGAATTCAATTAGTTGCCATTAACATAACATTGATCAACAACAACAAAATGTATGCTCACTTCTGCCTAATTTCCTGCATAATTTATTAGCACAGGAAGGTTAATAACGAAGAACCTGCTGGGAACAGACTATCTCTCTGCCACGTGAAAATCAAAATTATTTCTTTAATAGAAAGAGGAAAGAAAACATTAAACCCGCGTAGCCCATACAATCTTTGCATTGTCGTGGATGGTGATGTCTGGTCTATTTGTAGTGAATTGTCTCAGTAAATGTTTAAGTTATTAGGTATTTTCTAATATAGTGTTCAGTTTATATTTACAATATTAGCCTTGATTGCATTATTATTTGAGGACTATGGATTACGATGAGTTGTGAAATCCAAGTCATCAGTTGATTGCAGCGCCCTTATAGCGGTATATTAAATGGAGGTAGTTATGAGACGCGATAGCTTCAAGCTGTGTAGGTATAGACGCCTGACAATGTAGACAGGAAAATGCCCATCACTCTTTTCTTTTGAAGTCACTACACAAAACCGAATACGCTCGCAACCGCGTCATCACTTTTATGGCACAAACGAAAAGTAAATAACTATCGCTCATACAAACTGCGGCCCAAATAAACACTGGAACGCGATCAATCAGCAGTTTTGAAACGCGTTTACTGGTCTGGACGGACGTGAAGTTTACAAGGTGTTACAAAAGTACCTAACTCTTTTTACAGGGTAATAGCACCCGGTGATAGGGATCACAACCTAAATTTTTTTTTTGCTCTATGACGTTCCGTTAATTTTTAAATTAATAAAATGTGAACAATGTGGCGGGAGAAAAGTATTTTTTTAAATATTGTTTTCATTGACTTTCACAATGTTTTAACAACTCAAAGCTATGTACGTACATGCACCTACACGCACAAACAAAAAATTTGAGCTAATAAAAAAAACAAAAAAAAAGTTTTTTTTTTCAATTTTGAGGTTATAAAATAAAAATAGATTTTTTCAACTTGTTTTTACAGATTTGACATCCTGTTGACCAGTAGGTTACACCCTGTAAAAAGAGTTGGGTACTTTTGTAACACCTTGTAGTTGATTGTTTTGGAGTAGATGGATACACTATAAAACTGTGCTGGGGCTTATGTCTGTAACGCTGGCTTATCGATAGGTTCCTAGTAGAAGGACTAAACCGGGTTTTCCTCGTTTTTCTCCTACGAGTACAACCAGTGAACTAATCGAGACTAGCCGCGGCGTCGCGAGGGCCGTCTCGTTCTCCACGAAGAAGGTCTCCGAATGAGAACCGAAACTAGTCGGCTACACCGACAAATTACTAGTGAGTAAAACCGTGATTTGGAAAAATGTGCAGTGCTCACGAAAGTTTAAGTTTAAAAAGTTAACTAATCACCACTAATCACCTAGAATAGGAATCAAAATATACCTTGCTGTACATACGGTCGGCCACAGTCTCAGATACCCCATGGCAGCTCTTACCGCGCGCGGCATAAGGGCGCCAATCGAACAAAAAGGGGTATCTGAGGCTGTGGCCGACTGTACATACTAAACAAACATAAAAAAAATAGACAGCATTATTAATAGTAATTAAAGCGGTGTCTATCGCTGTTGCACTGTTGCGTTACAGACTCAGGCCCCTGTTTTTCTCTACTGTTGTATTAGGTTGCATGAGCAGTGAACCACCTCTTTTATCGGATTTTTCAATTTTAATACCTTTGGAGGGCTCCTAGTTACATTGTGAGGTACCTTCAAACACTTTTTACGTATGGCTTCTATGATCCACTGCTGGGCAAAAAGCCTCCCCTCAGATTAACCCCAATTAGGTACTATCGGTAAAAAGTACTTTTTCTAACCCCCGATCCAAAAAGAGGGGTGTTATAAGCTATGTATGTGTGTGGGTGTCGGTCTGTATGTCTGTATGTGGCCCCGTAGCTCTTAAACGGATGAACCTATTTAGATGCGGGTTTTTTTAAATTTGAAAGCAGGATTTCTAACAAGTGTTCTTAGATAATTATGGTTTATCAAAATCGGTTGGATATTTTAAATTTTAAATTTAGTAGTTATTACTTATACGACATTACAAAAAATTCAAGCGCAAAATGTAACATCAGCTAGGAAATTAAACTCATTGGTTTGAATCTGCGTTTCCATTGCGGTCCAGTTCAGCCGTGCCATTTAAAAACCTGGAAAGAGCCATTTGACATAATGTAACATCAGCTAGAAATTGAACCCATTGGTTCGAATCTGCGTTTCCATTACGGTCTAGTTCAGCCGTGCCATTTAAAAACCTGGAAAGAGCCATTTGACAAATTTTACAATAGAGCCAAAAAACGGTTTGGTTACTTTGTTTCAATGCCCTGGTAAAACTATGAGACACAGCTGAACGACACTTAGCTCAAAAGAAGCGGCAGAACTTTAACTTGCCATACAATACAATTTTTTGTTTCTTTATGGCCAATAATATGTAGGTATGTGTTTTGTAATGCACGTATGAAAACACTTACTAGGTTATCTGCTACTAGAACAATTGGTTTTGACCATTACAAACAAAAAAGTGCCATCGACCATTTTAAAACCCAGTGAGGGAACTTCCCTTGCTAGGTTTTGTGGATGGCTCATACTAGGTTTACAAATTATTATTGTTTTTTGAGCCTCATTTTTAATCGGGGCGGGGCTTTTTTTGATTGCTAGGTTTTTTTGAACTTTTACTTTGGTTTCCAAGCAGATTTTTGAGATTTTGACATGTTGCTTGCTAGGTTTTCTTGAACTTTTACTTTGGTTTCCAAGCAGTTTTTTGAGATATTGACATGTTGGTTGCTAGGTTTTGAAATTGCACAGCCGAGTTTACGATTAGGACCCTAGTCTGTCGAGCCAAGTGGATAATTGCCTACCAGTAGTGATTATGATGGGTAGTGTAGTGGAGGCTATGCGTACCTAATGGATATTGGAGCCGTACTTGTGGAACCACATCATATTACGGCATGTCTAGCATGAGTTGGCATAACGAATCATAACTCTATCCCAGTTTTTGAGCGTTATTACTGTGTTACTTGAGAAGTAAGTAAAATTCAGGCTTGGACACTAAAAACTTTATACGTACTTCTAAATAGCAAAAAATTAAACAACTTTTTATAAAAACATTTAAATTATATATTTTAAACATACCTGCAGTTTCAACATCATTCCTTTACATTTATACAAAATCAATATACATACCTTTAGTAGATTTACAAATACACTGTAGTATTCTTTTTCAATGCCATTTTATGGCAAGCGTCGTGAACTCGAAACTCATTCATTAATGATGTTACTTAAATATTAAATTCACATTTTAATGTAGTTTAAATTCACATTTTAGCACTATCTATTTTGACTACAAATATTATAAGTCTATAAACTGATTCGATGTTACGATAAATGTTAAATTATAATATCTACTACTTATATTATTTTGTTTTTTTTTATCTGGTATCCCGAGTGTCCTACTGCTGGGCAAAGGCCAATTATGAAATTTAATCTTATTTGATATTCTGACATCAATATTCATTTTACAGACAGAAAATTAACAAAAAAATACAAAAGTTGTCACTTATTTCCATATTTGGGCTCAGAAATACAGAAATAGGATGAAAACTTTTCAAAAGAAGTTTCATTATTTACAATTCTAACATAAAAAAAGTTACAAGGTACACCATCAACATCAAGGATAATACTTAAACTATTTAACTATACAGTAACTGTTACCTATAACATTGTATTGTATAAGCACATTTAGATGAATTTTGCTTCATTACTAAAAGTGACTCAAAGAACTTCGTATATTTTATATGTTTAATTTAAAAAAAACTCTATTTACAATAGATAACTTTATTTTTTTTACTTATTAACACAAATTTACATCATTAGTTACTTAAAATCACAAGTTCAATTCCATCAAGACTCCTGATTCAAATTACACGTTTAACCCTTGACCATAGGCGGAAAACCCTTCTATGAGGCGCCAGGTACAGTTAGCCACACTCTAAATACTTCGTGGTAGGGCCTAAGGTTCTAGGATCTGGAATCTAAACCGTAGGTCCGAATGTTGAATGAATGTTGAATGTCCGTAGGTTGAATGCATGATTGTTAAAACCCACCTCAGACTATGGAGGTGTCATGGACTGAGGTGGGTGGGTTTTAACAATCATGCATTCAGTTAAGCCTCGCTTTGAGAACTTAAAGAAGCGTTTTTAGCAAAAAACGCATCCGAAATGAAGATATATTTAAGTTTCATTGGCGGTGCTAGTTGTGCCTATACATATGTATATTCACCTTAAGTCTCCAAACAAAACGAAGTCTCGACGAAAGAAAACTTGCAGAAAACGCTATATGTAATATATACAGGTCCCTAATTCACCAAAACGAACGCAGACAGCAGTCGCAGCTTCTGATCCTAAAGCCCGGTTTACACGACCGTGGCTTGCTCGGGGGAGGCGAAGCGCGTGCGACTGCGCACCGACTCTCAGACGATATCGTGGCAGGAGTTCCCGTTGCCGGTCCGTGTGGTCTTTGTTGGCTGTGGGCGCCCTGACATGCCATCGTTGTACGGAGGCGGGCAGTACATCACCTGGGGAACAAGGCAAGAAATTACACCTTTGCATCTAAATTCACATGCAACGTGTGACAAAACATCCTAACTCTTTTTACAGGGTGTAACCTACTCAAGAGGATGTCAATACTGTGAAAAAAAGTTGAAAAAAACTATTTTTTCATCTCCCACGCTCGGAAAGTTTGCTGTTACTAGTAACTTACGATCGTGTAAAGGCCGGATTTAAACTATCTGCATTTTTGTGCGCTTCGAAAATTGAACGCGACGCCGGGACAGTCTTTCCCGCGCCCTATGGTATTGAAAAAGAAAAAAACACTGGCCGTTTAAGTAGATGCCACTTCCCGACTGAAAAAAGAGCCTCATTCATAGTTCGTTTACACGCGTATTTCAGCAAAAGTGATTGTTCGTGCCCATTCTCTATACAAAACTGTGAATGTAAATGGGGCATAAGCATCTTTAAAAAAGGTAAAGTCACGGAATAGAACATTCAGAAACGCAGTTTCTTCTCATAGTCTTTTCAATATTTTGTACACATATTTATTTTATAATACCAGTAAATAAAAAAAAATGCTTCGTTTCTGTTTTATCAAATAGATAATTACGTTTTAGTTTGTTAAATACATTTTTTCAAACGATATTACTAATTAAATTTTTTATCTCCTAGATTTTTTTAATTTATATGGAGAAGTTCAGAATGCACCCGGAAAAAAAAACATTCTTTTATTTACATTATTTCTGTGTCTGGATAAATAAACTTCAGGAAATCTATACTTATAATAAAACTCTAGCGAAGTCAATTCTGTACATTGAATATTTTTAGAAAAAAACTAGCAGGGGTTACTAAGTAAACTATACTGAATCCAAAAATGCAAAAAAAACGGTTTATGTCTGTCTGTCTGTCTGTCTGTCTGTCTGTCTGTCTGTCTGTCTGTCTGTCTGTCTGTCTGTATGAACACGATAAACGCGAACACCACTGAATAGTTTTCAACCAAACTTAACATGGTCGTAACTCACGTTTCTGGGAGTAACTTAGGCTATCCGATGTTTAGAATACATTGCGGCTTGCAATTTTAACTTCGTTTTTTGTAAGAAATATTCATAATTTGGATATGGCTTCTTGAGAAGTTATGTTAAGAACGTGATACTGAACATATTTCAGCAAAAAAAAAATTAAAAGTCCGCCTTTGAACCACATTCTCTCGAAAACCTACATTGCGGGTTGCAATTTTAACTTGATTTTTTGTAAGAAATATCCATAATTTTGATATGGCTTCTTGAGAAGTTATGTTAAGAACGTGATACTGAACCATTTCTGAAAAAAAAAAAGTCCGACTTTATTATCTCGGAAACAGTTGATTTCCCAGGCATAGTTCCTTGGGCAAAAATGTTCGTTATGATGAGGACTATACGTATACGTGGTCTCCCGCTTTGTTGGCGGTCTTTTAACACTCTGAAAATGTTAGTTCTACAAGCGTAGCATAAGGCCGGGTTAGAGCGTATCTATGGGTTTAAAACAATAGGTATCTCACTCTTTTGTTTGACGTAGAGCGGGATGGACAGAGCCATAGATACGCTCTAACCCAGCCTTATGATGCTTGCTGGAGGGAATTGTGAGTGGTTTTCGGTGGAGGTCGGACCAAGTTTATCGATGTTAGAAAAGTAGTACTGTTGCGTCGCGGTCGAAATGTTCTGGGTTTGAACCCACGAGAGGTTGAAATTTTTTTTGTTTTTTTTTTTAAATATTTACACTACTGAGCCCAACTTGATATTAAAAAAATATATTTTGTTTGCCGTAGAGCGGGATAGACAGAGTTATTTGCGGTAGATACGCTCTAACCCAACCTTATGCTTTGCTTGCTGGCTTAGCATGAGAATGGGTAAGACCTTATCTATGGGCTTATAACTTTATCTATCCCACTCTACGTCGAGGGAGATACATAATAAACCCCCATACTTCCCAGGCAATTCTTATGCTAAGCTTCCTGGTATCTTACACGGGCGATACCTTATCTAAACAAAACATATTTTATCATAAATGTATTGTTTAGATTAGGGCACACAGACACAGACAGACACACAGACAGGCACACCCTCATAAACACATAAACAGACACACACACAAAGCTATCAAACTTATGACACCCCTCTTTGTTGGTCGGGGGTTAAAAAAAACCTTCCTTTTGAGTTTTCCTCCACAGTCGAATTTAAATTAAATGTCAAATGTGTAAAAACGCATACGAAGTCGCGGGCACAACTAGTTATTAATAAAACGAATGGTTTTAATACCAACGAAGCTCAAAACTTTAGTGCGGCAGCCGTAACTACAGTAAAATATGCTTTTAAAAGGAACCTATTTGACTCACCTGTTTTGCCTGTAAGTTAGTTGTCTATAGAGTTTTTCCCGCTTGGCTAACAAAATCATTTCCTCGCTTCTGTGAGATGAAAAGTTTTGTGTTTCGCACGAATGCAATATTATTTGCGTCTCGTGCTTCTGAATACCTCGCTACGCTCAGGTTTCTTTTTTTGAACCACTCGCTACGCTCGTGGCTCAATTTTAGAAACCTTCGCTAGCTCGGTTTTTAATACAAGCACTCGCCGCAAACAATAATTTTTCATTCTTGCATAACAAATAACTATTATTTTATAACCTCAAAATTGTAAATGTTTAGTAACCATTTTGTTTTTGGTATTAGCTCAAAACTGAAAATATTATGATTGATTGTGTAGATGCATTTACATAGCCTGGAGTTGTTAAAACATAAAAGTCAATGTAAACATTTAAAAATGCTTTTCTACCGCCACAGCATTTAAATTTTATTTATGTAAAAAATCAACGGAACGTCATAGAGCAAAGAAAATATTTAGGTTGTTGTGACTATCACCGGGTGCTATTTCCCTGTAAAAAGAGTTAGGATCTTAATTTTGTAACACCTTGTATAATTTGGTCCGAAACGGGTGGAACTGTGGCTATTTTTGTGAACGCAGTTCATAATATCTCAAAAAGCTATGGATGGTCTCCTAGGAACGTTTTCCTGTAACTATAACGGTTAAGGTACCTGCCCTTACAGCCCCGTCTCAAAAATCCACCCTGTATAGGTGCTGGGCAAGCCTACTGAAACAATGTCCCAGGCACTGCAGCGCCGAGTGGTCTCTTCACCCATCTAGTGTGAGTAAAGGGGCCACTGGACGGTGTATAAACCATCCCATTCCATAGATGCAAAGGCCTTAGTTTTATTTATGTTAAGAACTAAAAAGAAAAACATGACTGCATTTTTCTGTTTTAAGTTTTGACGTCAACTTCCAAGTATCTATCTTATCTGCAAAGTTTTTATTTATTTTGTATGGAAGCTCGCGAGAAATATTCCTCAGTACAGTGACTTACAGGAAATCAACAAAAAAAAGTACAGTTCTTGACTCAAAGTGTAGTTGAGGCATTAAGGTGGAACGATAGCAACGTGGCGGGAAATTTCAAAATTTTCCAGTTTTTTACATAAATTTTTCGTTCGCGGCAATAACATAGTATTTTTTTCATTATTGTAAACAACAGAACAACAATAATTCAGCCGATTATGTGTTCTGGTCACTGTACAAAAAACTAGTTAATGTGGTCATAAACTAGTTTTTTAAGATAAACAATTTTATGATAAAGTATAAACATAAAGTAGTTTAAAAATACTATGTTATTTTTGTATTTTCTAAAGCACTAACCCGTGCTAGGGAACTTTATAAAGATTTTTATAAGGCAAAAAAATTCGCTCGGGACAGGATTTGAACCCGCAACCTTTTTGCATTCCGTGCTATGTTATTGCCGCGAACAAAAAATGTCTGAACAAAAATAGGTCAGTTTAGCTTAAAAATTAAAAAAACTAAAAATTTTGAATTTTCCACTACGTTGCTATAGTCCAACCTTAACCACTCCTGATGAAAGGAGGTCTGTACGCCGCTGATAAAGGAAAAATAATAAGACGTTCAAAGAAATGTCAAATATTTTTCTTCTTTATTATTCGTTGGGTATTTCAGCCAGGCTTCGACGTAACCTACTGGCAGGCAATAATTTTGTACGAATATTGCTAAAAGAAAAGCGTGGATGAAAAGCGGAAAAAATACAAAGATTGAATAGAGAATAAGTTAGTAAAGATCCTTTACATTGTTTTTATATGGCTAATCAAATATTTGAACAAAGAGGATAATTTCAGACTTGGGAGATGTTTAGATGGAATAGGCTTGCCCAGCTTCCATACCACCCTCTCAACTCAGCAGGCTAGACAACTAATCAACGGGTCCACTCACGATATTTTTCTCCACAATTTGCGAGTAGTATGGCTACTAATAAATTCACAATGTAGGTACTTAACTTTGAAGTAAACATACGTCACAAGCTATGGTTACTCAGTATAGAGTCTATAGAAGCTAAAAAATATCTAAAAACGGGCCGGCGTAGAGGCACTTACAGTACTAAATGATATAAAACCTTTGAAATGAGTAATTGAGTAAGGGCATCTACCCGCTTTGAAGGGAATTTTCTAATAAATGACGGTCTAAAGGCAAAACGAATACGATCTTGGCTACGCTGCCCTAACCTAAGGTTTTTAGACTCTAGTCTGTGTTCTTTGTCTAGACTCTAGACAAACTCTAGAGAACCGTCATTTACTTAGAAGTTTCTGACTCCTACATTATATTATAGCGCGCTATTTTCAAGCTATTTCTCAGTGCCTATAAAAATCTGCCAACATGTTCAGATGCCATTTAGGCAGCGGAAATAAATGAAGAGGATGTATTACATAGGCATTTGTTTTCTCTAAAACACACGACGACCGTGACGACGATGGTGACCTCAAGAGGGTAAGAGATCGATTGGCACACCACCAGCCAGATGGTCCGATGACGTAGCCCAAGAGACATGGTGCGAGCAATGCTCGGTATTAAGCTCTTGGACAGTATACCGAACGTTGTAATAAGAAGCCGCACAAAAGTGGCAGACGTCGGAAAACGCATATTATAACTTCTTTCAGGTGGAAGTGAGCAGGACACCTGGCTAGCCGTACCGATGGCAGATGGACAAAGTCCATTGCAGAATAGCGACCCCGAGAGGGTAAGAGATCGGTTGACAGACCACCAGCCAGATGGTCCGACGACATAGCCCAAGTAGCCGGAAAACACGTGGTTACGTCTGGCACAGGATCGTGAGAGGTGGCGTGAGCATGAAGAGGCCTTTACTCATCAGTGGGTGTTAACAGGCTGATGATGATGAGTAGGTATACCTTTCGGAAAGCGACGCTGAAGTTCTCGGAGAGGAAGGCGTAGAGCACCGGGTTGACGCAACTGTTCATGTATTGGTTAGCAATGTGGGTGATGATCTGAGTGGTCACCGTGAAGTAAGTGACTACTGGTGGGTTTATATACGGACTGACCAAGCAGGCAAATGCTCGGTTAGTTTGGTAAGGCGGCTCACCCAGTCCGGACCGATCTTGCTTGGGGGTCTCAGCGAGCTGCTCAGTCAGTCTATACGTACCATTTATGAGGAATGAATAGCCGGGTCCACACTGACCGAGCAGCATCGCGAGGCAAAAGTCGCGCGTTATATGTCTGAGGCTTGCTGTTTGCTAAGCGGACCTGCTTTATTTTAGAAGTAGAAATAGTATACCTTTCGGAAAGCGACGCGGAAGTTCTCAGAGAGGAAGGCGTAGAGCACCGGGTTGACGCAACTGTTCATGTAGGCGAGGACATGGGACACGATCTGGGCGGTCACCGTAAAGTAAGTGATGTTGTATGCCCCCAGCGCTTTCACCAGCAGGATTATCTGTGGACAGAGGGGCGGGGTTATCTGTGGGCACTTTAGGGAAAGCTCGCGCCAAGAAAGAAGTCCCGCACGTTAAGAGTGGACGATAGGAACGTGGCGGGAAATTCAAAATTTTCAGTTTTTTACATTTAGTAGCTAAGCTGAGCTATTTTTGTTCAGCGATTTTTCGTTCGCGGCAATAAAACAGTATTATTTTCATTAAATACATTGTAATTAACAGAAAAACAATAATTCAGCCGATTATGTGTTCTGGTCTACGAAGCAGTGGCACTGCCCAAAAAACTTGTCGTAGACCAGCTGAATTATTGTTGTTCTGTAATTGGCTAGATCTTATTTCTGACAAGGCCGCTGATTCCAAAACCATTTCGAGGAATAGGCTCCCCTAACAGTTTGGAGTATTTATTTATTTTTTTAAACCAGTATATTTTTAGATAAATTGAGAAAACCCAACGACTTTCATTAGACTCTTGTGAAGTCACATGAGAAGATATTTTGAACGCATCGGTATGTGACGTCACATTAACTGTATAATTGGAACGCATCCATAAGGCGAAAGTTCCTCATAGTAATACCATCCGTGATAAAAATCCCGGATTAATAGCGAAACTGAGCCAAAAGATTGAACCAATCGAAAGACAAAATTATAATTTGTATATGACCACACTGATAAGAGATGGAAGTTACCAAATAAAAACAGGAATGTATCGATACATCGATACTGAGAACAAAACACGGGTTTTTGAAAACTTTTATATTAGTATGAGCGTAGAAATGTCGTTTAGTGCTTTTTATGGTTCCGTACCCGAAGGGTGCGAAACGGGACCCTAATACTAAGACTCCGCTGTCGGTCAGTCTGTCTGTCTGTCTCTCACCAGGCTGTATCTCATGAACCGGGATAGTAAGACAGTTGAAATTTTCACAGATTATGTATAAAATGTTGCCGCTCGCTATAACAACAAATACTAAAAAACAGAATGAAATAAATATTTAAAGGGGCTTCCATGCAACAAACGTGATTTTTTTGCTCGTTTTTGCTCGATATTGACAACGGCAATAGGTAGACTCTTGAAACATTACCAGAATATTCAGTTTTATATTCACTTTAAACATAAATAATTAAATTAAAATAAAAACAAATACTTAAGGCTCCCATGCCATTATAAGGTACATACGACAGCAGGTAGACGCTTACACACGTGCACTCTATTCACATGATACGTTATTAAGTATGGGAAAGTGTAAACATCTACGTGCTGTCGAGTATCACGACAGCACGTCAACCCTTAAACGCTAGCACTCTCTACTCGTATACGTTACGGGCGACTTTACAACAAAAGTGTACACTCTGACGTGCTGTCGTGTGTACATATTTTTTTGGTAGTTTATCATTTTGTGAAGAAGTAGGTACTTAGTTGTTTTATTGGCTTGTTAACCAGGGCCCTTAGCCTGTAACACAATGGTGCCAAAATGGGCTGTCAGGTGACGACTTCAATTACGATTTGATAACGCTGTCTGTCCTTTTAATGTTTTTGTAGTACAGCAAAGAATATTTTGATTCTAATTCTAGAGGATAAGTTCTCTGGTTGTAGGAGAAAAACGAGGAGAGCCCGGTTTTGTCCTTCTGCCGGGACGCCATTGACCCGCCATTGCGTTACAGGCTAAGGGCCCTGTTAACTAACTTGAAACGCAAACGAACGATCGTTGGCATTCGCCAATCCGACCACACAAGGTATTCGTTGGCCTTCGTTGGGCCAGTGTGTACGCAGCAAAAGACGTGAACTACATCGATGAAAGAGATCGCTGAAACTACCCATCTTTGTTTTTTATTTTATGTAAAATATCGACTTCGCGAAAATATCGATACTTTTATTGAACCCATCGATGAACGTATTTTTGACATCCCTACACAAGCATAGCTTTTTTGAACTGTCAGTCAACGTTTGATTGTATTTGTTTACATTTTAACTTCGTGAGTTTTCCAGTTTTCTTTCTTGTACCATTAACTGGCTGTGCCTTTACTCATTGGACCTCAAGATCGTTATCTGCTATACATATGTGATATGTATGACTCGCGCACGCACATGGACACCTACATTTCTAAACCATGCCTACGACTTTTTGTTTTGGATTCAACTTGACCCCACCAACCGCAGGAATCTACTGTTGACGATACCTATGGCAAGGCCGACTATCGCATGGTCATGATTGAAAATATGTAATACGGATGTCAGTAATAACCACAACATTGCTGAAATAAGAGGACGATAACATTGATGTAAGTATAGTTTAGTCTCCATAAAAACCCATGTTTGCTACCATCTGGCCACTCTTTCATTCCACTTCACTGCATGAAGTGCTTTTTGGCATACTTATAGCAGACAGGTAGTAGATAACCTATAGCAGGGTGAGATTCACGCTGGGCAAAGTGAATTTGTGATTTCATTTGTGTATTTGTTAGTATTAATACCCAATCGCTACTGTTGAAAGAAGAAATTGCGTGACAACCTGAGTGTCTAGTTATAGTACAAGATGTGCCACGAAAGAAGATACTTGGGACACCATGTGGTTTGGCAATGTATGTCTCTTTTGCGTTATGAGGTCATCAAGGTAGGGGAAAGAGTGTGAGAATGGCTCTTATATCGTGACATGTATGCATAGAGATTAAACATACTCACAAGCAAATTTTTTTTACAGTTTATGTTGTGATTCAAGCGTGAACAGGGCAGTTGGATATGTGGACATAAAAGGACTTGCTGGTAGACGCAGCATGAAAACAAATTATACCAGAGCATCAAATAGGTAGCAAACTTTAGTTATACAAACCTGATTCAAGGTGCTAAAGAATGAAAATAAACAAAATGTATACTAATCACAGTTTTATTTATAAGAAATCCCTATAAATATACAACGTGTTAAAAAAGGTCCTCACTCTTTTTGCAGAGTGTAACCTACTGGTTAACATGATGTAGATTATTTTCCCCCATAACAGCGCTTACATTTTATTAATTTAAAAATCCACGGAACGTCTTTAGAAAAAGAAACATTTGGGATGTCATCCCGATCACCGGATGCCCTGTAAAAAGAGTTAGAACCTTTTATAAGCCACAGTCAATGACTACCATCTCATCTAAACAACTGACTAGGATATGGTGTATACCACAGAACGTAGGTATTCTCAAAACATCAAACTTTTATACATCAACACTTGCTCTAGTTTTCGTCTGTAGCACTGTTCTTTGCTTTAACTGTCCAAATTCTCTTCAAGCTGTAAATAAAAGAAACAATATTAAGTTATCATAATAATAAATAAAGTAATTTAGGAAATATTGAATGGTACCTATATTTTCTAGATCAAACAAAAGGTAAAGTACCTATGGTTAATTAAGCTTCAAGGATGTAAACCACCTTTAGATTGAAGTTCATAATCTGTATAAAAGTGAACCATAGCTACAAAAACATACTTTGAACTTACATTACGATGGTCTTTGTAAATAAATATTTCTGGTATTTTGCATTAACTTTGAGGCAGCATTCCTGTTTCATAATTATTCTCTCTTAGCCTTACGAAACGAAGTGGAGTAGACAAGACATCATAGCATTTGTGCACGTCGAAATAGAGCAGCTCATTTTGATTCCGTAAACTTAGTCTGTCCCCGTAGCATGACTTTTATCGAGGCGGATTTATCCAACAAAATGGCGGTTTATCAGCATTTTTGACGTCTAAAGTGGGTTATAAATCGTCGATAGCGATATATAACCCACTATAAACGTCAAAAATGCTGATAAACCGCCATTTTGTTGGATAAATCCGCCTCGATAAAAGTCATGCTACCCCCGCTGGCTGGGTCAATCAATGTCCAGGTAAATGGTGAAGAAAAGTCGAGGTCCATCCGTGAATCAAGCGTAGGTAATCGGGTATGCAATCAGTTAAATAAGGTCCAGTAATAATAGTAAAGATAACTAGATATCGAAATAAAATAGATTAAACACGAATTTACTTTGTCATGTCAAGTGACAGCACAGAATATATAGAAGTGACTGACAGTTTTTTTTTTATGAATTAATTAACAGATTACGTTACGCTCCAATGACGCTGACGTCATATCCGGAAAGAACTGAGAAAACTTTAAAACTGCAATAAAAACCTAATAAAGCCACGTAATTTTTTTTTGTTCAAATTAGATCTCTGAAATGGTCCATTCTTTAGAAAAAACAGGAATTTAGAAGATTTATTTTTTTCTCGTCCTACCGAATTGCCGCGAACCAAAAATCGCTGAAAAAAAGTAGCTCAGTTTAGCTACAAAATGTAAAAAACTGTGAAAATTTTGAATTTCCCGCCACGCTGGTATCTTCCAGCCTTAAAGAACTTTGTTTCTTACTTATTAGTGTGATCGATTAAGAACTTTGCTGAAGGATTTCTTTGATGGCGCGACCTCAAGTAACTTTGGTGTCTAACCACATGCTGAATGCCGAAATTCCGCGACCGAAGTTCGACGTGATTACGCCTGTAATGCTACACATAGTTGACACAAATTATGCCGAAATTCCGTCGCGTTATAGCGTATTGAGACTTGTCTAAAAACTGACTCACTCCAAATCCAACCTAATAAAAACATGATCTACTTAGAAGCTGACTAAATAAGAAACTGGAAAGTTCAAGATTGAACCTAATCCGAATTTGGTAACCTCCGCCCAAAGGTACAGCCCTTCTAACTTCGGTCAGGCGTAAGTTCAGCGGCAATTCGGCGCCAGCGTATTCTATCAATACACGCGACCGAATCATACGCGACCGAAGTTCGGTTCGATCTCTTTAGAAATATAAGTTCGGACCGAATTTAAGTTGCATAATTTTCGCTCTTAAATATGTTGTGTATGAGCCGAATGCGTCGAAACCTGTGGTCGGAACGTAAAATCAGCTGCGGAACTTCGGTCGCGTATTTTCCGCATAGTGTGATTAGACACTAGGCCGCAAGCTCGGAACGGCGGCACGTATAGCAAAACGATCAAGCGTCGTTTTAAGCATGCATTGAAACGATTCAAACAAAATGTAGACACCTATACATTCAATAATCCAGCGTGCTCCGCTGTTTATCGAAAGGATTAAAGTTGCAATTGGAAATGCAACTGAAATGTCCAAATGAAAACTTCACATAACCAGATAGTGGGTTTTTAAACCGAAACAAAAATAAGGCCATCTATAATACCGGCAATTTTTTAGATTTTTACGATTCTACGAATTTTGTCATATCGATACTTTTAATTACATAACTGAACGTTTCTTAAGATTAAAAAGTTGGAATTTGTGCCATTGCCAGGCAGCGCTGGCCTGCGCGGCACACTTTCGTGTCCCTCCACTCTCTACCACCTTTCTAGCCTCTCCTGCTCCTATTTGTTACATTGCTATATGCAAAAAAAAAGAAAAATATTTTTTTCATCTCCCACGCTCGGAAAGTTTGCTGTTACTAGTAACTTACGATCGTGTAAAGGCCGGATTTAAACTATCTGAACTTTTGTGCGCTTCGAAATTTGAACGCGACGCCGGGACAGTCTTTCCCGCGCCCTATGGTTTTGAAAAAGAAAAAAACACTGGCCGTTTAAGTAGATGCCAGATCCCGATGGAAAATAAAACCTCATTCATAGTTCGTTTAAACGCGTATTTCAGCGAAAGCGATTGTTCGTGCCCATTCTCTATACAAAACTGTGAATGTAAATGGTGCATAAGCATCTTTTAAAAAGGTAAAGTCACGGAATAGAACATTCAGAAACGCGGTTTCTTCTTATAGTCTGAAAAAGACGACCAAAAATGAAACCCAGCTCTGGTGATCCTCGTTTACTGACTGAATTATTTACAATTGTTTGGAACACTAGAATTTTACCAATCTTTCAAATTTAAATTAAAGCCAAAAAGAAAAGAGGCGGTGTCGGTTGCCAACATGGCCCCCGACGGTGTGATGCACCAAATACCTATTGGCCGGCAACCAGCAACGCCACCTTGCGCGACGGACGTCGCAGCACACCTCCTCCCGTCGTAGCGACATCTACGACCCTGACAATCCCATCCTTGCCCGGATAGGTCGCAGCTATTCGGCCACGAGGCCAACTGCTTCTAGGCAGAGTTCCATCCGCTATAAACACCAGGTCGCCAGTTTTCAGCTGCCTTGATTTCGGTATCTCTTTGCGTGGGACGAGCTGCGGCAGGTACTCCTTAACAAAACGCTGCCAGAAGTGATCGGCAAGCCTCTGCGCCTTTCTCCAATGTGCACGTTTATACAAGTCTGCGTCATCAAAGAGTTTCGTCTGAGGGCCACAGCTGGAGCTCCCAATGAGGAAGGAAAAAGGAGTAATTGCGTGGTCCGAGTCCTCGTCGACTGGTACATGCGTGAGTGGTCTAGAGTTAACGACGCACTCGGCCTCTAGAAGGAGGGTGTGTAGGACCTCCTCTTTTAGTGTTCGGTCTTTGAGTGTTACTGAAAGAGCGTTCTTGACGGATCGTACCATACGCTCCCAGCATCCACCCATAAAGGGCGCGGACGGCGGCGTGAAGTGCCACACGATCTTTTCATTCGCGCAGAAGTTGAAAAGTTCTGGAAGAATCTTGACTGTGCCAACGAAAGATGTTCCATTGTCAGAGTAAATGTGGGATGGGCAGCCTCTTCTTGCTATGAAACGCCGTAAAGCCATCAAGGCAGAGTCCGATGTGAGATTATCAACGATCTCAATGTGAATTGCTCGAATCGTCATGCAGGTGAAAAGGGCAATCCACCTCTTCGCAGTCCGCCTGCATATGGAAACGTTTAAGGGCCCAAAGTAGTCTATACCAACGTGGGTAAAGGGACGCTCGTGATGCGCCAATCTAGCCTCTGGCAAATCTCCAGTGGGTGGAATTACAGGCTTGGTTTTACGGTTCTGGCAGACTTGGCATCTCTGAGATATTCTTCGCACGGCTGGTCTCAGGCTAAGAATAAAGTACCTTTGGCGCAACTCGTTCACCACCAGCTCGTGGTTCCCATGCGCAAACTTGACATGGTATGAGCTTATTAACAGTCTGGTGATAGGGTGTTTGCCATCAAGCACAATCGGGTGAGAATCAATAGCCGTCGTAGCAGCGGTGCGTCCGGATAGCCGAATAAGCCTATCCTCTCCATACAAAAGTGAAATGTTCTTAAGTCTACTATCGTTCGAGACGGGGCGTGCTGCTTGAACACGAATGAGTTCATCAGGGAATGAATCTAGTTGTGACTGTCTGAATAAATGGATCTCGGCAACGTTGACATTAAGCATTCTTAATCTGTAACATTAAGCAAACGTAAGTTGGAATGATCGCGCGAAGAATCAGATATTTTAGAATTTCGCAATAACAGAGATCGAAAAACGTAAGCCGATTGATGAACGCGAGCGGTTGCCCTGAGAAGGCGCAACCAGCTGCTAAACCGCTGATGGTTGGCGACAACCGGTGACAGGGTTGGAAGTTGCGTCGTATAACCGACTAAAGCTCCAGTCGCATCAGAAAGTTTTTTCATTTCTTCCGTGACCGGAGGAACATTGCATTTTGGTTCACTGGGCCACTGGTTTTCAGGTAGCAGAAGAAAGGCTGGGCCAGTAAACCAACGTGAACACAATGAAAACTCCCCGTTGTCCCGAGTAGCGTCGTCGGCGATGTTTAGAGCTGTAGGAACATATCTCCAATCGCGAACATTAGTAATTTCAACAATCTCTCCAACACGAAACGAAACGAAAGCTTTAAACATGCAGGCGTCGCTACGGAGCCATTTTAAGACTGTAAGGGAGTCAGTCCAATAAAAGGTAGCATTAGGTTTTCGTGTATGTGCGTCTGTAATATAGACGCTATAACGAGCGGCGATAAGGCCCGCTTGTAATTCCAATCTAGGGATTGATACAGGTTTAAGGGGCGCTAGGCGACCCTTTCCCCCAATGAGAGACAAGCTTACGCCGCCGTCTTCATAAGTAAAACGCCAAAAGGCAACACAGGCGTAAGCTCGCTCACTAGCGTCCGCAAATAAATGTAACTGAACATCATTAATGGGACTGGTGCTATTCAAATAACATCTAGGAATAGAGCTGTTAGCTAAATTTTGAATTTCGAAAAACCAACTTTTCCAGTTCTGTATCGCAGAGTCAGGTAAACTCTTATCCCAATCAATTCCTAGTTTCCATGTTTTCTGGAATAGCACACGGCCCTTCATTATGATAGGGGTTAAAAACCCTAAAGGGTCATATATTGACATCAATAAAGATAGAACGGAGCGCTTAGAAAACTTTGTGGGAAGCTTTGGTAGACACTTTATAAAGTAGAGTTTGTCGTCATTTATGCTCCAAGTAATACCTAGCACACGAACTTGCGAAGGGGAGGTTGGGCCTAAACTCACTTCGGACACATCAGTTGCTCGTAGATCTGAGGGAATCGAGGCCAACGCCTCTTTGCGATTAGAAACCCAAGACCTCATTTCGAAACAACCCGCTTTGTGAATCATTAATATCTCAGAGGCTCGCTTAGCCGCCTCTTCATTACTGTCAAAGCTGCCCAAGAAATCGTCCATGTAATGGTCCTCAATGATGGATCGAACAGCATCAGGGTATTCTTGAAGAAATTGACCGGCATTCTTGTTCTTAACCCATAGTGCGGTACATGGACTGGATACTGCTCCAAAAATCATTGAGGACATACGATATTCTTGCAGTGGTAGGTCTGGGTTATCTCTCCACAAGAAGCGCTGAGAATCTCTATCCTCAGGTCTAATCTTGATTTGGGGAAACATTTCTCTGATGTCTCCTGATAGAGCAACTAAACGTTCTCTAAATCTCATAGCTATAGAAAGCAATGGCTGAAGTAGGTCAGGACCGGTTAAAAGAAGTGAGTTGAGGCTCACTCCAGCACACTTCGCTGCCGCGTCATGGACTACACGCAGTTTCTTTTTCTGTGGATGTACGACTCCAAAATGAGGAAGGTACCACGGCATAGGGCCTGAAGGTGGTCCTTCACATAACTCGGCATAGCTCTTACTAATCATACCTTGTATGTTTTGTCTGTAAGCGTCTGCATAAGAGCTATCTTTAGCCATCTTGCGCTCGAGACTAGTAAAGCGGGCTGAAGCTAGCTCACGGCTCTCAGGAACAAAAGAAATATTAACTCGCCATAATAGCCCGGTTTCGAATCTACCCGAATCTAAACGCTTGGTTGTATCTTCTAGGATCTGTAAAGCACGTTCGTCAGTGGCACTACGGTGATCCACCTTCGTTATTCCGATAGAATCCAATTTAAAGTAATCTTTGACAAGAACATCTAGCGAAGATTCATCATCGCCAGCCATGGAGACGTGATTGACGGATGCCTCTACATTAGGTCTATACGATATGTAGCCGAACAAGACCCATCCCAAGGGTGTGTGGGCGGCTGCCGGCTGGCAACGAGACCCACGGCGGACGGCTTTGGGGAGCGTCACCTGCCAGTTATCAGTGCCTATCAGCAACATCGGCTTAGCAACGTCGTAACAGAGTTCGTCCACCAGGTCTGACAAATATCGATACTGGACAATATCATCTAAATGCGCCGACTGACTAGCTATACCTAGATTTGAAATGGATCGCGCACTTATGTTGAAAGTGTCCGCACTATGGCGGCCCTTGACTTGAATGTCAACATAACTTACCTCACATTGTCTAGTTAAACCGCCAATACAATCAATATTTAATTTACTTGTAGAGCCCTTGGCCCCCACTAAGTCCGCCACTGACTGATCTAAAAGGGTTACCGAGCTTCCATCGTCGAGAAGGGCATACGTGTCTATGCTACATAGAGGCCCGGTAATGGTGACCGCTATCACTTTGAGAAGTGGCTTGAGACTGGATAATTTGGGAGGCGAAATGCTATGGGCTACGATTGCTGATGGCTGTTTATCTTCAAAGTTAGCAGAGTCGTTACTAGTGCAGGGAATTTGTATTGTAGACTGTACCTCCAAACTTGAAGAGGTTGACGGGCTCGACTGTACTTCCACATGAGCTGTTGTAGCCGATTGAGACCTGTGTAGAAGTGTATGGTGCCGATTCTTGGCCGTGCAGCCTTCTACTGAGCACCTTTTCCTGCAGCCACTATATTGGTGAGATCCTTTCCTCAAACATTTTCGACAAACCTTGTTTGTTAGCACCCATTGCCAGCGCTCGTCCAACGAAAGAGATTTGAACTCACGGCAATCGCTGACGTTGTGTTTATCTGTGTTGCAATACAAACAGGTATGCGAACTTTTTGGTTCCTCGTCGACTGAAATAGAATATATTTTGTCTTTGACGGGCTTGACAGGTTGACTTTTGACAGTTGTCGACTCTGGCGAAATAAAACCAAATTTAATTTGTAAATCAGCTTCGTTCTCTAGAAAAGCCGCTAGAATCTCTAGTTTGAACAAGCCAGAGCCAACTCTTGCCATTGCAAAGTCAGCCCACCTAGCTCTGAGGAGAGGAGTCAGTTTTCCGATGACTGTATTTACCAGTTCGGGAGCTGCGAGGTACTCGGGCTGATGGAGGAATCGTATCACCTCAACACAGTTCCGAATTCGGCATGCGAAGACAGTGAGGTCCCGTGGAGCGTCGTACGCGTTGAGCCTTGGAAGACCTCGGACGAGAGCTAGCTGCTGGAGGACTATGTGCTCAGGCTGGGCGAACCTGGTTTCCAGTGCAGCCATTACTTGCTCCGGATTGTCGGCAGAGGCGAGGAGTACGGCGACGGCTTCGTGCGCGGGACCGTGGAGGGCAGCAGTAAGCCTGCTGATGTTGTCACACGGAGAAAAACTAGCCTTGGACTGCTCAAAGGCCCTCTTGAAAGGAAGCCAGTCCAACGCGCGGCCTGTGAATTTAGGGATATCACTCACCCGTATCTTCTTCTTGCCAAGGTCTGCAATCGCGTTCGCCAATAAAGTTATATTGTCTTGTGTACCTTCATTGCTAGTTTTATTTTTGTTCAAATTACAATAGTCATCACTACAGTGGTGTGTGCCTAACATAGGTAAATGTGAAGTGGTGTTTAGGTCCGTAGCATTCTCACAAAGGCGCCCGCCGCCGCACGGGGGAGCTGTAGAGTGCGGCTGGGCGAACGCTTGAGCTGCGGCAGGCTTAGGCCCGGGCATTGGGCACCGGGAAGCAGCTCCGGCCTCACACGTAGTAAACGCGGCATCGCGCAACGACGGACGTGTTGGCGAAGCGGGTAGTAAATGGGCGTGGCCATAGGCCGCGCCGTGGTTTGTTTCCCATTTTTCCACGTAATCTCCTCTGCAGCTGCTGCGGGAGGCAGTGCTGGCAATGGCAGCTAGTTCTGCCTGCAGCTCGAGATCCGCCAGTGCTTTTTCACGTGCAGCGCGCTGGGCGCGCTCTGCGGCGCGGTCAGCTTCGATCTCCTCGTCGATTTGGGCCACACGCCTAGCATGTTCCAATCTTGTGGCAAGCTGTTGCGCCTTCACAGTATTGGTGGAGCGCACGCTGGATTTAGTGCGTGACTTCGCTGCGGTACCTTCGCTAGTAGAACGTGATTGCCGCACAAGGGTGCGGTCTAGCGACTTCGGTACTGAGTCGTGAGGAACGAGCGGCGAACTGTGTGCAGCGATAAGTTGAGGTGTGCTGGACGATGCTGGTGCATGGGCACCGGGTGCAAGGGCACCGGAAATAGAGGCACCGTCACTGGGTATAGGAGCACTACCCTCGATAATAGGCACTGGCACTGGGTTCACTATTAACTCGTTTTGTTGCTGGGTTTTTGACTGAGCTCTGGTTATTATGGGCATGTTTGCATCTTCAAATTACTTCTGACACCAATGAAAAAGACGACCAAAAATGATAAGCCCCAGCTCTGGTGATCCTCGTTTACTGACTGAATTATTTACAATTGTTTGGAACACTAGAATTTTACCAATCTTTCAAATTTAAATTAAAGCCAAAAAGAAAAGAGGCGGTGTCGGTTGCCAACATAGTCTTTTCAATATTTTGTACACATATTTATTTTTAAATACCAGTAAATAAAAAAAATGCTGCGCTTCTGTTTTATCAAATAGATAATTATGTTTTGGTTTGTTAAATACATTTTTTCAAACGATATTACTAATTTCATTTTTTATCTCCTACAAATTTTTAATTTATATGGTATAAGTTCAGAATGCACCCGGAAAAAAAAACATTCTTTTATTTACATTATTTTTGTGTCTGGATAAATAAACTTCAGGAAATTATTAATAAAACGAATGGTTTTAATACCAACGAAGCTCAAAACTTTAGTGCGGCAGCCGTAACTACAGTAAAATATGCTTTTAAAAGGAACTTATTTGACTCACCTGTTTTGCCTGTAAGTAGTTGTCTATAGAGTTTGTCCCGCTTGGCTAACAAAGTCATTTCCTCGCTTCTGTGAGATGAAAAGTTTTGTGTTTCGCACGAATGCAATATTATTTGCATCTCGTGCTTCTGAATACCTCGCTACGCTCAGGTTTCTTTTTTTGAACCACTCGCTACGCTCGTGGCTCAATTTTAGAAACCTTCGCTAGCTCGGTTTTCAATACAAGCACTCGCCGCAAACAATAATTTTGCATTCTTGCATAACAAATAACTATTATTTTGTTATATTTGCGATTTTTACCAAAGTCGTAGAACAAAAATTTGTGAAAATGACATTTAGAAGTTGAGGTGTCTGAGGAATAAAGCTATTTAAAAATTGCCCTGTAGTTGCTCTATTTATAGAAGACCTAAATCTCTCATATAAAGCGTAGGTATGCAAGGTGTTACAAAAGTACCTAACTCTTTTTACAGGGTGTAACCTACAGATCAACAGGATGTCAAAGCTGTAAAAAAAAGTTGAAAAAAAAAATTTTTTATTTTATAACCTCAAAATTGAAATTTTTTTATAACTTTTTTGTTTCTGTTCTTAGCTCAAATTTAAAAATATGTTTGTGCGTGTAGGTGCATTTACATAGCTTTGAGTTGTTAAAACATTGTGAAAGTGTCTGAAAACAATATTTAAAAAATACTTTTCTCCCGCCACATCGTTCACATTTTATTAATTAAAAAATTTACGGAACGTCGTAGAGCAAAAAAAATATTTAGTTTGTGATCCCTATCTCCGGGTGCTATTACCCTGTAAAAAGAGTTAGGTAATTTTGTAACACCTTGTATATTATTGTGCTTTTATGTTCACTGTTCAGGTATTAATTACCATGTTAAAGCAAAGCACAATATTATGGTTTCATCCTCAAACACAACATAATGTTTACCTATCCCTCATGAACCCCTCACAGGCACAAGGCTATGAGATTGACGAAAACGAATTACATATCTAATTGAAACGGGAAATTATTTAAATTTATTCGAACGCCCACCTTCAAGTGCCGCTTCTTCCTCCCTCGTGTTTCGTGGCCACAATCTAATTTCTGATAATTCAGTATGAATATAAAACAATGAGTTGGATTGTGAAATTCGTGAATGAAATAAGAAGGTACTGAGCGTCGTCACAAAAGAGGGGATCTCGTGTATGTACAATAAAATTGTACACTCGACAGCACGTCAGAGTGTACACTTTTGTAGTAAAGTCGCCCGTAACGCAACCGAGTAGAGTAGAGTGCTAGCGTGTTTACTCGTATATCATCAAATATACGCGAAAGCTCCGATCTTTCCTTTTATAATATCGGTACATTCGACCCGAGCTCTTGCTACAAACAAGTATACAATAAGGCTCTTTTGCTTATTAATATTATGCTGATAGGTACGCTTCTTTATTACGTTGGACCTTAGTCAATATTGTCTAGGTTTATTCACTTGAGAAAACTCTTTTGGCCAGAGGGGTTATTGACTAACTGCAACATCTATTACAATCCCTTTCAAATGTATCGCGATTATGATCGTAATCGTTAGTGAAAGTTTCAAATTACAGTTGCTAACTCGCTTTGTTAATCTTTTTTGTCTTACAAATGAAACGCTTTACAAGTAAGTAAATGTATTCTAAGATGTCGTTTACTCGATTTCTTTCAAAATCGAATTGCAGTCACGACCACGACTGCTATCGCGTATTTTTTTATTATATCCTAATGTCAAATAATAACTCTGTATCAAAGTTCGTCATCATATTTCAAAAGTCACACAGATTTAGGGATCAATCCCATAATTATGGCGACTTCATGAATGAGTTTTGTTTTGACACTTGTTCGCGATGACAAACGAACTCGTGCGTTGTAGTGCTGTATGATTAGTATTGAAGCAAGGCAATCAATCCCCTACGTACGATCGAGGCTACAAAGCTGTAGTATATCATTGTCTGAAGCTACGCCTTTCCCGTGCTCCGGATACATGCAGTACGAACGCTAAAAGTGATTTAGTATCGAACACCGGTCGTACATCAACCGGCCCTTAATAAGAACGTGTTGTTCAGCTTAATGCTTCAAATAACACTTTATGGATTGCCCATTGTATCTTTTGATAAAGGGTGTATGCTGTTTCATTTAGAGAAGAAGTAATAATAATACTGGCTCGAAAGCGGGACTCTATATGGTGTTTCTGAAAGGCCATGTGACACTGAAAAGGGTTACTTAACTTACCAATACAAGCAAGATTGTTTATTTCGATAAGAACTATTTTCTCGCAAAAAAACCGGGTTTGAGGATTTGCATTTGTGCGGAATAAACACACGGCACCCATCGTGTGGAATTCAGTTACGTGACTGAGTCTGGGCCTTATTCCAATTTAGCCTGGCAGTTGTAGATTGCAATGATTCGGTCAATCCGTAAAGTACATGCTGCGCTACATCGCAGGATTCGCAGGTTAGCAAACCGTGAGTTTGGACATCAGATTTTCAGACATAAACCAGGTCCGAGCACCGTATATTTCAAAAAGCTTCCACTGTGAGCTTGTTCTACTCGTATTTAGAGGTACAGCATCTTTATAGTGAGAGGTAACGCTCGGGGCGCCCCAATTATTAGGCTTATTTCATCAAATTACGGTTGGCATTTGGGACAACGCGTCTCACATGTTAGATATTTTCAGATGCCTCCACGTGTTTCACTCGCGAGTGTCCTATTACGAGTACCTTCAACTATCGGTCACTGCCCATATTCGGTCACACACACCACACGTGACCGGTCACGCTTACCCAGAGACTACTATTTATAAGAAAACAAAAGGACATCGGAGTCAACGCGCGGGCGTCATGGATCGAGTTTTATCTCAACACTCGTAGACAATACGATATGACCGATGTTTGAAGGCAATGCTCCCAAACAGCCATCGAATATTGCCATGCCTATTATTAGCCACGCATACTGTAATGCTTATGTACCGCATCGTTGCGGATTGCTTTAGCCTTAGCAAGCGCTGAATCTATCGCCATATAACCTACTAGCTTTTCGCCCGCGACTTCGTCCGCGAAGACTTATAAGAAGTTGCCTGGGTACATCTTTCACCATTATCAAATTAGCATGAATAGAGTCATGGGTGTGTATTTTTGTAAGCTATCTCTATTCCAAATGTCATCCAAATCCGTCGTGCAGTTTCAGCGTGGAAGTGTATGTGTTGTGTATGTGTGTGACCAAATTGGTAAAGATCAAATGAATCCAACAAAAAAAAACATACTTTGAACCTTTTTGGCCGTTTTATCATTATTATTGTTTTCTTCATGCTTAGTAGATTTGCTATAAAACGCAACTGTAGTTAAATGTTCATTGAATAGTTGTAGCTTTAATGGTTCCGGCATTGTTATTGATACTAAATCAGGAAAACTCTTAAAATGTTTCCACCCTTTTTGATGCTGAAACATGTGTTTAATTATTATTTCTGATTTAATATACGACTACTTAGTTTCAAGTTAATCTGAATCCAATAAAATGATAATTTCATACAAATTTTGAACCCCGTTTTGGCCGTTTTAGAGTTAACATTATTACTTTTTTCTTCATGGTTGGTAGTTTTGCTATAAAACGCAACTGTAGTTTTTCAAAGTTGTAACTTGAATGGGTTGGGCCCAGCATTGCTACTACATCAGGGAAAAATATTCAACATTTCCACCCATTTTAACCCTTCATTCGCTGAAATGAGAAAAATGAAACAGGTGTTTGATTATTTAATTTTCTGATTTATCATACGAATACTTAGTTTCAAGTATATCAGACAAAAAAAAAATGTATTTCATACAAATTTTTAACCCCGGTTTGGGCATTTCAAGGGTTAACATTATTACTTTTTTCGTCATGGTTGGTAGTTTTGCTATAAAACGCAACTGTAGTTCAAATTTCAAAGTTCTAACTTAAATGGTTTGGACCCAGCATTGCTACTATATCAGGGAAAAATCTTCAACGTTTCCACCCATTTTAACCCTTCAGTCGCTGAAATGAGAAAAATGCTGAAACACGTGTTTAATTATTTCTGATTTAGTATACAAATACTTAGTTTCAAGTAAATCGGACGAAACATTGAACCCCGGTTTGGGCATTTGAAGGGTTAAAATTATATTCTTTTTTTCATGGTAGGTAGTTTTGCCACAAAACACTACTGCAGTTTCAATTTCATAGTTGTAGCTTTAATGGTTTAGGCCTGGCATTGAAAAGGGTTACCTTTTATGGACAGAAATTTGAAATACGCTGAAACACGTGTTTAATGGTTTCTTATCTATACTTATAATAAAACTCTAGCGAAGTCAATTCTGTACATTGAATATTTTTAGAAAAAAACTAGCAGGGCTTACTAAGTAAACTATACTGAATACAAAAATGCAAAAAAATCGGTCTATGTCTGTCTGTCTGTCTGTCTGTCTGTCTGTCTGTCTGTCTGTCTGTCTGTGTGTTACCTCATCACGCGAATACCGCTGAATAGTTTTCAGTCAAATTTAGAACCGTGATAATTCCTGGTTCTGGGAACAATCTAGGCTATCCGATGTTCAGAATACATTGCGGGTTGCAATTTTAACTTTGTTTTTTGTAAGAAATATTCATAATTTTGATATAGCTTCTTGAGAAGATATGTTAATAACGTAATACTGAACACGTTTCAGAAAAAAAAAAAGAATTTCCGAAAAAAAAAAACCGACTTGGAACCTCATTATTTCGGAAACCGTTGATTTCCTAGGCATAGTTCGGTGGGCAAAAATGTTCGTTTCGATGAGGACTATACAGGGTGATAAAAGACCGCCAACAGACCCGAAAGCCACTAGACACCAAAACAAAGTACTTTTTCGATAAATTATTGTTGGGAAATATAATTTTGAAAAATATTTTTTCACGCAAAGTACGTGTAACGCATAGAAGTCATATTGCGCAAGCGTAGGTATCAGATTATGTTACTTAAGCTTGAAGTGCTGAAGTTTAGAATACATTGCGGGTTGCAACTTTAACGTCGTTTTTTGTAAGAAATATTCATAATTTTTATATGGCTTCTTCAAAAGGTATGTTAAGAATCCCCTGAAGCTCTGCAGCCCTCTCGCTCGCACTTTTCAACATTTTAATTTATTGTAAGAGAATGATTCAACTTTGGACGATAAAATATAGTTGCAGACATAGATAATAAAGCTATCGACATGTAGACATACTTTAAATTTCACATTTATAGTTTAAAAAATAAATATTACTGAACTACTACTTTTAACCGAAGTTCAGTGATATTATTTTTATTAGTAGGAATATGAAATCCAAAGTGTGTCCACATGTCGATAGCTTTATTATCTATGTCTGCAACTATATTTTATTATATTCTCTTACAATCAATTAAAATGTTGAAAAGTGCGAGCGAGAGGGCTGCAGAGCTTCAGGGGATTCTTAAGAACTAGATACTGAATAAATTTCTGCAAAAAAAAGTTTTGAAAAATCCGACTTTGAACCTCATTATCTCGGAAACCGTTGATTTCCCAGGCATAGTTCCTTGGGCAAAAATGTTCCTTATGATGAGGACAATACGTTATTTCCCGCTTTGTTGGCGGTCTTTTAACACCCTGTATGTGGTCTCCCACTTTGTTGGTGGTCTTTTAACACCGCTCGGTATTCAATACAAGCACTCGCCGCAAACAATAATTTTGCATTCTTGCATAACAAATAACTATTGTTTACCGTTGAGCGGGATAGACAGAGTTATTAAATGCTTTGCTTGATGGGTTAGCATGAGAATGAGTAAGACCTTATCTATGGGCTTATAACTTTATCTATCCCACTCTACGTCGAGGGAGATACAATAAACCCTTTTACTTCCTAAGCAATTCTTATGCTAAGCTTCCTGGTATCTTATCACGGGCGATACCTTAATGTAAACAAGACATATTTACTATTAAATTTATAAATGTATTGTTTAGATTAGGGTTTTTATTCCATTTTATTCTATTGCTTTCTTTTGAGCCCTGCCACCGCAAGTTAAGAAATAATAACTATTAAAATATCCCCGACATTTTAGCTTCGAATAAGCAAATTTAATAAATAGCTGAACCAATTTTGACAAAAAATAACTAAGAAAATTCGCTAGAAAACCTGCTTCCAAATCGTTCACCCATTTAAGAACTACGGTGCCACAGACAGACACACCCTCATATACACTTATACAGACACACTCACAAAGCTGTCAAACTTATAACACCCCTCTTTTTTGGTCGGGGGTTAAAAAAAACCTTCCTTTTGAGTTTTCCTCCACAGTCGAATTTAAATTAAATGTCAAATGTGTAAAAACGCATACGAAGTCGCGGGCACAACTAGTTTAATATACAAATACTAAGTTTCAAGTAAATCGGACCAAAAAAAATTTTTATTTCATACAAACTTTGAACCCCGGTTTGGGCATTTGAAGGGTTAAAATTATATCTTTTTCTTAATGGTGGGTAGTAATGCTATAAAATGCAACTGCACATTCAATTTCAAAGTTGTAGCTTCAATGGTTTGGGCCCAGCATTGCTACTACATCAGGAAAAAAACTTCAACGTTTCCACCGATTTTAACCCTTCATTGGCTGAAATGAGAAAAACGCTGAAACACGTGTTAATTTTTTTCTGATTTAGTATACTAATACTTAATTTCAAGTAAATCAAACCAAAAAAAAAAATTATTTCATACAAACTTTGAACCCTGGTTTGGGCATTTGAAGGGTTAAAATTATATTTTTTTCTTCATGGTAGGTAGTTTTGCCACAAAACACTACTGCAGTTTCAATTTCATAATTGTAGCTTTAATGGTTTAGGCCTGGCATTGATACTAAATCAGGAAAAATCTTCAAACTTTTCTACCCCTTTTAACCCTTTAGTGGGCAGAATTTTGAAAAACGCTGAAACACGTGTTTAATTGTTTCTTATTTCATATACAAATACTAAGTTTCAAGTTAATCGGACCAAAAAAAAATTTTATTTCATACAAACTTTGAACCCCGGTTTGGGCATTTGAAGGGTTAAAATTATATTTTTTTCTTGATGGTGGGTAGTAATGCTATAAAATGCAACTGCACATTCAATTTGAAAGTTGTAGCTTCAATGGTTTGGGCCCAGCATTGCTACTACATCAGGAAAAAAACTTCAACGTTTCCACCCATTTTAACCCTTCATTGGCTGAAATGAGAAAAACGCTGAAACACGTGTTTATTTTTTTCTGATTTAGTATACTAATACTTAATTTCAAGTAAATCGGACCAAAAAAAAATTTCATTTCATACAAACTTTGAACCCTGGTTTGGGCATTTGAAGGGTTAAAATTATATTTTTTTCTTCATGGTAGGTAGTTTTGCCACAAAACACTACTGCAGTTTCAATTTCATAATAGTAGCTTTAATGGTTTAGGCCTGGCATTGATACTAAATCAGGAAAAATCTTCAAACTTTTCAACCCCTTTTAACCCTTTAGTGGGCAGAATTTTGAAAAACGCTGAAACACGTGTTTATTTGTTTCTTATTTAATATACAAATACTAAGTTTCAAGTAAATCGGACCAAAAAAAAATTTTATTTCATACAAACTTTGAACCCCGGTTTGGGCATTTGAAGGGTTAAAATTATATTTTTTTCTTCATGGTGGGTAGTTTTGCTACAAAACGCTACTGAAGTTTCAATTTCATGGTTGTAGCTTAAATGGTTTGGGCCCGACGATTACACTACATCACGAAAAATATTCATACGTTTCAACCTCGTTTAACCCTTAAACGGCTAAAATGAGAAAAAAGCTAAAACAGGTGTTTAATTATTTTTGATTTAATATACGAATTCTTAGTTGCAAGTAAATCCGGACAAAAATTTTTTTTTTTCATACAAACTTTGCACCCCATTTTTACCGCCTTAAGGGTTAAACTTGAAGTAAATCTGTCTTAACCCTTAGCGTGTCTACAAATTACAACTATTGTCAAATTTTCACTGTTGTGGCATTAGCGGTTTTGTTCCAGCATTGATCGTAACTGGTGAAAAAAATCGAAAAACTTTGGCACCCATTTTAACCCTTAAGAACATAGAAATGAGAAAAAATCTGAAATAGGTGTCAAGTCATTTAAAAAAAAAAGTACAAAAAAGCAAGATTTAAGAACAAAAGACCAAAAAAAAATTTTTTCCCATACACACTTTCAGCCCTATTTTGACCCACTTAAGGGTTAAATAAAAAAATATCGCTTCTTAAATGAACCCTCCACCATATAACGCAACTTTTGTCCAAATTTCATACTTATAGGTTCAGCCGTTTGGGCTGTAGCGTGATGAGTCAGTCAACCTAAGCCTTTTATATATAGAGATTATTCTCATTATGTTGTTTTAGGTCTATTATAAAGTCTGTGGGTCTATTAATCTATCCAATAATGATTGGGTTTTCTGCTAATTACCCAGCCCATATCCAGTCTGTTGGGGTAAATTATCTCGCAACGACAGCATGCAACAAACTTTTTGAAACATTCATAGGACATACCTACTTTATTTTAAGAAAGTGGGATTCTTACCACGATCTAATTTGCTTTTTAATGATTAGCGCCCGGAAAGGCGTCGAAAATCGCGAGCGCAGAAAGAAAATCAAACAGTACTGGTACCACGAGTGCTTACTGTCAATGTCACTGAAAGTGACAAGTTGCATAAACAACCTTACTACTATAGTATTAGGATACATGACAGACGTCCGGCGGACGTCCGGCACAGCTTTTTCGCACTCGTGGTAGCTATACAGAACACGAGTGCTCAAAAAGAAAATCAAACAGTGGTAAGAACCCCGCTTCCTTACGATGCCATGCGTTTGAACCCACCTGTATAGGACACCAGCAGACGGCAAAGACCACGACGACCACCACCACCATCCTCGTGACCTTCTTCCTCCCCCTCCGACTCTCTGCCGACACCCTCCCCCCCGGCGCGCTCTTCCACAGCCTGGTCAGCATACACATGTAGAGGAAACTGATCAGCGCCAGAGGAATCACATACGACGACAGGAAGAACGACATTTGAAAACCTAACTTGCTATACCCTAGCTCCTCGAGAAACACGCACGACGAGTGGTTCCTGTGGAAGTAGGAGTATTCACGCTCCCCGTGACAGATCCCGACAGGGATCGCCGTCGTCAGTATCACAACCCAGATGCAAGCTATAGCTCGAAAAGCATTTTTCTCCGTCCGTATCGACATTGACGCAATGGGATGGACGACAGCCATGAACCTGTCCAGAGACATTAGAACTAGGGTGTACACAGAAGCATGGGCCGTCACCACGATGAAGTATTGAACCACTTTACACCACCAGTCACCGAAGGGCCAGCGCGGCATGACATAGTCGGTCGCTGTGAAGGGCACGCAGAATATGACGAAGAGTAAGTCTGCTACTGCTAGGTTTATTATGAGGAGATTGGTTGTGGAACGCATGCCGGGATTCGCGGCGACGACCAGGACGACCAAAGCGTTTCCAACCAGACCCACGATACCTATGAAGCCGAAAAAGATTGGCACAACCCTAGAGACGACCTTCTCAAGCAACTCTCCATTCTCATAATCTGTGCTGTAGTTGCAACCGCCGTAGCTGGCCACCTCTTCGCTGGTGAGGTTAAGGCACATGGTGTAGAATTCGTCGTCTGTGGATTCCATCTTGGATTATTTTTGAAGATTTTGGGGGTTTAGTGAAGTGGTCTCATTATTTCGGTGCTGCTTCTAGGGTGTTAGGTACCTGTAACAAAATAAACGTAGTTGTTAATCAAAGCTTATATTATCGTTGGCAAGAACGACACAGGAAATGTGCGTCGCCACGATAGGTACCGACTTCTTCAAGTGGTCATGATGGTCATGAGGGGAAGAGGCATGTTGGTAAGAAACACGAGGAAATGGACGAAGGTAGCCATTGTTGAAGAAATATTTCATTTGGCAAGAAATTGTGAAGAATATGTAGAGCTGAAAAATAATATGAATATGCATGAATATGGAGACCGTGAGAGATGGTGCGAGGAGAAGAAGGCCTATACAGTGGGCAGAGGTGGGCTGATGATGATGATGATAGAGAGCTAACTGAATGAATGAAGGTTAGGTTTGAATTTTGAGAATTGAATTGAGACTTGAATTTTGAATTTCAGGCATTTTGGGACTAAGGCAAATTTGATTTAGACAAACTGAAATGAAGTAATTTCGGGTGTCAGGCATTATGGGACAAATACAAATTGAAGGCGCAATGACATCAAGGCGTTTTGACATTCATTTGTTACGGAACGGACGGGTAGAGAAGCATGCCAAAAAAAAATCTCTTATAGTTTAAAAAAATGTTAACTGAGAAAAGACCCAAGTTGCGACCGCTTAAAAAACGCAACCTCCTCCTCGCGAAAATTAGTTGCTGCAGCAAGTAACAAATTGACTAAAATATTCTTGGTTCGGAGGCAAAAGCTCGGTCGCTTTTGATAAAAGTTTCTTCGCCCGACCACACTTCCCGAGGGGCTTAATATTTAATCATCGCTATCGGCAGCCATGCGGCGGGAGGCACCCGGGAGTAGGACTACAGAAGATAGTCTTCAGCCCGTCTGTCTACATGGTGGAAAACGATTGAAAGTTACTAAGGCGGACTTGTGTCTGTCAGGGTTAGCCAACTAACTCTGAGTTAATTTGACATTTCCATACAATGATTGACCTTAATTCAGAGTTAATTGGTTGACGCCCCCCTTTAAAACCGCGGAACCAAGCCTTTTACTTCTATACGTGTTCTAAAAACCGACATACAGGGTGTTAAAAATACAGGGTATTCCTGAAAGTGTGACAGACTGTCGAAAAACGTCTACGGTATGTCCGGTTTTGTCCGGTTTAAAGGACCATTCGTAAACAAAAAGAGGTATGTCAGTGTGTCGCCAACCAAACCTACTGACTTAACCTTTGTTTTAAATCTTTTTCGACTGTTTGTCACACTTTCAGGAATACCCTGTATGTTTAACAGCCTGTGTGTCGGTTTTTAGAACACGTATAGAAGTAAATGGCTTGGTTCCGGGGTTATTAATGGGTTCGAAAATTTCGCCATTTTTGCGCCAAACCTCTTAGTTTACGAGATATGGTAACATTCATACCTAATCACTCATCAATATCAGCTCGGGCTAGGCCATACTAGTTTATCCTGAAGCTTACATATTCTTGCTAGGCCAGACTAGATTGGCCTAGGCTAAACTGGTTTCTCCATACGAGCTTCGTCTAGTATAAACTAGGATAAACTAGTTTGGCCTAGGCGAAACAAGTTTATCCTTAAATCGGGTTTGGCCGGTAACAGATACACCAATATCTGTCCCGCTCTGGGGGGTTACCCTTGACGCTATTGCGATCAAATTAAAAAGTTTTAAAATTAATTTCTCTAGCATAGTAATGCTTTGATTTTAAATACTTAATGTAATTTTCATTCAAAGGTAAGGCTGTTTTATTTAATAAAAACACAAAATGCGTCTTAATTTGTAAAATATTAAATTTTGCAAATTGCGCCATATTGCGGCCGTATTGGAAAAATGCGTCAAGGGTAGAGGGGCTGGGGGTGGGTTACCCTTGACGCCATTGCGTTCATGTTTACAAAGTTTGTAAATTTATTTCTCTTTAACATCGCATAGTCATCTTCGTAATGTTTATTCAAAGTTAATACTATTTTGTACAATACCAATATAAATTGAGTCTTAATTAGTGAAATATTGAATTTTGTAAATTCCGCCATATTGAAAAGAATGCGTAAAAGGTAGAGGGGCTGCGCTGCGTAGATAAATAGAGCGAGAGAGAACTCTGGCCCTTTTGGAAAAGGAGCGCAAAATTCTTGAGGCGAAAAGGGAACTACATATTTCGTACATTAAAATGCCACGTTTTCTGTCTATCGCGCGGTATGTAGCTCAAATAGTCGATTATGTTTCTGGTCTGAAATAAAATTATGGTAGAAGCTGCAGTATTCCTTCTATTATGATTTAGGAAAAGTCTGAAATTATTAATATCTAATTTAATGTTCAAAGAGCAAGAGCAAATAAATAGTCCGTTCTTTAGAAAATGGAAATAGTTACTTTTCAAAGCATATTTACAAGGAAACAATGCTTACAGTCTCAAGTCCTAAAAATAGTTAAGACTAGGGACTAGACTTCATTGGCTTTACCCTTTAATTTTGCCTTATTCTTTGTCTTGCTAGTTCGTTTCTACATTCGACAACACGTAGATTTTACACGCTGGCACTCTACTCCATTTCGTTACGGGCGACTTTACAATAAAAAATGTACAGTATGACATGCTGTCGACTGTACGTAGTTCAAAAACATTCATGAAGAAGAAATAAAGAGCAGCAGTCTATTCATACACAGTCCATTTAGTGAGTCCATTTAGTGAGATAATTGATTAAACAATGTTAATTATTGAACCCAGTGGCGTTATTGAACTGTATTAGAGTCCGAAGAAGTGTATTTGAAACTTGCTTTCATTTTCTCATTTGTAACGTCGCATTCACTTCTTGCATCTAAGACCCAATTAAGGCTGCAGGAACAACGAAAGCGGAGCGTTTAAGCGTTCTACTGAGAGTGCAATGAAACGCTTCAAACGCTGTAAACGCCGCCATACACACCTTAATTCAAGTCTATACGTTCAGTAGTCCAGCGGCGCTGCTGTTTCAAATGTGCGGCCTTAGGCACTCTTATTCCAAATGTGTGGCCTAGGTACTGATTTATTGAACGAGCGAAGCTAGATGTATGTAAGGGTGTAATGTAGGTATGTGAGTATTGTGTTTGTATGAATGTTCGTTTGACGATAACTTAAGTAAATTTGGTCGGATAGTTATGAAATTTTAGTAAGCGGGTAAATGAATTTAAAAAAAAACGATTTTGAGCTAAATCAGTCGAGGGCTTGCCGAGATATAGGATTGTACAGTTTATATGCTCACAGCCGTTGTACTAGCCGTTCTTAATCGATTGGCAAAGTTAAGCAACATCGGGCGCGGTCAGTCCGTAGATGGGTGACCGCTAGTGGCAATAATATCTGAGCGCTTCGGAAGGCACGTTAAACCGTTGGTCCCGGTTGTTGTTGATTAATAACAATCGTTAAGCCATGTCAGAGACCCTTTGGGTGGCCTAAAAACTCTGAAACCAGTGGTGGCCACTACCTCATACGATTACCTACCTACAGTTTATTTGCAAAGCGCGCGCGCCTGCGCGAATGGTGTTAGCAAAAGTTACACATCGCGCGAGTTCACAGTTCGGGGCGAAACACCAGTATATTTATATTTATCATTCAGGTTAAACACCCTCTAGTTTATAGTATCAAATAAACACTCCAATAATGTTTATGCCCAGCCATTGGAATTTATTCAAAGCGGGCTGTAATAGTTATTTGTTATGCAAGAATGCAAAATTATTGTTTGCGGCGAGTGCTTGTATTGAATACCGAGCTAGCGAAGGTTTCTAAAATTGAGCCACGAGCGTAGCGAGTGGTTCAAAAAAAGAAACCTGAGCGTAGCGAGGTATTCAGAAGCACGAAACGCAAATAATATTGCATTCGTGCGAAACACAAAACTTTTCATCTCACAGAAGCGAGGAAATGACTTTGTTAGCCAAGCGGGAAAAACTCTATAGACAACTACTTACAGGCAGAACAGGTGAATCAAATAAGTTCCTTTTAAAAGAATATTTTACTGTAGTTACGGCTGCCACACTAAATTTTTGAGCTTCGTTGGTATTAAAACCATTCGTTTTATTAATAATTTCCTGAAGTTTATTTATCCAGACACAAAAATAATGTAATTAAAAGAATGTTTTTTTTTCCGGGTGCATTCTGAACTTTTACCATATAATATAAAAAATTCTAGGAGATAAAAAATTTAATTAGTAATATCGTTTGAAAAAATGTATTTAACAAACCAAAACATAATTATCTATTTGATAAAACAGAAGCGAAGCATTTTTTTTATTTACTGGTATTATAAAATAAATATTGTGTACAAAATATTGAAAAGACTATAAGAAGAAACCGCGTTTCTGAATGTTCTATTCCGTGACTTAACCTTTTTAAAAGATGCTTATGCCCCATTTACATTCACAGTTTTGTATAGAGAATGGGCACGAACAATCACTTTCGCTGAAGTACGCGTGTAAATGAACTATGAATGAGGCTCTTTTTTCTCTCAGGACTTGGCATCTTCTTAAACGGCCAGTGTTTTTTTCTTTTTCAACACCATAGGGCGCGTGAAAGGCTGTCCCGGCGTCGCGTTCAAATTTCGAAGCGCAACAAAATGCAGATAGTTTAAATCCGGCCTTTACACGATCGTAAGTTACTAGTAACAGCAAACTTTCCGAGCGAGGGAGATGAAAAATATATTTTTATTTCCACTAAAACTAATCGCATTGGTGCGTAATTGGACGAAAATAAAACTTAGAAAATATCCACGCGTGATGAATGATACGTGCAGTCAGTTGAGAAGTTCAAGAGTTTTCTCCTAACAGTTGGAGTTTGGATTGGCTAATTTTATCCAATGAGGAGGCGGGGTGTTTCGCAGATTTTCCTATGTGTTTTTTTCTTTCCCTTAGTTCATTGAAAAACCTGTAGATGGCGGCAGTAGGCGGCAAAACCTTTTGAGAACGTTCTATCTATTTTATGTTTTTATTGTGCCAAATACTGATTTATTGTGAAAATCGTACTTTCGTCCTAATTTGGGAAATGGAAAAGCGCCAATTTCTTTGAGGCCAAATAATAAAAAATAAGATTATCGATATCGGTAGTCACACCCAATCAAGTTAAAAAAACATTGTATTACTTATGCATTTTGTAATCCATTGGTCTCTCTCTACGTAGATAAACAATAAAGTAATGAAATAAAAAATGAGTGTTAAAGCCGGCAAAAAAGTGTGGTTTAACTATAGGTAGTATGTAGTGCTTGGGCAAACGTAAGAAAATTATTATTATTTAATTTTAAAAGTTTTCAAGCAAGGAAACCTTATGGTGACAGACGTGTTTTTTTAAGTAAATAAATATCTTACTGGCTAATGGCCATGTTGTGTATAGTAGCAGTCATTCCACTCTGCTCTTACTATATTTAGCACCGCCTAGCAGTTACAAACTTTGTTCTCGCCACAGCTTGAGTGAGAATGTTTAATAGCCCATCCAGACTCACGGCGAGAAACCCCGAGAAAACCCGAGAAGCGTGAATGTGAAGAGTTTCTCGCCTTCTCATTCTCTGGCTCGCCTGTTCTCCGATCGGTGTCGGTAAATTTTGCCGCTTCAAAGGATTTCTCGGGCGAGAAGAGAGAAGGGTATCAAACTCACGTTTTCTCGCAGTGTCGATCAGTCACCCGTATTTTTTGTTTCGTTTTCAAAATGTGGAATAACGATCTAGAATTAAAACTTATTGAATACTTTCAATCCGAGCCTATTTATTTTTATGGGATAAAAGTTTAAACCACGATTCGTGGAACAGACTCGGAGAATTAATGGAAAAAAGAGTCTCTTTTTGCGAGTTACAGAAAATACAGGAAAATTGTGAAAGATTCCTCTAAATCGGGAGCTGGTGAAAACTAAATATACAGTCTAGCTTTTCTATTTGTTTATAACTTTATTTTTAGTTAAAATTGTCACAAAGTTAATAAGCAATGGCACACAGAGCCAAACCAGCTACAGTTTGAATATCGTCAATTGTCGTCCATACCTGATGGGATCCAGAACACGAGTGAGAAAAATGAGATTGTGGATAGATTGCTTGTTCTCGCCGAGAAGTCTCGGCGAACTTCTCTCCGAGACGTCTCGCCGTGAGTCTGGATGGGCTATTAAAGGTCTTTAGGCAAGTGTTACATTTGAAATGAATTATAGCATGCTTTAGATATTAGCCAAGGCTTGACATTAGCATTTGACTTTTCTGAGTTCACCTACTTGAGATCGAGCTCAAGTAAGTGATCTCAGATGACTATTAATGCCACCCAAAGAGGTCGTCTGAATCAAATATTTGTCTACTAACCTTTCTGCGGCTCGCTATCCGAAGTCGACATTAAGTAAACATTTTGTCCCGCATTAACAAGATGGAGAATGAAGTTGATTCACAAATGACTGGAATAGAACCCGGGATTGGAGTCTGACATTGTTTGTTTACAACTCAGTTTGCGCTATTATTCTCTGTCTACGGCAACGGTGTTACTAGCAGAGCGACAAGCGGCGCGGCTAGCGAGTAAATACTTGGACTCATTGGCCTATCACATTTCATGACGATCCAACTTTTACTCAATTTATCGTCGAACGAACATTCATACATAAAAATATACATACATACAAACGCCGGATTGTTCCAGTAGACTTGGAGAACTTCGCCCGCTTCGCTCGCTCCTTCAATGGCCCGTTTTCAGAAAAAAATGTAGTTCTTTTTTTCTCCTCTGATAGCGCTCATAATACGGCACTATAACGGCAGTCAGTTGAAATTTCATCAGTGTTGCCAACGGTACGACAAATTACCGTAGACTGTAATAATCATAACCAGAAACACAATTCATTGCTTGCAAATTTTATCGCACCACGTAGTTGATGTCAGTTTCCTACCTACCTATTCTATATTTATCAAAAACCATTTATGTTTTTGCTTTCAAGAATAAAAATTGCAAATATATGACACGGCATTTTTACCGATTGAACATGGCAAGCCTGATTCTTATCTGTGGTGTTTGTGTATCTTTAGTATTAGTACTTTCTAATCTGTGAATCTGTGGGAAAGAGCGTTATTTGACTGCCGTTATGTAGCCGTATTTTCTGCGCCATCTAGCGAGCATTTTAAAATTAGCTTTTAACTGTCAGTTATAAACGGCTCATTATGTTGCTAGACACGTCACTGTCGCCTATGAATAATTGCTTTGCTAGCTGCCTACTAATAATTGTGGCAAAGGCTTAAGTAAGCTTAAACCCCGAGGGGTCGGGCCTTAAGCTAATGTTAATAATACGAGCATGATGAGAAACAAATTAAACTATGAATAACCCCGTTCCGAGAGCAAAGAGAATATTAAGTATAGCCCGCAGCTAGGGGCTAATTCTCGGGAATCTCGCATTCGACACATCTGGAAGGATAAATCTCATGCCATTTCGATCTCCCGACCACTCGAGTCATGTCGAGCGAAAAAAGCAAACATCTCGCAGAAATCTCGTGCTTTATGTCGAGGATGACTTCATGAGAAGAGGAGATGTGATATTTGCAGCAACAAAATATTTTTCCTTGGAATGCGTCGAATGCGAGATTCCCGAGAATTAGCCCCCTGGTAGGTATTACTAAAATAAAATAATTGAACGAGCGAAGCGAGCGAAGTTCTCCGAGTCTACTTGAACAATCCGGCGTTTGTATGTATGTATGTATGTATGATTGTTCGTTCGACGATAACTTGAGTAAATTTAGTCGGATAGTTATGAAATTTGGTAGGCGGGTAAATTTAATTAAAAGTATTTTTAAGTTCGAACATGAGCCAAATCGGTTGAGGGGTTGCCGAGATATGGGGGTGTTAAGTTTATATGGGGTCGCGAGTTCACAGTTCGGGGCGAACCACTAGTCTATAAAATCTGTACGCCATAAAAATTACACCATCTTTCCCTGCAATACAGCCTTAGCCTAGCGTAGGGAGCAAAATTTTCGCCACCCATGTATCGTAAAATTTATTTCTGTAAAATGTCACTTAAATATGTTGAGTATTAGGTATGTTGTCAACAGCTTGTATACCAGTAAATTTAGTATGCTGACTGGTTTTTATGATGTTGGCCCAATGAATAATTCAAGCTGGTGACCTCGAGCGCGAGATTTTCGCCTTTATTTAAGTTTTTGACGATTTTGGCAAATGGGGGTTTTTTTTAAACTTGGTCACAAACTTGGATTATTTATCAGGCCAACATCATAAACAAGTCGGTATAAATTGGAACAACCGGATTTAACTTAAGTTCTGAAGTAAATTTTACTAGATCACTGGTGCCAATTATGCAGATAGGCACACCTCAGAAACTTGGTACGAAACGCGCTCATTTTAGGCTATCTTCCGCTATCTAGGAGAAAATCGGCTCGTTTAACGAAGAAAAAAAAAATACAACCATATGTATAGAGCGATGATCAAAGAGATATTGAAGAGAAAATGTGTGTTTTTATTACCGACGATGATTGTAAAAAGCCATCGTTAGCGGTATTGTAAAAATACAAAATATGAACGGTGTAGCTAGCTCACAAAAAAGCTTCATGTAGCTACTTGCTATTACCAACTAGCACACAGTCTCTTTGTTCATAGACTGCTCTTTTTGTACATAAATCCAGCTTTAAGTTCTAAAAACACAAAAGGGAAGTTAACATACCACATAGGGTAAGGTTTCATCAAGCACACTGAAGTGAGTCTTCACAAACTTCTAAAGCTAGACATCCATTAGCGGCGGGCCGGGTCGGGCCGACGCGGCCGTCACTGAAAAATCCGCGTGCCTGTATTTGTATGAAACAGCGTCCACTAGTGGCGGGCTATTGCGCTGCGGCCCGCCCCGCCCCGATCCGTCGCTAGTGGATGCTGTTTCATACAACGTGTTACAAAAGATCCTAACTCTTTTCACAGGGTGTTATCATTACCGTATCAGGTGCCGGCTTAGAATAATCTTTATGCCGTGGGCCCTCTGGTTAGCGAGATAATACTTGTACTTGTATCCTTCAGAATTTGGTGGTAATTGTTCGTTTAAAACCCTCCAAAAACGATTTACAGAAGGTTTTCTCAAGAAAAGTGTTAAATAATCAGAAAAAAACTTGCCTACAGGTCGGAGTAGAGCTTCTGCAATGCAATACCCATTCAGTTTCTGACAACTCACCCACACAATGACAAGAGCTGTACAAAGACATGACACACATTGGGTCTCCCTCACACTCACTGGTTTTTGATATTGTCGTCTCTTTCTCCCGTCCGTCAGTTTGTTTTCGCTAGCCGTCGCTAGATGTCGCTAGCCGAATGTAAACAAAAAACAATCTAACAAAACGAACCAACTGAACAACTAGTCCAGACTTCTCGTACTTAGATGAAAAGTATGAAAAGAACGTCATTTTAGGTAGCTAGGTAGGTACATAAGTTGACTCACCTACATTATGCTTGAGTTAATTGACCCGCGGAAGTTTTTTCGTGACAGACCAGCGACTTCTTAATGTATGCCGTCGCGTCGTTTATCACCAAAGCACACAAACGGTATACTTAATCACTAGACAGATCTTTCATACAATGCCAGTGATTACATACCATTAGTGACTTTGAGAAGAAGCACAGCACAAACATTATTTTGCTAGTCAATTCACAGCAATCGGGACACGATGGTACGTTGGTACGCCACACACAGCGCAGTTTAACTCTTTCTCTCACATTTGTATCAATCAACACCGTTTTCTGGCTAGTTATCAGCCGATAACAATCAATCACAACATTCACGACACAAAAAAGCAACCTGCCAGCTTTTGGCCGGCGGCGCGGGGCGCGGGCGCACAGAACGCTGGCGCCGCCGCGAACGAACTACTGACTCACTGAATGACTGAGCGAGTAGCGAGTGACAGTGTTGCCAGGTCAACCTTTTGCTTTACCCCAAGCTCGGCCTAAATGTACCCTGGAATCTGCATTTTGCAAATTTTCTTTTCAAATATGAGTAGGTAGGTATTTAGCATTCAAATGCCGTTTTATGATGAAATATTACTTAAGCACTTCCTTAAATTAATTTTGTGGTAGCAAAAGCATTTCTAGGTTACTTTATTCCCCAATTGAGTCGAGATGAATAAAAACATTGCTTAAATAATATCCCCACATTAGGGAGTAGAAGTTCATAAAGGGTGATTTAAGGTTGGACGATAGCAACATGGCGGGAAATTCAAAATTTTCACCGTTTTTTTAAATTTTAAGCAAAACTGAGCTATTTTTGGGCAGCGATTTTTCGTTCGCGCTAATAACATAGTATTCTTTTCATTATTGTAAACAACAGAACAACAATAATTCAGCCGATTATGTGTTCTGGGGCCTTAGCCTGTAACGCAATGGTGCCAATATGGGCTCCCAGTTGACGGCTTCAATTACGATTTATTAATGCTGTCGGTCCTTTTAATGTTTTTTTAGTGCAGCAAAGAATTTTGTTCACTGGTTGTAGGAGAAAAACGAGGAAACCCCAGTTAACACATAATCGGCTGAATTATTGTTGTTCTGTTGTTGACAATAATTATAAGAATTCTATGTTATTGCCGCGAACGAAAAATAGCTGCACAAAAATTGCTCAGTTTAGCTTCAAAATTTAAAAAACTGTGATAATTTTGAAACCCGCCACGCTGCTATTGTCTAAGGGTCCAAGGCTATTGCTCTAGGAGAAGGTTTATGGGTTTTTTTTCTTAGGAGGTGGTAAAATAAATAATTTTATTCCACTTGCTTAGGTATGTTTTGGTATTGTTTACATAAAATGAATGGCATTTGGTCCACCCATAGCATAAAAAAAAGTGGGATTTTTAATTATTAATTTTTTTGTGTAGGGGCTGGTAACACTGAACGTTCGGTCAGCAAGCTTAGCATAAAGCCCGGTTAGAGCGTATCTATGGGTTCAAAACTAGGCGTATACATATCTCAGTCTTTTGTTTGACGTAGAGCGAGATGGACAAACCCATAGATACGCTCTAACCTAGCTTTATGCTGCGCTTGCTGCGGGCCACAGATTACAATCAGCGCGTTGCGTTATGTGTTCTGTCTGTGAGTCAGCCGGGTATACATTATAATCTATGTTTCTCATTGCTTTTTTTTATTTTGTTTGTTGTTGAGAAAACAGTGCAGTGAACTCGGTGCGTTCATGAGCTTAGAATAATGAAATTAAACTTTTACCACCTGGCTCGTGGCGGAGATTGTCTTTCTTTCCGCTATGAGGAGCCAAGGGGGAAATGTTTGAGTGAGTGTTGTGAAACTGCTGCCGTGCGTATGGTGTCAAGTGTTTATCAAGTGTTTTAGTGCTTCATCTCAAAGCCGCTATGGGCATGTTATTACTGGCATTGTTATGTTTCTGCCTAGTGATAGATATGCCTTTTGTGCGCTTTGATGATTATCAACGATTCCTACCTAAAACAAAGCAAGATTTTATCGTAACTGTTTACGATTATGATCCGAGAGCCGGCTCATGTGATGTGATGTGAGTAACTATGCTGATTATTTTCTATATTGATTAACCTGTTTAAAGTAAAGATCCATAATTCTATGCCCAGCGCCATGTTTCTGTCAGTTAACTAGCAGCTAGTTCATAATATCTTGTTTTGGCAGCTTCTGGCCTATCAGAGACCCATGTCGAGTGGCCGAGTCAAGCTCGATAATGCTCGAAACGTTACCTTATTCGATATGTTGTGCACTTGTGCTACTGTGCTGCCGTTGGGTATAAAGACGTGAGTAGTAGGTATGCAGGATGCCATTATTATCAAGTTGAGTTTGTAGGTAAATCAAGAGAGACAGTATCTTCAGTTTTCATATGCAGGCCAGCATTTTGCCATGTAGGTATGTGCGGCGCGGCCGGGCCGGTGGCAAAGCTCGGGCGCGCTCGGGTGGAGTCGGGCGCCCTCGGCTCGCTCGTTCATATTCCGCGAAATTCGTGTGCGCGCGTGTGTGCGTGTGGGACGTTGACGATAGTTTTCTTTTACATGTATGCGGGCGGGCGTACTGTAGTGTGCGTGTGATGGTTTTGAGCTGTACTGAAGTGGAAACGAATATAATTTTTCGTTTTTATTGAAAATTTAAAATAGTCACTAGCCGCCTATTTTTTATTAAAACGATATCTCTAAACCCTTACGATACCACCCTGTGAAAAGAGTTAGGATCTTTTGTAACACGTTGTATAATAAATACAGGCAGGCGGATTTTTGCAATGCGATCTTGCGATGCGCCCCGGCCCAATCCGCCTCTAGTGGACGCCAGCCTTAAACTGTCTGGTTGGTTCGCGAGAAGTGGTGGCGAATGGTATTGTTACTTAGGTACACAAGACAGCACTTACACGCGTGCACGCTATTCGCTTACGCTATGGGCGACTTTGCAACGAAAGTGTAGGCGTCTACGTGCTGTCGTGTGTACAAGAGGCTATCGTCACACCCACCCACAGCCACAGGGCTACTGCTTAGTAGCCATAAAAAATATACCTATACATACAGGGTGTTATAGATCCTGTGAAACTGAGAGAGTCTTTACTCATCAATACAGGTAATATTTACTATGGAACCGAGTGCGAAATCTCGAAAAAATATATCATCTGTTCAATACAAAAATTCGATACCCACTTTAACCAAATGAATAGAGGAGTTGATATTTTTTTCGTGATTTCGCACTAGGCCCGGTAGTAAATGTTGAAGCGACCCCTTGCAGTGGTACAGGACCATTCTGAAACACCCTGCATAATACAATACTTATAAATCAAGATTACTTCTGAGAAAATCAAAATAATAAACATGTTTTTACGAATTTTTATCCAATTATCTCTAGGTAAGTAATCCTCCGAGCTTTAAAATGGCCATAACTTTTGTTAAATAAAAAACTCGGAATAGATTTAATTTAAAACAGCGCTAATGGATGAAGAGAAACATTAATAACTCATGTTGAAGTAATCCATTCAAAAACAGGCTGTAAATCAATCGTTGGAAACATTTACGAAACTACAATTGTAATTTTTAGCCACCTACGTTGCAAACAGTCATCATTTCATAGAATTTAAAGTCATACAGGGTTGGGTCTGGCATGTATTACCAAAATAACAGAGTGTCTTCTTGGTTACCTCAAGTTGTGTTAACGAGTGGTAAGACTAGTTTTTGGACTTCCAGGATGACAATAATTTGTCGGGTTTTTTTTTTCAGGAACAGTAATAAAATAGTTAGTTTCTTCTCCCAGGCTCGGAAAGTATTATGCTATTAGTAACATACGATCATGAAAACAATCTGCTTTTTTGTGCGCTTCAAAACTTGTGCTGTTTCAGATGTGTTTCAGCAATAACACCATAAAACTGAAACTAAAAAAAAACTTGCACGCGCTCGTACAAAAAATATTCAAGCAATGTAATAAAAATAAATAAACGACCGCCTAATAATATGAAGTGGGCAGTTAGGTAGTAGTGAGATGTGGCATGTATTGACCAAATGAAATCGAAATCCAAGTACGGAATTCATGTGGCTCGCTTGGCTATAGACAGTCCTTCTGTGTTACTCGTACTAATTTAATTTTACAGTGTGATAAGTTTCTCGCAGCTTAACATAAATCATAACAATGAGAAATGCCTCTCGAAATAACTGAGTAATTTGAAATATCCTTGTTTTCGAGAGTTCTGGAGTTCTGCTATTAAGAATCTGACATTGACGCGTTTTGTGGATGATTTAGTGATGTGTATTGTTAATAGTTCTTCGCTTGATTAATCTGGCGAGTATTATTAAATTGTCACTGAAGAATCTAATCAAACTTTTGCATTTTGGGTGGTACTAATAGTCGTCTGAGATCACCTGCTTGAGCTCGATCTCAAGTAGGTGAACTCAGAAAATCAAATGCTAATGTCAAGCCTTGGCTTATGTCAAACTTGAGTAGCTGTCAGCATATTAATAGACACTGTCTTGATATTGACATTGACATAAGGCAAGGCTTGACATTAGCATTTGACTTTTCCTTGAGTCGACGACAAGTAATGCCACCCCTAGGTATGTTAGATTACATTAGCCAAAAGTTACATAACCTAACAAAAAAAAAACTTTGTTCCTGAAAATGTTTTAGGCGTTCTGTGGAGTACCTACCGACTATTAGGTATGATTACGAATCCGATATTGAATTTATCTAGCAGCTCATGTTTTTCGGACGTTTTGATCTAGCCAAAACGACAAAGCGCTGCCACACTCGAAGGCCTCAACCTTAACCCTCCAAGGGTCGTCAAAGACAGGAGAAGAATAGTGATTTCTTTCTGTCAATTTGCTAAGTTATCTGCCATCAGTCTTTGTACCGGAGGCGCGGCGCGGGCGCCCCGATCCATCAGTAGGCCCTGTTGGGTTGGGGGAAACTGGGTCAGGAGCCGATTCTGTTAGCTCCTGCTGATTAAACGGTTAGTGCCTACTCGCACGCATTTATCTTGAAAGGGTTTGTGTGTTAACTAAGAACAAATTGTTAACAGAAAGCTCCAAAAAGTACAGCGAAAGGCGTGAGATGGAGTATTCCCGAATCACTCCTATGACTGTATAATTCTAATGTTTGATAGTTTAGGACATCTTTGAACAGACGTCGGAAAACCTATAACGTCTTTGAAGTGGAAGTGGGTGGGACACCGGCTAGACGCAACGATAGTAGTTGGACGAAGTCCATTGTGGAATGGCGACCTCGAGAGGGGAAGAGATTGATTGGGAAACCACAAGCCAGATGGTCCAATAACATAGCCCAAGTGGCCTGAAAGCAGTGGTTGCGTATGGCAAAGGATCGTGAGAGGTGGCATGAGCATGAAGAGGCTTTACGCAGATGATGATGATGAAAGATTCAAAATTCACAAATGCATCAATCAAAAAATTATGTACAGATACTCTATCTCACGAAGTCCGAAGAATGTTGTCGGCGTGCATGTATACAATGCTTTAGTGTGCGTAAGTGCGGCAGCAGCGGCTCAGTGACGCACGCTCAGCCGCGCTTACGCACACTAAAGCATTGTATATCTACATGCACGCCTGACAACATTCATAACCAAACGGACTTCGTGAGATAGAGTATCTGTACCTATTAAACGATCATCGCTCTACGTCAAAGAACAAGTCGGAGAACGTCGAAGAACGAAGTACAAGAACAAAGCTGGGGATATACCATAAATAAAATTGTGGAAATCAGTCTTGCAACGGTCCACATTGTTTCCAAGTGTAGAATCGGGAAGGCGCCCAAGATTTCGTCACTGTCATAAATCAGCCATTTTACTCGTTGTTTACTTACTGTAACTTCAGGGCTCGCCTTTTTTCTACCGGTTGGCAATGTCATAAAACGACTGCTCAGAGAAAAAAAAGAGAAAAAAAATCCTTATGTTTTGTAACACTTTCTTGCACAAAAAGAAAAAGATACAAGTAACTAATAGAGATGTGAGACAGTATGTACAAGGGCGGACTTATTTCCATAGAATTTTTTTCCAGCCAGCCCAATAGTTCCGGACCTCAATAGGAAAAATTTAGCTCTTTTTCCGTTTGTCTGTCTGTAGTCTGGAAGAGTTGAAGAGTCCCTTGGAGCCTAAAAAAACAAGCTTCTAACTCTATTGTCTATTAATTTTTATTCTAAAAGTTGAAAATTCGTGGAATGGTTTCCTTAAGAGCTTTTTCAATCGACGATAAAAACTACTGTTCACTAGTTGTTAGGTTCTATTAAGATTCTCGGTGACCCAGTGGTGGGTGGCCTAGTGGTAGAATATACTGGACTCGGAAGCGACCCATGTTCGATTCCCGGCGCAAGTATGTAGGGTCGGCCACAATCTCAGATACCCCATGGCAGCTCTTATCGCGCGTGGCATAAGGGCGCCAATCGAACAAAAAGGGGTATCTGAGACTGTGGCCGACTGTACCTATGACGTCTTTTCAAAGTTACCTACATTTGTCAATTTGAAGTAGCAAAACCACTCGCGAATAGTGAAGGAGAACATCGTGAGGAAACCCGTAGTTTAGTTTGGCTCCACACGTATTGACTTGTCTTTCCTGTGGGCTAGGCCGACTAAGCTGTCAGGATGGTATAGGTTCTGGGCAAGCCACTCCATCTAAAACAATGTCCCAGGCAATAAGGGGCCGCGCCGGGTGGTCTCTTCAACCATCTAGTGTGAGTGAAGGTGCCACTATAAACTATCTATCTCATTACGTCGATGCAAAGATCTTAGTTTTTTCTATAAGGATAGAACGCGCTTTTCATCGTCGACGCTTCGAAGCAACTCTGTCAGAGTAAATATAGTACATTGTCGATTCACTTTGAGAAGGTAGCATTCCATTCTAATCGCGCGCGGATGCTAAGTCTTCATCTTGTGCTTCTGTCTTCCTACTGTCTATCTTTTCCGCTGACGTTAATCGGATTCCGACTTGTCGATGGTTTTTGTTGGTCTTCTTTCGGGGAGAGACATTGGGAGATTTTACGTCTCAAAAATTATTAAGAGGGCGTCAGAGCACCATTTTCCCATACAAACGAAGTTCCGGTTTAATTTCTAAACTACAGGCTGGATTTTGCTGAAACTTGGTTTATATCAGTAGATGACCAATATGGAGGTTTGCAAATAGTTTTTATAATAAAAAAAATAGCCTGAAAGAAATTAGAGCGATGCGTTTTTCGCGCCGAAAAAGGGGTTACTTTCAGCTGTTATTTACTTACATTATTACACTGTCTATTGGAGTCTAACTACCTTGGGAACATCAATAATGTGTTGTACTTGTCACAAAAAAAAGATTTTTAAAATACCTAATATACAGGGTGTTAAAAGACCGCCAACAGACCCGAAAGATACGCATACTAGACACCAAAACAAAGTACTTTTTTGATAAATTATTGCTGGGAAATAATTTTTGGTTTTTTAGGTTATAATTTTGAAAAATATTTTATAACTCAATGGACGCGTAATGCACAGATGTCATATTGCGCAAGCGTAGGTATAAGTTTATGATACTTAAGCTTGAAGTGCCGATGTTTAGAATACATTGCGGGTTGAAATTTTAACGTCGTTTTTTGTAAGAAATATTCATTATTTTGATATGGCTTCTTAAGAAGATATGTTAAGAACTAGATACTGAATACATTTCTGCAAAAAAAAAGTTTTGAAAAGTCCGACTTTGAATCTCATTATCTCGGAAACCGTTGATTTTCCAGGCATAGTTTCTTGGGCAAAAATGTTTCTTATGATGAGGACAATACGTGGTTTCCCGCTTTGTTGGCGGTCTTTTAACACCCTGTAGAAATGGCAGCTACGCAAAATTTTGGGAAAATAGATCTATTACATTACAACTACAACTAGATACTCGCGAAAGGACACGAACACACGTAGACTCATACAGCCGCATTGCCTCTCACTTTTCCCGCGCCCCGTCTCGCTCTGGGTGAAACAGCTATAGAAAACTGTGTTTCACGCGCTTGGCCGTCACTGAGTTCCCACGGTCCTGAAGGAGCCTCTTAAGATCATTTTTCTACTTTAGGAAGCGGTTATTGGAAACGAACTGTGTCACGTCATCACGTGGCAACCAAGCAGCAACCGCGTGGCCTATTCTCGGGAATCTCGCATTCGACACAGTCATATCGAAGGAAAAAAATAATTTTGCGGCAAATGTTACATCTCCTATTCTCACGATGTCATCCTCGACATAAGGCACGAGATTTCTGCGAGATGTCTCTCGCTAGTACGGTTGGCCACAGTGATAGATACCCCATGGCAGCTCTTACCGCGCGCGGCATAAGGGCGCCAATCAAACAAAAAGGGGTATCCCAGCGTGTGGCCGACTGTACCATTATTCAGAGAGGAAATCGGGGGCTATATTTGTATGGAGAAAACCCTACGTTATATCCTCGGGCGGCCCGGTTTTAAATTGATGTATTTTCTTGGAATTCTAGACCTTGTTGCTATAATGGAAGTAGAAAAGTGCGTAGTAAATGAGCGTCAAAGATAGCTTCTAAGTCCCTTGATAAATAACATGATTCGAGGAAGAGTCGATTTAAAATAAAACGGCTTTCCGATAGCTTCTAGTAGATATGACGGGTCAATACGGTCCTATTCAGGCATGACTCTAAAAATAAGTGGATATAAAGTGATAGTAAAGATGTCAATGTTATCTTTTCAACGTTTGAAAGAGCATTTTCTCTACAGACGTAAGATAAGATAAATTTTAGGTAAGATTTCTCACTCCACTTTCTATTACTTATATTAACTTTAAGTTATAAAGAGTATAGGCACACAGAGGATACCAGTTTGTGGAAAGATTGGAGCAACTAGATCAAAAGATCTGTATTTAGGTTTCCATTTACAGGCAACAGTATAGCTATACAAGGTGTTACAAAAGTACCTAACTCTTTTTACAGGGTAATAGCACCCGGTCATAGGGATCACAACCTATTTTTTTTTTTTTGTATATGACGTTCCGTTGATTTTTAAATTAATTAAATGTGAACGCTGTGGCGGGAGAAAAGTATTTTTTAAATATTCTTTTCATTGACTTTCACAATGTTTTAACAACTCAAAGCTATGTAAATGCACCTACACACACAATCATATTTTTAAATTTGAGCTAATAACAAAAACAAAAAAGTTAGGAAAAAATTTAAATTTTGAGGTTATAAAATAAAAATTGTTTTTTTCAACTTTTTTTTACAGATTTGACATCCTGTTGACCAGTAGGTTACACCCTGTAAAAAGAGTTAGGTACTTTTGTAACACCTTGTATTGTGCTACATCATTTTGTAACATGTCTATTACTAAAATTAAAATAAATAATAAAAATAAGAAATAAAAAGTAACAGTGAAATTTGATAGCCGTATTCCGGTTCTTCTATGGCCACGCCATCTATGAAATGCTTTGTGAATTTGTGCTGAAAACGGCTCAATGGTGAATTAAATCCCTCCGGCCGTTTTCGCAACTGTGGTTCGCAACCAGTTTCCCCACATGCAAACTAGGTCAATTTACGCTGTGTGTAACAAGATGAAACCTCGAACGAAGTAAGTATACAAAGTGCCGTTTTCAGAATAGCAACGCATCGCCTCATTTTAATTGATGCGGATCTAATTACGTTTGAAACGTGAATGGATGGGGACGAGATGCAAAGAGAAAATTGGCACAATTTCCTGTTCCCGCCTTAGACGCCGATGTGCCGATGCGTGGGAGTGACATGCTTTCAAACTCATGCTCATTGGAGTAGCTTAATCCGGGTACTGAAAATAAATACAGGGGGTCTACCGGCTAAAACGAAGCCGATTACCAATGGCGAAAATCGAAGTTCGATTTATGAAAAATTAACTGGGTGGCAGTCAAATGAACTGGGTGGCAGTACATTTTTCAAAAATCGAACTCCGATTTTCGCCAATGGTAATCGGTTTCGTCTTAGCCGGTAGACCCCCGGGGCGTTGTTTTGTAAAGTGACTCCCGACTCAAGGGTGATTATTTACACAATAATGAAGCCGCAAAAAAATCGTTGAAAAATACCCAAAAATCATAAAATTGTGGCGTCCATGCGGCCGCACTCGCATTATCGGGCGCCACATCGTGCGCTCGCTTGAGAAGGCCGGGGGCACAATACCGGGGGTGTCCGCATGCCGCGGTTATTATAGAACAAATTGAACAAGGTAATTATGGCATTAAAAAAAAACCTTATTTTTAGTTTCAAGCGTTACTAAAACTGTCTTCCCTGAGTCGGGTGTCACTAATAGTGATTCGGCAAGCGAGACAAGACAAGACAATTTCGATATCGAGACTGTCTTGACGGCATCAAGACTTTTGCTTGGTCTCGATCTTCTCAGCCGAGCGAAAATATTGTCTTGGTCTTGTTTTTATGATTTGACACAATCGAGACTCTCGATTGTGTCATGTCATCCATATCAATCAAAAATGGCCAGCCTAAAAGGTTTATATGATAGCTGTCAGAATTCTACGGAATAAAAATCAGTTTGAAAATAAATAGAGTGCGCGCCACGACTCAAGTCTTATGTGAACTCGGGGAATTACGCCTATTACGCCCAACACTGGAATCATTTTGTCCATCGGACTTCAGTGGTGGCGTGGACTCTATTTCGAGACTCTCGCTCGATCTCGCCCGAATCAAATGATCGAGACGATGATGTCTTGGTCTTGTCTCGATCGTTTGATTCGAGCGAGACAAGACCAAGAAACAAAACACAAATTCGATAAAGGTTGGCCAAGATGCTTGAAAGTATCGTCTTGAACCGAATCACTAGTCACTAACCAAAACAACAACCCGGGCGGTTACCCTTGACGCTATTGCGATCAAATTGGAAAAGTTATAAAATTAATTTCTCCTTGAGTTCGCATACCTAGTAAAGCTTTGATTTTAAATACTTTGTAAGTTTATTCAAAGGTAAGGCTGTTTTATTCAATAAAAACCCAAAATGCGTCTTAATTTGTAAAATATTAAATTTTGTAAATTGCGCCATATTGCGGCCGTATTGGAAAAAGCCGTCAAGGGTGAGGGGCTGTATACTCCGTGCAATTTTAGTGGTTTTAGAGCCGAAGGTATTTTATTGCACTGGTGATTCTGAGCCAAATTACAAAATTTCATTCCAAAACGCGCGAAAAAAAAAATTCACTTCTCCATACAAATGGTGTCGATTGGCGATAGCCGTTTGTATTGGGAAGTGTTTTTTTTTTCGCTCGTTTTGAAGAAAAATTTTGGAATTTGGCTCAGAATCACGAGTGCAACTAAATACCTTCGGCTTTAAAACCACTAAAATTCCACGGTGTAGATGATGTGTGGAGGAACACAAATAGGTAAGCAAATTATACACGAGGCGTGTGGGAAGCACAATTTTAGCGTAACAATTAAAACAATAAAATCATCCGTGTCATCGATCCTGCCAATCACAAACCACTAGAGGGTACCACATTCTTTTAGCAGAAACAAAATACGTGTATTTTAAATTAAAAGGACTACTAAAACTTTAAAAAAAACAAGACGTTTTAATAAAAAGAAGAATAAAGTAAGTATCATCATCATCATCTGTTAGCACCCACTGCTGATTAAAGGCCTCTTTATGCTCACGCCACCTCTCACGATCCTTTGCCAGGCGCAACCACTGTTTTCCGGCTACTTTGGCTATGTCGTCGGACCAGCTGGCTGGTGGTCTGCCAACCGATCTCTACCAAAGACAGTATAACCCGAAACATTTAGAATGAACTTAAAAAAAACACACGCTCACTTGAATAAATACAATAAAAGCAAGACAACACCAGTTTTAAAGTCCATGCTTTGCTTATAATTAAGAGAAAAAAATGTTTATGAAAGGAGGTTCGATATTTGAAAATAGTAGTATGTACAGGTCGCGTCACGAGTTATGAGCGCTGACCTTGAATGCGCAGAACTCAGTTTTTCGGTCTGTTTGGTGGGGTACGCGGGGGGCGACGGAGAGGCGCGGTTGCCGGCGAGCGCGGGCGCGTCATTGGTAGATCAGTCGTTCTAGCCTCGGGGTACAGTCGCACACAACGTTTTTTTATTTCCTCGCAGAAAGAATGCCGAAACAAAATGTTTTAAAAACACGGTTCAGAAAGATTCAAAAAAGTTATTGAGTACAATACATATTGGATTGAGATTATTTTTCATTGATTGTACACCCGTTTTATCGTAATGTCAGGATTATTGTATAGAAAACCATTTAAAATATAACGTGTCCAAAATCCACAAAGAATACTTTAAATCGTTAAGTTTAGTCAGTTTCTACGATTTTTATAGTATCTCACTCAACTATAGTTCAGCTCAGCGTCAGTCTTAGATCCCGCGTGGATATTAGACATTTTGCGCGCGATTGTACACACTTGCGCAGAAATCCCCACCAGTTTCGTCGAGCGCTCATAACTCGTGACGATACCTGTATGTACTCGCAGCGTCCGTCCTTCTTTTATTTTCCATGTTTGTTGTATCGGATCCCGTTCTAATTAACGTGTGACCTTTTTCCACTCATTAGGTGCCCACCCTTGAGGCAAAGGCGGAAATCGATTTTGGAAGTCAAGCGACGCAATACCTCTTTATATTATTACCAGGGATCGGATTTTGCTGGGGCAATCTGTTAGATTAGTATGGATAAGACTTTTTTTTACCGAAAACGGATCCGGATCCGGACATTTGGTAATTAAATAAAAAAAATCGTGCATAACTTATAAACACTCAATTACGATTTGCCCAAATGCAGTTTCGGTGTTGCCAGCAATAATTATTTTTATATTACCAACTAAACATGTACATTTATTCATAATAATATGCATTTTCAGAAATCCTATTTTACAGGGCGGCCAGTAATAGAACGAATAGAACATATTTGAACGAGCGAGCGAAGCGATCGAAGTTCTCCGAGTCTACTGGAACAATCCGGCGTTTGTATGTATGTATGTATGTATGTATGTATGAATGTTCGTTCGACGATAACTTGAGTAAATTTAGTCGGATCGTCATGAAATTTGGTAGACAGGTAAATGAGGCCAAGAGAATTTTTAAGTTCGAACATGAGCCAAATCGGTCGAGGGGTTGCTGAGATATGGGGTCGCGAGTTCATAGTTCGGGGTGAACCACTATTTATCGGCCAAAACACACAATAAATTACAATTTCATAAGCACAAGTGTAGAAAAACAGTATCTTAACACTTTAAAGAAATATAGGATGTATTCATGTTAAGATATTATAGATGAGGTCAAAACAAACCGATTTTATTTTATATCGTTTTTTCCTAAACTGGACGGTTTTGAAGTTATTTGACTTTTTGTAATAAAAAAAAAAAGGAAATTGAACAAAAATAATAACTACTCGATCAATTGCAACTTTTTTGACATTTTCTACAAGATGACATCTTGGATATTTATAAATAACTAGTTGTGCCCGCGACTTCGTATGCGTTTTTACACATTTGATATTTAATTTAAATTCGACTGTGGAGGAAAAGTCAAACCCCCGACCAAAAAGAGGGGTGTTATAAGTTTGACAGCTTTGTGAGTGTGTCTGTATAAGAGTATATGACGGTGTGTCTGTCTGTGGCACCGTAGCTCTTAAATGGGTGAATGATTTGGAAGTTTTAGGTTTATTTTTTATTTCAAAGCAGGTTTTCTAGCGAATGTTCTTAGTTATGTTTTGTCAAAATTGGTTCAGCTATTTATTACATATGCTTATTCGAAGCTAAAATGTCGGGAGTATTTTAATAGTTGTTATTTCTAAACTTGCGGTAGCAGGGCTCAAAAGAAAGCAATAGAATAAAGTAGAATAAAAACCCTAATCTAAACAATACATTTATAAATTTAATAATAAATATATATTGTTTACATTAAGGTATCGCCCGTGATAAGATACCAGGAAGCTTAGCATAAAAATTGCTTAGGAAGTAAAAGGGTTTATATGTATCTCCCTCGACGTAGAGTGGGATAGATAAAGTTATAAGCCCATAGATAAGGTCTTACTCATTCTCATGCTAAGCCAGCAAGTAAAGCATACGGCTAATAACTCTGTATATCCAGCTCAACGGTAAACAATAGTTATTTGTTATGGAAGAATGCAAAATTATTGTTTGCGGCGAGTGCTTGTATTGAATACCGAGCGGTGTTAAAAGACCGCCAACAAAGTGGGAGACCACATACAGGGTGTTAAAAGACCGCCAACAAAGCGGGAAACCACGAATTGTCCTCATCATAAGGAACATTTTTGCCCAAGGAACTATGCCTGGGAAATCAACGGTTTCCGAGATAATGAGGTTCAAAGTCGGATTTTTCAAAACTTTTTTTTTGCAGAAATTTATTCAGTATCTAGGTAGTTCTTAAAAATCCCCTGAAGCTCTGCAGCCCTCTCGCTCGCACTTTTAATCATTTTAATTGATTGTAAGAGAATGATTAAACTTTGGACGATAAAATATAGTTGCAGACATAGATAATAAAGCTATCGACATGTGGACACACTTTTTATTTCATATTCCTACTAATAAAAAAATATCACAGAACTTCGGTTAAAAGTAGTAGTTCAGTAATATTTATTTTTTAAACTATAAATGTGAAATTTAAAGAATGTCTACATGTCGATAGCTTTATTATCTATGTCTGCAACTATATTTTATCGTCCAAAGTTGAATCATTCTCTTACAATAAATTAAAATGTTGAAAAGTGCGAGCGAGAGGGCTGCAGAGCTTCAGGGGATTCTTAACATACATTTTCAAGAAGCCATATCAAAATTATGAATATTTCTTACAAAAAAACGACGTTAAAGTTGCAACCCGCAATGTATTCTAAACATCGGCACTTCAAGCTTAAGTAACATAATCTGATACCTACGCTTGCGCAATATGACTTTTGTGCGTTACACGTCCATTGCGTAAAAAAATTTTTTCAAAATTATAACCTAAAAAACCAAAATCATTTCCCAACAATAATTTATCGAAAAAGTACTTTGTTTTGGTGTCTAGTGGCTTTCGGGTCTGTTGGCGGTCTTTTAACACCCTGTATAGTCCTCATCATAACGAACATTTTTGCCCAAGAAACTATGCCTAGGAAATCAACGGTTTCCGAGATATTGAGGTTCCAAGACGGATTTTTTTTTTCAGGTTTTTTTTTTTTTCGGAAATGTGTTTAGTATCACGTTATTAACATATCTTCTCAAGAAGCTATATCAAAATTATGAATATTTCTTACAAAAAATGAAGTTAAAATTGCAACCCGCAATGTATTCTGAACATTGGATAGCCTAGATTGTGCCCAGAACCAGGACTTATCACGGTCCTAAATTTGACTGAAAACTATTCAGCGGTATTCGCGTGATGAGGTAACACACAGACAGACAGACAGACAGACAGACAGACAGACAGACAGACAGACAGACATAGACCGATTTTTTTGCATTTTTGTATTCAGTATAGTTTACTTAGTAACCCCTGCTAGTTTTTTTCTAAAAATATTCAATGTACAGAATTGACTTCGCTAGAGTTTTATTATAAGTATAGATAATAAAAAGTTAAAAAACGAATAGTTTTCATAAAATAATCATGCGATAATTAATATTTTTTAAACACTTTCTATTCCCGGTGGAATTGTAATGTTGTTGTCTCTTTAGCTCGAGCACCATTCTTAACATGATGACTTCTGGTCAATGAAACATGCCCGGCGCCTGCCTGCGACATCGCCAACTGCGGCCAAAATCATCATCGACTATTGCATTATCCGATGACCATCCGCTAGCACCAACCACGAAACAACAGCGTGAATATCACCGAAATGCAAGTAACCGAGCCGCAAGTAAAAACAGTAACGCTGAATGTGGACAGCAGTTTAAGCGTACAGCTAAAATTTGTCCCGGTTACGATCCACGGACCTAAGGGTCCGGACCGAAATATTGATCGCCACTCGTATACTAATGAGTCCATGGGCCTTTCGAGGAACCCTGGAGAAAACGCTAAGATCCTGCCAGCTGTTGCACAGCAGTTACAACAGACGGCTACATTGATAGAAGGGAGATGGCATATTGAACTCCCAAGGAAAGACGTCTACTGTAGAATATCCAACTTTTATCCTAAGGCGAATCATGAGTGCCCGCATGGGTCATTGAACTTTGACGTGTCAACTGATGGAAGCAAGCTTGCGACGACTGCGCCTGGGACTGATGCAGATCAACACAGATGGTTACAGAGTGATCACAACGTGTCTGAACCGCAGCCCGACCGCTTCTTGTTATTCAAGCGAGCTAGGAAGAGAAGGGAGAAGCGCTACCTACGCTTCGTACAGCCCAACTCGTATGAACTTCGTACTTCCCAGCTCGTATGAAGTTAGCGAAACAATGCCCAGTTGGTTGTTGGACACCTAGGAACATGCGTCGCATTGCATCATCAGAGCTGTATGAGAGTCGTGGTCAAGACACTGGAGAAGATGTTGGCGACGCAACCTACAACTATGATGGAAAAAAGGAAAAATTATTTTGTATTAGACAGTTCTGTTTATTCCGACATTACACGCTACACGAATATTTCTCTTTTCTTTAATTACAATTCCACCGGGAATAGAAAGTGTTTAAAAAATATTAATTATCGCATGATTTATGAAAACTATTCGTTTTTTAACTTTTTATTATTATTTATAAATATCCAAGATGTCATCTTGTAGAAAATGTCAAAAAAGTTGCAATTGATCGAGTAGTTATTTTTTTTTTTCAATTTCCTTTTTTTTATTACAAAAAGTCAAATAACTTCAAAACCGTTCAGTTTAGGAAAAAAACGATATAAAATAAAATCGGTTTGTTTTGACCTCATCTATAATATCTTAACATGAATACATCCTATATTTCTTTAAAGTGTTAAGATACTGTTTTTCTACACTTGTGCTTATGAAATTGTAATTTATTGTGTGTTTTGGCCGATAAATAACTAGTGGTTCGCCCCGAACTATGAACTCGCGACCCCATATCTCAGCAACCCCTCGACCGATTTGGCTCATGTTCGAACTTAAAAATTCTCTTGGCCTCATTTACCTGTCTACCAAATTTCATGACGATCCGACTAAATTTACTCAAGTTATCGTCGAACGAACATTCACACATACATACATACATACATACAAACGCCGGATTGTTCCAGTAGACTCGGAGAACTTCGATCGCTTCGCTCGCTCGTTCAAATATGTTCTATTCGTTCTATTACTGGCCGCCCTGTAAAATAGGATTTCTGAAAATGCATATTATTATGAATAAATGTACATGTTTAGTTGGTAATATAAAAATAATTATTGCTGGCAACACCGAAACTGCATTTGGGCAAATCGTAATTGAGTGTTTATAAGTTTTGCACGATTTTTTTTATTTAATTACCAAATGTCCGGATCCGGATCCGTTTTCGGTAAAAAAAAGTCTTATCCATACTAATCTAACAGATTGCCCCAGCAAAATCCGATCCCTGATTATTACATAGGTACCGAGCACATAATATCCGTTCAATCGCTAGGTGCTGAGGTGAAAATTAAAAAGGTACTTAATTATTTAAAAATAGTGGATAACATAGCGAAACTTCGACTTAGGCATGGCGTGTGTTGAGGTAGGGGATACAATATTTAAGATGAAATACGACGCACAACTAGCGCCGACAATGAAAAAAAAAATCATATCGTCTTTTTGGATGCGTTTTTAGCAAAAAACGCTCCTGCGATGCCTCAACGCGAGGCTTAACTATTTTAGGACCTAAGGTTTGGATTCCAGATCCGAATGCAATCGATTCACGCCAAAAGTGGCCACTGTTGGCGTGAATCGATGGCATTCATAGGTTCTAGGATCTGGAATCCAAACCTTAGGTCCTAAAAATAGTTAAGGCTGGAAGATAGCAGCGTGGCCTTAAGCCTCACCGAAGTTTTTTGCCAAAAACGCATCCAAAAAGAAGATAACATGTTGTGAGACCTATTGCGTCTTAAAAGAAAATAATGAAATAATAGTAGCAACAACAATGCGCTTTTAACAATCTTCACCCTACCTTCCAGGCACAGTCGACGAAGATTGATTGAAAGAGCGAGTAAACATCATTAATTCTCGACTAAGCTTTTATATCAATAATAATTGCAAGAGAATCGATACGGCACTGATGATTGGGCATAACAACAAAGGAGAAATTATTAATGTCCTCGACCCTGCTGTATTTTTTTAAATAAGCATCGCAAACATATTATAAGGTATAAAGATGTTAAAAAAAGAAATCAGCCCAAACTTACCAAGCCAAATTTTGCTTCATCATTAGAATTAATTTACTTTTGGGCACAAAAGCAAGGACTTCCAAAAGTGGGATTCTTTTTACATACCGCTAAAAAGCTATGAAAGAAAAGAGTCGCAATCAGTCGAAGTAAATCGGGCACCGACTATGTTTGAGAGAATGACTTAATACATTTGAAGTTTTGATGACGTCACCCACCCTTGCAGTGATTTGCAAATCAGACAGTGCATGCAGTGGCTATCTTCATTATTTGAAAACCTAGTTCTAAATAGAGTCATATCACAGTCATATTCAGATAAAGAGTAAAGGCTGATGTAAACAGCTTCCAATGGCACCTTCACTCACACTACAGGGCAATTTTTTAATGGCTTTATTCCTGAAAAAACTTCAACTTCTGAATGTGATTCCCAACAACTTTTGTTCAACGACTTTCCATGCAAAAAAATATTAGATATTTATTTGCTCGAAAGTTCCATTTTTTTTAATTTGCTGCGTGGAGTATCAAATAGGAGCAGAAGATGCTGGAAAGGTTTCGGAGAGTGGCAGCGCTGAAATGGTACAAATGCAAACTTTTAAAGAATAAGAAACGTTCAATAAATAAAAAGTATCGAGCTATTCGAAATACATGGATTAGGTAGATACAAACTATTACCAATAGCCAAGGCCAAGTGATAGTTAAGTAGTTAGTTAAGTGATACTTTAATTTGACAAGTTAATCATCATTCATTTTAAAACAATAGGTAGAACAAAGATCTCCGGACATTCGCTCAATGATTTTTGAATGCTTGCAGCTTTCTCTCTTTGAATCGTGCTTTCGACTTGGCCGTTTTGTGCCCAAACTCAATTTCCTGTTAATAATTATTTGGACGGGCTGCATGGTCTGTATACTCGTGGCCTTTTAGATTGATGGCTTACATCATCAAAACGCCATTAACTTTATCGGCGTTGAAATTATTGGTGCCCCTGCAAATGGTGTGAAATGTTGGGAAACAAATTCTGAAACAGGAACACACTTACTTAAACTTTCAAAGTCATTACCTAAGGGGCCTTTAAACCGTTTCAGCAATTTGAAATGAATATAGCTTCATCTTTTGACGCTGTGGATTAAAATTGTGTGTATTATTAATAACATAATTGCGAAAGTATTTTGTTTCCTTCTTTGAGGTCATAATCATAAAGCAGCCAAAGCTTAAGTGAAAAGATAAATTATAATATAAAAAATGAACGGTTTAATAAAATGACTCTTTGACCTTCTATATGTTTTGTTTCGGGCATATTAATTATTAACAATTCTATATTTACGTCTATATCCAACCTATATGTATACTCAAAACGGTCTGTTTACGTGGAAAGAAGCCACCAAAAATATTAAACTTCTTTTGTGTAAAAGGTCTTCAAAAAATATCCCTAATCGTTTGATATCTGCAGACAAAAGTCAGTGATTACAAAAATCCGAACAAATAATTGAAATAACAAGATATGTTTCCTCCGAATGTAATGAAAGTACTCCCCCGCTCTTTGAAAGCTCGGCAAACAGGGGAGAATGTAAATATTTTTCACAATCGTTGGGACAAAACAAGAACGTACGGTGGATCTGTTTGAGGCATCGCATATTTAAAAGACCTGTTTGAAAATGCCCTACGATAAATCTTCCACCTACATCTCTGAGGGTCGTGGTCATCATTCTAAGTTTTTTTAATTCATTGCGATCCTTTTCGACCGAGCGAGTGATATGTGACCCGAAACTGATCCCGGAGAAGGCTGGATTCAGGCCAGGAAAATAATGTGCTAGCCAAACACAGTGCATCCAAAATGGTTTTGAGTCCAACCAAATTACAGCTGTGGCTTTTGTGGATCTTTCGGCCGCACGACACCGTTAACACAAAGAGACTCTTCCTAGGTAAGCCCAGGATGACGCCTTTGTCCGCCTACTGAGCGACATGCTCAAAAACCGCCGCTTTCAGGTCAACCTCCAATAAAAGAAGAGCGGGTGGTGCAACGTCAGAAATGGTTTGCCACAAGGTAGCGTGCTGGCTCAAATCCTCTTCAACATCTATACCGATGACCAGCCCCGGAAGCACAACACAGAGAGGTTTCTTTATGCCGACGACCCGGCACTTGCAACGCAAACAACAAGCTTTGAGGACGTAGGGCTAAGTTGTTCACGCTGGTGGAACTTAGAGAGTACTTTGATATAAATGCCCTAAGATCTAACCCGTCAAAGACTTTATCCTATGTCTTCCACTTCCGAGACTGCCAAGCCCAATTTGATACATAATCGCATGAAACGCAATGTTGTAAACCCTTGATGCATCGCGAGTCGCGAGGTCCTGTCGATGTAAGGGAGTTCTCCTGGACTTGTTCTAAAGAGCAAGGGCGCATGGGTTGTACGGTATGGTTTTGCTTTCGCATTCGCATCACGCGTTTTTTTTGCGAAATAGGCTCATCAGCAGTCGAGTTGCGGGATTCTTTATCGCCACGAATAAGGAATACGCTTTCCCGACGTGGCAACCAGCCTCTCTCTACCCTTGACGCTATTTTGTCAACATTGTCAAAATAATTAGCAGTAATGGTGATTCGACTTCGTATTATGTTTCTATCTTTCTTCATACTATCTTTGTAATGTGTATTCAATGTAAGACTATTTTGTACAATAAAAACATACAATTTATCTAAATCATTATCATAATTTTGAGCCTTCTCATCTCTTTTGTTATCTTCTTTTGTAAGTACACAAAAATAAATATATAGAAAAAATGCAATTAAATAATATTGATTACATTCAGCCAAGACACATAACTGTGCAGAAGGACTAGCCAAAAACGAATAGACGAAGAAATTTAGTGGCGAAAGTAGCGTTGGATATGTCATACTATGTGAAGACCCGAAAACCACCCCTCCAAGATAGCACTGAAATGGTTTCGAAATGGAACACGGAAGAGAGGACGCCCTAAAACTACCTGGCGTCGATCAGTGCAACAGGAGGCTAACAACAGTCTTGGCATGAGCATGTAACCCGAGCTTGAGATGAAAGCGCAAAATAGGCCAGATTGAAAAACTATCTGATTAGGGATAAAACGAATTGGAATTAAGCCAAGAAATTAAAGAAATACAGTTTTGAGCCTGATTTGAAGTCACATTCATTTTCGATTGATTCCGATAGAAAGCAATAAAATAGTCTTGTAGTCCGATCTGATTTTCTCCACATCCAACGAACCCCTCTGCACAGTCAGAGACCATCGAGGAATGCCAGTCGCACTTACCGCAAAAAAAAAGTTTTGCAGGGACTGCAAATTTTATATTCAGTTGACCTCGTCCAGAAGCAACGTCCACGCGGCCACAGTTAGCAGCCTGGCTGCGACACAGTGGCGTGAAAATAAGACTTTCAGATCCAGACGTGGTTGAATGAAACTAATCAGACATCTATCCCGACTTTAATAAAAGTAGGTGTAAGTAAAACCGTTTGATTGAAAACCTCCTCCTTTGGTTGGAAAGTACTCCTTTTGTCAGAGTTATACGTATAATATAAATAGGCACGCCACCCACAGTGCCGCCGACAATCAATGGGAGCACGATGGCGGAAGGAAATCGGCTCGCGTTCTTGTGTCGATAAACAAATGAACAGATAAACAGACGAAGTTGTCGACTAATGGGACACGGAGTGGGTGTCGCGTTACGCAAGTGTACAGTCGGCCACACGCTGGGATACTCCTTTTTGTTCGATTGGCGCCCTTATGCCGCGCGCGGTAAGAGCTGCCCTGGGGTATCCTAGACTGTGGCCGACCGTACGTGCGTGAATGTGGTTATGGTTATGTGAGACTTCTTGGGTGAATGTTCAAGATTCCAACTTAAGGTGAAAACCTAGGCACAACTAGCGCCGCCAATGGAAAAAAAACATTATTATCTTCTTTTTGGATGCGTTTTTTGCTAAAAAACCTAAAGTGGCCAAAACTGGCGACAAAAGGCGATACAATATTTTATTCGTAGGTTCTAGGATCTGGAATCTAAACCTTAAGTCCTAAAAATAGTTAAGTTAAGTTTATTTTGGCTTATTGTAACAATAACCTAATGTGAACGTCTATTTCTGAATACGCATTGAGATTTACTAACAATAAAACGCTGACAGCGACACCACTCATTTCACAGTTAACTGGATCAGGGGGGTTACCCTTGACGCTATTGCGATCAAATTGAAAAAGTTTTAAAATTAAGTTCTCTTTGGATTCGCATAGTAATTCTTTGATGTTAAATACTTTGTAATGTTAATTCAAAGGTAAGGCTGTTTTATTAAATAAAAACACAAAATGCCTCTTAATTTGTAAAATATAAAATTTTGTAAATTGCGCCATATTGCGGCCGTATTGGAAAAATGCGTCAAGGGTAGAGGGGCTGTAATATGCTGACAGCTACTGAAGTTTGACATTAGCCAAGGCTTGACATTAGCATTTGACTTTTCTGAGTTGACCTAGATACTTGAGATCCAGCTCAAGTACACCTACTATCTCAGACAACTATTATTACCACCCTAAGGCCCGGTTTCTGAATTGAGAATTTTACTGGGCAAGCAATTAACTATCGTTCTGTCACGTTCTTTTGTGAGTAATCCGCAGAGTCAGATCGATATTTAAGTGCCTGCTCTGTCTGTTAGAATTTGTGCTCGATGCTCGATGCTTTTGACAATAAATAACTACTATTTCTGAAATACGCACTGAGACTTACAAGCATTATATTAGTCTTAAAAAATACTGGCCCCGAGCATCCCTAATATAAATACCGTGAACTTTGCCACCAACCATCTCAAAAAAGTCCTAAAAGCAATACCTTCAAGTTTTCAAGGAAAATCGTAGATCCACCCGCATAATGAGGGCTAAATGGCTCTAGCTCATCAATTATATACCAAGTTGCCTTTTTTTTTGCCAGAGGAAGAAAAATTAAGTACCCATTCACGGAAAAAGTCACCGAAATATACTTGCTAAAGCCGACTACTTGTGTAAATAAGTTACCTAAGTTTTCTCGGGAGACCCTGATGGATGTACATCGTGCTATTTATCCGACTGCCCAAAAAGAGGGTTATATTTTATGTTAGTACTAGAAAAGCAATGATATGCATTACAAGAAAGTCAGAATGTGCTTAGTTTTTTAGACGGGCACAGAATACATTACAGGTACAGAACATTCACTCCGCAGTGTCTGGGGGCACTATAGTGCCCCCGCCAAGACGAGCAGCGAAATTCAAGTGGCACTAATCACCCCCCACCCTTTAAATTAGGGGATGGAATTAAGCGCATGCAAACGATACCTAGGTCTTATCACCTTACTTACTCATGTGAGTGGAGTAGGACTCGGACTCGGACTCGGTTTAAAAAAAATCGCAACTTATAAAAAGAAGTGAAATTCCACCAAAAACATTTTCATCTAATAAATGTTGCCAAACACCTCGCACTGTCAAAAAAAGATAGAGCCAAGCTTCTAACTACACGCCCTAACTCTACAAGCCTTAGTAAAAATATGTGTCTTTTTGAGGTTATATTAAAAAAAAAAAACTTTTTTTTCTTTTATTTTAAATTATTGACAGTTGGTTTACAGTGATAATTTTAATTTTAATTCCAAAATTTTAATCTTAATTTTAATTCATAGTGTGTGATCTCATATCTGGGGGCACGGCAGTGCCCCCACCAAGTCGAGCTAAAAAGCGGCACGGCCGTACCATACTTTTCTCGAAGCAGTTCAGGCCATTTTCGACCCCCCTATAACTTCGTTTGGGATAAAACTAGAAGCCTGAATTTTCTGTAACCAAGACAGCATTGTATAAACACGGAATATTTCAAATTTCATTCAATTTGAACCAGTAGTTTAAGAATTATAACTAGTCAAAGTTTGGTATTTTGTCACTCACTCACTCACTGATTGATCATCAAAACTCTAAGGCAGTCCTAGCATACATAGAAGCTTCAAATTTAGAATACAATTAGTATTTAGTGTATAAATCAAAGAAAAACTAAAATATTTTACAATTTCAGTCCAGGTTTCTATGTACACCAACTGCATATATAACTTTGTATTCCCATATAAATATATGGGATTACAAAGTTTTATTTGCATTGTCAATGCAAATGTAACTTTGTAATCCTATATATTTATATGGGAATACAAAGTTTAATTTGCATACTTGTACCCACGACAGCTGGACAGAGTGTACAAACGTAACCGAGTAGAGTGGTAGGGTGTAAGGGTCGACGTGCTGTCTTGTGTACAATGCAAATGTAAGTTTGTAATCCTATAATGGAATCAATAGGTGTAGATATGTACCTACATAATATGTACCTACCTACATATTATTATGTTCAAAGGTAACTTGTACAATGGTCAACGGAATGAAAAAGCCAGAATGGGATGTCTTGAAGTTGTACCAAAATCCCGCAAAGTATTAAGTAGATGGACAGAGGCCCGGTTTCTGAATTGAGAATTTTGCTAAGCAAATACTTAACTATCGTTCTGTCATGCTCTTTTGTGAGAAATCTGCAGAGACAGGACGATACTTACCCATTTGCTTAGTGAATTTCTTAATTCAGAAATCGGCAGTAAGGCCCGGTTTCTCAGTTGAGAATTTTACTAAGCACATACTTACGTATCGCTCTGTCACGCTCTTTTGTGAGAATTCTGTAGAGACAGGACGATACTTACCCATTTGCTTAGCAAAATTCTCAACTCAGAAACCGGGCCTATAAGTTTAGTTGCCCGATCGTAATTAAAGCCGTCAACTGGGAGCCCGTTTTGTCACCATTGCGTTACAGGCTAAGGGCCCTGGAAGGTAGAAGACGTACTCGTAGAAGTAGAAAGCAAAAAAAAGTAGGACTATCTACAAAAAGAAATGAAATCCTATCAAAAACAAAACTTGTAAAAAAAAACCAAGCCTCGCTTATAATTAGATTGACTTGGCAATCGCATTAAATAATCTAATTTAATATAATTTGTATTACTTGTGTTTTCATGCGATGGCCAAGTCAATCTATTTATTTAAAACATAAAAGATGTTTAATTTTGATATGGTCACTATAAGATGTTGTTAGGTTAGCTAAATTACGTAATAAATTACTCAAGACAGAAGGACCCTTAAAAAGTAGGGACTGAATAAATTAACCGACTTGGTATTACATGGATCTCAAAACTTTTTACCGTAGAAGAAACTGAGCAGCGAGGCTTGGTTTTTTTTTTACAAGTTTTGTTTTTGATAGGATATTTATTTATTAGTGATAAGAATTTTATATTTTCTATGGAATTTAATTTCTGAAATAAATTATACAATACAATACAATTTACTTAAGGTTACACCCTATTAGGCCCGGTTTCTGAATTGAGAATTATACTAAGTAAATACTTAACTATCGTTCTGTCACGTTCTTTTGTGAGAAATCTGCAGAGGCAGAACGATATTTAAGTGCTTGCTTAGCGAATTTCCCAAATCAGAAACCGGCAGTTAGGATGTTTGTTGTATGTGCCTATCTATTTAATTTCCCGATACGACGAATAATGAATTCGATGAAATTAAGCTGCAAGAATAAAATCAGTTGGAATAAAAATAATTCCTTTTCCCACGTGCCGCGTTGTAAATTCATTGTGAAGAGTCATTCGAGTGAAATAAGAATACCTACCTTCTCGAGGAAACAAGGCTTTTCCTGGAATACCGTTAACAAAGGTATTTTTAAGGCCTTTGCATCTATCTACTTTACTTTGTATTTTTTGTATGGAGCAGCGACTCCCCGCGTTTCGTCTTAAGGTGATGGTTAAGAGTGAAGACACACTAGGACCACCATCGAGAGGCATCTTCGTAATGAAATGATTTATACACCGTTCAGCGGTACCTACACTCACACTAGATGGGTGAAGAGACCACTCGGCGCTGAAGTGCCTGGGACCTGTTTTTTTAGATGGAGTAGGCTTGTCAAGCACCTATACCATCCTGACAGCTTAGTCGGCCTAGTCCACAGGAAATACAGTAATACAGTAGACACACATAGGTAATATGAATCGATAGAGATGTTAGCAAATACTTAAACGGAGATAATATCCGAGTGATGTTGTTGAACTGATTCCGAGTGATTTGCTGCTGTCGTAGAGAAGTTTCGTTCTCCATCTCCGAAGTTCTTCATCAGATCTTAAGGTGAAATACGTCTCACAACTAGCGCCGCCAATGGAAAAAAAATCATATCTTTTTTTTTATGCGTTTTTAGCAAAAAACGCTCCTGCTATTCCTCAACGCGAGGCTTAACTATTTTTAGGACCTAAGGTTTGGATTCCAGATCCTAGAACTTAAGAATGCAATCGATTCTCGCCAAAAGTGGCCACTTTTGGCGAGAATCGATTGCATTCGTAGGAAATCCAATCCTGGAATCCAAACCTTAGGTCCTAAAAATAGTTAAGCCTCGCGTTGAGGAATCGCAGGTGCGTTTTTTGTTAAAAACGCATCAAAAAAAAAGATATGATTTTTTTTCCATTGGCGGCGCTAGTTGTGAGACGTATGGCGTCTTAACCATTAAATTATGTTTTCAATAGATTGTGCCTTTAGTTTTGATTCCCTTGCGAGTGTATAAACGGCATTATCTTTTAATTGCGTAGGCTTAGAAACTTATAAAAAAACCTGTCGTGGCAGTTCAGGATAAAATGAGACGAGATGATTTATGCAGTAGGTAGGTACCTTCACTCACACTCGATGGATGAAGAGACTACTCTCGGCGCTGCGGTGCCTGGGACATTGTTTTAGATGGTTAAGGCTTGCCCAGCACCTATACCATCCTGACAGCTTTGTCGGCCTAGCCCACAGGAAAGACGCCTTTATTACACCCACATCAAAACACTCGACGTCTAAGCAAATTCGTGAGTCCAGACTAGAAGTTACACAAGACAGCACGTAGACGCTTACAAGGGACCCCACGCTAGCACTCTACTGGGTTACATTACGGGCAACTTTAAAACAAAGGTGTACACTCTGACGTGCTGTCGTGTGTACCTTAAGTTAAGTGATATTCACAGTGATGCGGGACGCGTTACAATGTATGACGGATGATATAATCTCATTTGACTAGCTTGGCTAAGTACTTACGGGACCTTTGGAGATGTTACGGCCTCTAATTCAATCATGTGTTAGAAGACCTCGCAAATTGGACTTTGACGGTTGGAATGGACTAAATAACTTACTTACCTAGGCAGTAGCTTTTGTCCGTGACTTCATCCACGTTGTAGTTCTCTGAAACAATAAACATGGGTAATAATCCATTTTGGATCCGGCGAGTGGAACATGTAGGTACAGTCGGCCACAGTCTCAGATACCCCTTTTTGTTCGATTGGCGCCCTTCTGCCGCGCGCGATAAGAGCTGCCATGGGGTATCTGAGATTGTGGCCGACCGTACACTTGAATAGGCTACGTGTTACTTTTTATAACGTAATGGAGTTTTTATAACTGAATGGGTGATGTGACCATTTAATTTTGACCAACCAACCCATTGAGTATGAGCCGATCATTTTCCCAATAAAAAAAATAAACACGTCGCCGCCTCTGAGGAATAATAATGGTAATCGCAATAAGCTAATTTTACAGGAGAAGCAAAAAACTGTTTTCTCAATTATGTCAGTAAATATTAGATTTCATTTATTCATTCAAATGTTGAAAGAAAGCAATTTTTTGTGATCAGCCGATTTCTTATATTTTTTTTAATTTTAAAGTTTTAAGGTAAAACAATAATACCGTCGTCATTACGTCGTAATGTTTGAGAAGCATTTTGTACCTAATACGTATAGTAGAGGGTTTGTACCCTATTTTCTTATGGGTATGATTTAAGCTATCACCAATTTATTAAGTTTTGAATGTTTTAAATAATAAGGTTTGTCCATAAAATAATAGATCTGTCATCAAAGTGTAGTCGCCAAACAATATAAAAAACAATTTCATAGTATTTCACATAATATATTATAATCATCGGGATATATCATCAAGTATCAAATAAATAGGTTTGTCCTGATAACTATATAATCAAATAAAGGAAAAAAGGTCATTAACAAAATGAATTATGTAACTTAAAAAAATCATAAAGATCCAGAAAAATAATGTTTTTGTATCTATGAATTTAACTACTATCTTACATTACGGTACTTGTATACTGGGGGTCTACCGGCTAAGACGAAGCCGATTACCATTGGCGAAAATCGAAGTTCGATTTATGAAAAATGTACTGCCACCCAGCTCATTTTTCATAATTCGAACTTCGATTATCGCCAATGGTAATGCGCTTTGTCTTAGCCGGTAGACCCCCTGGTTGTACCTATTGCTGTACCGGCACTAGACATGTGTAGGTAATGCTTGTAATATTACAAAAGACATATTACACAACGGTGTCATGAAATATTACACATTACACGAGAGAATAAAGCATGGCACATAGCATTTCATTACACTAGATGACATGAAATACCATGATGTCATGTTTCATGTCTGCAATGAAGAAATACCATGATGTCATGTTTCATGTATGCAATGAAGAAATACCATGATGTCCTGTTTCATGTCTGCAATGAAGAAATACCATGATGTCATGTTTCATGTCTGCAATGAAGAAATACCATGATGTCATGTTTCATGTCTGCAATGAAGAAATACAATGATGTCATGTGTCATGTTTGGTGCCATGATATAAGGTAATATCACGCGGTATGAAATGACATGAAATATATCATGACTTCGAAGTGCACTGTTTCGCGCATGTCTAACCGGCACTTTCTCCACTAGTGATTTCTCTACGAGCGATGATAACGTTATTGGAGGAGTTGCATCATCTTCACCACAACTTGATGCCATGATAATATAAAGAAACTACCTATTGGGAAATCAACTAAAACCAAAAACCCTAACAATAATCATCTATATATATAAAAGGCTTAGGTTGACTGACTCATCACGCTACAGCCCAAACGGCTGAACCTATAAGTATGAAATTTGGACAAAAGTTGCGTTATATGGTGGAGGGTTCATTTAAGAAGCGATTTTTTTTTTATTTAACCCTTAAGTGGGTCAAAATAGGGCTGAAAGTGTGTATGGGAAAATATTTTTTTTTGGTCTTTTGTTCTTAAATCTTGATTTTTTGTACTTTTTTTTTAAAATGACTTGACACCTATTTCAGATTTTTTCTCATTTCTATGTTCTTAAGGGTTAAAATGGGTGCCAAAGTTTTTCGATTTTTTTCACCAGTTACGATCGATGCTGGAACAAAACCGCTAATGCCAAAACAATGAAAATTTGACAATAGTTGTAATTTGTGGACACGCTACGGGTTAAGACAGATTTACTTCAAGTTTAACCCTTAAGGCGGTAAAAATGGGGTCCAAAGTTTGTATGAAAAAAAAAAAATTTTTTGTCCGGATTTACTTGCAACTAAGAATTCGTATATTAAATCAAAAATAATTTAACACCTGTTTGAGCTTTTTTCTAATTTTAGCAGTTTAAGGGTTAAACGAGGTTGAAATGTATGAATATTTTTCGTGATGTAGTGTCAACGTCGGGCCCAAACCGTTTAAGCTACAACTATGAAATTGAAACTGCAGTAGCGTTTTGTAGCAAAACTACCCACCATCAAAAAAAAAATATAATTTTAACCCTTCAAATGCCCAAACCGGGGTTCAAAGTTTGTATGAAATAAAATTTTTTTTTGGTCCGATTAACTTGAAATTTAGTATTTGTATATTAAATAAGAAACCATTAAACACGTGTCTCAGCGTTTTTCAAAATTCTGCCCACTAAAGGGTTAAAAGGGGTAGAAAAGTTTGAAGATTTTTCCTGATTTAGTATCAATGCCAGGCCTAAACCATTAAAGCTACAATTATGAAATTGAAACTGCAGTAGTGTTTTGTGGCAAAACTACCTACCATGAAGAAAAAAATATAATTTTAACCCTTCAAATGCCCAAACCGGGGTTCAAAGTTTGTATGAAATAAAATTTTTTTTTGGTCCGATTAACTTGAAAATTAGTATTTGTATATTAAATAAGAAACAATTAAACACATGTTTCAGCGTTTTTCAAAATTCTGCCCACTAAAGGGTTAAAAGGGGTAGAAAAGTTTGAAGATTTTTCCTGATGTAGTATCAATGCCAGGCCTAAACCATTAAAGCTACAACTATGAAATTGAAACTGCAGTAGTGTTTTGTGGCAAAACTACCTACCATGAAAAAAAGAATATAATTTTAACCCTTCAAATGCCCAAACCTTAGTTACCAAAGTTTGTATGAAATAATTTTTTTTTTGTCCGATTTACTTGAAACTAATTATTTGTATACTAAATCAGAAATAATTAAACACGTGTTTCAGCATTTTTCTCATTTCAGCGAATGAAGGGTTAAAATGGGTGGAAACGTTGAAGATTTTTCCCTGATATAGTAGCAATGCTGGGTCCAAACCATTTAAGTTACAACTTTGAAATTTGAACTACTGTTGCGTTTTATAGCAAAACTACCAACCATGACGAAAAAAGTAACAATGTTAACCCTTGAAATGCCCAAACCGGGGTTAAAAGTTTGTATGAAATACATTTTTTTTGTCTGATATACCTACTTGAAACTAAGTATTCGTATGCTAAATCAGAAATAATCAAACATATGTTTCAGCATTTTTCTCATTTCAGCGAATGAAGGGTTAAAATGGGTGGAAACGTTGAATATTTTTCCCTGATGTAGTAGCAATGCTGGGCCCAACCCATTCAAGTTACAACTTTGAAAAACTACAGTTGCGTTTTATAGCAAAACTACCAACCATGAACAAAAAACTAATAATGTTAACTCTAAAACGGCCAAAACGGGGTTCAAAATTTGTATGAAATTATCATTTTATTGGATTCAGATTAACTTGAAACTAAGTAGTCGTGTATTAAATCAGAAATAATAATTAAACACATGTTTCAGCATCAAAAAGGGTGGAAACATTTTAAGAGTTTTCCTGATTTAGTATCAATAACAATGCCGGAACCATTAAAGCTACAACTATTCAATGAACATTTAACTACAGTTGCGTTTTATAGCAAATCTACTAAGCATGAAGAAAACAATAATAATGATAAACCTAAAACGGCCAAAAAGGTTCAAAGTATGTTTTTTTTTTGTTGGATTCATTTGATCTTTACCAATTTGGTCACACACATACACAACACATACACTTCCACGCTGAAACTGCACGACGGATTTGGATGACTTTTGGAATAGAGATAGCTTACAAAAATACACACTCATGACTCTATTCATGCTAATTTGATAATGGTGAAAGATGTACCCAGGCAACTTCTTATAAGTCTTCGCGGACGAAGTCGCGGGCGAAAAGCTAGTATATGTATAAAATGCACTTGCCACAAGGAGCACGGTATCAAGCGAATTAAGTAAACCGCCACCTCTCGTACACACGACAGCACGTCAGTCTGTACACTTTTGTTGAAAAGCCGCCCATAACGCAACCGCGTAGAGTGCTTACGTGTAAAGGTCGACGTGCTGTCGTGTGTACGACCCATCGCTGCGCATGATTGGTAAATTTTCATAGCGCGCCAATTTGGCTCCGCCCCTTTGAATTTTTTTAAATAAAATTTATGTACTGAACTATTAAATTAGTAACGAATAGTATTATTTGGAGAATTGAACGAAATAATTTTATTTACTCAAAAAAGCTCGTAATGTGGACATTAATTCGACAACCTTCTTTGAGCAAAGTCGGACTTGCGGGCTACTTGGATTAGGCGCCAGAAAAGTTGTATGGAATTTCATTAATGTCGTGTTTTGCGGCCAGAAAAACTGTATGAAAATCCATTAATGTCGAGTTTTGTTTCATAAATAGAACTCAAACATCAGGTGCAAAAAGTATTTATTTAGAATTGGGCTGTATGGGTACTGGCAGTCGACACATTGCACAGAAAAAAAAAGCGCGGCCATATTGTTTTCGACTTTTCACGCGTTGTTCGAAGTGATTTTTTTCTGTGTTTTTGTTGAAAAAGTGAACTCTCAAAGCGACGAATCCTCGGATTTAATGTGTTCAACACCGCCGGACATTCAAAATCAAGCGAAATTAGTAATTGGAAATTTATTGCCACCGAAGTCAAAAGAAAAATACAAGCAAGCTTACCAACAAAAAGTTTGCGGAATGGAAAATCGACAAAAAGTACTTAATCTACGACAAATGGTAAGCTAATTAAATTACTATTCTAATTAATATTTTAATTACTCGCATTGTTTGAGTAAAGCACTATACAAGCCTTGGTCTGCAATGAGTGCGCTTCTGGCCACGCTATGATTGCCTCGAGCTTAGCTTAGCTACGCTCTCGGCCCTCAAGTTTGGTCATCATTGCAGCCCTTGCTGGCCGCGCTAAAAAGGCCTCGACCTTCGGTCTCGGCCTTCATTTCAGCTTGTCCATCAAGGGCTGCAATGCTGACCGCACTGTGAGGGCCTTGAGCTGCGCTACCCTGCGCTCTGTCGCCCATCAAAAGCGCGCCAGAAACGCACTCATTACAGATCGCGGCAGTAATGTACTATTGTAACTACTGTACTGATGACAAAATAACAAATAAAAACAAATCGATTTATTTGAAAGACGATAATCGATTTATTTGATGACAGATCTACTTTTCTGACTACGGAGCTGTTATTTTTGGAATAAACCTATTATTTTGAGAACAAAGTTTTTATTCAATGGATGCACTACGATTATATAGATAAATCTCTTTTTCTACGTACAAATTGACATTAATTTTGTAATTTGTAACTGGCGACACTTTTTATTTTTCTGAGAATGAAAATATTTCGTGGCGATAGATCTATTAATTAGATGACACAAGTTGATGACAAATATAAACTTTTATGACACAAAATATAATTCCCCTTTCTTATTTGTTATCATTGAGATAACAAATAAAAAAAAATACGAAAGTTCATGTTACATAATCTGGGGCAACCCCGGAAAGACGAGTAGCGAAGCTCAAGGGGGCACTACATACTCGTATTTTGACTAAGGTGTAGAGTTTGTGAAGTAAGGGCTTGTTTTTGACAGTGCGAGGTGTATTGTCTCGTCTTGGCAATATTTTTTACATGAATAATTTTTGGTGGGATATTTTGAATCAAAACAGCACTTAACATAAACTAGGATTACGTACCGTCAGTCAACCTGTAATATACACCGTGTAATTTTAGTGGTTTTAAAGCCGAAAGTATTTAGTTGCACTCGTGATTCTGAGCCAAATTCCAAAATTTTACTTCAAAACGAGCGAAAAAAAAAACACTTCCCAATACAAACGGCTATCGCCAATCGACACCATTTGTATGGAGAAGTGAATTTTTTTTTCGCGCGTTTTGGAATGACATTTTGTAATTTGGCTCAGAATCACCAGTGCAACAAAATACCTTCGGCTTTAAAACCACTAAAATTCCACGGTGTATGAGCGATGTAATGAAAGGCTGTCTTCCACTAATGGATCGAGTTACGAGCGCTTATCGGCACAATTGATAGGCTGATTGATAGCGTCATTTAGTAGCGGGTTAGTGGGAGGAAGTGCCATGAAAATGTTACTATAACCCGTGTCATTAAAGAAAACATTTAGGACGGAGTTAAAAACCTAGCGTTGTCTCGCTTTGACTGTATTAATTAGAGCGAGAGGACAAGGGTTTTGAAGTCCATCCTAAATGTTTTCTTTAATGACACGGGTTATACAAGGTGTTACAAAAGATGCTAACTCTTTTTACAGGGTCATGGTACCTAATGATAGGGATCACAACCAAAATACTTTTTTAGGTCTATGACGTTCCGTTGATTTTTAAATAATTAAAATGTAAGCGCTGTGACGGGAGAAAAGTATTTTTAAAATACTGTTTCCATAGAATTTTACTATGTTTTAACAGCCTGAAGCTATTAAAATACAACTAAGCAAACAACCATATTTTTTATTGGAGCTAGATCCAAAAACAAAAAAGTTTTGAAAATTTTACAATTTTGAGGTTATAAAAAAAAAAGTTGTGTTTTTCAACTTTTTTTTTGCTGATTTGTCATTATGTTGACCAGCAGGTTACACCCTGTAAAAAGAGTTAGTATCTTTTGTAACCCGTTGTATTCACATACTTAATACACCGTGACCTTTTAGTTAAAGCCTAAGGTATTTTTTTGCGCTGGTGATTCTGAACCAAACCCCAATATTTCACTCCCAAAATTTAATTACGTAAAGTACGAAAGTATTACTGGTCGAAAAAAAGATTGTTTAATTCGATATGAGCTATTTTCTTGAAAATTTACCTGTTTTGAGGACTAGCAACTAATTTGCGGTATTTTTTCACAGAACAAGCACACTGTATCTCCTGCGCCATACGTAAGTGACCTTGGCAGTCGAACTGCTTTATGAAGTAAACGTATGAAGTAGTGGCCACCCCTGGTATCAGAGTTTTTAGGACTGCTTTTAAGACTTGAGTTGATAGAGAGTTCAGCTATCGTTTTGTCGAAGACTTCTACGTCGTGTCCTCTATCAATACCCATTTCACGAGCCTGCCTACACTCCGCCGACCACTTTGGAAGTCTGTGTATATTGAACAGCTACCAAAGTGCGGACGGACCGCGGACCGCAACAGACCGCCCGTCAATTATAGAATCAATCAGTCGAGTACTGTGTTGCGCTTCATTCAATTACGCAAATGGACGGTGGGGTCTTCTCGTGATGTCCTCTATTTATTTAGTCAAATTGTTGCCTGAATGACAGATACGCCTTTTGGCTTGGACCATGGGAAACAGGTAACATCAGCCTGTTAGCACTGCTGAGTAGAGGCCTTTTCATGCTCACACAACCTTTCACGATCTTGTGCCAGACGCAACCACTGTTTTCTGGCTTCTTGAGCTTCTTGAGCTTAAGCTATATCGTATTGTTTCAACATGGCGTACGAAACCATCTGCTGCCGTCAAGCACAAAGTAAATACCAAAATGTAGTTTCGAGAAAAACGCGTTCAAAGCTTACAGTAAAGAAGGTGTGGTGTTTTTTTTAGGTTACCTAGGATCACGTCTATCAAGCCCAGTTATTTCAGGGAAAAACTAGGCATTTTACCTCTTAAGTTTTAGAAGGTTTTAGTTTATTTCTATGATATCGTTAAGCAGAGGTGTTATTCTGTCAACTATATTAAAATTATCCATGCGTGACAACTAAAATAGGTACATCAATTTGTGTTAAACCTGTGTTTTATTAATACCTATTATCCGTCAAGTTCTTAAGTTCAAGCTCTTTTCAGGTCACATTTCTTTATTATTTTAAGTATAAACAACGTAAGTGTCAAAACATTGAATCACTTGGGACTAGAGCATGGAATACCGGAGCCTTTTCCCAATACCGGTATTCATTCGGTATCAAGATTTTAAATACCGGGATACCGGTTTTTCGGTATTTTTCGGTATTAAATTTTTGTTATATTAAAAAATATTGAACTGTTATAAAATAGACAAATAGAAAATTTAAAATAAGTGAGTTTATTTAATTGAACGATAATATTAATTTATACTAGCTTTTGCCTGCGACTTCGTCCGCGTAGACTTTTTTTTCCGTTATCGACATTACCAGACGAATTTAGTTCGTAATTTATAGTCTATGTTAGTCTGGTTTCTAAGCTATCTCCATTCCTTCAGGCAAATTCGTCCTGCAGTTCTAACGTGAAAACAAATACACACACTCACTCACTCAAAAACTGTCCGCGCACTCGGAGAATAAGTTGCAGAATCAGAATATTCTTTGCTGTACTACAAAAACATTAAAAGGACCTTCCGCAATCCGCATTATTAAATCGTAATGGGCAATTTTCTGACAGCTGATGAGTTGAAGTTCCAAATTTGTAACCGGATGTCGCTGACGAGATATATTTTTTATAAGCCAGTTCGCGCTCGTTGAGATTCGTAGATACGTCCAAATACAATATTTAGGTATTGGTGATGGAGCAAAATGAAAATCCAGGATAATCCATCATTGATGCAATTCAAACCCTCAGAATCCTGATGGAAAAGCACCGCGCCAATAGTGAAGATCTACACCTAGTCTTTATCGATTTAGAAAAGGCTTTCGACAGGGTACCGCGAGAACTAGTTTGGCATGCACTGAGAGCCCAAGGTCTTCCGGAATACTACATCACACTTGTGAAAGATATGTACAACAATATAAGCACAAGAGTCCGGAGCCTAGCGGGAGAGAGTAAACCGTTCGAAGTAAAAGTTGGTGTCCACCAGGGTTCAGCATTGAGCCCTTTTCTATTCAATCTGGTAATGAACCACCTCGCTAAAGATATCCAACCCTCTGCCCTGGTGTCTACTCTATGCTGACGAGGTCGTTCTCATCCGATACAAATGCGGATAAATTGCAAACGACTCTGAACCAGTGGAAAACATCTCTTGAAAATAATGGATTACGAATCAGTAGAAGCAAAACAGAGTACTTAGAATGCGGATTTAGTGGAAATACGAGCTCTATAAACACAATCCGTATCGATGATACACCAATACCAAAGGTATCGGAATTTAAGTACCTGGGTTCATTATTAACGGCCGACGCCACAGTTGACGCAGATGTCACCCACAGAGCAAACACTGCCTGGTTGCGATGGAGAGCCCTTACAGGAATACTATCCGATCCCAAAATATCCGTCAAAACCAAAGGCAAAGTCTACAAAACAGCCTGTAAGACCCGCGATGACGTACGGCAGCGAATGCTGGGCTATAAAGAAGACTCACGAACAAAAACTACATGTGAGCGAAATGAACATGCTGCGATGGTCCGGTGGTGTAACTAGACTCGACAAAGTAAGAAACGAACACATAAGAGGCAGTTTCAAGGTGGCACCCATCACAGAAAAGCTTACGGAAAATCGGTACGGTGGTACGGCCATGTCATGAGAAGAGACGACAATTATGTTGTCAAACGCGCGTTACAAATCCCTGACATCTGGAGAGGCAGAGGACGTCCACTAGCTACCTGGTGGTCCGAGGTCGCAAAGGACTTGGAGCGAGCCCAACTGAGCGAAACGACAACCCAGGACAGAAAAACCTGGAGCAAGAGAACGAGGAGAGCCGACCCCAAATAATGGGAAAAGGCAAAGAAGGAGGTGATGGAGCAAAATGTAGTGTTTCCGGTTCTACCATTCACTCATACAAGAACAATAACAAAGTCGTGCACTTTTTCATGTACCAAAATGGAATGAGGTGAAAGATGAAGTCACAGAGCAATTAAGTGAAAAAGTATTTTCGCTGTAGTAAGCACGAATTTACGTTGTGATGTCGGATCAACGCCATCTGTCACAGCTTTTATAACTATTTTTTGTTTTTTAAAGCTGAAAAGCTGAAAGTTGTCAGAAAATCCCCCATTGAAGCCGTTAACTGGGAGCCTATTTTGGCACCATTGCGTTTCAGGCTAAGGTCCCTGGACTGCAGTCCAAATAAGAAAGTAATCGGTTTTAATTAATAAACAAAAATCGGCGTTTATACTTATAGGTTTTTACAAAAAACGTTTTTTTTTTGTATGTTTCTAAAACCTGTTCACATCACTATTCCGCACGGCGCACTCGCACGTATCGCATGCGCGCGAAATTTTGATATTCCACACTTGTTTCAGAGTTTTATCTGTAATACCGAAAATACCGAAATTCCGGTATTAAGATAATACAATACCGGTTTTTCAAATGTAGATATTTAGTCCGGGATCCCGGTTTTTCGGTATTACCGAAAACCGGTATCCATGCTCTACTTGGGACTGTCCCTACGGCCATTTCCATTGAGGGAATATACAGTCCCCCAATTATATCGGGTAAAAGTACGATTTAAAAAAGAACCGAGTCCATAACGTGTCTATTTCGAGGCGTCAATAAAATGAAACGACTTAACTTCCTTTTTAAAGATAAAATATAATTATGTATTTCTGTTTTCATGACTTCCATTATACAAGGTACCTATTGTTTTGTTAAGTGACACCCGACTCATGGGTGATTAGGTAGGTATTTACACGACACTGAAAAGAAAAAACTATATAAAAAATAAAAATAATTCAGTGTAAAATACCCAAAAATCATTGTGGCCTTCCTTTCTATTATACTATCGCTTGCGGCCGCACTCGCAATATCAGACGCGACATCGCGCGCGCGCTTTGGGAAGGCCGGGGGTGTCCGCACGTCACGGTTATTATAGACAAAATTTAACAAAGTAATTTGTGAATAATGAAATAGTTAAAAAAACTTATTTTTGGTTTTAATCTTTATCAATCTTTATCGTATAGCGGTAATGCTATACTACAAACAGCAAACCAGGCTAGGTCGACTAAGCTGTCAAGATAGTATGGACAAGCCTAAGTAGTCCATCTTTTTCTATGTTTGACGAAGCATGTGGTGGATTCATTCTGTATAATTTTAGTCCGCCTTCGCCGACGTGTTTTGACTGTGGTGACGGTCAAACGGGCAAAACTGGTTCAAAACTCCAACTCGCTAACCAAAAGGCTTCTTAATTGTATTCGAATTGGGTCTCGCGGTTAGTTTCAAAGGCTTCTTCTTATTATTCTTCAAGTGCCGTCTTCTAAGCGGTTCGACCGTCTCGCCCTTCAAAGGTTTGAAATTAAACAAAAAGCTCAGCTAGGGGTACACAAGTTTATTTCACTGCGTAAAGCGAGATGCCGCTACCTGCCGGCGTATTACGTAAAAAAAGTTGCTCAAAAAGTTGCCGATTGGTGTCATGGAATAATAATTCATTGCGATTCCGTAAGGAAAAATACTAGAGTGGAAACTGATTAGTGATGTTAAAATAATTTCGATATTTTACTATGACATTTGTCTATGAACGTATAATTTAATTCGTTCACTTTCTTCTGGGACGCGAGCTAATTTGGTGAATACGCAGCATTATTTTGTCTATGGTTAGTCTTGCTGTCAATCAAGTGTCAATAATATATTTTGCGTCTCGTGCTTCTGAATACCTCGCTACGCTCAGGTTTCTTTTTTTGAACCACTCGCTACGCTCGTGGCTCACTTTTAGAAACCTTCGGTTTTCAATACAAGCACTCGCCGCTAACAATAATTTTGCATTCTTGCATAACAAATAACTATTGTTAGAGTTTTTGGGGTTTGTTTGATAGAGGGATAAAACTTTTTTGTGACTTTATGCTCCCCTAGATAGATAGAGATAGATAGAGAACTCTTTATTGCACATCAGAAAGAATATTACAGATCACTTTTACAACAAAATTTAGTACAAATGGCGGCCTTATAGCTAAAACCTATCTCTTCCAGACAACCTTGGGATTGACAGGATTGGATGCGGAAATAAATTAGCAAGGAATATAAGGCGTATTCCCTAGCAGGGAATACATAAATCTAAGTTGCTATTATAGCTATGCTGTAGGTATATTTTGGGTACCATTTCTTTCGTTCCTTGCTAACTGTAAAGTCGTAACCGGTGGCTTAGTTCGCTTCACTTGACCAAGACTTTATTCGAGGCTAGCCTGAAAAAACTGAGATTTGTATACACCGTGGAATTTTAGTGGTTTTAAAGCCAAAGGTATTTAGTTGCACTAGTGATTCTGAGCCAAAATCAAAAATTTTTCTGCAAAACGAGCGAAAAACAAAACACTTCCCAATAAACGGCTATCGCCAATCGACACCATTTGTATGGAGAAGTGAATTTTTTTTTCGCGCGTTTTGGAATGAAATTATGTAATTTGGCTCAGAATCACTAGTGCAACAAAATACCTTCGGCTTTAAAACCACTAAAATTGCACGGAGTAGATACTGCTGCATTTGAATGATGGTCACTTCACCCATGCAATGTGAGTAGGGGTGCCACCAGACGCATTATACTAGTAGTTAGCCCCGAACTGTGAACTCGTGAATACAGTTACAGATGTGTAACTTTTTGCTAACACCATATGCGCAGGCGCACGCGCTTTGCATGTAAACTGTACAACCGTACTAAGCCCTCGACAACCCCTCGTCCGATTTAGCTTATTTTACGGACGGCGGGCGCCATCTTGTGTGATAGTTTGCACTAATCTACACCACCAAACGCGTTAATCTTTGCAAACGAAATAAAGTCCCCTAGAACGGGTTAGCGCTTTAGAAAATACAAAAAGTGTTTAATCATATCGTTGAAGGAACAGTTAATCAATTTCCATTGCAAACAACATCAATTAATCCTCTATTTACAGTGCATTTCCATTTTCCTCTACTGCATTAATTACACCACTTTCTACTTGATGCAATTCATAATATAGTTGTGCATTGTTATTTGTAAATAGGAGGCATGGGTCTATTCAGACGGATAGCTGGCAATCTGATACTAGTTAAATGCTACCTACTAATGGCACGCTAATTAGCAAAAAGTTACACCTCGCGAGTTCACAGTTCGGAGCGAACTACCTAGTGTCAAAAAGTTTTGTATCATTGGTAATTATCGCACGTGCGTCTTGGTGAGTGAGTGCAGTAATTAAATTCAATCTCAGTGGCAGACCTTTGCCTCTTCCCATCTCGCGCTTCTTCGTCCTACCGCTAAAGTCCATTCTACACTAGGGTAACGTGGAACGTCGGATTTCAGTTACACTTTCCGGGCACGTTCCGAATTGCCAAAGCGCCATTCAGGTTATTGCAGCGAAGACTGAGACGTGTTCACATTAACAGAACTCAAGAAAGGCTTGTTTAAAAAGTTATTTGCTTGGAAGAATAAGAAATAAGTGTTCGGTAATCTTCTGGTAAACTTAAGCTTTTGAGTGTTATTACTTTGTATCTTTTCACCCGACTGCAAAAGCCCAAAGCGAGGGTTATGTTTATTATCGCGAACATTGTCAAATACAGGCAACTTATAAGCAAAAATTTCAACCCGCAATGTACCTAGTCTGGGTAATTCTACGGCAGAGCCATTCCCGTGGCATTTTTTATTTAAGGGTTTTCAGATTTGATGTTCTCACATTACTTTAGAACACATTAGTAACAATTTTATAATCATGTAACAATAAAATTGTTACTAATGTGTTCTAAAGTAATGTGAGAACATCAAATTATCTGAAAACCCTTAAATAAAAAATGCCACGGGAATTGCATAATGCAGCTCTGCCGTAGAATTACCCTTCTACACGCGGCTTCGACTGCGGGGCGGGGCGCGTGGTGGTAGCCCACTCTAAATATAAAAATTCGTGTAAAATGTTCGACTAACGCCCATTGTAAGCGCGCCCTAGCCCCATATGTGGTTGCAATTAATTCGAGTTGCCAACTCAATTTGCGGCGCAACGTCGGGACTTATTTAGCGCTAACTTCCAGCGCACACACTTATTGGTTCCATAACTCACTTACCGAGAGTGCGGTCGCGGCCGCTGGGAGCTTGGCGGCCCAACCAACCTTAGGGTCCTTGCTTGAGATCATGTCCCTGAGTGGTTTTTCTATAGCAATCACCTTAAAGGCTGCTGTACACGGGTAGAGTAAATAGTAGAGTCAACTAGCATACTACTTCACCAGATCCAAGTACCAATTTAAGTAGAGTAACTGTTAACACGTAAATTTTAATTTTGTCGGTTTGTCGGTAGAGTTGTCACTAGGTAAGAAGCACTAGAACAATGAACGTCACTAATCGAGAAATTAGTGTTGCGTGTTGTAAACGTGTTTGAACTAGTTACTCTACTAACCGTTTAAATGGGTCGAGTATTCGGTAGAGTAGAGTGAACGCTGGAGTGGGGGAAGGAAAATGGTAGAGTAGCTTGCCCGCGTTGCTAGTTACTCTACTCTACCTTTCAGTACTCTACTCTACCAATGCTGTTTACATTGGTATACCTTAGTTAGTAGGATAGTTAGTACTCTACCGCTCTACTCTACCGTTTACTCTACCCGTGTACAGCAGCCTTTAGTGCATACTGGGTCAGTGACCCTTTTGGACACCTCAGTGTACGCCGTCACGCGAACCATAGGTAGGTACCCTAATAGGTTTGTCTGTTATATTTCAAGTTATTGCGTAGGTACCAGTCTCAATTATTGTATCTATGAGTGTGTTGTGGTGTTTAAATAAATGATTATTCTATTCTATTCTATTAGGGTAATTTAAAAAATATATAAGTAAAGAAATCTCGGTACCCCCTTGACCGATTTGGCTCACGTTCAAACTTAAAAAAATATTTGGACTCATCATTTTCAAATTTCATGACGATCCGATCAACGATACTCAAGTTATCGTCGAACGAACATTCATACATACATACAATACACAAACATACAAGCGCCGGCGCCGGATTATTTATACGTATGTATGTATGTATGTATGAATGTTCGTTCGACGATAACTTGAGTAAATGTAGTCGGATTGTCATGAAATTTGGTAGGCGGGTAAATGAGGCAAAGATAATTTTTAAGTTCGAACATGAGCCAAATCGGTCGAGGGATTACTGAGATAGAGGGTCACGAGTTCAAAGTTCGAACCACTAGTCTAAGCTATTAAGTTTTGTAAAGTTTGTCTTTTCAGATTTATTCTATCCGTCAAAGTGTATAAAAATCTCAAAGTTGCACCAAAATAAAAATTAAAAAACCAGCCGAGGGCGAGTCGGACCCAACGGTAAAAAAATCATGTTTGTTGTATGATGGCACACCCTTAAATATTTATTTTATTCTGTACTAGCTTTTGCCCGCGACTTCGTCCGCGCAGACTTCGTTTTTTTCCTGTTATCACAATAAAACATAGCCTATAGCACTCCGCAATATCGTAGCTTCTCATTATTGAAGGAATTTTTATAATCGGATGAGCAGTTTTATAGATTACCCCCTACATACGTACATACTTACAAACTTTTCCTCTTTATAATATTAGTGTTGATAGCTAGTGCCCACGACTTCATTCACGTGGCTAAAAGAAAAAGGATAAACGTGGTTATTTTGCAAATTGTACCTAGCATATTTTTTACCACCTAGTAGGTATGATGTACTTAAAACACACCCCCTGCACTATCAAAGCGTTGGCCCGAGATTTCGCTCCCGTGGACCACGCGTTGTTATCTGCTTCCAAACTGAACGGAGCAAAGATGCAGATACCTACTGTTATAGGCGTCTAAGGCCCGGTTTCTGAGTTGAGAATTTGGCTAAGCAAGTGGATAAGTATCGTCCTGTCTCTGCAGATTTCTCTCATAAGAGCGTGACAGAGCGATACGTAAGTATGTGCTTAGTAAAATTCTCAACTCAGAAACCGGGCCTAACTGATTTAACGCGGGTTACCTACATTTCAAGAAACACTCAAAGATTATCTTTTCTTTTTAGCCCTATTCTATTATTTTGAGTCCGCTAATCTGCTACTCCTTATTGCAAACTTTCAGTCTGGGTTGTCTCTGTTCAGTTGGTCTCGCCCCAAGTCTTCGTGCCTTTGTGGCCTTTGTGGTCGTTGTGGACACTGCCTCTACCGATGTTAGAGAGCCCTAATGCGTAGTTTGATACCCAAGTACATCTCGTTTGCTTCCGCTGTTTGGTGATTTATCAGCATTCGCTGCAGTACGTCACAGGTCTCAACATCTCTCTGGCATTCAATAAAACTGTAAAAGATCTCCAACAGAGCTAGTTAACGTCACCTACTCGTATTATAGGCACAAAGTTACTTAACAGAGAAAAACTTTAAGAAATTTTATTTTATTTTTTATTTTGCATCATACCATTTCAAAGAGAACGATCATAATAATTGGGTTCTGACACCAGAAAATATGAGATAATATCAGGAGATACTTAAACATATTATTTCTATCACATTGAATAGTGTTTTTTTCTATGAGCTGCTCTTCTGAAACACCCAACGCGCCTTCTTAGCATCTACGATACCATAGTCTGAAACAACCGTTTTGAATCGACGGTCTTATTCTTCTTTCGTGTTGAAAGTGTCACACACACACGTCGCGCTGGGGTCGCCTCCAGGAAATCCGATAAGCTGCACTGTGGAGCATCAGGACAGGTATGACGACGCGAAGTTGTCGGTATGGTTTAAGATTGGCAAAAAACACTTCTTCTGGCTCTAATTCTCACATAATTATCTTTTTATGCGGGCAACACCACCACGCAGGTGGTTCAGGGATTTTCACATGCTCCAATCTTCTCGTCAGTCTGAAGTATGTGGAAAGCCTATCAGAGTTGTCAACAATGAATAGGCGACTATGATATTATGTAAAAGTGCACCTGTCCAGTGTCCAGTCCTAGGTACTTACTTAATGGAAATAAAGCGATCATGGTACTAATGTTACACCATCAATGGCTGATGTTATGCGCTTATGGTCGCTCTGGACTCTACACTTGCACAGTACTCACAGCAGATTTTTTGGTCAGAACATCGTACCTATCTTTATTTTTCTTCGAGGTCTGGTGCATCCTATTCTTCCCTGAATAACCAGCCATCAGCAATGCACTCAACGGACGTCCCATCTCGTCTGGCCAAAAGATCTCAGGATGCAACCGCAACTTTGTACAGAGCTTTGATAAAACTGCTGGATGCAGAGTTTTTAAAGTAAGGATTTATTGGCTCTTTCAGATTGTAAGTAGCTATCACTGAACTTATGTTTTTTGCCCGTTTTGAGTAATTAAACTTGTAGATTTTTCCTTTATTGATTTGTTGATATACCATTTTTGTGACAGTGACGGATGACAGCGATAATTAAAAACAACTTCTTCACTGTTGTTCATCGTTTGAGTTTTGCGGCACATTTAGGCCTGTTTGGTGCATTAAAATTCACCGTTGTTCAGTTTTCGATGGATTTACGAAACTAAATAGCTCAACGCTACGTGATGACAGAGGGTCTTTGGTAAATGGTTGTGTCGTTCACTTTTATACAAATAGCCACTATAAGATAATCTTTGTGTGTTTATTTTGCTCCTAAGCACCAAAGCGTGATAATATGTAGCCTATATGTTATTCTGATGTCTCAGCTATCTACATTCCAAATTTCATCCAAATCCGTCCAGCGGATTCAGCGTTATAAGGTAACAAACACACTCACTCACTCACTCACTCACAAACTTTCGCATTTATAATATAAGTAGGAAGTAGGATAGGATTTTATTATTTTTTGTTAGAGCAGCAACAGAAATACATCATCATGGTTCATGAGATACAGCCTGGTGACAGACGGACAGCGGAGTTTTAGAAATAGGGTACTTTACCCTTTGGGTACTGAACCCTAAAAACTGATAAACAATGAGTTGCGCAATCAACGGATGCAATGCAAAAATGCAATGGGTCGGTGTTTGTAAACGTTCTTCCATTTAAATTGTGTTGTGTGGGCGATAATCCTTACGTCGGAGCTGATGGCACATTCCAATCCACACATCCCGTGTCTGTGAGGTGCAATAATAGGTACAGTCGGCCACACGCTAGGATACCCCTTTTTGTTCGATTGGCGCCCTTATGCCGCGCGCGGTAAGAGCTGCCATGGGATATCTGTGACTGTGGCCGACCGTACCTACCCGGAAAACAGTGGAATCCTAGGGAAAGTTACAAACTGGCTTTAACCTAAGGGTGGTATTAATAGTCGTCTGAGATCACCTACTTGAGCTCGATCTCAAGTAGGTGAACTCAGAAAAGTAAAATGATAATGACAAGCCTTGGCTAATGTCAAACTTGAGTAGCTGTCAGCATATTCATATACACTATCTTGAGCTTGACATTGATATTAGCCAAGGCTTGACATTAGCATAATTTGACTTTTCTAAGACCACCTATTTGAGTTAGATCTTGGGACGACGACTAGATATTTATGACTCCGTCGACTTTACCATCACAAAGGCTGTGACTCCACTCGGTGCAGCGACCAAAAAATGGATGAGTAAATGAAACGCCACGAAGACGAAAAAAATACACAACAGAAAATCTGGGGGCACGGCAGTGCCCCGCCAGGTCGAGTGCGAAGCAAACACTGCCGTACCATCCTTTACTGGAACCATTTCGCCGCATTTTCAGGCCCCTATTTGAGAACCTCTGGATAAGACCAGAACGCAGAAATTTTCGTCATCTAGTAAGCTATATAATCACATACTTAAAATGCAAAATTTCAAGTCTGTAGGTCATTTAGTTCCGAAGTTAAGCGAAAGCAAAGTTTCGCATTTATGACACACACTCACTCACTCACTCACTCATGATCATCATAATAGAACTAGTACTTCCCATAAACTCAGAGAGCTGAAATTTGGTACAGAGTTAGGGTTTAATGGCCACATAAAGAGAAAATTATAAAAACTAGGATAATCGAAGATCTGGAGTACCTGGTGACCCTGATTAGAAAACACAAGAGCCCTAATAGAACTAGTACTTTCCATAAACTCAGAGAGCTGAAATTTGGTACAGAGTTAGGGTTTAATGGCCACATAAAGGGAAAACTATAAAAACTAGGATAATCGAAGATCTGGAGTACCTGGTGACCCTGATTAGAAAACACAAGAGCCCTAATAGAACTAGTACTTCCCATAAACTCAGAGAGCTGAAATTTGGTACAGAGTTAGGGTTTAATAGCCACATAAAGGGAAAACTATAAAAACTAGGATAATCGAAGATCTGGAGTACCTGGTGACCCTGATTAGAAAACACAAGAGCCCTAATAGAACTAGTACTTCCCATAAACTCAGAGAGCTGAAAGTTGGTACAGAGTTAGGGTTTAATGACCACATAAAGGGAAAACTATAAAAACTGGGATAATCGAAGATCTGGAGTACCTGGTGACACTGATTAGAAAACACAAGAGCCCAACCAAACTATTATAGATCGACATATACCGCCCTTACAAAAAATATTCAACTTGGTGGGCCGCTTCATTTAATGTCAAAAATCGAAGGTCTGAAGTATCTGATGAAGAACCCTCAGCTGGTCTCATCTGTATAAGAGATTATGGTAATGCCCCCTTCTACTATTGGTACATAAAAATATCGACTGTCATTGCAGAAATCCAGCGTAGTGGGACACATCTTCTAATTTAATCTAGCCTATAGCGTCCTTCTGGTGGGCGAATGCCTCCCCTTCTGCTTACAATTTAACAAGAAGAAATAGTCGAACGATTACCTTTAATCTACTCGAACATTACACAAATTAAAAAAAACTGTTTCCAATAAGAAAATCTAATGAAATAAATCAATATGCCCACGTTTCTACAAAAAGAAGTGAAATCCTACCAAAAACATTGTGTAAAAAACTAGCCAGGTCTCGATGGAGCTGCTTGTTTATCTCTAAAAAGTAATGAATTCTAGACAAATTCGTGCCAAGTCTAAGGTTCCTTACTGCGATTTCTTTAGTATTATAGTTAATGTTGTGTGACTTGGCCGTTGAAGGGTATACAAGGGTACAAAACCAGGTGCTCCATGACACCATTGCACCAATCTGACGCCAGAACCGATTGTGTACCCTTCAACGGCCAAGTCACACAACATTAACTATAATACTAAAGAAATCGCAGTAAGGAACCTTAGACTTGGCACGACTTTGTCTAGATTTCATTACTTTTTAGAGATAAACAAGCAGCTCCATCGAGACCTGGCTAGTTTTTTACAGAATGTTTTTGGTGGGATAAATCTTTCTGTAAAAATGAATGAGAGTATACAGGGTGTTCAAAGACCGCCAACAAAGCGGAAACCCACATATTATAGTCATCTTCATACTGAACAGTTTTTCCCAAGGATCTAGGCCTGGAAAATCAACGGTTTCCGAGATAATGAGGTTCAAAGTCGGACATTTCAAATATTTTTTTTTGCATAAATCTGCTCAGGATAAGTATTTAACATTTCTTCTCAAGAAGCCATATCAAAATTTTGAATATTTCTTGCATAAAACGACGTTAAAATTGCAACCCGCAATGTATTCTAAACATTGGCACCTTGAGCGTAAGTTACATAAGTTTAGGTCAACGCTTGTGCAATATGACTTCTCTGCGTTACACTTCCATTGCGTGATACAATATTTTTCAAAATAATAACCTAAAAAACCAAAATCATTTCCCAGCAAAAAATGATCGAATAAGTACCTACTTTGTTTTGGTGTCTACATAGTATGCATACCTTTCGGGTCTGTCGGCGGTCTTTTAACACCCTGTAGAGCGATACTGAGGACGATTGAATGCACAAAAGGAAAGATTTTGGGCCATTTCTTATGTCATGGTCACGATCAAAATACCTAACTAGTGGTTCGCCCCGAACTACGAACTCGCGACCCCATATCTCAGCAACCCCTCGACCGATTTGGCTCATGTTCGAACTTAAAAATTCTCTTTGCCTCATTTACCCGCCTACCAAATTTCATGACGATCCGACTAAATTTACTCAAGTTATCGTCGAACGAACAATCATACATACAAACATACAAACATACAAACATACAAACATACATACATACATACAAACGCCGGATTGTTCCAGTAGACTCGGAGAACTTCGCTCGCTTCGCTCGCTCGTTCAACTAACCTAATAGAGTTTGAAGGAAAGACGGAAGAAAAGAGAGATAAATGAACAGGAACGGAAAAGCTATTTAGACCAAATTAAAGAGCAGATGGATAATTATGTTAACGTAGGTACGGTCAGCCACATTCACAGATACCCCATGGCAGCTCTTACCGCGCGCGGCATAAGGTCGCCAATCGAACACAAAGGGGTATCCTAGCGTGTGGCCGACTGTACATACCGGGCTGTGAAAAAGCTGAGGGCAGCAAACGAGCAAACGGAAAAACTCGTGCAAGTAATTATGTCGTATTCGACATTCTGCGAAGAACAGAAGAGATATGCCCAGCAGCCCACTTAAAAAAAAAATGTTTCGTGGTCGACAAACCAGTGGCACTGCCCAAAAATGACGAGAACACATAATCGGCTGAAATATTGTTGTCTGTTGTTGCCAATAATGAAAATAATACAATTTAATTGTCGTTAAACAAAAATAGCTGAACAAAAATCGCTCAGTTTAGCTTTAAAATTTAAAAAACCTGTGATAAAATGGGCTTTCCCGCCACGCTGCTATTGTTGGGCTTTAAACTCTGATTGATATTGCGGGCCAGAGAAATAAATATTGACTGAGCTAAAGGCTCCACACTGCGCGCTTTTATCGGTCGATAATATCATATGCGTTATTGCGATATCTGTTTTCAATACATTTTGTATCAGGACGGCCATGGAGTTACAAACTGCTGCGATAATAACGCCGCAATGGAAGTAGGACGTTGCGTTTCTCCATGCTACGATATTCTGATATCAGTTCTAGAATGTTTTGTATCAGGACGCAAACGACCGTACACACACCTGCGATCATATCGGAGTATCGCAGGACGGAGAAACGCAACGTCCTACTTCCATTTTTAAATATGCCATATAGCGAAAGAACACACAAATATGTGCTGACTTGTTGGCGTAAGAAATATCGGACGATAAAAACGCGCCTGTGTGGGGGGAGCCTTAAACCCTGCCAACTCTAATATTGAAACAGCAAACACGTTCTCAAATGAAAATCTCATTGCATCAACCTGATACTGATGGCAGACCACGTTTAACCGCGAACAAACAGCGAACTCGCTAACTTAGGAGCAGAACTTAAAGGCAAACAGAAAACTGTGCAACTTTTCAGCTAGTTGCGGTAAGTAGGTGGTCTGGCAACTGCCGTGGATGGAACTAGCTGATAGACTACAAAGTTTGCAAACCCGTGGCGAACAGATTGTAAGTTCTATGAATTCGAGGGGTTCAACAAAGGTAGCGGGGCGGGAAGGACAAATTTTAACATTTTTTTTTAATAGCTTAAATGAGATAATACTAGTGGTTCTCCCCGAACTATGAACTCGCGAGCCCATATCTCAGCAACCCCTCGATCTATTTGGCTCATGTTCGAACTTAAAGAATTTTTACCTCATTTACCTGCCTACCAAATTTCATGACGATCCGACTAAATTTACTCAAGTTATCGTCGAACGAACATTCATACATACAAACATACAAACATACGTACATACAAACATACAAACTCCGGATTGTTCCAGTACTCGGAGAACTTCGCTCGTCGACCTGACACGGAGAATTTCGCTCGCTCGTTCAATTATAAAGATTTTTATAAGGTTAAAAAATTCGCTCGGGACAGGACTTGAACCCGCAACCTCTTGCATACCATGCAGGGAATATGTTCCCCAGCACGGGTTAGTGCTTTAGAAATACAAAAAGTGAGATACCTATTATTGTTCAGGGATTTTTGTTTCACGACATTAAAATATTATTCTTTTCATTATTCTCAACAAAAAAAAAGGATTTGGAATCTTCGTAATGAGATGATTTATACAGCGTCCAGTGGCACCTTCACTCACACTACAGGGTGCACTCTAAGTCGATAGCGAAACTTTAAGCAGGCTGTCTACTGATGAACTCAAACAACTTGTACTACGTGGCGAAAAAAAAGGGGCGAAAAAAAATCATTTGGCGCAGTACTGAGTCGACCTTTTGTATGGAACAGCAGATTTTTTTTTGCTCCATTTTTTTCGCCACCTGCTACAAGTTGTTCGTATTGATCAGTAGACAGCCTACTTAAAGTTCCGCTATCGAATTAGAGTGCACCCTGTAGATGGGTGAAGAGACCACTCGGCGCTGCAGTGCCTGGGTCATTGTTCTCCATCCTGCCAGGTTAGTCGGCCTAGCCCACAGGAAACATAAGGTCAATACGTGCGGAGCCCATCTATTATAACACTAAGGCGCGGGTTTCCTCGCGATGTTTTCCTTCACGGTTAGCGAGTGATATTGCTATTACAATTTACAAATGCACGTAATTTTGAAAATAAACAAAGTCATAGGTACGGTACATGCCCGCACCGGGAATGAAATTAAAATTAATGAAAATTAAAAAGCATTTAATTACACCAGTAAAATATCTGTAACATTATGTGGTAGGAAGGTAATGAATCAGGTTCGGTATTTTGCAGCACCCTGTATAAATAATGCACCTTTATTGCAACTGCAATTTGCGAACAACGACCGATGATTTATTAATATTGAGTAGATGAGTAGATTGCATCGGTGGTAGTGTAAAACACAATTTGGCTAGCGTCCATGAGAATATATCGGCTAGATAGTTATATCGTGAATGTTACCCATTGTGCAATAATCGTAAACGCCACCACAATGAGCAAAGAACAAAAATTATTCCAAGTAGTTCATAGTTTTTTTTTAAACTGAAACTTTTGTGGCTGATACCCTTGCAGCACATTTTTCTTTTAAATCACGGTTTTACTATTTTGTCGGTGTAGTCGACTAGTTTCGGTTCTCATTCGGAGACCTTAATCATGGAGATGAATCAATGCAGTTCATAGATGGCGTTTACAGGCGTGGCCATAGAAGAACCGGAATACGGCCGTCAAACGCTTAGCACAGATTAATTTGGACAGCCATATTCTGGTTTTCTATGGCCACGCCTGTAGGCGTCATCTATAAAATGCTTCGTGAATTTGTGCTGAAAACGGCTTAGTAGGCACCGAATGGTTCTGTAAAACTAAGGCCGGCCACATACAGATGGAATTCTGGACGGAAAAAATCGAATAGTGATTCCGAACGCAGTGACTGCATACAAGTCTATGGACTCGTACCAAACACATACGGTTTTTTCCGTCCGAAATTTTCATAGATTTGTATGCAGATGCTGCGTTCGGAATCCCCATTCGTTTTTCCGTTACGGAAAAATCCGTCTGGGATTGCTCTACTGTGATTAAAAAAGTTATGTTTTTTTTCATTGGCGACGCTAGTGGCATAGGTACCTTTCTTTTAACTAGAATTTTCTGAAATTCTAGTTAAAAGATATATTTTTTTATTTTCTCCTCTTCAAGCTACTCAGTTTGGTGTTTAATTCAACTTCTAGGCATCCTTTTTATCTACAACAGACTTTTTTCCCCAAAAAAGGTCTTCCTATCTAGGAAATTTGTAGCTTGAACGTGCTTAACCCTGTAGGTCCGGAAAATATCGGTTAGGAACTAAATGGGTGGAATGATAAACTTTACGATAAGTTGCCCTTTTTTCGCTTACATACGAAGTATCTATTGGTGGGTTTACTGCGCACAAAGATAAACCAGCAGTAAGATTTAGGTTCCAATAAGTTTGATGAAATCCTTCACAAAGTTATAAAAAATTTGTTGATATGGTCCAGCGAGCGAGCGAAGCGAGTTATGTTCTCCGAGTCAACTGGAAAACTCCGGCGTTTGTATGTACGAGTATGAAAACTTGAGTAAATTTGGTCGGATCGGGGTGTTTGGTAGGTGGGTGCACTTAAAATATATTTAAGTTCGAACATGAGCCAAATCGGTCGCGGGGTTGCCGAGATAATATGGGGTTGTGAGTTCACAGTTCGGGGTGATCCACTAGTAGGTAAAATACAAAATCGAAACATTGAGAATAGAAACAAAACAAGGGTCTGTTGAGATTGTAACCCCAAGGTGATCACATCTTGGAGTGTTAATCGGACCGCATGGTCGAAGTTGCCAAGGGTCAGATTGGGGTAAATATCCAACCCAGAAGGTTAACTAGGTACAGTCGGCCACACGCTAAGATAGTCCTTTTTGTTCGACTGGTGCTCTTATGCCGCGCGCGGTATAACTGCCATGGGGTATGTAACTGTGGCCGACCGTACCAAGCGATGATACACTCATTCAGAAACACACCACACGGATTTTGTCATTAACTAGCTTTGCGCCTGCGGCTTCGTCCCCGCTGACTAAGATAGAAGGTGGCAGCTCTAATTTTCCCCCGCTATCAACGTCAGTCAGGGAAAAAGCTAGCATAGCAATAAGTAAAAAAAAAACCGTGCTTTGGCAGCGTTTTACCAACTTAGGGATGAAATTTCGAAAAAAATGTGTTGAATTTTGATTTTGCTGTAGTTTCAAATCAGTTGTGAACAAAAAATAAATATTTCCCAATAAATCTTGGCATTCCCTGCCACCCTCTTAGTGGTGGAATTTCGAAAATTCCTTTCTTAGTAGATATCTACTCTTCATAGAACACACCCTGAAATTATATCTCTAAGGCCCGTAAGATCAATCACAGATTAAACTCAGACCATAGATTAAAACTCGCATTTTGTATGAAAATTAATCGACAGATAGGGTTCAAACTGGCCTTTTTGGTTTAAACTGGGATTGATCTTACGGGCCTAAGACCAGCGGTTTAGGCTGAGCATTGATATCTCAGTCAGTCAGGACATTGAGTTTTTTGCGTATAAATAGATGATTATAGTATAGAGTGTCTCATTGATGGCGCTAGTTTGACATAGAGTAGCCCATACTAGGCTAACCACCTGTGATGTGTATTTAGCGGCACAGGCGTGTCTTTCCGACCGCAGCACGGATTGCTGGCGGTTGGGCCCGACGCGTATGTACAAAGTGAAGACGCAGACGGCCCCATTTGGGGCATTTGTCGAACTGGGGCGTGATTGTTTACTTGAATATCTATTACTTTAGGACCATTCCATTTTCCCCCACCAAAGTTGCCCCACTGGTACGGTAAAATGGAATAATTCGGAAGGCAAAGTTTTTTGTTCGAAAGTCCGTTATTGGCTTAATCTTATCTTTAGACAATATTGAGAAACTAATTTCAATATTTTTTATTTTGGTCCAGTAGTTTTGTTTATATGCGCTAAAATGTTTTGTTCGTATGACCGCATTGACCGCCAACAGTTTGCAGACCGTCGCGTGACGTCATAAAACCGTATCTTTGAAACGTTGTAAAATCCAAACTACTGAACCAAAATAAAAAATATTGAAATTAGTTTCTCAATATTGTCTAAAGATAAGATTAAGCCAATAACGGACTTTCGAACAAAAAACTTTGCCTTCCGAATTGTATGTGTGATTTCATTTTTCTCTACCAGCGGGGCAACTCTGGTGGGGGAAAATGGAATGGTCCTCACTTTACGGGCTTGCACCGTACATAACTTGCGTGTTGTTGGCATTGATCAATATCAACCTCAACAACTTAACTCGACAGGTAGGCTCTAGCCACTCAACTTGCAAATAAAGTAGAGACGGCTCTAGCCGCCCACCCAAACCACTACAAACTTGAAAAAGGTGTTCTAGCACCCGGTGGTAGCTACCACATCCAAAATTTTTGTTTGCTCTATGACGTTCTGATGATTTTTAAATTAATAAAATGTAAGCGCTGTGACGGGAGAAAAGTAAGAAAAGTAAATATGGTTGTAATTGATTTTCACAATGTTTTATCAACTTAAAACTGTATAATTTAATTTTGAGGTTATAAAATAGTGTTTTAATCAACTTTTTTACAGAAATGTCATTCTGTTGACCAGTGGGTCACACCCTGCAAAAAGAGTTAGGATCTTTTGTAACACGTTGTAGAAAGGTGTTACTGGGGTCGGTCGTCAATAAAAGTTCTCATCAATAAAAGCAACTTTTATAACGGGACTAACTGCAAAATCTCGAAAAAAACATCAACTGCCAAAAATATCACATTTAAAGCAGTAACACAGTAATGGTTGGAGAAACGCGCCTACAGAATCGAACAAAGAGGCATTGAGAGAGCTATACTCGGAATTGCACTCCACGACTGAAATAGAAATGAACGGATTCTACGAAAAACCTAGTTAGAGATCATAGATCGTAGTCAGAAGGTATTGTCTTATGATTGCAGCCCCTATGGTGCTTATTCCTGATTTTTCGCCAGCTCCTTTAAAGGCTCCTATCACACAGGTGCGTTTTATCGGTCGGTAAGATCGGATGCGTTCTAGCGATATCTGTTTTCAGTACATTTTGAATTAGGAATGCCATTGCGTTCTTACCGCAGCAGTGTGTAACTCCATGGCGATCCTAATACAAAATGTACTGGAAACAGATATCGCAATAACGCAAACGCAATAACGCAAATGCAAAAACGCGCCTGTGTGGGGGAGTTTTAACTCCATGTCAATGGATATCGCAATAACGCATCCGATCTTACCGACCCATAAAACGCTCCTGTGTGGCCTTTAATGTACAGTCGGCCACAGTCTCAGATACCCCTTTTTGGTCGATTGGCGCCCTTATGCCGCGCGCGGTAAGAGCTGCCATGGGGTATCTGAGATTGTGGCCGACCGTAGTATTTTCATCTACCTAATGAGATCATTTATACAGCGTCCAGTAGAAGCATTTTCACTCACACTAGATGGGTGAAGTGACCACTTGGTCGCTGCAGAGCCTGGAACATTGTTTAGAATTTAGATGTATTAGGTTTGCCCAGCACCTATACCAGTTATGTATGGCAGTTTAGTCAGCCAGGTCAGTGTCAGGTAAGACAAAGTCAATACTGTGATAACAAATAAATGCTTTTACTACTACTACTAAGTGCAGAGCCAAAAAAGGATGGATTTTCCACGATGTTTTACTTCATCGTTAGCGAGTCGTATTGCTACTACTTTAATACATATAGCTCCAAATTTTACTACCTGCAGCTCCTAATTTTATGGCAACATTTTTTTTTTCTTTTTTTCTGTTATATCATAAGTCCTGTAACGAACAAGATGTCTTATTTACAATCAATATTATCGATAATAAAATTCCTCTTATCGTTCTAATGACTAGAATCTATCTCAAAGCACACCCACCTAATGATGCTAATTCCTGATATCTCGCAAGCCCACGTAATGTAGCAGACAGCAGGAAAATGTCAAATGTCTTTTCGCTTCAAAAGAAAACTCATTAAGAGGGTCGTAAATTAATTTGGCGAAGACTAATGTTTTTAGTCGTCTTCTCTCCACCGAGGCACTTAGCATTTTCAGACTTTTAATTATTAAGGGCTATCCGAGAACCGACAAAGAAAAGAAAACAATGTTTTTTTTTCAACTCACCAAAAAGCGCTAGTTCACTTTTTGAGAATTTATTGCAGGAAAATGGCTGAAACGAAAGATACGAGTCTAGGCTCTGTCAGACTAGATTAATATCTAATTGAAACACTTTTTTGCTATTTTTTTACTCGTTGTTAACTTTGAAAAAATACCAACGTTTGGAGACCTTTGCAGGGCTTCTAGGATTAATTTTGTTACTAGGTGTAACAGATCGTGCAAGCTTGAGGGGCCAGCCAGACACATAGAAGTTTGATGTCACTGTCATATACCCCTAAAATGTATAGAAGCGACGCGACTTAAGACATAGGTACAGAAGAGACGGGGCGCGGATAGAGATGGGCGGCGCGGAAAGCTTCCGCCGGAAACTTTCCGGAAAGTTTCCAAAATGGGAAGATATCCGGGAAGATTCCCAAAATGGGTATTTATGTGGGTAGAAACGTTTTTCATTGCAGTTATTGATCAAAATGAATCCTTTTACAGTTGTGTGCACTTATAAACAATAGACTGCCAATAATTTTTACAATTCTTTTGTAAAACAGGCGTACTTTCGATTTTATGTGATGATTTCTTTAACTTCGCCGAAAATCGGAAATAAAATACGAATTCTTCACGAATTCTTTATGAATTCTTCAATAATTCATAATCACAAGACTTATCACATCAAAATTATTTGAATTGCTACTAACTAGAACATAAATTATACAAGGTGGCAACATAGAACTCTTTTTTTTTTGGCTGATTCTCAAAGTGCCGTCCAAACAAAAACATTTATCATTCCGTTGGAGTACCTACATAACCGTTACAAAATCATTTTGTTTTATTTCACATAATTATGGGGTACCATAAGGTTTTTTAAAAAGCGAAATTGGTTTTTATGCGGGTTTCATTGTTTTAATAAAATTAAACAAAATGAAAAGTGGTGTGCATATCTAAACAATAGCTGGCCAGTAATCGATCGGAAATTTTTGCATAAACTGGTAAAATCGCGTCTTTAACTTAACTTCTCAAAACAAAATACTGAGTAGGTAGGTATAGGAGCTTTAAAAAATCCGGACAAGTGCAAGTTAAACTTGGAGAGGGTTCCGTACATTCGAAGTTCATTTACGCACAAATGTTGAGAAACCATACCAAACCATTGATGTAGGACTGTAGAACGCCAGAGTTGAGGAACTAATGCTACAAAAATAATATTTATATTTTCTTTTGTTATTTTCTACACCATGGACTTTTTATAGGTTTTCCTGTAAAACCTATCCCTACTTACCTTTCGGTTTTCGGTTAAAGTGTTTTTTGTGTGTGATGTTTTGGTTTTGGCAATAAATTTTGTGTTATCTTTTTCTTATGTATAATCTGGTTAGGTTAGATATTATTGATAGCAAATGGCTGCCGATCGGCCGGAATGGAGATTAATTATTAATACCAAGGTCTCCGACTTTGAAACTCTTCGGCGGTCTGAGTTGGACGCGAAGAGGGATGAGTTGAACGCCCGTCCACCTGCGGCGATCAACTATAATTATGAAGATGGTGTGCTCGCATGCCCGCTATGCGGTAGAACATTCACGAAAAAGATCGGCTACATAAGCCACATGCGAGCACACCAACGCCGACAATAACGGAGTTGAAGTAGTCGCCGAGGCCGAAACCAGCACGGGACTATCATCATCATCATACGATCCATACACTAAGCGGCAGATAGGAACAACTGGCGACGCGTCGTACGACACGAATTGCTCCTTTTGAATGACCACGACCCTCAGTGATGAGGATACCGACGGAAGGAGGAGGATCTGTCTGACTATGATTGAGCAGGTTGAAATGAATAACCATATGGATCAGTGCCTTTCGTGATTTGATAGTAGAAATAGAGATTTTAATGTAATATTAATATTTCAGACGTTGCGTTTTAGTTTGATTATGTTGAGGATGTGTTAATTTTTCTGATTATTTAATACAATTCATGTCTAAGATTTAATTAATATTTAGCCTGTAGCCAAACAAGAAGAAACCTTTTACAGTTGTGTGCACTTATAAACAATAGACTGCTAATATTTTTTACAATTGTAAATTTTGTAAAACATCTTAAATGAGATGAATATTGTTTGTATGGAAAAATTGTCGCTGTTATTTAAGCTATTAGGCCAAAAAAAGAGATCTATGGAGCCACCTTGTATAATTATTTATAATTCATGTTCTAGTTAGTAGCGAGCCAAATAATTTTAACGTTGTAAGTCAATTTTTCAATGTTTTGGCGATTTTAAAGAAATCGTCACTAAGAAATCAAAAGTACGCCTGTTTTACAAAAGAATTGTAAAAAATATTGGCAGTCTATTCTTTATAAGTGCGCACAACTTTACTGTACAAGGATTCATTTTGTTCAGTGACAACATTGAAAAATGTTTCTACCTTTCCGTGTTTCTTCCCAAAATTGGTTGATTGACGGGTTGATTACAGTTGTGTGCACTAGGATGAGTCAAATCGGTCGAGGGGTTGCCGAGATATGGGGTTGTGTATAGTTTATATGCAAAGCGCGCGCGCGCCTGCGCTAATGGCGTAAGGCAAGTTACACATCTGTAACTGGGGTCGCGAGTTCATAGTTCGGAGCGAACTACGTATTACATTGTGTAGAACAACTATGAGAACTATCTACCTACATGATTTTGATTCAGCTTCTGGTAAAATCAAGATATTACAAAATGTAAGGTCAGCAAACTCAAGTGAACTGGTGTAAGGTGTGAATGTGAACTTTGAATGTGAACATGAATTATAACAAAGTAAAATATTAATATTATTTTTGTAGCATTAGTTCCTCAACTCTGGCGTTCTATAGTCCTATATCTATGGTTTGGTATGGTTTCTCAACATTTGTGCGTAAATGAACTTCGAATGCACAAAACCCTCTCCAAGTTTAACTTGCACTTCTCTGGATTTTTTAAAGCTCCTATACCTACCTACTCAGTATTTTGTTTTGAGAAGTTAAGTTAAAGACGCGATTTTACCAGTTTATGCAAAATTTCCGATCGATTACTGGCCAGCAACGGTTATGTACTCCAACGGAATGTAAAAATGTTTTTGTTTGGATGGCACTTTGAGAATCAGCCCAAAAAAAAGAGTTCCATGTTGCCACCTTCTATAATTTATGTTCTAGTTAGTAGCAATTCAAATAATTTTGATGTGATAAGTCTTGTGATTATGAATTATTGAAGAATTCATGAAGAATTCGTGAAGAATTCGTGAAGAATTCATATTTTATTTCCGATTTTCGGCGAAGTTAAGAAATTATCACATAAAATCGAAAGTACGCCTGTTTTACACAAGAATTGTAAAAATTATTGGCAGTCTATTGTTTATAAGTGCACACAACTGTAAAAGGATTCATTTTGTTCAATAACTGCAATGAAAAACGTTTCTACCCACATAAATACTCATTTTGGGAATCTTCCCGGAAACTTTCCGCGTTTCTTCCCAAAATGGGTTGATTCCCGGGAAGAATCCCATCTCTAGGCGCGGACAAAGCAAAACGTCAGGTCAATACAAAACGTCACGTCCGTGCCGCGTCTTCGTCCCAGAAGGGGATTTTCTGACAGCTCATAAGTTGTACTTCCAAATTTGTAACTAGATGTCGCTGACGAGACATGTTCTTTTTTTATGCCATTTCGCGCTCGTTGGCTTTCGTATACACGTCCAAACACATTTAGGTATTAGTTGTGGAGCAAAATGAAGTGTTTCCGGATTTTCCATTCACTCACACAAACACATTATCAAAGTCGTGCACTTTTTCATGTACTGTAAAATGGAATGACGGCTACGACGATGAAAGATGAAGTCACAGAGCAATGAAGTGAAGATATATTTTCACTGTAGTAAGCTCTAATTTATTTTGTGATAGAAAACATGTCGTATCAACGCCCTCTGTCACAGCTTTTAGAACTATTTTTTATTTTTTTTAGCTGTCAGAAAATCCCTTATTTATCTAGCCTAGTGAGACTGTATTGACTTTTCTGTCAACTATCCCTCCCTCCCTACTCATTGAAGTTGAGTTTTGAATTTCTCTCTCTTTGGTGAGCTGAGTGTACTTAGCAGTGCAGCTGTCAATTAATTTGATGTCCCGTCAAGTGACGATCAACACAGCCGGAGCCACTGTTATTTCAGCTTCAGTAATTAACGTCACAAGTTTCCGGCGTTTTCCAATTATACTTAGTAATGATGCGATGTGTGTCGTATCTGTCGTCGCCGTATTTGTGGTGGAATATCTGCCAACTGAATTTCTGAAATTGGAATTACTATCTGCCCCTCTACCTTGACGCAATTTTTTCAACATGGCGCAATTTACAAATGTCTATAGATATTGTATCAAGACGCATTTTATATTTTTATTCTTCACAACAGCCTTACCTTTGAATAAACATTACAACGTATATAAAATCAAAGCATGAATATGCGAATTCGAAGAGAAACTTAGTAAATATGAACGCAATACATAGCGTCAAGGGTACCCCCCTGACATGAAAATTGCAATAGTCGTGCAGAAATACACACGCTGCTGAAATCATAACCCTCATTTTTTGCTTCGCGTAGTCGGGTAAAGTCCGTTCGCTTAGATAGTATCGGTACACACGACGGCAATCTTGGTTCTTGGGATACCAACAATTTTTGAAGTATCTGTGATGGGCGCAGACAACATTTCAACACAATGCTGATGGACATTAACTAGAGTTCGCTAACATGTTTTACAAAACCTTAGTTTTTTTATTTTTGGGTACTTCGAAGTTTCGTCTAGAGGCACCTCGCTATCCTCCCTCGGACGAAAAAAAATTTTATCTACACGCAGCGATCGACACTCAATACAAAATACTAAGTCAAAAGTCACAAGCACAAACTCTCAATACGATGACACTTCTTTATAGAATGACGAGCGGCGAGCCAAATTCACTGGCTTCCTTTACTTTGCGAAAAGCCACCGCGCGGCTAGGCGGCAAATATCAAAGTGACACTATGATAGCGAACGGACTTTATAAATTCTTGTCTTTGAAAATGCGGTTGCATAGGCTACAACAATGACATATTAGAATGTCATTGGGCTACAAGTTAAAATGTGACTCACAATAGTAAGTAGGTACCTACTATTGGAGAGCACTTTGCTACCTATTTTGAGCGTTTGGCGTCGAGAGGCAGTTCTTTGTTATGCCTCAATTCGGATTCGGATTGATCAAAGGAACTTTTATCTCGCAAAGAACGTCTTTTAAAATTAAAGACTCTTTGAGAGCTGCACCTATGCCATCTACAGAATGAGATGATTTAAACAGCGACCAGAGGAACCTTCACTCACCCTAGAGGGTGTTTCATAAAAACACTCTAGAGGGTGTTTGAACGGTATCAAAGAGGTTGCGGGTTCAAGTACCGAGCAATTTTGATTGTATCGCCAGTTCGGTCCATTCCAGTCTAGCACTACTTAATGGATTGCTGAACTGGAATAATGTAAACCGTGCATTAGGAGCATGTTTAGCATCGCTAATAACCTCTCAGAATTTCTCGTAATTAGAATTTGGGGAAGTTGGCGAAGCGGCTTAAATTATGAAACACGGCACATGCTGGAGTGAGTTTCAAAGCCAAAGCAAAAATAAAATCGCATGAAATGTTTGAAGTCTACCTTTACCGTCTGCGGGCGGTATGACTTCTGCAAAATAACAAATGTGCGGAACTTTTAACTTAGTTATTAGCCAATAACCATAAAATCCGGCAAGAAATATCAAAAGGTTTTCAAAAGGTTTTCAAACTCTTTCATCTGGGTGATAGAACCCGGTGTTAAGGATCACATCTCAAATATTTTTTTTTATCTAGGACGTTCCTTTTTTTTAAAATTAATAAAATGTAAGCGCTCTAAAGGGAGAAAAGTATTTTTTTAAATACGTTGCTTATGAAAATCTTCTATGTTGTGCGTTATAAATACTAATTTTTATTTAATACCCCCGACATTTTAGCTTCAAATTAGCATATCTCATAAACGGCTGAACCGATTTGGATAGAACACTCGCTAGAAAACCAGCACCTCTACCTTTGACGCATTTTTCCAATACGGCCGCAATATGGCGCAATTTACAATATTTAATATTTTATAAAACAGCCTTACCTTTGAATAAACATTACAAAGTATTTAACAGCAAAGCATTACTATGCGAATTATTATTCAAAGAAAATTTATTTTTTTAACTTTTTCAATTTGATCGCAATAGCGTCAAGGGTAACCCCCCTGCTTTCAAATAATAAAAACTGCATCCAAATCTGTTCACCCGTTTAAGAGCATCGGTGCCACAGAGAGACGGACAGATACACACACACACACACACACACATACACACACACACACACACACACACATAGCGGTCAAACTTATAACACCCCTATTTTTGGCAGAGGTACCTGAAAAATATGTTTATTAAATTGAATGGCATAATCATATTATTTCTAAAATAATTATCCAGGGAGGAAACAGGTCTCCCTTTTTACCTGACTACGCGAAGCAAAAAGGAGGGTTATGATTTTAGCAGCGTATGTATGTACTAGCTTTTCGCCCGCGACTTCGTCCGCGAAGACTTTTATGAAGTTGCCTGGGTACATCTTTCATCATTATCAAATTAGCATGAATAGAGTCATGGGTGTGTATTTTTGTAAGCTATCTCTATTCCAAAAGTCATCCAAATCTGTCGTGCAGTTTCAGCGTGGAAGTGTATGTGTTGTGTATGTGTGTGACCAAATTGGTAAAGATCAAATGAATCCAACAAAAAAAAAACATACTTTGAACCTTTTTGGCCGTTTTAGGTTTATCATTATTATTGTTTTCTTCATGCTTAGTAGATTTGCTATAAAACGCAACTGTAGTTAAATGTTCATTGAATAGTTGTAGCTTTAATGGTTCCGGCATTGTTATTGATACTAAATCAGGAAAACTCTTAAAATGTTTCCACCCTTTTTGATGCTGAAACATGTATTTAATTATTATTTCTGATTTAATACACGACTACTTAGTTTCAAGTTAATCTGAATCCAATAAAATGATAATTTCATACAAATTTTGAACCCCGTTTTGGCCGTTTTAGAGTTAACATTATTACTTTTTTCTTCATGGTTGGTAGTTTTGCTATAAAACGCAACTGTAGTTTTTCAAAGTTGTAACTTGAATGGGTAGGGCTATTGATGTACGCATGGAAACATTCCCACTCCCGGCAATGTTTCCACTGGCAATGTTCCCGGAAAGTTTCCGAAAGTTTCCCAATGTTTCCATAAATTCCCAGTGATATTTTTTTTGGAAATTCATGCTATTTCCTAAAGTATCGCGTTGGTTAGTCACGTGATATGCATATTGGCATAAGTGTTTTATCCTTGCAGTGTTGCCACAATGGAGACTGCATGAAATCGGTATTTCATTAAAAAATCCATCTTAAATCCGTTCTACCTATCAAATTCGTATTAATTTTGTGTTTAATAACTTATTATTTGGTGTATAAAGAATCCAAAAACATTTACAAGTCAGTAAACAAATATTGAAATATCCAAAGTTAAGATCAAAGTTCCCGTTAAATTCCCAGTTGGGGGAACATTGCCGGCAATGTTTCCGGCAATGTTTCCAGCGATTGGCAATGTTCCCGGGAACGGAACATCAATAGGTAGGGCCCAGCATTGCTACTACATCAGGGAAAAATATTCAACGTTTCCACCCATTTTAACCCTTCATTCGCTGAAATGAGAAAAATGCTGAAACATGTGTTTGATTATTTCTGATTTAGCATACGAATACTTAGTTTCAAGTAGGTATATCAGACAAAAAAAATGTATTTCATACAAACTTTTAACCCCGGTTTGGGCATTTCAAGGGTTAACATTGTTAGTTTTTTCGTCATGGTTGGTAGTTTTGCTATAAAACGCAACAGTAGTTCAAATTTCAAAGTTGTAACTTAAATGGTTTGGACCCAGCATTGCTACTATATCAGGGAAAAATCTTCAACGTTTCCACCCATTTTAACCCTTCATTCGCTGAAATGAATGCTGAAACACGTGTTTAATTATTTCTGATTTAGTATACAAATACTTAGTTTTAAGTAAATCGGACAAAAAAATATTTTATTTCATACAAACTTTGAACCCCGGTTTGGGCATTTGAAGGGTTAAAATTATATTCTTTTTTTCATGGTAGGTAGTTTTGCCACAAAACACTACTGCAGTTTCAATTTCATAGTTGTAGCTTTAATGGTTTAGGCCTGGCATTGATACTACATCAGGAAAAATCTTCAAACTTTTCTACCCCTTTTAACCCTTTTATGGACAGAATTTTGAAAAACGCTGAAACACGTGTTTAATTGTTTCTTATTTAATATACAAATACTAATTTTCAAGTTAATCGGACCAAAAAAAAATTTTATTTCATACAAACTTTGAACCCCGGTTTGGGCATTTGAAGGGTTAAAATTATATTTTTTTCTTGATGGTGGGTAGTAATGCTATGAAATGCAACTGCACATTCAATTTGAAAGTTGTAGCTTCAATGGTTTGGGCCCAGCATTGCTACTACATCAGGAAAAAAACTTCAACGTTTCCACCCATTTTAACCCTTTATTGGCTGAAATGAGAAAAACGCTGAAACACGTGTTTAATTTTTTTCTGATTTAGTATACTAATAATTAATTTCAAGTAAATCGGACCAAAAAAAAATTTTATTTCATACAAACTTTGAACCCTGGTTTGGGCATTTGAAGGGTTAAAATTATATTTTTTTCTTCATGGTAGGTAGTTTTGCCACAAAACACTACTGCAGTTTCAATTTCATAATTGTAGCTTTAATGGTTTAGGCCTGGCATTGATACTAAATCAGGAAAAATCTTCAAACTTTTCTACCCCTTTTAACCCTTTAGTGGGCAGAATTTTGAAAAACGCTGAAACACGTGTTTAATTGTTTCTTATTTAATATACAAATACTAAGTTTCAAGTTAATCGGACCAAAAAAAAAATTTATTTCATACAAACTTTGAACCCCGGTTTGGACATTTGAAGGGTTAAAATTATATTTTTTTCTTCATGGTGGGTAGTTTTGATACAAAACGCTACTGCAGTTTCAATTTCATAGTTGTAGCTTAAATGGTTTGGGCCCGACGTTGACACTACATCACGAAAAATATTCATACATTTCAACCTCGTTTAACCCTTAAACTGCTAAAATTAGAAAAAAGCTTAAACAGGTGTTAAATTATTTTTGATTTAATATACGAATTCTTAGTTGCAAGTAAATCCGGACAATTTTTTTTTTCATACAAACTTTGGACCCCATTTTTACCGCCTTAAGGGTTAAACTTGAAGTAAATCTGTCTTAACCCGTAGCGTATCTACAAATTACAACTATTGTCAAATTTTCATTGTTTTGGCATTAGCGGTTTTGTTCCAGCATCAATCGTAACTGGTGAAAAAAATCGAATAATTTTGGCACCCATTTTAACCCTTAAGAACATAGAAATGAGAAAAAATCAGAAATAGGTGTCAAGTCATTTTTAAAAAAAAGTACAAAAAATTAAGATTTAAGAACAAAAGACCAAAAAAAAATTTTTTCCCATACACACTTTCAGCCCTATTTTGACCGACTTAAGGGTTAAATAAAAAAAAATCGCTTCTTAAATGAACCCTCCACCATATAACGCAACTTTTGTCCAAATTTCATACTTATAGGTTCAGCCGTTTGGGCTGTAGCGTGATGAGTCAGTCAACCTAAGCCTTTTATATATATAGATGTATGTATGTATGTGGGTATGTATGTTTGTGTGTTCATCTGTTCCCTCGCAGAGCCTAAACTACTCGGCCGATTTCAACAAATGAGGTGTCGTTGGATTCGTCTTGATCACCCAGGAAAATTATTGGATACCATCGTCATGGGTATCAAATGAAAGGGCTTTAAAAGACCTTTTCAAAAATGTATAACACATGTAGCGCCAACATAACAAATAAAACAAAAAATTCCAAAATGTGTTTTCTTTCCCCTTCTTGGTTCTATTTTAGGTGATCATCCAAAATGACTAACTAAAAAGCTCAAAAAAAATAGAAGTTAAAAACTAAAACCCCACTACTAAAAGGCTTAAAACAAGACCTGCTTATCCTTAAAATAGACTCATAGATAATTAATCGTAGTCGGAGGACACCACATTCGCATTTGATAAACCGATGGCCTCCGACTACGATTAATTATCTATGAGTCTATTTTAAGGATAAGCAGGTCTTGTTTTAAGCCTTTTAGTAGTCGGGTTTTAGTTTTTAACTTATATTTTTGAATTTTTGTATGGAGCAGCGGCCACCCGCGTTTCCTCTTAAAAATATGCAGTCAGATAGTCCCTAGAGAGCTATACAGCAGACTCCATTGCCACGATAAATTCCAATATTGTTTGAAAAGCAATAAGATCCCTATGACACTTGCACCTTGAAATGTATCAAAGGCACCTAACGTTACTCATATAACGTCGTGACTTGGTTCTTTGCCGCGACTTCACATGAAACAACTTTTAGATGAATTTCCGTCTGTCTGTCTGTCTGTCAGAAATAAAATTCACGCGCTCTGTTTCTTTCGCCTTTCCATCGTTTATTTATTACATACATAAGATATTCAACGGGAGCATAGCTGTCAGTTAGTCAATAATTTATTTGTAACATCCTAACTCTTTTTACAGGGTTTTACCTCTTGGTCAACATAATGACAAAGCTGTAAAAAAAAGTTTAAAAAATATTTTTTTATTCTATAACCTCAATATTATATTTTTTTTTCATTAAATATTTGTTTATGGTAGTAGCTCAAATTAAAAAATAATAATATGTTTGTGTGTCTTTGAGTTGGTAAAACATTGTGAAAGTCAATGAAAACAATATAAAAAATACTTCCCTCCCAACACAGCGTTCATATATTATTTATTAAAAAAAAAATTCGATTGTGATCCCTATCTGCTATTACCCTGTAAAAAGAGTTAGGATCTTTTGTAATACCTTGTATACTCAATGCATCTAAATTCCTGAAATATTGACCATTTAATAGTTCCCGCGTCAAGCGTCAAGGATAGAGTCGCCCCCGTCTCAGTGTACGCCCAGCCTTACAGCGTGATTCTCTGCACTTGGCGTTTCATATATCCCAGTGACGTGGCCCTATAGAAATCGCGGAAGCATACCAAAGTGCGATGCAGAGTCACAAGGTACAACGGTTCGTAATAACGCTTCTAAAGTGGTTTCTATCAAGATGGAAATAAAATTCCCCTCTGAATTTCCCAGAAATAGTGCACATTATATTCTTTTTAAGGTGCGGATATGGATTAACTTACCTACCTCCTTTAACTTACCAGTATGCTTAGCATGGTCGTTTTGACACTCTCTCGAACTCGAGTGACAGACGTGCCATGTCTATTGTGCGAGCATGGCAGGCGGGATTCGAGATGGCAATAGATTAGGGTCATGTCGAGCAGAAAGTAGATATTGCAATTTTTAATAAAAATGTTGTATTTTTGTCTCCATTGCCATGTTGGCGTAGAGCCAACTCGAGCCCGACCGACAAGTTGACAGTTTTGCATAGAGAAGGGCCTATCTCGGGCTTACCATGCTGCACGTACTGTTTTTGCTATAAAAATGCGTTTCACTTGGTTAGATACACACGACAGCACGTCAGAGTGTACACTTTTGTCTTCACTGTTTGTTAAGAATTATACCTTCAAATAAATCGAATAATATTATGATATTGATCGAACTTCACTTGGGGAAGTTCGTTTGATCTTATATTATTAATCAATTTTTCTAGTGCTCTTGCAAGGTTTTATAGGTTCATAGGTTTTAAGATCTGAGATCTAGACCTTAGGTCCTAGAAATAGTTAAGCCCTTAGATGAAAACAAAAAAAGGAAGATACGGCACTCACCCATTACGCGTGGTCCTGCAAAACTGAGTCCATGGACTCACTTTCATTCAGTCGCCGCCAGTTGGACACTGTTCTTGTCTCGCTCGGGCTTGTTGGTTTAGCGTATCGCTTATTCACCGAGTTAAAGCTGTGTGAGTTTATGTGCATGAGTGCGTTCGAGTCCATTTTTCACGGCTGCTAGTAAGAATGTGCCGTATCTTCCCTTTTTTGTTTTCATCTAAGGTTAAGCCTTAGTATTTTCATTAGTTTTTAGCAAAAAAACGCATCCAAAATGAAGATTTTTTTTCATTGGCGAGGCTTGTGTGCGAGGCTTGTGAAATAAGCTTCGTAAATATTCCCATGATTAAGTAAATGTCAAAAAGAATATAGTTAATTTCAATAAGGGTCCTTTTCAAGCAAATAAAACGGTTTTTGTGGTTGACGCGTACGTTTATTTTTTTGAGAAAAGACGCGCAGGGCGCCTTCTGAACTAAGGCCGGCTACATATAGACGGAATGTATCATGCAGTGTTGCGACTTGCGACGCACCACAGAATACTCAGCACAACGCACTCTCCGTGTGGAAATATCAAATGTGTGGTGAGACTCGTACAAAATCTATGGAAAGCGTTCTGAACGGTTTTTTTCCGACCGGGATTCCTGACGCACAGGCTAGCAGGCAATCAGGAATCTCGGAACAGATGAATGTCGTACGGAAAAAACTGTATGTGTGTGGAAGGTCAATAAATTTGTATGCAGTTACTGCGTTCCAAATCCTGATTCGATTTTTTCCGTCCGGAATTCCATCCGTATGTGGCTAGCCTAACGCTCAACTTCAGCGTCGCAGATAAAGGCTAGCGTACACATGAAAACCGCCGGGGCCGATGATAACTGTCCACACGGGCACATTGTGGAGTGTAACGCAAACTTCGTGATTCTATGATAGTCGTTGTGGTGGGCCACGGTAGACGGAAGAGAACCAAGATAATTTGGGGGTAAAAATACTAGGGGGCACTCGAATTGGAAAGCGGAACTTTAAGCAGGCTTAGGCCCGTAATATCAATCACAGTTTAAACCAAAAAGGCTAGTTCAAACCCTATCTGTCGATTAATTTTCATACAAAATGTGAGGTTTAATCTATGGTCTGAGTTTAAACTGTGATTGATATTACGGGCCTTAGGCGGACTTGCGTCAGTGAGGATTAGCCAACTAACTCTGAGTTAATTTGACATTTCCATACAATTATTTACGTTAACTCAGAGATAACTGGCTAACCCTGGTGGACGCAAGTGGACCTTAAAAATTATCAATAAAACAACCTTTTCATCTCCCAGGCTTGGAAAGTATGCTGTTACTAGCAATATACGATGCGGCAAAAGAAACTTTTGCGCGCTTCAAAATTTGAACGCGACGCCCTATGATGTAATGTAAAGAAATAAAGGAACTCATTTGACTCATCTATCACTTGCAAAGAAGGAAACTCATTTCACTAATCTTTATGTACCTACCTCGTCGTCTTTTGGCGCATCCAACATAATAATTTCCTCGCTCAGTGAGAAGAAAAGTTCCGTGCAGGATGTCTTCTGAATAAAGCACTCGCTGAAAACAATAGTTTTACATGCTTGCATAACAAATAAATTTAGAAGCGTTTAAAAATTACCTTTGCCTTGTTGCATGCCACTAGTAACGGAATATTTTCCGAGCTTGGGATATGAAAAACTTTTTCGGCCATTTAGCTAGAAGGTTACATTTGAAGAACTAAATAAAAGCAAAAATAAAACGGTCTACATTTATTAAAAATAAAAAAAGTTTTGTCACGTGTAAAACAAAGCGGTGTTTGCATAACGCCGTTTGCTGCTGTATCTATCAGAATATGGGTCGTATCGCGACTCGGTACAATGGTGTTGACGTTTTCATCAAAGGGGGACTCGGTTCTCTACAAAAATAGGAACTGAAGATAAAATTCAGCCTGAAATTCAATCACGACTGATATATCTGCGGCAGTTGGGTTTCGAGATAGTTACAGTACTCCCAAATTAATAATGCGCATACAGTTAGTGAAAATTTATACGTGATTGGGCGTAACTCACGTACAAATCTCGCTGTCTTTATGCGCATTATTAATTTGGGAGTACTGTACGCAATATAATATATCTATGTATCCAGCCCATGAAAGTCGCCCACTGTTGGGCATAGGCATTGTAGTGCAGGATTCAGGGCGGGGTAGGTTGTAGGCAGCCAGAAGAAAATACCAATGTAGAGCAGGAACCAACTTGACTTGTATATTTCTTGAATAAGTGTTGACAGTAGAAGACGAGAACTGATTTACAATGCCAAAAATTCGGGTTTATATTCAAAAGCGGCTAGACACAATGGGTACGTGGAATAACAATGGGTAGAATTCTTGGACGCCATTGGTCGGCCATACAATGTTGATTTACCTTTCTCGTATTGACAGAATACAAAACAACAAGAAGTGACGAGAAATAGGTACTTAAAACTTGAAATGAGTTCATAACACTGAAACACTGAAATAGGTATGACTATAACTTGAAATATGCGCTCTGAGGCCAAAATACTAAAATGGTTTTGCTTATTTAACTTACAATGCAAAAATACTTAAAAATACTTCAAACAGTAAAACATCAACCCTAATCTATATACAAACTGAAAAAGACGACCAAAAATGAAACCCAGCTCTGGTGATCCTCGTTTACTGACTGAATTATTTACAATTGTTTGGAACACTAGAATTTTACCAATATTTCAAATTTAAATTAAAGCCAAAGAGAAAAGAGGCGGTGTCGGTTGCCAACATGGCCCCCGACGGTGTGATGCACCAAATACCTATTGGCCGGCAACCAGCAACGCCACCTTGCGCGACGGACGTCGCAGCACACCTCCTCCCGTCGTAGCGACATCTACGACCCTGACAATCCCATCCTTGCCCGGATAGGTCGCAGCTATTCGGCCACGAGGCCAACTGCTTCTAGGCAGAGTTCCATCCGCTATAAACACCAGGTCGCCAGTTTTCAGCTGCCTTGATTTCGGTATCTCTTTGCGTGGGACGAGCTGCGGCAGGTACTCCTTAACAAAACGCTGCCAGAAGTGATCGGCAAGCCTCTGCGCCTTTCTCCAATGTGCACGTTTATACAAGTCTGCGTCATCAAAGAGTTTCGTCTGAGGGCCACCGCTGGAGCTCACAATGAGGAAGGAAAAAGGAGTAATTGCGTGGTCCGAGTCCTCGTCGACTGGTACATGCGTGAGTGGTCTAGAGTTAACGACGCACTCGGCCTCTAGAAGAAGGGTGTGTAGGACCTCCTCTTTTAGTGTTCGGTCTTTGAGTGTTACTGAAAGAGCGTTCTTGACGGATCGTACCATACGCTCCCAGCATCCACCCATAAAGGGCGCGGACGGTGGCGTGAAGTGCCACACGATCTTTTCATTCGCGCAGAAGTTGAAAAGTTCTGGAAGAATCTTGACTGTGCCAACGAAAGATGTTCCATTGTCAGAGTAAATGTGGGATGGGCAGCCTCTTCTTGCTATGAAACGCCGTAAAGCCATCAAGGCAGAGTCCGATGTGAGATTATCAACGACCTCAATGTGAATTGCTCGAATCGTCATGCAGGTGAAAAGGGCAATCCACCTCTTCGCAGTCCGCCTGCATATGGAAACGTTTAAGGGCCCAAAGTAGTCTATACCGACGTGGGTGAAGGGACGCTCGTGATGCGCCAATCTAGCCTCTGGCAAATCTCCAGTGGGTGGAATTACAGGCTTGGTTTTACGGTTCTGGCAGACTTGGCATCTCTGAGATATTCTTCGCACGGCTGGTCTCAGGCTAAGAATAAAGTACCTTTGGCGCAACTCGTTCACCACCAGCTCGTGGTTCCCATGCGCAAACTTGACATGGTATAAGCTTATTAACAGTCTGGTGATAGGGTGTTTGCCATCAAGCACAATCGGGTGAGAATCAATAGCCGTCGTAGCAGCGGTGCGTCCGGATAGCCGAATAAGCCTATCCTCTCCATACAAAAGTGAAATGTTCTTAAGTCTACTATCGTTCGAGACGGGGCGTGCTGCTTGAACACGAATGAGTTCATCAGGGAATGAATCTAGTTGTGACTGTCTGAATAAATGGATCTCGGCAACGTTGAGATCTGTAACATTAAGCAAACGTAAGTTGGAATGATCGCGCGAAGAATCAGATATTTTAGAATTTCGCAATAACAGAGATCGAAAAACGTAAGCCGATTGATGAACGCGAGCGGTTGCCCTGAGAAGGCGCAACCAGCTGCTAAACCGCTGATGGTTGGCGACAACCGGTGACAGGGTTGGAAGTTGCGTCGTATAACCGACTAAAGCTCCAGTCGCATCAGAAAGTTTTTTCATTTCTTCCGTGACCGGAGGAACATTGCATTTTGGTTCACTGGGCCACTGGTTTTCAGGTAGCAGAAGAAAGGCTGGGCCAGTAAACCAACGTGAACACAATGAAAACTCCCCGTTGTCCCGAGTAGCGTCGTCGGCGATGTTTAGAGCTGTAGGAACATATCTCCAATCGCGAACATTAGTAGTTTCAACAATCTCTCCAACACGAAACGAAACGAAAGCTTTAAACATGCAGGCGTCGCTACGGAGCCATTTTAAGACTGTAAGGGAGTCAGTCCAATAAAAGGTAGCATTAGGTTTTCGTGTATGTGCGTCTGTAATATAGACGCTATAACGAGCGGCGATAAGGCCCGCTTGTAATTCCAATCTAGGGATTGATACAGGTTTAAGGGGCGCTAGGCGACCCTTTCCCCCAATGAGAGACAAGCTTACGCCGCCGTCTTCATAAGTAAAACGCCAAAAGGCAACACAGGCGTAAGCTCGCTCACTAGCGTCCGCAAATAAATGTAACTGAACATCATTAATGGGACTGGTGCTATTCAAATAACATCTAGGAATAGAGCTGTTAGCTAAATTTTGAATTTCGAAAAACCAACTTTTCCAGTTCTGTATCGCAGAGTCAGGTAAACTCTTATCCCAATCAATTCCTAGTTTCCATGTTTTCTGGAATAGCACACGGCCCTTCATTATGATAGGGGTTAAAAACCCTAAAGGGTCATATATTGACATCAATAAAGATAGAACGGAGCGCTTAGAAAACTTTGTGGGAAGCTTTGGTAGACACTTTATAAAGTAGAGTTTGTCGTCATTTATGCTCCAAGTAATACCTAGCACACGAACTTGCGAAGGGGAGGTTGGGCCTAAACTCACTTCGGACACATCAGTTGCTCGTAGATCTGAGGGAATCGAGGCCAACGCCTCTTTGCGATTAGAAACCCAAGACCTCATTTCGAAACAACCCGCTTTGTGAATCATTAATATCTCAGAGGCTCGCTTAGCCGCCTCTTCATTACTGTCAAAGCTGCCCAAGAAATCGTCCATGTAATGGTCCTCAATGATGGATCGAACAGCATCAGGGTATTCTTGAAGAAATTGACCGGCATTCTTGTTCTTAACCCATAGTGCGGTACATGGACTGGATACTGCTCCAAAAATCATTGAGGACATACGATATTCTTGCAGTGGTAGGTCTGGGTTATCTCTCCACAAGAAGCGCTGAGAATCTCTATCCTCAGGTCTAATCTTGATTTGGGGAAACATTTCTCTGATGTCTCCTGATAGAGCAACTAAACGTTCTCTAAATCTCATAGCTATAGAAAGCAATGGCTGAAGTAGGTCAGGACCGGTTAAAAGAAGTGAGTTGAGGCTCACTCCAGCACACTTCGCTGCCGCGTCATGGACTACACGCAGTTTCTTTTTCTGTGGATGTACGACTCCAAAATGAGGAAGGTACCACGGCATAGGGCCTGAAGGTGGTCCTTCACATAACTCGGCATAGCCCTTACTAATCATACCTTGTATGTTTTGTCTGTAAGCGTCTGCATAAGAGCTATCTTTAGCCATCTTGCGCTCGAGACTAGTAAAGCGGGCTGAAGCTAGCTCACGGCTCTCAGGAACAAAAGAAATATTATCTCGCCATAATAGCCCGGTTTCGAATCTACCCGAATCTAAACGCTTGGTTGTATCTTCTAGGATCTGTAAAGCACGTTCGTCAGTGGCACTACGGTGATCCACCTTCGTTATTCCGATAGAATCCAATTTAAAGTAATCTTTGACAAGAACATCTAGCGAAGATTCATCATCGCCAGCCATGGAGACGTGATTGACGGATGCCTCTACATTAGGTCTATACGATATGTAGCCGAACAAGACCCATCCCAAGGGTGTGTGGGCGGCTGCCGGCTGGCAACGAGACCCACGGCGGACGGCTTCGGGGAGCGTCACCTGCCAGTTATCAGTGCCTATCAGCAACATCGGCTTAGCAACGTCGTAACAGAGTTCGTCCACCAGGTCTGACAAATATCGATACTGGACAATATCATCTAAATGCGCCGACTGACTAGCTATACCTAGATTTGAAATGGATCGCGCACTTATGTTGAAAGTGTCCGCACTATGGCGGCCCTTGACTTGAATGTCAACATAACTTACCTCACATTGTCTAGTTAAACCGCCAATACAATCAATATTTAATTTACTTGTAGAGCCCTTGGCCCCCACTAAGTCCGCCACTGACTGATCTAAAAGGGTTACCGAGCTTCCATCGTCGAGAAGGGCATACGTGTCTATGCCACATAGAGGCCCGGTAATGGTGACCGCTATCACTTTGAGAAGTGGCTTGAGACTGGAAAATTTGGGAGGCGAAATGCTATGGGCTACGATTGCTGATGGCTGTTTATCTTCAAAGTTAGCAGAGTCGTTACTAGTGCAGGGAATTTGTATTGTAGACTGTACCTCCAAACTTGAAGAGGTTGACGGGCTCGACTGTACTTCCACATGAGCTGTTGTAGCCGATTGAGACCTGTGTAGAAGTGTATGGTGCCGATTCTTGGCCGTGCAGCCTTCTACTGAGCACCTTTTCCTGCAGCCACTATATTGGTGAGATCCTTTCCTCAAACATTTTCGACAAACCTTGTTTGTTAGCACCCATTGCCAGCGCTCGTCCAACGAAAGAGATTTGAACTCACGGCAATCGCTGACGTTGTGTTTATCTGTGTTGCAATACAAACAGGTATGCGAACTTTTTGGTTCCTCGTCGACTGAAATAGAATATATTTTGTCTTTGACGGGCTTGACAGGTTGACTTTTGACAGTTGTCGACTCTCATGTTGGCAACCGACACCGCCTCTTTTCTTTTTGGCTTTAATTTAAATTTGAAAGATTGGTAAAATTCTAGTGTTCCAAACAATTGTAAATAATTCAGTTAGTAAACGAGGATCACCAGAGCTGGGTTTCATTTGACTGAGCTCTGGTTATTATGGGCATGTTTGCATCTTCAAATTACTTCTGACACCAATGAAAAAGACGACCAAAAATGAAACCCAGCTCTGGTGATCCTCGTTTACTGACTGAATTATTTACAATTGTTTGGAACACTAGAATTTTACCAATATTTCAAATTTAAATTAAAGCCAAAGAGAAAAGAGGCGGTGTCGGTTGCCAACACAAACACTAAAACTATCAATCTTCTATAACTTATAGCTATTCTTACCTCCATATTTACATGTTTAGGAACCATAGCGGTATGTCTAACTAAACATCTAAATATGGGCTTGATACAGTCTATTTACAAAAACAACAATTACTAGACTGTATTGCTGTAAAAATAGGCCATGGATTGGTAAATAACTTGAAGAGATTGACTTGAGATTTAATATAAAGTTGACATTTACTACGTGAACAAATAATACTTGGAACTTGAATTTACTTGGTTTTCTATAGACTCTACTTTTTACTATATGTTTCCAAAAGTTATTAAAACATTATCCATACAAAATATTACTTTTCTGGAAACTAAATTACTAAAAGAGAACAATCCAGAAAAGTTAAACATTCCAAAACGTGAAACCAACTAAGCGGCGCACCCAAGAATCAGTGATGTCATACTCTTCATAGAAACGGTGGCGCGAACAAAGGAACTTTCTGTGATAGTGCGCGGGAGTATAAATATAAGGTCTGGTAGTGCTGCGCGCACGCCATTCATCGATCAACACGCCAAGCGAGAAGACGTCCCGAGAAGAAGGATCGCAGCGCCATTCCGGAAAAAGCCACGCCTCCCCGCGCCCCCCGCCCGCGCGCGTGTTGAGAGACCCTGCCGCGCTAGCACGAAAGTTCTAGCGCCAGATGGCAGAAGAACAGTCTTTTTCAAGACTACCATACTGTTTCTATTTCAACCATCACTGTTTCTTGGGCGAACGTTTCATAGACGAAAGTCTACGTTTCTTTGAAGACGAGCGTCAATAATCAAAGTTTCTATAAAGACGAGTCAATATGCCAAGGTACCCTTTTCCTATCCCTGCCTTCCTGCTTGCTTGCTTTGCGCGCGCCTTAGTTATAAGAAGCCTACCAAAAAATGCATGTTACAACTTAAGAAACGCAAAAGGGCTTGCTTATAAAACTTAGTGCATAAGGCATGAAAATAGCGCATAAGGCAGTAGTTGGCATGGCATGTTGACCCGCTTGCAGTAGTTAGGATAAACATAAAAAGAGGCATACTGCACCGCCTCCATGTCCAATTTTCCAAAAAAACTTATAATAATTGCCGTACCGGCCGCACTCCGTAACAGGCATCTTCCTTTTCACGCTGCCAGCCTTGTCAATAGGCAATATTTTTTTTTTTTTATAATTTGCTCGTACTCGACGCATATATCTTTTTCATCTCCCAGGCTCGGAAAGTAGGCTGTTACTTTAAACATGCGATCGTAGAAAATCCTATTTTAAAATATCTGCCTTTTGCGCGCTTCGAAATTTGAACGCGACTCCCTTATTGTCCCAGTCAGCTGATATGACAACCTCCATTTTTAAACCCCCGGCCCCGTTACAGTTTAACCAGCCGATGTTGGCCGATCAAGTTTAACTCGAGTTTAACTGCAAATAACCTGTATTGATGTTAGGAATATCCCAGTAAGGTTTAAACTCGCCTTTCGAGTTAAAATTCTGATTGATATTACGGGCCTTAAATTTAAAAACAATAAAATTTATCACGAAAAAGGAGGGCGAGAAATGCTGAAAACACGACCCAAACCGTCCATCATACTTTCACACTTTTTACCCCCCGATTTCTCTCTAGCAGAACCGCAATTAAGTTCAGTCGCTGAGAAAGGAAACTGCTTCTTGTGGAGGTCTAAAGTAGAATATTTAGTATAGAAATTCTGTAATAAAAGCTTGCAGGTAGGAATGTAGCAATGCAGGCTTAGGTGAAAACAAAAAAGGGAAGATACGGCACTCACCCATTACGCGTGGTCCTGCAAAACTGAGTCCATGGACTCACTTTCATTCAGTCGCCGCCGGTTGGACACTTTTCTTGTCTCGCTCGGGCTTGTTGGTTTAGCGTATCGCTTATTCTCTGAGTTAAAGCTGTGTGAGTTTATGTGCATGAGTGCGTTCGAGCCCATTTTTTCACGGCTGCTAGTAAGAATGTGCCGTATCTTCCTTTTTTTGTTTTCATCTAAGAATGCAGGTAGCTTTCTGTCTCGTAAAATTGCTAATGGTGTCACCTCATTTCAAATCAATTAAAAAACGAGCGAGCGTATGTGTATGAATGTAGGTATGTTTGTATGTTTGTACTTATGTATGAATGTTCGTTCGACGATAACCACTAGTAATAATTAATACAGTTAAGGAGTTAAGGAGGGTTATGTTTCTTACATTTACAGGGTATTCAAGTTTTTATTTACGACAAAGTCACTACAAAATATTCTGCACTGTTTGGAGCTTCTAGGCTTCTAACTGCGCGATCGAGGTCCAAAAGTCCCTTTTTGAGGCTTAATTATTTGAAATTGTTTCTTCAAGCGGCGCCGGAGGGAAATCATCTGGAAACTTGGATTGTTCGACTATTTTTGTTTTGTTTCACTCTTAACTAAGTTGCTGAGGGTACTTAGAGTCTCACAGGTGCTTACAAATTGAATATAATTTATAATAAAAGCTTTTGAACTTGTCAAACAATCGATTAAAGTCAATCCATGTTATAAAAATCAAAAAAAGAAGTCGCTACGAATATTTAAATAAACGCTTGATAAACTACCTGGCGTCGATCAGTACAACATTACAGGAGGCTAACAGTCTCGGGATGAGCATATCCGAGCTTGAGATGAAGGCGCAACATCGGCCAGATTGGAAAACTGTTTTGAAATCTATGTTCCTGATTAGGGATAACAGGAACTGAACGCTTGATAAGTAGTTTGCTTTCTGTAACTTCCTCCTACTGTTATAATATCTGACGATCTTCGTCCATTTAAAAGCCCTTCCATCTTACCGTAGCTTAAAATAACACAGAACAGTTTTGGAAACAGTCGCGCTCTCACAACACTGGCAGGTAATGGCTTCGTGACGTCACGTAAACAAATGCAACTCAGACATTGATTAGCTTTTGTGGACGGATTTAGAATGTATCGTCTTTATTTGATTGTTGAGAGCCAACGATAGCAGTTTTGATGTTAATGTCTGCTGTTTTACTTCCACCCGTTCAAAATGTTAGTTTGTTTGTTACAAACACGCTCAATGTTACCACAGCAGTATCAAAACTGCGTTTATTAAATAAATCACCAAAAATAGGTAATATTTACGCTTTTAAAAATGTAATGTTTTTGTACTTTGTATTATAACAACCTAACAGTCGATCGTGACATAATATTTAAAACTTGCATCAAGTAGAGTCTTAGTAACGATGACCAGTGCTGGATTGCCGCCCGTAGGCTTTTAAAATTTTGCCACCCCTACCGTCCGACCATTTAATCTCGTCACCTCTTTGAGCTTCAATAAAAACTGACTTTAATTGATAAAAATGCAATTTTTTCACAATTTTTTAAATTTTGAAGCTATATTGAGCTATTTTTGTTCAGCGTATCACGGTATAACGGTTTCGTTCACGGCAATAAAATAGTATTCTTTTCATTATTGCAAACAACAGGACAAAAATTAATTTTCCTGCCACGCTGCTATAGTTCACTCTTTTTGTAAGTCTTGTTCTTCTAACTAAACCAGTTCGCTGGACTAAACTAATTGTTGGAGACACAAAACTATGTAAAATCAAAAAAAAAACACAATTTTCACGATATTTACTACCTTTTCATACATGATCAAAGCGCGTCTATTATAACAGAAACATGAGCGCATTTTTTCCGTCTAACATTAACGAATAAGCTCTTGAATAACCTTGCTCTTAAATAGGATAGCAAAAATGCAGCGAAAAAGATGCAACATCAGAGAAAGATCAGTGCGCGCCCAAAAATGTTAGTTGAAATAACACTTGAATTGACTAAGAATTGGTTAATCAACTGAGCCCCGAAATTTTACCACACATAAATATGTACAGCTTTAATTATAGTTGTAAGACCCGGATGTACATTGACATGAGGAAAAATTGAGCGCACGTTAGCGCGCGCGAAATTTTTAGCACTACAAACACCTCAAAAGGGACCAAATCGTGGCAAGGAGCGCCGAAAAGGGGCAGGGGGTGCCATATTCCTTTTGCTACCCGGCACCTAGCGCGACTGCACACCTTGTTCAACCAAAGGCTCGGCCCTAGCTCGCTCGATTCGCTCGCGTGCGGTGCTTGCATTGCACGCCTGTTTGCGGCGGCCCTGTGAACGGTAATGTCACTCGTTTCCACCCCGCAAACAAACTTGACTACGCAAATTGTAAAGAAAAAAAGGGTTAAATAATAATAGATAATTGTTGAAAATTATTTGTGTGGACCTTATGTTTAATATCTAAGCTTAATATGCATTAATATGCATATTAAGCTTAATATGCATATTTTTATATTAGGTATGTAAGATCTTAAAAGATGCCCAAAATCTGCCGCCCCTCTAAAATCTGCCGCCATAGGCTTAAGCCTACTCAGCCAATTTGTAAATCCAGCACTGCCGATGACATAACGAAATAACTACAATATGTTGTTTCCTTGACTTCCGAACAGACCCAACAGTTTGCTGCATTCAAACTCAATCAATGAATTTACTTAATTAAAAGTTTGCCTGTGTGCCTAATATTTCATCAGTGCCAGCCAGCACAATCGCATGTTGAATAAACTAAAGAGCTGCAATGCACTGAAACTTAATCGATTGTTTACTTATGCAGCCGGCAGCCAAGGCAAACAAAATGTAATAGTTTATTACCCTTCAGTTAACACCCAACACTTTCGAGAACGAACACCTGCAGCAGTTGGTCGAGCAATTTATAAATAAAAGCACAGGTCTAGCATTTTCCAGATTTGAGTTTAGTTCTCGCCGCGAATTCGCTTTTTTTCGGATTCGGTTCAGTTGGAAGGCGCCACTCCGAAGCTGATTGGCTGGTTTGCATGTCAAACTCGTATCCCACATCTTGTCACCAGATGCGCCAGAAACAAAACTACTTAGGCTGGAAGAAATAAATAAAATAAAGTGATTTGATTCAGGACGCACGAGTCACTCGATGCATGTCAATCTGATGTCAATCTTTTTGTCACAACACTATTTTCTTTTCGCCAGAAACAGGTCACATCGTATCCGTCAGTTTACTCTTAGGTCCGCCTCTAACGTGAAGCCTGACAGATAACTATCAAGTGCGTACACAAACTCCAACCCGCAGTCGAGGCTTCAGACAATACGTTAATTATGTCTGAGACAAATGAGGCCCTTATCAGCTTGGGGGCTTTCTTAATGAGCTGACCCGAAAAGATTTTCACCCGTATTGCTTTTGACGTGAATTCAAGAGGCCTGTGTACCGCGCGCTCGGCCTCACTCGCGCCCATACAAACGGAGGAAACGTTAATTATCGAAAGAATATGGCGATGGATCGCAACGCGTTGCAAAGACCAGACAGTCACCTGTCCAAACAAGGACTGACGACAAGCTAATGGCAAGAGACGGCCGGGCCGCCCCCGTACTACCTGGAGGCGATCAGCAAAGAGGCTACGTCGACTGGAATCGGCTGGAAGGAGCCAGAGGCTGCCGCGCAAGACCGCGAAAAATGGAGATGCTTTCTTCGAGCCCTGTGTTATGTTCCTGATATCATGTTCATCATCATCAAATATTAGTTGTGCCCGCGACTTCGTATGCGTTTTTACACATTTGACATTTAATTTAAATTCGACTGTGGAGGAAAACTCAAAAGGAAGGTTTTTTTTAACCCCCGACCAAAAAAGAGGGGTGTCATAAGTTTGATAGCTTTGTGTGTGTGTCTGTTTATGTGTTTATGAGGGTGTGCCTTTCTGTGTGTGCCCTAATACAATACATTTATAATAAAATATGTTTTGTTTAGATTAAGGTATCGCCCGTGTAAGAAACCAGGAAGCTTAGCATAAGAATTGCTTAGGAAGTAAAGGGCTTTATATGTATCTCCCTCGACGTAGAGTGGGATAGTTAAAGTTATAAGCCCATAGATAAGGTCTTACCCATTCTCATGCTAAGCCAGCAAGCAAAGCATAAGGTTGGGTTAGAGCGTATCTACGGCAATTAACTCTGTCTATCCCGCTCTACGGCAAACAAAATATTTTTTTTTAATATCAAGTTGTGCTCAGTAGAGTAAATATAAAAAAAGGCACAAAAAAAAATTTCAACCTCGCGTGGGTTCAAACCCAGAACCTTTCGACCGCGACGCAACAGTACTACATTTCTAACATCGATAAACTTTATCCGACCTCTACCGAAAACCACTCACAATTCCCTCCAGCAAGCACAAAAAAATGGCTCTATGGCTCTGTCCATACCGCTCTACGTGTAACAAAAGAGTGAGATACCTATTGTTTTAAACCCATAGATACGCTCTAACCCGGCCTTATGCTACACTTGTAGAACTAACATTGTCCGCCAAAATAAAATAAAAACAAATGCTGACTTTTCATTTACAATATGGCGCCCCAAATGCCAAAAGTCGTAGCGTGATTGATAATAGACAGAGTGTTAAAAGACCGCCAACAAAGCGGGAGACCACGTATAGTTAGATAATCAAACGAACTTACCTGTAATGAAGTTCGATCTTAATTATCCTGTCTTCGTCGGAGAGATTTATCTTGACCATGTAGTAGCCCTGCTACGCACACACCCATCGCACAAGTCTTTACAGTTGTAGGAGTAAAGAGAAAAAAAAGGTTATCTCTTTCCCTCCATACAACCTACCTGGCCCAGCTAACCCGCTCAGCGGAGGTAGCATGACTTTTATCGAGGCGGATTTATCCAACAAAATGGCGGTTTATCAGCATTTTTGACGTCTATAGTGGGTTATACAGGGTGTTAAAAGACCGCCGACAGACCCGAAAGGCACGCATACTAGATACCAAAACAAAGTACTTTTTCGATAAATTATTGCTGGGAAATGATTTTGGTTTTTTAGGTTATAATTTTGAAAAATATTTTATTACGCAATATACGTGTAACACACGGAAGTCATATTACGCAAGCGTTGGCAAAAGTTTATACTACTTATACTTGAGGTGCCGATGTTTAGAATACATTGCGGGTTGCAATTTTAACGTCATTTTTTGTAAGAAATATTCAAAATTTTGATATGGCTTCTTGAGAAGAAATGTTAAGTACTTGATACTAAATACATTTATGCAAAAAAAAAGTTTTAAAAAGTCTGACTTTGAACCTCAATATCTCGGAAACCGTTGATTTCCCAGGCATAGTTCCTTGGGCAAAAATGTTCCCTATAATGAGGACAATAGGTGGTTTCCCGCTCTGTTGGCGGTCTTTTAACACCCAGTATATCGTCGAGAGCGATATATAACCCATTAAAGACGTCAAAAGTGCTGATAAACCGCCATTTTGTTGGATAAATCCGCCTCGATAAAAGTCATGCTACGGGGGCTGACCTCATTCTTTTTAGAGATTATACCTAATAAACTAATGCAGCAACATTTTACTGGAGAAAAAAATACTTAGGGCTGGGAGGGACCCTAAATCTCTCCGACGAAGACAGGATAATTAAGATCGAACTTCATTACAGGTAAGTTCGTTTGATTATCTAATTATCCTGTCTTCGTCCTCGAGATTTATCTTGACCATGTAGATGTTCAGAGATTATCAGAGAGATAATTATCATCAATGTTGCAAATTAAGTCAAAAATAATAATAAAGATAAGTAGAGAATCAAATAAAAAAACTGTAAGTATTCAGTTAACAAAAAATACAAATCAACTTTATTGAAAAAATAAAATAAAATTATAAATTTGTAATAATTCCAGTGATTAAGAATAAATTAGAATTATTGTCTTAATCTCATAAGGTTAGTATTAGTGTCAACTATTGGTCTATTATAGAAGTTGGCAAAGACTGCTGACTGATCAGACCAACCAGCAGCCTTCCTAATCACATCAACATTTATACCGGAGCGAGAAGCATTTGAAGTTGAAGCATGACGGGTGCTATGAGCACCAAATATAGTGGTATCTATACCACTATCCTTAAGGGTCTGCTTCATCCAACGCCCAATCGTCTGAGAAGAAGCAGCCCTATGAGGTTTCTTAAAGGTTAAAAGCAGGCGGTCTTCACCTAGCCTTAACGACGCTGTAGTTGCAAAATACACTTGAAGTGTTGCGGCTGGGCAAATACTTGGCTTCTCAAGGAAATACGGTAAATTTAAAACAGGCTGTGCTCGGCCGATGCCTGAAGTTTTAATCAAATCTGATATTGTGATAACTATTCGATCGTTATAATACTTAATATTAGATATTTTTATAAGCGATAATGTTTGCGTCCTTTGCCCAGACGCTAGAGCTAATAGCATGACCAGTTTTTTTGTTAATACTTCTAGGCTAATAGAATCATTTGACAAATTGGCTAAGTGATCAAGAACAATATTAGGGTTCCAAGTTACGCTATAACGTGGGAAAACCGGTTTTAACTTGAAAATTCCTTTAAAAAATCTTTTGACTCTTCCGTCTTGGCCGATACTTTTTGAGGAAATTAAAGATATTGCAGATCTATTATTGTTCAGGGTTCCATACGAGGAACCCGATTGAAAACACTCCATAAGAAAAGCTAACAAAGAACTTATGTTAACGTTATAAAAGTCACATTTGTTATTTTGACAATAATCCCACCATTGCCTAAGGCCCGAAGAGTACTGGGTTTTCGTACTTGGTGATAATGAAGAGAGCATCACGTCTACGGCTGATTCCGGTACGCCCTGTCTAGTAAAGCCTTCCCGGATAACACACTCGCTGCCAGGGAAAGTTGCCGATGCAGCGGGTGTATTGACCTGAAAGTAGACGAGAGGAGATATTTACTAGGAGGAAATATCACCATTTCACCCACTGAAAGTGACATAAACAGAGGGTACCACGGCTGTGATGGCCACTGAGGTACTACTACTATTCCAGTAGCTTGATCGCTGATTATTTTATTAAGTGTTTTTAAAATTAAAGCGAAAGGCGGAAACGCATAAAAAAAATAAGGTGACCAATCAATCGTGAAAGCATCTATATTGTACGCATAGGGATCTCTTTTCCAAGAAATATACTTCGGACATTTTGCATTTACTCGGGATGCAAACAGATCAATATCTGGATTACCTAAACACCGTACAATCCTTGAGAACGATTGTGGCTGCATTTCCCATTCCGTGTCGACATTAACTTTTCTAGACTCACCATCAGCTTCAACATTCAATGCAGATTTGATGTATGACGCAAAAATAAAAATATGCCTTTGCTCGCACCATTTCCAAATCATGTTTGCAACATAGTTTAAATGGGGGAATTGAACTCCGCCCATTCTATTGACATATGAAATGGCGGTTGTATTGTCGACACGTAAGAGGATTTCGCAGTGACTTTTTTTATCAGCGAATGATTTCAATCCAAAATACACAGCCAATAACTCCAGATAGTTTATGTGATTATTGCGTTCAACATCGGTCCAAGGGCCTCCAGTTTTTTCACCATTACAAGCAGCTCCCCAGCCTGTGGTAGATGAATCGGTATAAATCTCAAGCTCATATTTGTACTGTCTGATTTGATTACTCGCTAATGTAATATTGTTTTTCCACCATAGCAGATCATCACGCAGGCTATCTGGAATCATCATAAAGGCGTCGTAATTATCGTTACTATCTAAAAGTGCTAAATACCTAGCTCGTTCCAGAGATTTGGTATACAACCACCCATACGGAACAGCGGGACATGCCGCGGTGAGCGATCCTAAAACGCGGGCAAAATCACGGATGCGAATTTTTCGTGTTGACAATAACATATCTAATTGCCCCATAATTCTTATTCTTTTTCTATCCGGTAGGTGTAAAGTCAATGTTTTTGAATTTAAAATAAAACCCAAAAATACGCATGACGTGTCTGGTGCTAAAGTGCTCTTTTTGTAATTGATAATAAATCCCAGGTTTTCTAGACAGTCAATAGTTTGGTTTAAATTTTCTGAACAATCATTTTTTGTATCTCCAATTAAAAGTAGGTCATCTAAGTAACGTACTGACTTGAATCCGCGTGACCTTAAATGCGTAATAACTGGTTGCAAAATTTTTGTAAATATGTAGGGTGCAGAACTTAAGCCGAAAGGCAAGGCGATGAACTCATAAAGTTCATTGGAGAAACAAAAGCGCAAGTATCTTCTATGAGTACTGTGAATAGGAAGTAACAAGTAGGCTTCTTTGAGATCAATATTACACATGTAACAGTCTTTGGTCATAAGTTTGGACGCCGTTCTGATGTCTTCCATTTTAAAATGTTGAGTATTTATGAATTTATTTAATTTCTTAAGATTTAATATGAAACGCATGCCGCCATCGGCTTTTGGAACTAAGAAGACATCAGAAAGAAACTGGTCATGTACGGGTTTACATTTTGTTATAGCTTTTATTTCTAATAAGTGTTGTAACTCCTTAGTAATTGCTTTCGATTCGTGCTCTGAGTATGTACGTCTGGGATATTCACTTGGTAACTGTACCGGAATAGTAGTAAATGGAATTGAATAACCTGATATTGTTTGTAAAATAAAATCATCATCGGTAACTAACTGCCACGCCTCTAAAAAACTCTGTAGTCTACCAGCATGTGCAACATTTACCTCGGAATGCAAAATTAAGTTTGTGGCGGCCGGGCGGGAGGGGGCGCTCGCTGTGCCTGCGCTTGGGCCGGCTGGCGCCGCTGTGGCGGCGGCGGCGGCGGTGGCGGCGAGGGGCCGTAGCGTCTCGCTGGCCGCGGCGCGGGCGCTCGCCGAGGGTAGTTTGTCGGTCGCTGTTGCCCACCGTGACGTTGGTATGATTGAGCACCGCCGCGCTGCAGGCGCACTTGAGACGGTGGGCGGCTCCAGTTTAAATTGGAGCTCGTGGAGGCAGTGGCTTGGATCATTTGGCTGGTTTTCTTAATTCCTCTTGAATTTTTTACCAGGTCACCTAATTTGTCTCCAAAAAGAAAACCATCTCTTTTGCGGCTTTTGAATGATTCAGTCAACGATTTATCAACCAAGGGAATGATAATGGATTGACGAGTGTCGGTCTCGGCGAAGTGTGAGTCTGAAATAAGCTTTCCTGCATCGTTCAATGTCCGAACCACTTCTGAAATATCGGGACTTTTCTTCAAAAGGGCCGTCATTGCCTTTCCTAAAACAGAAAGTGCCTTGCCAAGTTGATCTTGTTTGTTCTGTAAGCGTTTATCCCTGAGCTTGTAGCTCTCCGCCAACATGGCGCCAATCTCCGGGTTCAGAGTAGGGGCCTTTGAAAGAGGAACATTTTTCGGAAACAAGTATTTCTTGTTGAGCTCTTCCTTTGCTTCCTTTTTTAAACCGTTTTCTAATATCTGCTGAAAACGTTTAGCGATGTCTGCTTGAAGATCTTCACCATATTCAACAGCATCAGCCTCAATCTCGCCTAGGGCTTTTAGTAATTCCGGGTCAAAGTCATCGGTAATTTCGGTAACCTCCGGAAGGTCGTTAGGTATTTCCGGTACCAAGAGAATACTCTCATCTACCGCTACTGCTTCTCCACACACGGGTTCATCGTTGGATGCCAAGTTAGTGGAATTCATAGGATGTTCTGGAAATAAATGTAAATGCTGTAAAAGCAAAGCCAGAAAAAAAAATACCACTCGGATGAGGGTATTTGGCGGCATAGCAGTAAAATTACGCGCCTGTTATATTACAGGAAAAAACAGTTAGCTTGGCGCGAATTATCGTCAGCTTAGCTGTTTACGTAATACAATTACGTTTTACTTGCTTACGAATTCGTAGCAAAAAAAATATATCCCGAAGAATACAACGGGATTAAAAATGATTTAAAAAATAATAATTCACCCGAAGAATACAACGGGTGAACTGTTTGCAAAAACAGGGTAATAATAACCTTGATTGTGCACATCCTCATCATCACTAGAGCAAGACCGTCGATTATTCTTCCGTTGTTCGTCTTGTAATTTCAACTCGTATTTTTTCATCTTTCTTGACCATCTTTCTTCCTTCGACTCTTCGTGTCGACGTTTCGGCATTTTCACAAAACAAAAAACACCTCGAAGGGAAAAAATCAAACTTGTGCTGTCGCCGTGCGCGCACGGACAAGAATGAGGTCTGAGCGGGTTAGCTGGGCCAGGTAGGTTGTATGGAGGGAAAGAGATAACCTTTTTTTTCTCTTTACTCCTACAACTGTAAAGACTTGTGCGATGGGTGTGTGCGTAGCAGGGCTACTACATGGTCAGGATAAATCTCGAGGACGAAGACAGGATAATCCTCATCATAAAGAACATTTTTTTTTGCCCAAGGAACTATGCCTGGGAAATCAATTCCGAGATAATAAGGTCGGACTTTTCAATTTTTTTTTTCGGAAATGTGTTCAATATCACGTTCTTAACATACCTTCTCAAGAAGCAATATAAAAATTATGGATATTTCTTACAAAAAATCAAGTTAAAATTGCAACCCCCAATGTAGGTTTCCGAGATAATGAGGTTCAAAGTCGGACTTTTAATTTTTTTTTGCAGAAATATGTTCAGTATCACGTTCTTAACATACCTTCTCAAGAAGCCATATCCAAATTATGAAAATTTTTTACAAAAAACGAAGTTAAAATTGCAACCCGCAATGTATTCTAAACATCGGCTAGCCTAAGTTATGCCCAGAAACGTGAGTTACGACCATTTTAAGTTTGGTTGAAAACTACTCAGCGGTGTTCGCGTTTATCGTGTTCATACAGACAGACAGACAGACAGATAGACAGACAGACAGACAGATAGACAGACAGACAGACATAGACCGTTTTTTTTTGCATTTTTGGATTCAGTATAGTTTACTTAGTAACTTCTGCTAGTTTTTTTCTAAAAATATTCAATGTACAGAATTGACGTCGCTAGAGTTTTATTATAAGTATAGATTATTTCCACTCATTAAATCCACTCAGATTTGTTTACGTTTTCCTTAAAAACATAGAGGTTTTTGTAATGGCCTCTTACGTTTCAAATACAAGGTGTTACAAAAGTACTTAACTCTTTTTACAGGGTAACCACTGGTAAAAAGGATGTCAAATTTTATAACCACAAAATCGAAAAAAAATTCATAACTTTTTGGTTTTTGTTATTAGCTTATATTTAAAAATATATTTGTATATATATGTAATATAGGTGCATTTACATAGCTTTGAGTTGTTAAAACATTGTGAAAGTCAATGAAAACAATATTTAAAAAATACTTTTCTCCCGCCACATCGTTCACATTTTATTAATTTAAAAATTAATGGAACGTCATAGAGCAAAAAATATATTTAGGTTGTGATCCCTATCACCGGGTGCTATTACCCTGTAAAAAGAGTTAGGAACTTTTGTAACACCTTGTATTACGAAAAGTAACTTTTTCATTTTTTTTTATTGTAAAAAAAGAAAACGTCCAGACAGATTGAACTGGGGCCTTAGCCTGTAACACAATGGCGTATCAATGGCGTCCTAGGTAGAAGGACAAAACCGGGATTTTTTCGTTGTTCTCCTACAACCAGCGAACTAATCCTCTAGGATTAGACTCATAATATTCTTTGCTGTACTACGATAACATTAAAAGGACCGACACTGGACTGACAGCATCAATAAATCGTAATTAAAATCGTCAACCGGTAGCCCATTTTGGCACCATTGTGTTACAGGCTAAGGGCCCTGTAAGGGTGGTATAGTTGCTGGGCAAGCCTACTCCATCTAAAACAATGTCCCAGGCACTGCAGCGCTGAGTTGTCCCATCTAGTGTGAGTGTAGGTACACTGGAAGCTGTATAAATCATCTCATTACGTAGATGCAAAAACTTTTATTTTTTAAACGAATAAATTAAATCGGATAATATTTAGAGTTGACAAATAAAATATGGGCGTGAGTGCGGTAGACTATCTTCTTAATGAGCTGGCCTGAGTCCTCCCTCACTCAAAAGGTTCTTTGCTTTTGACGTGACTTAAAAAGACGCCCGCAAAACAATGACTCATTTAATTTTGAATACAAATTAAATAGCCTCCGTTCAAATTTGTTGTAGCGTTAACACAAATTGTTTGTGTCCATCGCTGTGTATTAAAGAACAGTGGTGCTCGTTACAGTTATTGTCTTTTCTTGAATAGAACAGCTGGTGTACTATTATAGTATGAATACCGAGGAAAATATAATAGTTGGAGAGCTAGTGACAAATCGACTTGCATACTGGAAGTTTCTAGGCTGATTACTTAAGTAGAGTTCTCTGAGTATGGAAAACTATGGCCCGGTTTCTGAATTGCGAATTTTGGTAAGCAAATACTTAACTATCGTTCTGTCACGCTCTTTTGTGAGAAATCTACAGAGACAGGACGATACTTAACCATTTGCTTAGCGAATTTCTCAATTCAGGAATCGGCAGTAAGTCTCTCCGGTCTACTTCGGTTGGGTCCTGTACCTACTTAAAATTATGTCTGAACATCTCATTTAGGCCCTATAGTGGTAATTTTTTGTGTGTTCCGAAGTCCAGTTAATCAGACTAGAAACTTCCAGCCTTGAAGCAGCATCATAATCGATTTCTTACTGGCTCTCCCCAGCTTTATAGTTAGAGAGCTGGTGACCAATCGAGATATTTTTTCGTACAAGGCTAGGAGTTGGTAGGCTGATAGAGTAGACTTCGCTGAGTCTGGGAAAAATATTTTTTTGGCACGGTCGCGGTTGAAAGTTAGATTTTTTCGACTTTGAAAGTTTAAATGTATGGGTTCAGTATTTGTTTTTTGTCGTACAAGGCTAGAAACTTCTAGTTTAGTTGTTGAGACTCCGTTGAACAAGAAAATATTTGTTTTTTTGGCCGAGCGTGGTTGAAAGTTTGAGTTTTATAACCCAAAAATTCACACTTTCTAGGTTATAAAAAACAATATTTCTACCGCATTTGGCTAGTAATAAATAGTGATTTCGTGATCAGCGGAGACAAAAAAGGCAGCCTAAAAACTCTCAGACTTGTAGAAAAAAAAGAAATGACTCAACCCATACATTTAAACTTTCAAAGTCGAAAAAATCTAACTTTCAACCGCGACCGGACCAAAAAAATATTTTTCCCAGACTCAGCGAAGTCTACTCTATCAGCCTACTAACTCCCAGCCTTGTACGAAAAAATATCTCGATTGGTCACCAGCTCTCCAACTATTAATTTTGTTCATCTTTACATTTTTATGTATGGGGAAAGTTTTTCGCGATTTCTGACTTTTCTAGTACTCAAACCTCAGTTGGCTCCTTAGAGTATTTTGATCCCTACATGAAACAGGACCGGGTGCCATTAAAAAAAATGCATTAAATTTGATGCAGTTCATATTATCTCAAAAAGTTATGGTCTCGTAGGAACGTTTTCCTGTAACTGTATCTAACGGTTAAGGTACCTGCCCTTACTGCCCAGTCTCCAAAATCCACCCTGTATGGGTACATAAAATATAGCTATACTAAATTCAAATAATAATGTCGTCAACAGTGTAATTTCCAGCTATACGAGTATGTTCAAGCAATTTGGGCAGTAGGCTATGCGTGCCCTTCGCCCAAATTGCTGTCATAATCCGCATTTGCCTAGCTTCCTACAGATACGGAGTGGAACGAAATATTATGACATCCTAAACAATATTACTCGTTTTAGGCCTAGGTCAACTGAACTACAGGGTGCACTCTAAGTCGATAGCGAAACTTTAAGTAGGCTGTCTACTGATCACTACAAACAACTTGTACCAGGTGGCAAATAAAATGGAGCGAAAAAAATATCAGCTGTTCCGGACAAAAGGTCGACTCAGTACTGCACCAAATGTATGAAACAGCTGATATTTTTTTCGCTACCTAGTACAAGTTGTAGTGATCAGTAGACAGCCTACTTAAGGGTCCGTATAAGGCTAACTAGCGCCACCAATGTTGAAAAAATCATATCTTCCTTTAGAAGAAGTTTCTGGAAAAATCCTAAGATGAGCCTATGCGCCATGCTTTTCTAGATTTTTAAGTGTAGATACCCTCTTCGAAATTTTTTAGCTTAAGACTAGAAATTGAGTTGGGTACCCACACTTAAAAATCTAGAAAAGCATGGCGCATGAGCTCATCTTAGGATTTTGTCAGAAACTTCTTCTGAAGCGAGATATGATTTTTTCAACATTGGTGGCGCTAGTTAGCCTTATACGGACCCTTAAAGTTCCGCTATCGACTTAGAGTGCACCCTGTAGTCCACAGAAAGACAATGCAAGGACAATGAGGGCTAGCGTTTTAGTGCTCTCTAGTTGGCGCCACTGTCGAGTAAGGCCAAGAAGAACAGGGGGGTTACCCTTGACGCTATTGCGATCAAATTGAAAAAGTTTTAAAATTATTTTTTCTTTCAATACGCATATTAATGCTTTGATTTTAAATACTTTGTAATGTTTATTTAAAGGTAAGGCTGTTTTATTCAATAAAAACACAAAATGCGTCTTAATTTGAAAAATATTAAAATTTGTAAATTGCGCCATATTGCGGCCGTATTGGAAAAATTCGTCAAGGGCGAGAATAGAGGGGCAGCTCTTAAATTTTTAAATTAGATATTTTTTTAATTTATTGGTATGTAAAAAAAAGTTTACTCACATTAAAATTATCTGCCTTAAAATTGTAGTACCTACTATAATAAAACACACCGAGCCAGACCGGGACTTGCTCGGTGTGTTTTCTTCGAAAAAAATATTAGAACACTATAACATAATTTTCCGAAAGATAAAACTTTTTCAAAGCAAGTTAGTAGCGGGACAACCACTATTTGCTATAACTAGTTGTGCCCGCGACTTCGTATGCGTTTTTACACATTTGACATTTAATTTAAATTCGACTGTGGAGGAAAAGTCAAACCCCCGACCAAAAAAGAGGGGTGTTATAAGTTTGACAGCTTTGTGAGTGTGTCTGTATAAGTGTTTATGACGGTGTGTCTGTCTGTGGCACCGTAGCTCTTAAATGGGTGAACGATTTGGAAGTTTTAGGTTTATTTTTTATTTGAAAGCAGGTTTTCTAGCGAATGTTCTTAGTTATGTTTTGTCAAAATTGGTTCAGCTATTTATTACATATGATTATTCGAAGCTAAAATGTCGGGAGTATTTTAATAGTTATTATTTCTTAACTTGCGGTAGCAGGGCTCAAAAGAAAGCAATAGAATAAAATAGAATAAAAACCCTAATCTAAACAATACATATATAAATTTAATGATAAATATATATTGTTTACATTAAGGTATCGCCCGTGATAAGATACCAGGAAGCTTAGCATAAGAATTGCTTAGGAAGTAAAAGGGTTTATATGTATCTCCCTCGACGTAGAGTGGGATAGATAAAGTTATAAGCCCATAGATAAGGTCTTACTCATTCTCATGCTAAGCCAGCAAGTAAAGCATACGGCTAATAACTCTGTCTATCCAGCTCAACGGTAAACAATAGTTATTTGTTATGCAAGAATGCAAAATTATTGTTTGCGGCGAGTGCTTGTATTGAATACCGAGCGGTGTTAAAAGACCGCCAACAAAGTGGGAGACCACATACAGGGAGTTAAAAGACCGCCAACAAAGCGGGAAACCACGTACTGTCCTCATCATAAGGAACATTTTTGCCCAAGGAACTATGCCTGGGAAATCAACGGTTTCCGAGATAAGAAGGTTCAAAGTCGGATTTTTCAAAACTTTTTTTTGCAGAAATTTATTCAGTATCTAGTTCTTAAGAATCCCCTGAAGCTCTGCAGCCCTCTCGCTCGCACTTTTCAACATTTTAATTGTATGTAAGAGAATGATTAAACTTTGGACGATAAAATATAGTTGCAGACATAGATAATAAAGCTATCGACATGTGGACACACTTTTGATTTCATATTCCTACTAATAAAAAAATATCACAAAACTTCGGTCAAAAGTAGTAGTTCAGTAATATTTATTTTTTAAACTATAAATGTGAAATTTAAAGTATGTCTACATGTCGATAGCTTTATAATCTATGTCTGCAACTATATTTTATCGTCCAAAGTTGAATCATTCTCTTACAATAAATTAAAATGTTGAAAATTGCGAGCGAGAGGGCTGCAGAGCTTCAGGGGATTCTTAACATACATTTTCCAGAAGCCATATCAAAATTATGAATATTTCTTACAAAAAACGACGTTAAAGTTGCAACCCGCAATGTATTCTAAACATCGGCACTTCAAGCTTAAGTAACATAATCTGATACCTACGCTTACGCAATATGACTTTTGTGCGTTACACGTCCATTGCGTGAAAAAATATTTTTCAAAATTATAACCTAAAAAACCAAAATCATTTCCCAACAATAATTTATCGAAAAAGTACTTTGTTTTGGTGTCTAGTGACTTTCGGGTCTGTTGGCGGTCTTTTAACACCCTGTATAGTCCTCATCATAACGAACATCATAGAAACTATGCCTAGGAAATCAACGGTTTCCGAGATAATGAGGTTCCAAGTCGTATTTTTTTTTCAGGTTTTTTTTTTTTTTCGGAAATGTGTTCAGTATCACGTTATTAACATATCTTTTCAAGAAGCTATATCAAAATTATGAATATTTCTTACAAAAAATGAAGTTGAAATTGCAACCCGCAATGTATTCTGAACATTGGATAGCCTAGATTGTGCCCAGAACCAGGACTTATCACGGTCCTAAATTTGACTGAAAACTATTCAGCGGTATTCGCGTGATGAGGTAACACACAGACAGACAGACAGACAGACAGACAGACAGACAGACAGACAGACAGACATAGACCGATTTTTTTGCATTTTTGTATTCAGTATAGTTTACTTAGTAACCCCTGCTAGTTTTTTTCTAAATATATTCAATGTACAGAATTGACTTCGCTAGAGTTTTATTATAAGTATAGATTAATCTCAGGTACCTATTGCAAAATATTCACAACATTATGCTTATCTTAATATACATATAAAACAAAGTCGTGTTAGTTACACTCGAGAACAGATGGAGATGGAAAAGCTAGTTAGAAATAAAGCCGTAACCATAAACAAGTAAAAGCGTAGTACAAACAAACAGTGTTTTTGGACCTCGCGCTACCAAAACGCCCCAAGCGAAAAATCTGAGCACGGTAGCCTCCATTCGATTTTCATTAATTTCCATGAAATAAGGTTTAAGGGTCCGTATAAGGCTAACTAGCGCCACCAATGTTGAAAAAATCATATCTCGCTTCAGAAGAAGTTTCTGACAAAATCCTAAGATGAGCTCATGCGCCATGCTTTTCTAGATTTTTAAGTGTGGGTACCCAACTCAATTTCTAGTCTTAAGCTAAAAAATTTTCGATAACCGCCAAAAACGGCCGTTTTTGGCGGTTATCGAAAATTTTTTAGCTTAAAAGTAAATTTCGAAGAGGGTATCTACACTTAAAAATCTAGAAAAGCATGGCGCATAGGCTCATCTTAGGATTTTTCCAGAAACTTCTTCCAAAGGAAGATATGTTTTTTTTAACATTGCTGGCGCTAGTTAGCCTTATACGGGGCCTTAAGGATGGATGAAATCCATTGTGGAATCAAGACCTTGAGAGGGGAAGAGATCAGTTTGGCCGACCACCATTCAGATGATCCGACCGACATCGGTCGATTGAGATGCTATTTCTAGCACAAGTAGCCGGAACGCCATGGTTGAGACTGGCACAGGATCTGAGAGGTGGCGTGAGCATGAAGAGGCCTTTTCTTAGCAGTGGGCAACTGGGCATAGAATTAGGTAATAATAATTCTATGGCAGTGGGTTATAACAGGCGGATTATGATGATGAGGATGTTGATGATGATGAAGGTCCAGTACAAGTAAGTAAATTTCCGCTAGCACGTTAAAAATAAAATTTTAAAAACTGGCCAAGTGCGAGTCGAACTCTCACGCGAAGGGTTCGTACCATTATGTATAAAAACGGCAAAAAAATACACGTTTGTTGCATGGGAGCCCCCTTATTTTTTTTGTATTTGTTATAACTGCAACAGAAATACATCATCTGTGTAAATTTTAACAGTCTAACTATCACGGTTCATGAGATACACCCTGGTGACAGAAGGACAGACAGACAGACAGACAGACACACGGATAGTGGAGTCTAAGTAGGGTCCCTTTTTACCCTTTGGTACGGAACCCTAAAAACACCAAAGGTGATACCTTAAAATGAAAACAAATTCAACACTCACACAAGAAAAAATACAACCTCTCCCAAATACCCTCTAATACCCGTCAGGCTACCCTAAACTGATAAATATTCATACTGTCGCGTCAAATTGCTTTGACACCGTTCAAGGGAGTTTCGGAAGAAAAATAAATGAATAAAGTGCTAAGAAACATAAATGAATAAATTCCAAAACTGATAACAAAGTCGCAAAGTTACCATTCTTTTTTGCGCAGCTTTACTTGCGCGGAATCCCTCCTATTCAAGTAATTTAAATACGGTTTTCTAAGGCCCGGTTTCTGAGTTGAGAATTTTGCTAAGCAAATGGGTAAGTATCGTCCTGTCTCTGCAGATTTCTCGCAAAAGAGCGTGACAGAGCGATACGTAAGTATGTGCTTAGTTAAAATTCTCAACTCAGAAACCGGGCCTAAGTCATTCTAAATCTATTTAGTGATAGTAGCTATTTTTCGTTCCTACCATCCATTCAGTCGTTCCCTCAATACTGAGGATCGTGATCATCATTGAAGGTGGCGGAGAGTAGAGTTCTCCATTGCGCTCTATCACTCGCGATGTGGATGAGTTCGTGCAGGTGTTAGTTCCTACAGGGTGCATTATTTATATTCGAAATGGGTGCAATTGAATTTCCAAAATAATAAAGCCAAAATATGGATGGAACAGCTGATTTTTTTTTGCTCCCGGTAAAACGCACTTGTGTGGTGGGGGCCTTAATTTATCTCACGATATTTTATTTGTTGACGATGTTTTATTTGAGAGCCAATATAAAACCGTATACAATCCAATATGCAGCTGCACTAGAATTTTCAATGATCATCGAAATAGGTTGCAATCGGAAATAGTTTTGTTGTTTTCCCTCATACCATAGTGCGATTGGGTAGGTATTATCCTGTCTACAATCCAGGCAAATTTTCGAACAAAGGCTTTTCGTATCCATTATTAAAAGATTCATGCTTCTGTGAGACAAAAATATGTGTTTCCACAAGTTTAGGTTATTTTGCGTGGGACTTCCCAATTTCCAACTCAGTATTTTTTCCCTTTGGCACTTTCTCTCAGTAGCACATTCTATCTTAGGTAGATTTGATACAATTTTACTTTTTACTTACTGTTTCTGCTAACTGGCAAGAAAACTTTCAAAAATGGATATGAAATGTGGAGCTAAAAAGTCATCAAGTCACAGAGTAGAGTTATCAAAATGGTGGGAACATAATGTCGTACTCGTTTTCGGCTGTAAAGCAAATGCTCGCTCGTATCATTCGATCGCGGTTTATAGCTGTCTCTTTATGCCCGATAAAGTGGAATAGATTCGTTTTGAAACCCAATAAAATGAACACGTGGCTACAGTCTTATGCCGTAACTGATGGGACGGGATAAGTTACGTGACGAAACTGAAAAATAAACAGAAAACAGTGATAGAAAATACCCCCGACACTTAATATTCAATATAGCATATTTCATAAACGGCTGAACCGATTTTGATAAAATATATCTAAGAACAATCGCTAGAAAAACTGCTTTCAAATAATAAAAAAAAACTGCATCCGATTCGGTTAACCCGTTTAAGAGCTACGGTGCCAGAGACAAACAGACATACATCACAAAAAACTCATTGATGTCGGACTGTCATGTTTATTTTTATTTTAAGTTGTTAAATCAGTTTACCAGTCGTCTTTTGTCACCACTTTTAAATGCGCATTTTTGGAAGTTCCTACCTCATTTAATAAATTTATCAAAAAATCCATACGGTCCGACACGCCAGGGGTGGACATGTACCAGCATACCAAAAATGTATGCTCTAGTTCCATTATCCGGGGAGGAAATCGGGAACCAAGTTTGTATGGAGAAAACACTACTGTTATATCCTTTGTATGGAAATGTCAAATTAACTCAGAGTTAGTTGGCTGACCCTGACTGACACAAGTCCGCCTAAGACTGTAGCAACACAAGACGTGGCTTAGCTCCACGCATTAGGCAGTGAGAGATATTGGTGGAAATATTGAGACCGTATCTTCTTGTTTGGAGCCAAATGTTAGTAGATTCAGAGGCTGTGTTAAAATATGAATCGTAACGTAGAGTTACGTTTGACGCTCACCGTACTTTATACCTTTATGGAATGGCCTAGGGTACGTTTTGTCTTCTACTCTGTGGTTAGAGTACACAACATCTGTGCTAAATAACTACAGAGTGCACTCTAAGTCGATAGCGGAACTGGCTACTGTTCAATACAAAGAACTTGTACTAGGCGGCGAAAAACATTGGAGCAAAAAAAAAAACAGCAATTTCATTCAAAAGGTCGACTCCGTACTGCGCCAAATGTATATGAAACAGCAGATTTTTTTTCGCTCCATTTTTTTCGCCACCTACTACAAGTTGTTTGTACTGACCGCTATCGAATTAGAGTGCACCCTGTAGATGTGAATCTGAAGATAGGAGATCCCGTTTTAACGTAAATCAGATAGGTAGTTTTATTTTTGGTTTTTCAAACAAGTGTCCCTTGAGTTGCTGCGCCATTTTGGCAAAAAACTGTTATCGGTCAGTTTCGAAATTCGCAAGTCTGAGGTAAACGACTCGTGCGTAATAAAATGCAAATTCTGCGTTTTTTTTTTGTATGGAAGGGAATAAGACTGTCATACACTTTTAGATTTGTGTTGAGCTAAACTAAATAAAAGTTTTTTTTTTTTGGAAAATTTACAAAAAAAATTGCAAAGAAAATATTGTGCAATTTTTCCGATTAACCCGATTTTGCAAATTAACCCGATTTTGCAAAAAAAAAAACAATATTGCACGGCTTGTGGCCATGAAAAAAAACAATAACTGTAGTTGGCTGCCGAATATTCATCCTTTTTACTTTTATTTAAAATGTTGACATTCGTTCAAAACGATGAGTCGGCCTTATAATAAAATAATAAAGACTATGATTAAAAAAGCCGAACGTTCCGAAGACATTGTTTAGGTTTCATTCGATAACAAAATTACTGAAATGAATAATAATATTGTTAACTATATAAATAACAAATTGTTTTTTTTTTCTCCGAAAAACCTGATGGAAGAATTTTCTTGGAGTTTTCGGCTCACTATCCTTACGCCTTCAAAGAATCACTAAAATCCATATACGGCAGTTCGGGTTTTCGTAGTTACAGATATTATTTTATTTACAGTACAATCGCCAGTAACGTTACGGTTGAATCACGTAGGTAAAAGCTTACCGGCAGCGCTTTTGATATCTTTTATAGTTAGTAATTCGACTTAAAAAAACATAAGTCTTCCACCGCATTCCAAACCCATTGAAAACTTATAAAAAGTAAAATGTAGCCTGTAAATTGCACATGTCCCACTATAGCTGGGCCTTCTCTCAGAGAGAGAGTGCGAGCTTTAAAAAGAGTAATGTCTAGTAATTTCAACTGGTCTTACACGAGTGTTCGGCCACATTTCATGGTATTTTTTCATCGTATGGGAATTTAATGTGGTGGCAGAATATTACAATACAGAAATTCGTTTTTAAAAAATAACGCAAAATTTATTATGGGATTTTTTTAAAATGTTTCCGGCGGGTTCGGAATTGCAAGACTTAGGTTTTTATAATCAGAATTACGTACCTAATCTATACTTACTCCATAACATTTGAAAAGGGCAGCCGGTAACCTTTTAGGAACGTGAATTAAACCGTTGCCGGCGACTGTACTACTACACGTGCTGAATCTGATCCAAAACCCGCCCTTCAAATACCTAACTGACATGAAGATGAAGAGTCCATTGTTACGTCCCGTTTGTATGCAGAAGCTTTGCCATACTGACGTCTAGATTTCGCTAGACACGTTCATAATAGGATTGTTGAACTAAACCGAACAAGGTATGGTTAGCTTTAAACTAGAATACCCCATAGTAGCTCTTATAACACGCGGATAAAGGCGAGAATCGAACGAAAAGGGGTATCCAAGGGTATTCTTGCTTCTACAAGAGGCGTGGATTCCACGAATGATCCGCCAGCCCTCTTCTCCGTGGAAATAGAAACAGGCGGGGTTTTCTCTTGCAAAGGACGTTGGCAAACCTAAGAAAAAGTCTGGCTCGGCGGTAAAATAAAAGATAAATCCTGTATCAAGACAGTGTGTAAATGTGTCATCATTACCTAACTAACCGGGCAAATGCCTTCTTTCAGAGAGAGAGAGAGTTCGGGTTTAATCACCACGCTTTTCCATTGCTGATTGCGATTTTCCCTATACTTAGACGCTTAGGTTTCCACACGATATTTTTCTTCACTACCAATAAGCCACGTCAATAAAGAAACGATATCAAAATGGCGGCGGGTCCACGGGTACCTATGGTAAGGTCGGAAAAAGAGGTCACGAAAATACGATTTCGGTTCATATTTCGGCGTTTTTGTAGGAAGGTAAGAAGGCAATTCCGGTTTTTCAACTTTGACCGCTAATTACTCGAATAAAAGGCCCATAAAGTGACAGTTTTTTTGTGCTATTCTGAAGGTTCAGTTTGTAGGAAAGTTTTTGAAATCAATAAAAAATCCTTCAGACCCGTACTTTATTTTCTACCCATACTAACTTATTTGATGATGTTTTCTCTAAAACGGCATTTTTGAACTTTGGATAAAAATTGCGGTATCTTTTACAAGTTTAAAGCTGATCATTATTTTTTTTGGTGATACACTAGTTATCTAAGAACCTAATAAAAAAAAGTTAAACACAATAAAAGTAAAAAATAAAAACCGATGCTAGGTAATTCTTCCCAAAAAAACCTTAAAAGCCTCATAACTTCTAAACGTCAAAAAATCGCTGAACATACATGGGGGTGAATCGTGTACCACAAGGGGTGCTCTATCTCTGGACTTCCGCTTGACACTATTTTTTGGGACACCCTGCATAGTCGTCGACTCAAGATCGAACTCAAGTAGGTGATATCAGAAAAGTCAAATACTAATGTCCCTTGCATAATATTTGAAAGTCAATCACAAGATCGTGTCTATTAATATGCTGACAGCTACTTAACTCAAGTTTGACATTAGCCAAGGCTTGACATTATTGTTTGACTTTTTTGAGTTCACCTACTTGAGATCGATCTCAAGTAGGTGATCTTAGACGACTATTAATACCACCCTTAGTTGTACAATAATGGCATTGTCAGCGAACTAACACCGACACATTATGTCAAGGTTTGCAGCCTCCCTTACAAAAGCTGTGCCCCAGCGAATATTCAATGAGGGGGTAAAAAGGCTCGCTCGAAAATGCGCCTAAATCTTTCACGGTTCGCTTTTAAAAATGAAAACGGGGATTTATTTCGATAAATACGTACCAGATAACGCGTTCTGCTTTTTGCTGACTCGGTTTCTATGTTTCAGAGAATACTGAGACATTTTGTTGTTCTCTGAATTAATTCACAAGAGCTGTTATAAAAAAAAGGTTGTAATCGAAGTATGTTAAAAGATATTTGGCGGTAAAGTGTTCGACTAAGATATGGTATAAACCTGTGAGGAAAGTAAGTAAGTGTTTTTTTATTTAAATAAATTATACAATTAAATAAATATGAAGGTAGCGTTTTGTTAGGCATTTTGACAAAAAACTCGTAGTTTCTGTGATGGCAGATCGAGTTCCCACTACATCTATCAATGTGATTATTGGAAATTCAGTGCAGAGTCTCAGCTCAAATATGTTAGCCAGAATGGTTTCCCGAAACAACAGTTTTCATCTGTAAAACGATTCTCCAAAAATACTATTTTCATCTCCCAGGGTCGGAAAGCATGCTGTTACTACAGGGTGCACTCTAATTCGATAGCGGAACTTTAAAGACGCTGTCAACTGATCAATACAAACAACTTGTACTAAGTGGCGAAAAAATAATAATAGTAATAATTCAATCACAATGGCGGGTGAGCACAGTAGTAGTAGTAATTTCAGCAACCGGCGTGATACCAAAGCTACTACACACACAACTAAAAAAACTCTCCATCCACCCGTCTACTTACATACAGCTTCAAAAAGCTGTAATCCTGAATACCTGCAGGATAGTAAGCAAATTTTTAGGGATTTCGAAAAAAAAAAAGTTTAACTCGCACTAATTGGTCGGATTTTTTACCCTGCAACTCTTCACTGCTGTGAAAATCTAGGCACTTAATCGTCAGCTCGTCTTGTTTCGCTCCAGAAATCGATCCGCCTCGCACGCGACCACTTGACCCACACAACTCTCGGCTGACGTTTCAATGAGAACATAATATCAGAGGCCTTAGCCTGTAACACAATGGCGTATCAATGGCGTCCCAGGTAGAAGGAAAAAACCGGGATTTTTTCGTTGTTCTCCTAAAACCAGCGAACTAATCCTCTAGAATTAGATTCATAATATTATTTGCTGTACTACAAAAACATTAATAGGACCGACACTGGGCCGACAGCATTAATAAATCGTAATTGAAACCGTCAACCGGGAGCCCATTTTGGCACCATTGCGTTACAGGCTAAGGCCTCAGGCGAGTCACGCGACTCAAGTACTCGGCAAGCGTCGTTCGTCTCTTTGTAAAGGCAAGCAATCTTAGATGAATCTCATAGGGCTGTGACTTTAGTGTGACGACCCTCGACGGAACAGAGGGCTGTTATAAGTTTAATGTGTGTATCTGTGTGTCTGTCTGCACCACCGTGTTCTTAAGGTTGGACGATAGCAATGTGGCGGGAAATTCAAAATGTTCACAGTTTTTAAAATTTATAAGCTAAATTGAGCTATTTTTGTTCAGCGATTTTTCGTTCGCGGCAATCACATAGTTTTGTTTTCATTATTGTTAACAACAGAACAACAATAATTAAGCCGATTATGTGTTCTGGACATCAACAAGTTTTTTGGGTAGTGCCACTGCTTTGACGACCAGAACACATAATCGGCTGAATTATTGTTGTTCTACAATAGCTACAATTCTAGCTACAAAATGTAAAAAACTGTGAAAATTTTGATTTCCCGCCACGTTGCTATCGTCCAACCTTAAAGTTAAATGAAAGTAGCGAGGGGGGAAATGCAAAATTTTCACGGTTTTTGAGATTTTGCAGAACAACAATAAGTAAGCTGATTCGTTTTTCTGGGTCGCAAACCATCATTTTAAACAACAGAACAGATTTTTGTTCTGCTGATTCAGAATTATTGAAGTACTGTTGTTTAAATTAATTTAAATTATTTGATGTTCGAACTTGGGCTTCATGTCGATTGGTCCCGCGCCTGCTAAGACTGTGATGCAGTCGGGTGTTTTGTTATTTAATAAAAATTTTTTTTAAACACCGTCCATGATGTGACTTACCACATTCACATCTAGCTGAGGACGTGGAGCATTATGAGCAAGGGATGAAGCGCTCACAGCATAGTTGGATTAGCCTTTCTATATCGATTTGCAAAGTTAAGCAACAACGGCCGCGGTCAGTCCATGGATGGGTGACCGCTAGTGGCAACAATATCTGAGCGCTTCCGTGCTTCGGAAGGCAGGTTAAACCGTTGGTCCCGGTTGTTGTCGATGAATAATAACCGTTTAGCCGTGTCAGAGGCCCTTTGGGCGGCCTAGAAACTCTGACGACAGGGGTGGCCATGAACTCATAATTACCTATACGATTAATTACCTACCTATTATACGAGTAGCAAGGGGTTCTCGACAAAATGCAAGCGAATTTCTCTCTCACTGCGGTTAAATTTGACACCCTTCTCTCGCGGTTTAAAGTCGCACTCGGCTTTTCCCGCGCTCCTGACGGCGTAAAGTGTTCAGGGAGTTGAGAAAGTGAGCAATGTTTCACAGCGGCTGAAATGGGTTGACAAGATAAAATTAAAACACAAAAAATCAACATCATTAAAAGCCAATTTCAGAGTTCCCACTAAAGAAGAAAAGTAAAGTGTAGCCTGTACAATTGTACATGTCCCACTAGCTGGGCAAAGGGCTTCTCTCAGAGAGAGAGAGCTTAACCACTCGGTTAGTGTACTTTTTGTCCAATACCCTCAGGGCGCCTATACGCCGAAGTATTACCAATTAGTTAATCACCACGCGTGCTCGATGCGGGTTGGCGATTTTCGCGTTTGAGGGTATAATGTCCGTTTTCCTCACGATGTTTTTCCTTCACCATTCGCGATTTCCTTTGTTACTTTGCACTAAGGTGTTCAATAGTTCTTCAATACATTGTACAATATTACTAATCTCATTATCTACACTGATTGCTGCTGTACCACGACGAGTTTTGTTTTCCATCTCCGAAAATTTTCATTAGATATTTTTTGGCCAACAACTAAACAACTTTTTTTTTTAAAGTTTAGAAATCGTTGTATTGAGATCCTTTTGTCACACAGATGTCAGGGAACATGACTGTGTTGTTCTATTATTTAAAGAACTTTAAAAAATCTCTTTCACGGACAACAACCGGCCCAGGACTGTCATTGCAAAACTTCGCAGCACCCGTCACCGAGACACTCTTCTGGCAGCGGTCTCGCAGTACAACAAAAAGAACCCTCTAAATAAGTTGAGCACCCAGCACCTAGGACTAAGCGGCCCCACCACCCCCGTTTATGTCGGCGAGCACCTGACACCTACTAACAAATCCCTCCACGCTGAGGCCCGGAAGATAGCGAAGCAGAAAGGCTACAAGTTCGTTTGGGCGCGCAATGGACGAGTCAATGTACGGAAGGACGAATCTGCTCAGGCCATCCCAATCCGCAGCCATGACAGCCTTAAGCTCATGGTGTAGTTATTATTTACATTTCCTATAGTACACAATAAGTAATATATTTTATAAGTCAATACTGTTATTTAATTATGGATATATATTATCAAAACGTTAGAGGTATTAGAACAAAAACAAACCAAGTATATAGTAACATTTTGCAATGTAATTACAAAGTAATTGTTTTTACCGAAACCTGGCTAAACTCAAGCATTTGTAATAGAGAATTTATTGATGATAGATATATAGTTTATCGTAGAGATCGTGATTTGTCATTGAGCTCAAAGGAAGATGGGGGTGGAGTATTGATCGCGGTATCCCGTGATATCGAATCATCTCGTGTTCACAACTGGGAAAGCGAATGTGAAGATCTCTGGGTCAAGTTAACTCTTAAAGTCAATAACGATCTCAAGCACGTTTATATCTGTGGCTTTTACCTCCCATCTCCACCCAAGCTTGATACTCTTATAAAATTTACAGACAATATTAATAATGTTACAAATATTGATGACGACCTAGTCATATTAGGCGATTTTAATATTGGATCTATTAACTGGGAAAAGAAAAAAGACTGCTTTTATACAATTCCTACTAATTATAATAATAACCTAGGTTATACACTAGTCGATTTCATGAGTCTTCACAATTTAAACCAATTTAGTAACATTCTTAACTGTGATAATAGGCAACTAGATCTTATACTAAGTAATATAACTAACGCTACTGTGTTACCGCCTATAGACCTACTTAGCAAACTCGATAAATTTCATCCAAATCTGCTTCTCCATTTGCCGCTCACTAACCTTAAGTTTTTAGACTCCAAGCCCCGTACTGATTTCAACTACTATAAAGCCGATTACAGCAGCATGACATCTGAAATAAAATCTATAGACTGGCAAGTACTCAATAACTGCAAAGATGTCGACGAAATGTTACGAATCTTCTACAATCATCTAATGCAAGTAATAGAAAAATTTGTACCTAAACGAAGAAAGAAAAAATCCAAATTCCCGCCCTGGTACACCGAACCACTAATTAAACTAATCTCTGAACAAGATAAAGTAAGAAAAAAGTATCGTATATTTAATAATCCTAGGGACAAGTTTGAATATGACTTACTTCGCAGTAGATGTCATAAGTTATTAAATAAGTGCTACAGTGAATATAAACAACGACTTGAAAAAGACCTTCAGAGCAACCCCAAGGCATTCTGGCGCTATGTTAAAGACAAACGCAAGGGCGTATCATCTATTCCAGCTAAAATGCATTTGAACGATTCCTCTGCTAACACAGGCCTGGAAGTTGCAAACCTCTTCGCAACTCATTTCTCCTCTACCTATTCGGCCAACTCAACTAAACACTCTACTGCATCGCTGGCATTTTCAAATAATACAATCGGTAGTTTAAAGATAACAGAGAAAGAAGTACTTCAAAAAATTAAAAAACTAGATATTTTCAAAGGTTCTGGTCCAGATAGCATCCCTCCCCTTTTTGTTAAACGATGTGCTTTATCATTAACTTATCCACTAACAACCATTTTTAACCGGTCACTAACAGAAGGCAAGTTCCCCCATGAATGGAAGAAGGCAAGAATTTTACCCTTACTGAAAAAAGGCGACGATAGTAATATACAAAATTATCGACCCATATCTATTCTCTCATGCTTCTCAAAACTATTTGAATCAGTACTCTGCCCAATCATAACTCGCCACATAGACCCTCTTATCAATGACTTTCAGCACGGGTTCAGAAAGGGTCGATCTGCTGAAACGAATCTCGTCTCCTTTATATCGAATGTATCACGACACGTCGACGCTCGCTCCCAGGTTGATGCCGTTTACACGGATTTCAGCAGCGCTTTCGACAAAGTCAACCATTCACTTTTAATAGCTAAACTCGAGGCAAGTGGCATACACGGAACACTACTCAGTTGGTTTAAGTCATACCTAGAAAAACGCACACAAATTGTAGCAATTAATGGATATGAATCGCGACTGTATTATGCTGACTCCGGAGTGCCTCAAGGCTCTCATCTAGGACCTATTTTATTTTCCCTCTTCATTAATGACATTACCTCACAAATTCATAACTGTAAATGTTCCTTATTCGCAGACGATCTTAAAATATTTATGCCCATTAACTCTCATAATGACTCTATTTTGCTGCAAAACGACTTAGACAGATTACAAAGCTGGTGTTGCAACAACGACATGCAATTAAACGTAAAAAAATGCTTTCACATCAAGTTTACAAAAAAGAGGAGACCGTTTGCTTCCAATTACCATCTAGCTGGCGAGAAATTGACGGAGGTCAACGAAATCAAAGATCTGGGTGTCACATTGGATTCAAAGTTGACCTTCAAACCGCATTTCAACGCTGTTGCTAAAAAATCCGCACAGATGCTTGGGTTCATCAAACGTAATACGAAGGGATTCAAAGCTCATACAAAAACTATGCTATTTAACGCATTGGTACGCAGCTTGCTAGAATACGCGTCTTCAGCTTGGAATCCATCCTACGTTACTCATTCCCAACGTCTTGAAGGTTTGCAAAGATCCTTTACAAGACACCTAGCCTTTGTTTCCTCCGGTATCTCCCATAGATGTCCATATGATCAGCGCCTACAATTCTTTAAAATGACATCCCTAAAAAGCCGACGCGAGCTACACGACCTTGCCTTCCTATACAATCTTATCAGTGGTAAAGTCAGTTGCAGCGACCTATTAGCACAAATTTCTATAACCGTCCCTTATAACAAGCCTAGAAAGCCCATAACTAAAATATTGTCTGGACCTACGTCCAAAACAAATACTGGTACTCACTCTCCTATAAATAGAATGTGTCAAAATTATAGTAGTAAAACACTCAAAGATCCCGAACTTGATATATTTTCAAATTCAATAAAAGTATTCAAAAGTAAAATAAATAAATTAGTAAAGTAAAAATGTTATTTCTTCCTTGTATTCATATTTTAGACATATTAATTTTGTTACAGCATTGTTAGATTTTTAACTATTGTTATTTATTACTAGATGCGAAGGTTGTATACATTTATTATGGAATGTACATCAGGATCATCCACATTGTGCTTATAAGTTAAGAATTTATCATGTACCATTCTGCAAATGTATCTAAATAAACAAATAAATAAAAATAAATAAATCTTGAGGTCAAGGCTTCATGATACACTTTTTACCCGACTACGCGAAGCAAAAAGGAGGGTTATGATTTTAGCAGCGTATGTATGTATGTATGTATGTATGTATGTATGTATGTATGTATGTATGTATGTATGTTTGTGTGTTCATCTGTTCCCTCGCAGAGCCTAAACTACTCGGCCGATTTCAACAAATGAGGTGTCGTTGGATTCTTCTTAATCACCCAGGTAACATAGGATAGTTTAATTTTGAAAAAAATCAAGATGGCGGCTGTGCTGCGCCCTAAAGTGATGGACCTAAAAATAAAAATTATCTGATACCATCGTCATGGGTATCAAATGAAAGGGCTTTAAAAGACCTTTTCAAAAATGTATAACACATGTAGCGTCAACATAACAAATAAGACAAAAAAATAAAAAATGTGTTTTTTTTGCCCTTCTTGGTTCTATTCTTGGTGATCGTCCAAAATGACTTACTAAAAAGCTCAAAAAAAAATAGAAGTTAAAAACTAAAACCCGACTACTAAAAGGCTTAAAACAAGACCTGTTTATCCTTAAAATAGACTCATAGATAATTAATCGTAGTCGGAGGACACCACATTCGCATTTGATAAACCGATGGCCTCCGACTACGATTAATTATCTATGAGTCTATTTTAAGGATAAACAGGTCTTGTTTTAAGCCTTTTAGTAGTCGGGTTTTAGTTTTTAACTTCTATTTTTTAATATCTCGCGATATTCTCACATACTTGTATTTGAAACGAGTCGAATCGCTTATCTAATGCTCAATTTTGGGGCAAGTGATGGGGCAGTTGCGATAATCAATGGCTGGAATGAATGTCTAGTGCATTCACAAAATAAGAATTTTATTTTGACAAACAAGCCTTTATAGATAAATATGAATCGACTAATAATGTGAAACAACATCACTATTTGCCCTCAAACTGAGCATTAGATAACGGGGTGTATTAATAACCTTATTTATCCAGACGAACCGCCCCTTATTATTCCGTATTTTTCGAACCATTTCTAATAAAAGTTCAGTGAATACGTCTTTAATTACAGTCCTAGTGAATGATTAATTAAAAAGTCTTGTTGACAGCCATTTTCATGTTCAAAGCGAGCTCACAGGAAATGAGACTTTAGCTCGTGTTTAAGGTTCTTGTAGAATAGAAAAAAAGTAAAATGAGCAAACTAACAAATAAAAATAATCCACTCAAAGTAAATCATGTCAAACATGACAATCCAAGTTTGTGACCTCGTGTACTGACCGGAATCTTGTCGAAAATCGATAAAACTAGAAAATTTCACCTTTATTTCAGTTTTTGTCAATTTTAAGCGTACGTTTTTTAATACCTACGCAGTACACTTTTAAAGAAGACTAAAATTTGCTACAATCTGTGACTAGAACTATTTCATTTTAATTATATTATGTTAAATATTTTGTGACATTTATTTGCCGGGGTTCCGGCCATGCTGGAATCTCCCAGAATCATCCGTGACGACGGTAAAAGGCCCGACGGCATGACATTGATCCCCTGGAAGCATGGGAGGCCGCTGGTGTGGGACGCCACCTGCGTCGACAACTGGCGCTCTCCCATGTTTCCCAGAGCGGAAGAGCTGCTGCCTCAGCGGCGGGCGCGGCCGAAAGAAAGCCTCAAGCGCCGCAAATATGGTTCAATTGGAAACAATTACATATTTGCGCCATTTGGGGTCGAGACGATGGGCACATGGGGCCCAGAGGCGCGCCTGCTGTACAAAGACCTAGCGGCGCGCCTAATCGACGCTTCGGGAGACCAGAGGGTTGGCGCGTACCTCGGCCAGAGGATAAGCCTGGCCATCCAAAGAGGCAACGTCGCCAGCGTTCTGGGCTCACTTCCGCGGGACAGCGACCTGGGGCAGGTCTTTTACTTGTAAATATTATTTTTAGTTTAGCTTATTTTAATTTTAGTTTTAGTTTAGCTTATTTTAATTTTAGTTCGCATATTTATAGTTTGTATTTATTTTTTTCCTTTATAAATTGAATAGTATTCTTTTCAATATTCTGAACAAATAAGATTAACTATGATTGAAAATGTATCTCTTTGAAAGATATTAATTATATTACTAGTTGTGCCCGCGACTTCGTATGCGTTTTTACACATTTGACATTTAATTTAAATTCGACTGTGGAGGAAAACTCAAAAGGAAGGGTTTTTTTTATCCCCGACCAAAAAAAAGGGGTGTTATAAGTTTGACAGCTTTGTGTGTGTGTCTGTATATGTGTTTATGAGGGTGTGTCTGTCTGTGGCACCGTAGCTCTTAAATGGGTGAACGATTTGGAAGCTTTAGGTTTCTTTTTAAATTTGAAAGCAGGTTTTCTAGCGAATGTTCTTAGTTATGTTTTGTCAAAATTGGTTCAGCTATTTATTAAATATGCTTATTTGAAGCTAAACTATCGGCGGTATTTTAATTTAATAGTTATTATTTCTTAACTTGCGGTAGCAGGGCTCAAAAGAAAGCTATAGAATAAAATATAATAAAATTGTTGTACATTAAGGTATCGCCCGTGATAAGATACCTTGAAGCTTAGTATAAGAATTGCTTAGGAAATAAAGGGGTTTATATGTATCTCCCTCGACGTAGAGTGGGATAGATAAAGTTATAAGCCCATAGATAAGGTCTTACTCATTCTCATGCTACCAGCAAGAAAGCAAACGGCTAATAACTCTGTCTATCCCGCTCAACGGTAAAAAATAGTTATTTGTTATGCAAGAATGCAAAATTATTGTTTGCGGCGAGTGCTTGTATTGGATACCGAGCGGTGTTAAAAGACCGCCAACAAAGTTGGAGACCACATATAGTCCTCATCATAACAAACATTTATGCCCAAGGACCTATGCCTAGGAAATCAACGGTTTCCGAGATAATGAGGTTCCAAGTCGGACTGTTTTTTTTTCATTTTTTTTTCAGAAATGTGTTCAGTATCACGTTATTAACATATCTTCTCAAGAAGCTATATCAAAATTATGAATATTTCTTACAACAAACGAAGTTAAAATTGCAACCCGCAATGTATTCTGAACATCGGATAGCCTAGATTGTGCCCAGAACCAGGACTTATCACGGTCCTAAATTTGACTGAAAACTATTCAGCGGTATTCGCGCGATGAGGTAACACACAGATAGACAGACAGACAGACAGACAGACAGACAGACAGACAGACAGACAGATAGACAGACATAGACCAATTTTTTTGCATTTTTGTATTCAGTATAGTTTACTTAGTAACCCCTGCTAGTTTTTTTTTCTAAAAATATTCAATGAACAGAATTGACTTCGCTAGAGTTTTATTATAAGTATAGATAGATTATATTATATTTATATATTTATTTCCCTCTCTCCATTCATCTTAATAGTAGTAATAAATAATGTACCTAGGTTTGATATCAGGATTATTAGATTAAGGTGTGAATCGAAGTTAGTTTAGTTTTTTTTTATTTTTTATTTATTTAATCAGAGCAGCAATAAACAAATAGAATAATGTATGTCAACCAAAATAGAGTACCTGCGATACAGGGTTTCTGCAGTGCTCACTGTTAATCATTAAGATTAATCACATTAATTGTTTAAATCTTAAGGTAATACTTAAATAAATGTTGAATTTGAATTTTGAACTGTCTCTGTAGACCCAGTGGTTTCCTAGACAGTCTTTTAGGCCATCTTGCACCACTTTCTTAAATGGCATTTAATGGTTTTAAACAGCATTTAACTAAAAGCACTACCGTACAAAACGTTTTCTGTAAAACTTATATTTTTTCGTGATTAAAGAGCCTTGTTTACCGCGCTCTCTCCCATACAAATGGAGACCCGTTTACCTACCCCTAAATTTTATCAGATTTAATTAATTTTGGTGTCAATAATTTCTCTACATTTTAATCTGTTTGAACATTTTGGAATTTAAAAAAAGCAAAACCTTATAATTACTTGACGCCAAAATCAATGAAATCAAAAAATATTTAAGGGTTGCAAAACGTTTTCTCCGTTTTTATCGGCGTCAGCGTGGCAGAGCGCGAAGTTCACAGTCCTCTTAAGAGGAAACGCGGATAGCCGCTGCTTCATACAAAAAGGGAGACCTGTTTCCTCCATGGATAATTATTTAAGAAAAAATATGTTTATGCCATTCAATTTATATGTACCTCTGCCATGTCCCTATGTTTTCCTTTTTTTTCTCATTATTTTAATAAAATGTATTTAAATAGTTCTCCCTTTTTGTATTTTTTGTATGGAGCAGTGGCTACCCGCGTTTCGTCAAAGCGATCGGTTTTTAACGCTGATCCTTCTACTCTATTAACCGGTATCTAGGTCAGTAAAACTATTTGCTCCCTCCTTAATGGCCCCAACAGCATAATCCCGACCATAGACAAAAGCATGATAGGTACAGGGCCCTTAGCCTGTAACGCAATGGTGCCAAAATGGGCTCCCGGTTGACGGTTTAAATTACGATTTATTAATCTCGGTCCAGTGTCGGTCCTTTTAATGTTTTTGTAGTACAGCAAAGAATATTATGAGTCTAATTCTAGAGAACTAAGAAAAAATCCCGGTTTTGTCCTTCTCTACCTGGGACGACATTGATACGCCATTGTGTTACAGGCTAAGGCCCCAGGTCCTAAACCCTTTAAAACAGGTTCACCAGGGGCTTATGGCGGCTTATAGGTAGGTACAAAGTCCTACTATACACAGTCCTTATCTCTAAAAGGGTGTTTAATTATTCAGGCCCACTAATATACAAGGTGTTGTTTTGTAAAGTCACACCCGACTCAGGGGTGATTATTAACACGATACTGAGGCAAAAAAATATTTATTTAAAGAAATAAAAATAATTGAGTTAACTCAATTATTTCTATTTCTTTAAATATTTTTTCAATACCCAAAAGATTTGGCCTCCCTCTCTATTATTATACTAACGCTTGCGGCCGTGCTCGCATTATCGGGCGCTTTATTGCGCGCGCGCTTTGAGAAGGCCGGGCTGTTCGCACGTCGCGGTTATTATAGAACAAATTGAAGAAGGTAATTTGTGCATCAAAAAGTTTTTAGAAAAAATAAAACTTATTTTTAGTTTCAAGCGTTACTTAAACTAACTTCCCTGAGTCGGGTGTTATGTCACTAACCAAAACAACACCCTGTCTATTTACGTATATTATGATTTGGCCAAGTTTATTGTAAGATGTTTTGTTACATGACATTTTGTGTAAGTAAGTGAAACTGTATTATAATAAATTTAATAGGCCCCGTAGGACCGTGGGTACTCGGCGATGGCCAAGCGCGTGAAACACTGTTTTCTATAGCTGTTTCACCCAGAGTGAGACGGGGCGCGGGAAAAGTGGGAGGAAATGCGGCTGTATAAGTCTACCTGTGTGCGTGTCCTTTCGCGAGTATGTAGTTGTAGTTAATGTAATGTAAATTGTAATGTAATAGATCTATTTTCCCAAATATTTTCGTACTTCAGCTGCCTTTTCTACATTTTATTAGCTATTTCAAAAATCTTTTTTTTGACAAGTACAATACATTATTGATGTTCCCAAGGTTGTTAGACTCCAATAGACAGTGTAATAATGTAAGTAAATAACAGCTGAAAGTAACCCCTTTTTCGGCGCGAAAAACGCATCGCTCTAATTTCTTTTAAAAACTATTTGCAAACCTCCTTATTGGTCATCTACTGATATGAACCAAGCTTCAGCAAAATCCAGCCTGTAGTTTAGAAATTAAACCTGAACTACGTTTGTATGGGAAAATTGTGCTCTAGCGCCCTCTTAATTGTGCTCTAGCGCCCTCTTAATTAAAAAAGGTAAGGTTCAATGAAAGAAGCGTGGCGGGAATGTCCTACAGGATTTTTTTTTTCTAGATTAACTCTGAGTTTTTTTTTTCCTCAGCGACTCTTTTCACTCCAAAAAATAGTATTATTTTCATTATTCTAATAATTTTTAAAAATTGTATTCTTTTCATTATTCTAATAATGAAAAGAATACTATTTTTTGGAGTAAAAAGGTCGCTGAAAAAAAAAAAAACTCAGAGTTAATCTAGAAAAAAAAAAAAAAATCCTCAACCGAACAACAATAACATTATTAAAATTATTTTATGGTTATTTGCAATGCTTGATTAAAACTACTGAAAGAAAAACAAAAGTTTGACCTTTAGTTCGAAGTGGATTTATGTATTTACTAGTTGTGCCCGCGACTTCGTATGCGTTTTTACACATTTGACATTTAATTTAAATTCGACTGTGGAGGAAAACTCAAAAGAAAGGTTTTTTTCAACCCCCGACCAACAAAGAGGGGTGTCATTTCTGTGTGTGTCTGTTTATGTGTTTATGAGGGTGTGCCTGTCTGTGTGTCTGTCTGTGTGTGTGTGCCCTAATCTAAACAATACATTTATGATAAAATATGTTTTGTTTAGATTAGGTATCGCCCGTATAAGATACCAAGAAGCTTAGCATAAGAATTGCCTGGGAAGTATGGGGGTTTATTATGTATCTCCCTCGACGTAGAGTGGGATAGATAAAGTTATAAGCCCATAGATAAGGTCTTACCCATTCTCATGCTAAGCCAGTAAGCAAAGCATAAGGTTGGGTTAGAGCGTATCTACCGCAAATAACTCTGTCTATCCCGCTCTACGGCAAACAAAATATTTTTTTTTTTAATATCAAGTTGGGCTCAGTAGAGTAAATATTTAAAAAAAGGCACAAAAAAAATTTTCAATCTCGCGTGGGTTCAAACCCAGAACATTTCGACCGCGACGCAACAGTACTACAATTCTAACATCGATAAACTTTGTCCGACCTCCACCGAAAACCACTCACAATTCCCTCCAGCAAGCATCATAAGGCTGGGTTAGAGCGTATCTATGGCTCTGTCCATCCCGCTCTACGTCAAACAAAAGAGTGAGATACCTATTGTTTTAAACCCATAGATACGCTCTAACCCGGCCTTATGCTACGCTTGTAGAACTAACATTTTCCGCCAAAATAAAATAAATGCCGATTTTTCATTTACAATATGCGCCCGAAATCCAAAAGTCGTAGCATGCTATTATACAGAGTGTTAAAAGACCGCCAACAAAGCGGGAGACCGTATAGTCCTCATCATAACGAACATTTTTGCCCAAGGAACTATGCCTGGGAAATCAACGGTTTCCGAGATAATAAAGTCGGACTTTTAATTTTTTTCAGAAATTTGTTCAGTATCACGTTCTTAACATACCTTCTCAAGAAGCCATATCAAAATTATGGATATTTCTTACAAAAAATCAAGTTAAAATTGCAACCCGCAATGTAGGTTTTCGAGAAAATGTGGTTCAAAGTCGGACTTTTAATTTTTTTTTTGCAGAAATAAGTTCAGTATCAAGTTCTTAACATACCTTCTCAAGAAGCCATATCCAAATTATGAATATTTCTTACAAAAAACGAAGTTAAAATTGCAACCCGCAATGTATTCTAAACATCGGATAGCCTAAGTTACTCCCAGAAACGTGAGTTACGACCATGTTAAGTTTGGTTGAAAACTATTCAGCGGTGTTCGCGTTTATCGTGTTCATACAGACAGATAGACAGACAGACAGACAGACAGACAGACAGACAGACAGACAGACATAAACAGTTTTTTTTGCATTTTTGGATTCAGTATAGTTTATTTAGTAACCCCTGCTAGTTTTTTTCTAAAAATATACAATATACAGAATTGACTTCGCTAGAGTTTTATTATAAGTATAGATTAATTAACACAATTCGAAGCAAAAAGTTAAGGGACATTTTTACTCATCTCAATTATTATATTCAAACTTATTAATGACAGGGGGATAGCAGGTACTACGCTGATCAACTCCAAGTGTTCATTGAATACTTGAAAATTTTACAATATACAAAATATACAAATACGGAAATCTGTCCACAAGATAGTAAAGTTTAAATTTTACTTACATTGCGGCCATCATTTCATATTGGACGACACTTGCGCCAGCAAAAATTACGACGTCTTATCTTGGCATATTCATCGCACTTCGCAGACAGACACTTTTAGTTTCTCAAAACGTTTTCCCGTTTTTATTTTCTCTATTATAGAGGTTGGTATCACTGAATTTTTCTTTACTACTGTTTTTACTGTTTTTGAAATGTTGTCACTTTAAAATTTTTAATTAGTTAACAAAAATGTAATCCAAAAAGGTTTTTAAACAAAATCCAAGAAAATAAACAAAACACCACTAGCCAATTATCAGAACGCCATTAATTGGAATAAAATAAAAAGCACAAGAAGATGAAGTTTGTAAATTCAGATTTGGAATTCGCGTTCGGAAGTTGGTCGGTCCGCTCGTGCTTCGTAGCGCGCGCTCTCGACCGATTCTCTACACGAACTGAGGTTTGATAATGCGCGCGGCTCAGAGCTCTGATACGACGGGAAAAATCCCGTGAAGCTGCCACGCGTTTTGCTATCCGAGTCAGAACTCTGGATTTATAAGGTAAATTAGTAGATAAGTAGGACCCGAGTAAATTAGTAGGACCCGAGAGACTTAAAACACAGCTTTAAGGCGAGAGAGTTTCTTTGAAACCAGAGCGAAGCGAAGGATTCTAGAGTAGAATCCCGAGTGTAGGGAGGGTTTCCAAAGTAGAATCCTGACCACGGCAAGGGATTCAAAGTACTCGAACTTTAAATAGAGTTGGTCCTGAGCTGAACACTCTTCTTTTTATCACCCTCTATGAAAAAAGAAGTGAGTGGAACGTAGGTATAATTATAGCGTCCGATACAACTTTTATTCTCACTACTGCAGGAAGAAACATTTTTTATCACATCTATTCGAAAAGACCTGGCTCGTTCCCCGCAAACAGGGACTTAAATAGCATTTTAATCCCGGAGGGACAAAAAGTGATTTGAATTTGGAATATGGATACTGTAAGTAAAAGTTCACATGACTAAAGAGTTCGCAGACAATATTGATAGAGATCAATCACGAACAATGTATGAACAAAAACTGGCAAAATGAAAAAATATAGGTACCGCTCGCGAGCCAAATAAAAAAAAAAGTGTAATATAGAAAAATAAAAATGCCAGAAATGCATTCCGTCTTCGTTCGTTATAGTGTCTTTGTTGACTGAAAATCGGATTTTACTTATTTTCATAAAATAATAGTAGATTGTTACCCGAGGGACTAAAACACAATTTTTAAGGCGAGAGTGTTTCTTTGAATCATGAGCGGAGCGAACAAACGCAATAATTAATAAAACATCATGAACGTGAAACTACATAAATACGATAAAATGTTCTAGGGATGCCTTAAAATCTATTGCGGCCGAATAGCAACTTGGCGGGAAACCTTTTTAGTCAATTGATACGTTACGGACGACTGTACTATAATATTTGTCAGACAAATTCCTGCGTGATCGATGATGGCAAATGTTTCCAATATTGACTCGATTAGGATAATGTTCTCTGAATAGCCTTCAGGATATCTTATCCAACAGATTATTCCACACAAAAACTGTCCCCTTTTAGGTGTTATCGATAGGGTCGAAAAATACTAAAACTTGAAACTTGTGAAAAATAGCGGAATACCCATTATAAAATAAGGTAAAAAAAGATCGAAAAAGTACATATGTAGAAAACTACAATTAGGTGAGAGGTCTAAACAGCCAGCCAGTTTCATGTTGATATCCTTATGGATATCAACATGAAACTGGCTGGCTGTTATCAGCTGTTATCAGCTTGCAAGATATTTTCGCTGAAAAAAAGCGAGTCGGCATTTTTTTTTCAGCGAAAATATTTTTATGACGTAAGAAATGTCAACAAGAAACTGGCTGTGTTAGATAGCTCTCACCTAACACTAGTTCTATATTGTGTACTTTTTCGATTCGTTTAGTGTATCTGATACTTACTTACTTTACGCTTTACTAACTATTTACTAACGGGTAAACCGATTTTGGATGCCGTTTTTTAAATATCAAAATTGGTTCAGCCGTTTAGGAGATAATGCTTTTTGAAGCTAAAATGTTGGGTTTTTTTATTACCTAGGTAGTTATCAAGTGTTTTGACGGTTGGTCGATGAGTGGATTTTTTCGAGAATAGACGCGCTGTAATGTTGTCCTCATACCGGAGTCCGCAGACCATTGACGCATAATATTCTTTTCAATATAGAGGAATTTACAAAATTCTATATTTCACGAATTAAGACTAATTTTAAATTGGTATTCTACAAAATCTTTGAATAAACATTACAAAGTATACAAATACAAAGGATGACTATGCGATTTAACAGAGAAATACATTTTCAAACTTTGTAATATGAACGCAATGGCGTCAAGGGTAACCCCCCAGGACCGAAATCACGACAGGTCACGAGTCACGACTGCTCCGCAAATATTGACGGCCGTCCACTAATGAAGGGACTGCTCAGGGCTTCAACGCAGCCGTGTTTCAGTACGTACAGTGTTGTAGGGGAAAAACTCGAAGGTAATCATTTTTCTAACTGGAAGTGGGCAGGACACCTGGCTAGAAGTACCGATGGTAGATGGACAAAGTCCATTGGGGAATGGTGACCCCGAGGAAGGAAGAGATCGGTTGACACCAGCCAGATGGTCCGACGACATAGCCCAAGTAGCCGGAAAACAGTGGTTGCGCCTGGCACAAGGATCGTGAGAGGTGGCGGGAGTATGAAGAGGCCTTTACTCGGCAGATAATTAACGAACATCAACACACGATTTTCCGATTTACGTTTCACCGACAGCACTTCACTAAATCAAGTTTCATCGACCCTTCGCCGACATAACGGTTCGCCAACATCACGTTTTACTGACACATTTTTACGGTCGGCCACAATCTCAGATATCCCATGGCAGCTCTTACCGCGCGCGGCATAAGGGCGCCAATCGAACAAAAAGGGGTAACTGAGACTGTGGCCGACTGTACTAGGTTAACATAAAGTTGAAGCAGCCTACTGAAGGCTCAGCTTCGCAGTGCGATCAACTTATCCCGGTGACGTAATGGGAACAAAATAATAACGAAAGTACTAGGTCTACGGTCTAGGTACAATGTCCCAGGCACTGCAGCGCTGAATGGTCTCTTCACCCATCTAGTGTGACTCAAGGTGCCACTGGACGCTGTATAAATCATCTCATTACGTAGATGCAAAGGCCTTAGTTTTTTTAGGTCTACAAATGTGGGTGTGTTTGTAAACAGTGGCATTTATGACCTCACGCAACACTAGCGCAAAAAGCGGCAAATCCATTGCGCACGCGGTAGCCCTCATGCTTTAGACTCCAGCTCTACTGCCAAATCGATTAAGGAAATGAGCTTGTTGCGTGTACATTGCAGAAATTGAGAGAGCGGACGTGATCCGACAAGACAAACATGCCGGTCGACTGAATTAATAAATGAGCGTGGCTTTTGGACTTGATTTGCGTAATAATTAATTGAACGAGCGAGCGAAGCGAGTTCTCCGAGTCTACTTGAACAATCCGGCGTTTGTATGTATGTATGTATGTATGTATGTTTGTATGTTTGTATGTTTGTATGTTTGTATGTTTGTATGTTTGTATGTTTGTATGTTTGTATGTTTGTATGTTTGTATGTATGAATGTTCGTTCGACGATAACTTGAGTAAATTCAGTCGGATCGTCATGAAATTTGGTAGGTGGGTAAATGAGGCAAAGAGAATTTTTGAGTTCAAACATGAGCCAAATCGGTCGAGGGGTTGCTGAGATATGGGGTCGCGAGTTCGTCGTTCGGAGCGAACCACTAGTAATTATAACTGCATTAATGAGAGCTACCGCGCTAAGATTTGCCGCTAGGGGCGTTAGTGTAGCACGAGGTCCAAAAAAATATTTTTTATGGGTTACGCGGGTTAATATTGTGCAATACCTGAGATTAATTAAGATAAAATTAAATCTTAATAGGTAGTCGCGCTACTAATTACTGCTTTGAAACAGTTTTTTCCTTTCGGAAAATTGTGTTCTAATATTTTTTTGGAACAAAACAGGGGGGTTACCCTTGACACCATTGCGTTTATATTTACAAAGTTTGCTATTTCTCTTTTACATCTCCTAATCCTATTCCAATATAAAATTAATCTTAATTCGTGAAATATTAAATTTTGTTAATTCCGCCATATTGAAAAAAATGCGCCAAGAGGGGCAGGTCTTGCTCGCTGTGTTTCATTAGAACAGTTTTAAGGTAGGTATTAAACATGATTTTAATGTAAGTAAGTACACTTTTTTACGAACTTACTATACATATAAATATCTAACTTTCATGGCCTTACTCGGCAGTGACGCCAACTAGTGAGCAATTAAATGGTAGCCCTCATTGTGCTGGATGTTTTCCACTGGAATAAAATATAATTTTAAATACACTTCTCTGGCCGATTCAATCAATTTTACGGGCTACGCAAAATTTACGTAGTTGCAGATCCAATATCAGGATACAAATTGAAATTGAAGAGATTTCAATGGATTCGTATTGATACTCGTAGTAGTTATTAATTAAATTTTATTATTATCTCTATCGGATGAAATCTGAGCAGCTACCACGAGTGCTTACTGTCACTGTCACTGAAAGTGATAAGTTGGATAAAAAACCTACTACTAAAGTGTATTAGGATACATGACAGACGTCAGCTTTTTCGCACTCGTGGTAGCTACTCTAAAAACGATTGGAAATATACACTAAGTAGTATACTGCCAACATAAAAGTAAAAACAATATGCAGGGTATTATTACTCGTAAAAGACCGCCAGCAAAGCGGGAAACCACGTATTGTCCATTACGAACATTTTTGCCCAAGGCCTGGGCAACTATGCCTGGGAAATCAACGGTTTCAGAGATAATGAGGTTAAAAGTAGGACTTTTCAAAAATATAAAAAAATAATAAAATAATAGCAAAAATAATTTAGTATCAAGTAATTAACATTTCTTCTCACTAAGCAATATACATTTTTTTTCTTAGAAAAAACGACATTACAATTTGCAAACCGCAATGTATTCTTAACATCGGCACCTCAAGCGCAAGTAGCATAAACTTATGCCAACGCTTGCGCAATATGACTTCTGGCCGTTACACGTCCTCAAAACCAAAATAATTTCCCAGCAACAATTTATCAAAAACGTTCTTTGTTTTGGTGTCTACAGGGTGCACTCCAAGTCGATAGCGGAACTTTAAGTAGGCTGTCTACTGATCAATAGAAACCACTTGTACAAGGTGGCGAAAAAAATTGAGCGAAAAAAATATCAGCTGTTACATACATTTGGCGCAGTGCTGAGTCGATCTTTTGTATGGAACAGCTGATATTTTTATCGCTCCAAATTAGAGTGCACCCTGTAGTATGCGTGCTTTTCGGGTCTGTCGGCGGTCTTTTAGCACCCTATATACTATCTATTTATTTATAATACCTATTTGCGTTTGTTTTGCCATACAGAATACCACCGATATCAAAGGACAGACAGGTAATATTTGTCCTCTCAGATTCATCGATCTTCGTAACAAATTCGTTGAGGCAATAGGTTCTCTAGAAAAAGAAACACAAAGCAAAAGCGAGATCCGGCAATCACTATCCGCAATATCAGAACGAACGATGATGGCAAATAATACCTGCGAGTACAGTCGCCCGCAACGGTTTAATACCTGCTAGTACAGTCGCCCGCAACGGTTTAATACCTGCTAGTACAGTCGCCCGCAATGGTTTAATACCTGCTAGTACAGTCGCCCTTAACGGTTTAATACCTGCTAGTACAGTCACCCGCAACGGTTTAATACCTGCTAGTACAGTCGCCCGCAACGGTTTAATACCTGCTAGTACAGTCGCCCGCAACGGTTTAATACCTGCTAGTACAGTCGTCCGCAGCGGTTTAATACCTGCTAGTACAGTCGCCCGCAACGGTTTAATTCACGTAAAAGGTTATCCCACCAAAAACATTCTGTAAAAAACTAGCCAGGTCTCGATGGAGCTGCTTGTTTATCTCTAAAAATTAATGAAATCTAGACAAAGTCGTGCCAAGTCTAAGGTTCCTTACTGCGATTTCTTTATTATTATAATTAATGTTGTGAGACTTGGCCGTTGAGAGGACACAAGCGGTTCTGGCGATAGATTGGTGCAATGGTGTCATGGAGCCGGTTACCGGTTGCCTCTTTGATATGTTATAAAGTACGCAATTGGCTTCTCCATAAAATCATAGATGTTTCTGATTCGAAAACCATTTCGAGGAATAGGCTTCTGGAGCTATTTGCAGTAATCGAAAAAATTTATAAGCATGTAGTTATTTTTTTATATGCAAAACTATGTATGACCTTCATTTCATTTGACCTTCATCATATTGTCTCTGCTGGACGGTCGTGACGTAGTTCCTTTTTGCCGGAGAAATATCATAGTGTTACCAACTTTAGAGAAAATTCCTGAAATATGAATTATATTTAAATGCGGTTCCGATATTGATTCGAAAGTACAACCAACTTTGTACCTTTAAAATGCTGCGCAATCACAAAACTGCTTCCGTCACAAATCTGCTTTCGTCACTCACTCGGCAACCAGACACTTAACTCCGAAAAACAGCGGAAAATCGGTTTGCGGCTGTGTGAGTTAGGATCAGTGGTTTATTTTTCTTAGTTTCTTGTAATAAAATTTCTGAGAGTGCTCTAGTCTTGGTATAGCCGATTTTCGGCGCAGATTATAAGATTACAGTTTGCCGGCAGACTTTTGGTAATTTGCACTGTGATAATGCTGGCAACTCCGATAATCTGTCATGTACTTTTGACAGATAAGTTTGAGTAATGCCCTATCCACATTCACGCGCTAACCTCCGCGAAAAGTGTTTACACGCCGCTCCTTGCGTCGGTTTTCTATACAAACAAACAAAAGAAACTCCGCCCAAGCGTGCGCGGAGGTGTGTGGCGTGATTGTGGACCAGCCATAACATTTTGTGATTTTTGTTGTTGTTTGTTTTGTTTAAAGTTTCCGATTTCCGTCTTGTTTGTTAAGTTAACGTTTACTGATTGTGGCACCGATCCTGACCTATAACCCATCCATCCCTTGTGACTCCCGCTCAGCTGGATACTGTAAACTCCCATCAAATGTGACTCCCACTTTTATAACTGGACACTGATGATAATAACTCGCCACTGGATCCTAGTTAGACTTGCGTTGCTTGGACCGACTGTCTAGAAGATGGCCTGTACACCTGCGGCTCGATAACTTGGTCAACAAAGCAGACTCCCGCAATCTGCCTAATGTGGAAATAATTATGATCCTAGAATACATAACAGCCACAATATTGCTGAAATTAGAGGGGCTAAAGCATTGATGTAAGTATCTTGTCACCATGCTGGTTCACATTAATCAACATTGTATCAAGCTTGAATACAGCAACATAAAAATCTGTCTCACCTTTTAGAGTTTAGACGCTAAAACAGAAAATGACTCATATAGTGTAGAACTGTTCAGTTTAGGCCAGAGTGGCTCAAAGTTCAGTGTATGCCAGAGAAATAATATTTTTTGCTGATGGAGACTTAAAAATAAGTTTAAATCATCCATAACATTCTTACGTTATCATTAGTAATTTTATTTATTTAGCAAAGTTATTTTACAGGATATCTCGTGATTCATACGTTGATTCTGCTATGGGATATGTCTGCATTGTGAGGGCCTAAGTAGTGTCAGAGCATAGATTAGGCAACAAGCTGTACAATGTTTTAGCAAAAATTCAAGAGACTGAAGAAATCATTACTGAAGCGGCTTGTACTTTATTTTTGTAAACATTATATTTCCTGCTATCTTTTCTCTGTATGTATATATACCTAACTACAAAACTTTTTTTAGGGGGCTGCCTGCAAACATTCACTGCTTCTTTTATTCTGGCTGGTAAAGATACAGAAAAGCATCAACTACATCAGCCCAGTGTTATTGGAGAAGGCCTACATTGAGCTTTTGTGTAGCGAGCCCATCTTGAAATAAATAAGAAAATCCTTAAATACTGGGTAAACTATAAGAAAGAGATTATACAAGAATCAGAGAAAGCAATGTATTTTTGGAAGTGTTTTATTTACCCTAAAAAAAATTGTAAGTGCAAAGGAATAAAAAATTCAATTTTCCTGGCTCTGTAATAACTCGCCACTGGATCCTAGTTAGACTTGCGTTGCTTGGACCGACTGTCTAGAAGATGGCCTGTACACCTGCGGCTCGATCCACCATTTTTACTTTGCACTGCGTAGAGCACTCAACATGCATAGGTGCCATCAAATTTCCTTTTTTTTAGGTTCGCCTATCTTGGGCATGCAAAGCAGCTTTGTGCGTGTAGGTGCATTACTGAACATCTCGTATGTAGTTTCTTTTTCATTTTCAATATTTTCCTTATTAGTTTGAGATTGGAATCTTGCGCTGGTTTTCATTTTTGGTTTTTGGTTCATCAGCTTCCATTGTTGGTAATTTTTCAAATCCGTTTCAAGCTGCAATTAAAAGAAAGTAGATGAATATCATGTAGAATCAACACAGACAGGGACTTTATTAAACATTAGATAGTTTGAAGTAACCATATGCAGGCCCTGTAAAGGGGAAGGCAATGGCTAAAAGCTTTATGTTTACTTACATTGAGATCTTCGCAACAAAACATTATCTTCGATTTTTTATAGTCAGTGTTGGCTAGGATACACCATTCGTACTTCAGTGGTTCACATATCCGCCGAATACTTTGTCCGGAGTTGATTGCTCATTATTTGGGCACACCGGAACAAAGCATTGTAATCCTTTGGATGTGCCAGGGCCAGGGTCCATCGTGAAAGCAAATATCGGTGTCCAGGTACGTGTAAAGCCAAGGTCAAGAAGTGAAGAGGTTTCGGTGTCTGGTTACGTGTAAAGCCAAGTTCAAGATATGCAGAGATTTTGTTCGGTGTCCGGGTTAAAGCAAGGTTAATTAGGTACGTGTTTAGTCGATCAATCGGTTGAAATAGAAAGCCAGAAAATGACGAAAACAAAACAAAACAATCAACCACAGATAAATTGATGCGCTTGACTTGACAGTTGTCATTTTGACCACAGATTAGCATTTGACCATAGACAATTGGTTTTTTATGACGTCACATCCGGAGAAAGTTTAAAATTTAATTAAAAATATAAATAAAAGGCTTAGAATTTTTTCCTCCAAAATACATTCTTAAAATGTTCTATTTAATCTAATAGAGCTTTAAAAACAAGTACTTATTTTTTCTCGACCTACCCAATTAAAAACCTATTTCTTGCAATTCCTAACACGCCGCAAACATCAAAATAATTTTATAAAACCAATTTTGTTTTTGCATTGTTTTTTATTTTATTTATTTTGGTGCCGAAATATTTTACAGCCTCATTAAATTTCCATACGACATTAAAATACCAAGAAAGCTAGCTATACACTCATGTAAGACCGTTTTAAAAGAGTCATATCTACATTTGGCGTGGTACTGAATCGACCTTTGTTTAAAACAGCAGATATTTTTTTCGCTTCATGTTTTTTGCCACCTAGTACCATTTTGTTTGTATTGTTCTGTAGACAGCCTACTTACGAACGCCCCGAAGCAGCGATTTCCCATACAAACGTAGTTCAGGTTTAATTTCTAAACTGCAGGCCGGATTTTACTGAAACTTGGTTTATATCAGTAGATGACCAATACGGAGGTTTGCAAATAGTTTTTATAATAAAAAAATAGCATGAAAGAAATTAGAGCGATGCGTTTTTCGCGCCGAAAAAGGGGTTACTTTCAACTGTTATTTACTTACATTATTACATTGTCTATTGGAGTCTAACTACCTTGAGAACATCAAAAATGTATTGTAGGAACTACTACTACTTGTCTTGTCAGAAAAAAAAAACCTACTTGTGAGAAAAAAAAAATTGAAATAGCTAATAAAATGGAGAAATGGCAGCTGAACTACGAAAACATTTGGGAAAACAGATCAACTACATTACAACTACAACTTCATACTCGCAAAAGGACACGCATACAGGTAGTCTCATACAGCCGCATTGTCTCTCACTTTTCATATATTTTTTTTATATTTTTGCGGCTGGTTAGGAATTATAAGACTTAGGTTTTTTAGGCAGAATTTTGCATATCAAAAGGGCAGTCGGTAATTTTTACATGACTTAAAACGTTACGGGCGACTGTACTATTCTTGGTCAGGTTTCCCTTTGTGCGAGGTTTTACCCGTCATTAGGTCCTATTTTCCCGTGTCATTGTTTCGGGTGACTGGACGAAATCACAGCGCCTGCTACGGATTGGGAAGAGGCGAAATGACGACGTATTATTCTTTTACGTATCATTGTAAATAACTAGGTCAACCTTAAAAGTATTTTAATCCTACCATATCTCTGTCTAATTGTGCATCTACTTGCTACTTTATTTCCGCCTCCAATACTGTCCATCCGAAGGTTTTCTTTTAGCGATAAGGCCGCCATTTGTACTATATTTTGTTATAAGAAGTTATCTGTTGTATTCTTCCTAAGAGTTTTCTATCTATCTTCTCTATCTAAAAACGCAAAAAAGGATTTTTTTTTTAAATCTTCGATACGGGTTCAGCTAGTGAAGTTGGAAAAAAAGTTTGCCAACGAATTGCCTTCTACTTGTTTTTTCTACGAATATAACAATAATTATCAATTTGACTTTGAGACTGGATCCAAATTAAAGAGAAGGTAAATGTCGGGAGGTGAAGGAACTGGCCTGTGACCGGAGTGCATGGAGAGTGCTGCACCGACAAGAGTCTAACTCTAAGGATGGTATTAATAGTCGTCATCTCAAGCTCGAGCTCAAGTAGGTGAACTCAGTAAATTAAATCACTGATTTGAGACCTTAGGTAATGTCCATGTCAAGCTCAAGCTAGTGAGTGTCTATTAATATGCTGACAGCTACCAAGCTTGACATTAGCCAAGGCTTGACATTAGCATTTTAATTTTCTGAGATCACCTACTTGAGCTCGAGCTTAAGCTGATGACTATTAATACCCCCCTTAAATACGAGTATAATGATGACCGACTGGAAAGAGCAACTATTTTTTATTTTATTCTGGCCTGTTGGGTTGGTGTCATTTAACGCCTTAAGGGTCAACTAAAGTAGCGTGCAAAATTAGTTTGAGTAAAATCTCATAATTAGCTAAATTATTGTTGTTTAGAATAATGAAAACAATACTAATGAAAATATGTTTTACTGTCGTGAAACAAAAATAGAAATTCTCATTTGACGACTCGTTTTTAGCAAAAAAAGCATCCAAAAAGAGATTTTTTTTTCATAGTGTGCCTGCCCCTTCGCCTTAAGGCTCCAGGAATAGGCACAATAGCGCCGCCAATTAAAAGAAACATGTCTTCTTTTTGGATGCGTTTTTTGCTAAAAACGAGCCGTTAAATGAGAATCCCTAGGCGTAACTATTTTTACGATACTTAAACCTACGAATAAATCCCGTCGCGAAAAAAAGTGGCCGTTTTCCATTTCTCCGCCAAAAATATGCCGTGTAACTGGAACCGTGGCCCAGAGCATCGTGGCAGCGGCAGTAGTCATCAGGCCGGAGGCCAACTGTACCGCAAGGCTTAGGAGGCCGTGCTCGGCGTATTTACGGCCACTTCGCCCATAATCTTACTGCACTTATGGCCATTTGGCCGTTTGATAGGCAGCGCAGTGAAGTTAGGTGAGAACGTTTCTGCTATGCAAACAATACATGAATGGCCGTGTGTGGGGACACTAGGCTGGGCCTGTGACGTGGTTACATTACATTACAACATTACAACCAGTTATATTTTTAAACATTTCAAACTAACTGTTTATAAAATTAAGCTAGTGAAAGAAAAAGAACAAATAAAATAATATCAGAAGACCTAAAATAACCATTGCTGTCCTACAAGTTGGAAATAATCCGATAATAAAATAATTTTAATTTCAAATTTTTAATTTAAATAGAAGCTGGAATGTTTTATATCGATTTAACGGTTTCACTTACTTCAACCGTTAATTCGATATAAAAATGTGCAGTGCTTACGAAAGTTACCATTCACAGGCGCGCCCATCCGTAAGAAACGTTCAATAAATAAGAAGTATCGAGCTTTTAAAAAAGTCGCCGAACAAAAGTTATTGGAAATCACATTTAGAAGTTGACGTGTTTCAAGAAATAAGCTTTTTAAAAATTACCCTGTAGTGTGAGTGAAGGTGCCACTGGAAGCTGTTTACATTAGCCTTTACTCTATATCTGAATGTTACTCTATTTCGGGGCTGAACAGAATTAGCACTCAGACGATACTTACTAGATAGGTAGTTAAGGTACCTACTAGTTAGTTTAGGTTTACTCAGTTCCTTATTCTCCCAACGTACGTGTCCACAACAAGATGCGAAGCCTCCTAGGTTACAGGCAATGTAAGACGTAATTTTGAATTAACAAAATTTATCGGTTTTACATTTTCATTTATTCAAACATTTTCTTTGCGTCTCGTTATGGGTTCCATAATAAAATTTTAATATGCGCAAGTAACGGCAGAAAACCTGAAAGAGTCCTTAAGGTGAAATACGTCTCACAACTAGCGCCGCCAATGGAAAAAAATCATATCTTTTTTTTGGATGCGTTTTTAGCAAAAAACGCTCCTGCGATTCCTCAACGCGAGGCTTAACTATTTTTAGGACCTAAGGTTTGGATTCCAGATCCTAGAACTTAAGAATGCAATCGATTCTCGCCAAAAGTGGCCACTTTTGGCGAGAATCGATTGCATTCGTAGGAAATCCAATCCTGGAATCCAAACCTTAGGTCCTAAAAATAGTTAAGCCTCGCGTTGAGGAATCGCAGGAACGTTTTTTGCTAAAAACGCATCCAAAAAAAAAGATATGTTTTTTTTTTCCATTGGCGGCGCTAGTTGTGAGACGTATGGCGTCTTAATACAATTCTTGACGATACGTTGTATTTAGACTTTTTGTATTATTAAATTATGCCTTTTTGAGTCGCTAAGAGGCTACGAGGCGCGTGGGAGCTACGCCGTAGCACTCGCGTAGCAGCCTCGTAGCGCTTCTAAGTAAACCTTGATATCGTTAGGCTGTTGTGGATGTTTTGTACAGTATTCGAGGCTTAACTATTTTTAGGACCTAAGGTTTAGATTCCAGCAACACAAAAATATTGCTTTTATTGACAGAGTAGGACTAGAAATGTACCCGTATTTATCTCGGGAGGTCCAGCTTCATATCCTCTGCCATTTCTAGATAACTGTGGGTGTTTATTTGCAAACAACGAAGGCAAACATTATGACCAGACCTGAATTTCTAAGCATATAGCTACTTCGACGTTTGACATAGCCACACCAAGTGGATTTTAACATGATCACTATAATAATAGCAAACTCTAGCAAAAAGCGAATGGCTGCTTGTCCACCGCACAAAACTGATTCGATATTTTATCGATCAGCCTAGGTCTAGGCATTTATCAGAATGACCGGAATACGAATTTGATTTGATTTGTGATGGAGAAAAAAAAGTAGTTTCCTTTTGCTAAGTAATTTTCTTTTACTTTAGATAATATTTTGACGTTCAATGTAAATAACTTATTTATGGCATATTGAATAAACTTTGATTCTGATTCTGATTGCAGTGTGTCCACTGCTTAAAAGACAACGGAGCGTGACTGGGCGCAACGAAACAAAACGTTTGGCGCTGACAAATAAAAACATTACCCCACTTTTGGGCATCGCTGGATTCGGACGGAAAATAATTCTATTAACAGAAGGTTGACTCAACTCACTTATAGGTATCACGCAAATAAAGTGCGCATAGAAACAAAGACAGATAATGCAAGAACTATCGATTTTATCGGTTGCAAAGACCGGCAAGTGTAGGTCGGACCCACACACTGAAGGTTCCGTACCGCCATACAATAAAAAAAATATGTGGCTTAGAATATAAGGTTTCATTTTTATTTTATTTTTTTTTCACAGGAAAACTTACGGCTAAGATACATACAAGATAGCAAATACATAGTTAATAAAAATGACATATTCATATTGACATGTTTTATTTTAAAAGCAACCTTTTCTTCTGCTACCTCCTTTTCTTTTTATAATAATTAAAACTCTTTTCTGTCAATGGCGTATACACACATAAGAGATGTTATGATAAGAGACCCTTTTAATCGTTGTCGCGCTGTTGTTATGCAAATGGCGCAAAAATACGAAAGGCGGCCTCCTTTTGTATAATACGAGGTTTATTTCCGGTTGTTGCTATTTCGGCGAATGCAAAAGCTGTCTTGTTCAGATTCTTGAATCGTTTGCTACTACAATGGCTCATAAAGCTGCTTCCAGATGTTCTTTTATCCGTTACGTCCCTCCGTTCCGTATCCGCGTCGCGAACGCTATTTTGGACGCCGCCCCGTTCGGAATGGTACGGAGTTACGAGTACGGTGCCTCGAAAGTCGAAACGCTTCGAGGTACGGTCCCTATCGTTCCCCTGTCGGTTTTTTTCTCGACTCCAAAGGGATACAATGCGGCGCACAAAGTTAGTTCGCGTGGAGTAGAAAATAATTGTCGAGTTGCATCGAGAATGTAATGCGAGTCGGGTGAACAAGAAGCCCACTATGACAAAGAAGATGAAGCTGGAGGTCGAAATATAAGAAGTCACGCTTGTGTCCGACATGTACTTGGCCGTATTTTTTTCTACCATCAAATTCACAGAATGGTGGTACGGAACTCTCGGTGCGCGAGTTCCACTTGCACTTGGCCGGTATTTATTACCTAGAAAGTGTACATTTTTGGGCTATGTAAAACGAACACTCAACCGCGCTGGGAAAAAAAATATCCGTGATCGGTACTCCCAGACGACAAAAAAATCTCAACCCATACATTTACCTACACTTTGAACTTTCAACCGCAACCGGCCACATTTTTTTTCAATAATCAGCGTAGCAACTTCCAGTCCTGTACGATAAAATAAGTCGAATGGCGGCTCTCCAGCTATAAAATATCTCTCTATCTCTTTACAAACCTGTTCCCGGAAATTAATATTATGGATTATTAAATTCCTTCCTTTGATTATTTCGTCGGCAGTTTGGTCATCTCGGGTTTCAATGTACCGACTTAGAACAAAGATTCCACAAAATTATTTGTAAAATTTTCGCAACAGGCTTGCCGTGCCTGAGTAAAATTATCGCACAATTATACGTGTTCATATTTATTTTTAGGGTTCCGTACCTCAAAAGGAAAAAACGGAACCATTATAAGATCTTTGCTGTCTGTCTGTCAAGACCCTTTTCTCAAGAACGCGTATCGTAGGTATCTTACTACCTATCGTAGGTTATCTATCGTAGGTATCGGAGGTATCTTACTTAGGTCCGTAGTACCATTTACGCAATCAAAAATTCGGCCGTTTATGCAGCATTTTGCCGCATGTTTCAAGGGAATCAAAACCTATTTTGAAATTTGCACCCCACGTTTTTTGTATTTTTACCCCAATTTTTTATCAAAATTAAAAATCTATTTTTTTTATTTTTTTTTTATTAAAATAAAAAATGGGGTATATTTCAAAGTGAGACGAATAATTAGCACTTCATTATCACAAGCTTAAACATATTTTAAAATATTTTTACATCGTATAGTTTTTTATTTATGACGAAAAAACTATCCCCCTTACAAGTTTGTACAGCACTTGGCTGGGTTTTATTTACTGTCTGGAGACCAAAAAACCACAAAAATAGCCAAAAAATCCGTCGAGTTTTTCTCCAGTGATGGGATTACGTAACATGGCAATTGATTTCTATTTACACACATTTTATCTTTTGCAATTAATATTTATATTTTGTTTGGTTAGTGGTATGCTGGTATGTAGTACCTGGTAATGTTAACATTAGGTAGCCCTTAGGCTCATGTTGAAAGAGGAGGGCGGGCTTTATCAAGTCTTATGTCTGGCAAGGAGCGTGGGTGTATGAATGTAAGTAGGTATGTATGTTGGTTTGCAAACTACGACCATAAAATATTAGATAATCACAAAACCAATTTTAAACCGGGCAACACTATTAAAAGACAATCTTTTGCCAACGATTCATCCCGTGCGTCGAGTGAGAGATTTATCCCTGAAAGTACAATCGATATAATGGCAATGTCAAGGGGAGCTGGCACCATGCCCTCTCTACCGCCATCAGTCGCCCGCCGCGAACCAAACACCATGGATGCCTTTGAAACACTACTGGCTTATTTTGGGGTAAGTTAAAAGCTTTGTTTTTGTTTTTTCGATCGAACATTGAGCAATGACAAGCGTGCGTACTGGCCACTTTTGATAATTATAATTAAAAAAAAAAAAATGCTTTGTTTTTGTTTTTTTTTTTCATTCGAACACTGAGCAATGACAAGCGTGCGTAGAAGCCTCTCCGTACTGGCCACTTAACAGAAAAAAAAGTTATCTTTGTTTTTTCAAAAACTTTTTCGTTCAAACGGTGCGCCACATTTAACTGGCCACATTTTGTTTAAAAATCAAGCCGTCCTGGGGCCTGAGTCTGTAACGCAATGATGTCGCAATGGTCCCAGTTTTAGGCTTTAATTACGATGTATTAATGCTGTCTGTCCCTTTAATGTGTTTCTAGTACAGCAAAGAATATTCTGATTCTAAGTCTAGAGAATTAGTTTGCTGGTTTTATGAGAAAAACGAGGAAAACCCTGTTTTGTCCTTCTACTGGGAACCTATCGACACGCCATTGCCGCCAAAACTAAATACTAAACCCCGATTTCCCGTACACTCCCTGTTGGTAATAGACTGTAAAGGGATTTCAGTTGCTTCTGATGATAAAAATAAGCACATTTATTTTATTATTTCTTTTTAAACTGTTGCCAGGTGCACGTTTCATATAACTGACATAAATATTTTATTATGATAATTCGATATAGATTGCGTAGTCGATTTGACATGAGGTTACAAAAAAGGTTTGTTTACAAACCGACCTATCAATGAACATTGAATTGTCATAATAAAATATTTATGTCAGTTATATGAAACGCGGGCCAGGTAATTATTGTTACAATGTTGCCAGTGGACTGAGATTCTGCAAAATTTTTTTTGATGCTAATATTATTTGCGTATAAAATAAGTCATAAGTTTCTGCAATTCTATGTTTCTCCAAGGCTTTATTTACTTTGTCCTGCGCATGTGCGAACTCTTAGAGCTGCTTGATGATGTCATACGGGCGACGTTTGACGGGAGGCTACCCGCCTGGTTTCGGATGCAAGGTCATCATATGGGCACGTGTCCCAAGGACGGCTTTCTTTGTTTTAGAGGTTTATATCTCATGGGGTGTCATTGATAATATGGGTTGTTAATTTTAATTGTCGAGATTATTTTACTCCAGCCTTTTATTATGAAAATTACGTTATTACCTGTCGTACGTACACACGACAGCATCAGAGTATACTATTTTGTTTGTAAAGTCGCCCGTAACGTAACGTGACGTGCTGTCTGGTGTACATAGTAACCGTCTACACTCCAAAAAAAGTGAAAATATTTAGGGAATTCTCTTTCCCTAACCCAGTAGCCGAAAAACAGTGGATGCGCTTGGCGCAGGATCGTGAGAGGTGGCGTGAGCATGAAGAGGCCTTTACTCAGCAGTGGGTGCTAACAGGCTGATGATGACGATGATGATAACCCAGTAAAACACAGTCTTGAATAAAACACGAAGCATTATATTTTCCAGTGAAAAACCTTTCTATAGCGTTCCGTAATTTGCCTCACAAAAAGAATATCCCGTACCCTTTATACGCATTCCGACATGGGCCAACGCGTCGTTTATTAACACTCCCCAAACCCTAAGGGCTGACCCAACCTAGGTCACAATTCCTAGGAGGTATTCACACCCCCTGGGTATCGACAAATCGACCAATGGGCGTTATTTCTTCCGATGCGCAAGATCGTTCTATCTACAACACCAATGAGCCGTTTCCACGGCTTGCAATTTCGCTTTTTCTGAAGATATTATTAATCTGTGTGGGCGAAATTTGACAGCCACATCCCGGTTCTTGTATGGCCAAGCCGATGAGCGCCATCTACCAAGGGCTTAGAATTCAGCTTTTAACTGTCAGTAGTTAAAAACGGGCCATCATGACAAAATACCGCAAATCGGTCTACAGTTTTGCAGTTTAATAAAAAAAAACATCAAATGGTGGTTTCAACTAAAGTACCTATAGGAGGAGGGTGATCATGCTCCTCACATTAAAGGGAAATTTGCCGCCAAGCAGAAAGATGATAATGCTTGGGGCCCCACTGAACATACTTGGAGGTTCTATACAGGGTGGATTTTTGAGACGGGGCAGTAAGGGCAGGAACCGTTATAGTTACAGGAAAATGTACCTAGGAGACCATCAATAACTTTTTGAATTATTATGAAATACATTAATAGATTTTGTAAAAAAAAATACACTCATCAAGAAAAATGCTAAAATACCTATTCTTAGGGTTCCGGAAGTTCCGGACCTCTAGAGGTAAAACAGTACCATTATAGGATCACTTTGTTGTCCGTCTGTCTGTATGTCTGTCTGTCAAGACCTTTTTCTCAAGAACACGTGGACGAATCAGGTCGAAATTTATATCAAAATACTCAGGTCTCACTTCTCAGCAGTCTCTTGGAGCTTAAAAAAAACCATCACGCTGGTTTATTCAGGAGCAAAGCAAATCAATAAAGATCAACATACATTGGCTATTTGTACATAAGTGAATGACTTAACCATTTACCGGAGACACTGCGGCTGTACAATTTCAAAACCTAGGAAGCGACATGTGAGAAAAATTGGCTTTTTTATTTATGCATAATTAAATTTTTAGGTGATGTTCAATAAAACCTAGCATATCCACCACAATGAAAAAACGGGCTCAAAAAACCATTTGTAAACCTAGTATGAGCCATCGACCATTTTAAAACCTAGTAAGGGAATTTTCCTTGCTAGGTTTTAAAATGGTCCATGACTCTTTTTTTGTTTGAAATGGTCGAAACCAACCGTTTTGGTACCAGAAAACCTAGTAAGTGTTTTCATACGTGCATTACACCAACATTGTTGGCCATAGAGAAATGAAATCGTATTGTATGGCAAGCCAAGGTTCTGCCGCTTCTTTTGTGCTACCTCTAGTTCAGCTGTGTCTCATAGTTTTATCAAGGCATCGAAACAAAGTAACCAAACCGTTATTTGATTCTCCTGTATTTGTCAAATGTCTTTTGCTAGGTTTTAGAATTGCACAGCCGACTGTCATCACGTGGCGTTTGACTTTACTTAATCCATCGAAACTGAGCTTTGGTGGATTTTAACCCACCAAAAAGGCCACAGCGAAACTTAGAAATCGAACGTTGAACAACACAGTAAGGAATCGTTTCGAATTTATCGCTGTCATCAAACACTGTCACAATAATGTACCTAATCAATAACGGAATACATGAGCAATTAAATAATTTTATTTATCAAATCTAAGCAAGAAGACATAGTTTCAGTAATAGCTACATCTGAAAGAACTGATGATTATATCCATACCTAATCAAGCAGCGTGTATCAAGTATCTTGGTGCGCGAGTCCCACTCGCACTTGGCCGGTTTTTTTTAATGCCATTCGATCCTGTTTCATGTAGGGATCAAAAGACTCCAAGCAACCAACTGAGGTTTGAGTACTAGAAATTACAGAAATCGCGAAAAACATTCCCCATCGAGCAACTCAAGGCTCTTCCTTTGATTTAATGGGGTGTGCATGATTATTTTATTCTGAAACTAGATTTTGCCCGCGACTTCGTCCGCGTGGACTACAGAAAAAGGATTTAATATGCTTTACTTTGCTCCTAAGTGTAAAAGCGTGATGATATGTAGTCTATGTGTTATTCTGATGTCTAAGCTATCTCTATTCCAAATTTCATCAAAATTCGTTCAGCCGTTTCAGCGTGAAAGAGTAACAAACATCCATCCATCCATCCATCTATCCACACTTTCAATCTTTCGCAAATATAATATTATATATAATAGGAAGTATCAGTCTTTCCAGAATAAATAATCTTGCAATCTTGCAATAAAGTGACTTTATAATCTTGCAAACCACCATCGAATCTTATCGCAGTCTAAATCGTAACCGAGAGTCTCTGAATCCGTAATGATTCAATATTTGCCTCAAATATTAATTCCCCGTTGGCCCTTGTGTCCTAGAATCCATTTATTATTAAATAAATAGCTCTAAACAGTGCCATCAATGATCATGATAAATTATCTTCTCATACCTAAGTTTTATCAAAAAGTGAGGATGATAATATTGCCCTGTGATCTCTTCTCGAAGAAGGTTTTTTTGTTACAATACATACCAGAGTTAGAGTATAGTTTTTTAGGTAAATACCTATTTCCGGTATTTTTTTGTCATAATTTAAGATCCAGTAGTTTCGGAGGTAAGGGGGACGCGTGGTCAATTTTCACTTATTTTCTTAAATAACTTAAAAAACGGTTTTTTCCTTGTGAGGTACGGAACCCAAAAACCGGTAGTTTTTGCAATATCTTATTGCATATAAGTTCACAAACAAAATATCTCCTATTGCATTTGATGCAGCAGTTATTGAAGTACAAAGTTAAACTGCCAATAGCTTTCTTCTACAGTATTGTTTGAAAACACCGCCATTACAGTGTATCTCTATGAAATCATTCAGGTGAAATGGAGATACAATGCGCCGGGTCGGGCTGCGGTCATTCGTTTTCTACCCCGGGGTATAGTACTCTAATATCGGTGGCAACAAATAAATGGCGAAAGCTACGTATCCAACTGCGCAAAAGACGGTGTTGCGGTTGTGTCTTTGTAAGACACAGCAGCTAGTCAAAAATGTTCATTGATTTCGAACTCTCTTATATAGTTTGACAGCTGCATTTGATGTGCCTGTGCTAGAGAGAAACAAAAAAATAGACCTGGGGGTTACCCTTGACGCCATTGCGATCAAATTGAAAAAGTTTTAAACTTAATTTCTCTTTGAATTCGCATAGAAATGCTTTGATTTTAAATACTTTGTTATGTTTATTCAAAGGTAAGGCTGTTTTATTCAATAAAAACACAAAATGCGTCTTAATTTGTGAAATATAAAATTTTGTAAATTGCGCCATATTGCGGCCGTATTGGAAAAATGCGTCAAGGGTAGAGGGGCTGGTTATGTCTTGCTTGGCTAGCACGTCATTATAATCTATATATATAAAAGGCTTAGGTTGACTGACTCATCACGCTACAGCCCAAACGGCTGAACCTATAAGTATGAAATTTGGACAAAAGTTGCGTTATATGGTGGAGGGTTCATTTAAGAAGCAATTTTTTTTTATTTAACCCTTAAGTGGGTCAAAATAGGGCTGAAAGTGTGTATGGGAAAAAATTTTTTTTTGGTCTTTTGTTCTTAAATCTTGATTTTTTGTACTTTTTTTTTTAAAATGACTTGACACCTATTTCAGATTTTTTCTCATTTTTATGTTCTTAAGGGTTAAAATGGGTGCCAAAGTTTTTCGATTTTTTTCACCAGTTACGATCGATGCTGGAACAAAACCGCTAATGCCACAACAGTGAAAATTTGACAATAGTTGTAATTTGTAGACACGCTACGGGTTAAGACAGATTTACTTCAAGTTTAACCCTTAAGGCGGTAAAAATGGGGTCCAAAGTTTGTATGAAAAAAATAAAATTTTTTGTCCGGATTTACTTGCAACTACGAATTCGTATATTAAATCAAAAATAATTTAACACCTGTTTTAGCTTTTTTCTAATTTTAGCCGTTTAAGGGTTAAACGAGGTTGAAATGTATGAATATTTTTCGTTATGTAGTGTCAACGTCGGGCCCAAACCATTTAAGCTACAACTATGAAATTGAAACTGCAGTAGCGTTTTGTAGCAAAACTACCCACCATGAAGAAAAAAAATAAAATTTTAACACGTCAAATGCCCAAACCGGGGTTCAAAGTTTGTATGAAATAAATTTTTTTTTTGGTCCGATTTACTGGAAATTTAGTATTTGTATATTTAATAAGAAACAATTAAATACGTGTTTCAGCGTTTTTCAAAATTCTGCCCACCAAAGGGTTAAAAGGGGTAGAAAAGTTTGAAGATTTTTCCTGATTTAGTATCAATGCCAGGCCTAAACCATTAAAGCTACAACTATGAAATTGAAACTGCAGTAGTGTTTTGTGGCAAAACTACCTACCATGAAGAAAAAAATATAATTTTAACCCTTCAAATGCCCAAACCAGGGTTCAAAGTTTGTATGAAATAATTTTTTTTTTTGGTCCGATTTACTTGAAATTAAGTATTAGTATACTAAATCAGAAAAAATCAAACACGTGTTTCAGCGTTTTTCTCATTTCAGCCAATGAAGGGTTAAAATGGGTGGAAACGTTGAAGTTCTTTTCCTGATGTAGTAGCAATACTGGGCCCAAACCATTGAAGCTACAACTTTGAAATTGAATGTGCAGTTGCATTTTATAGCATTACTACCCACTATCAAGAAAAAAATATAATTTTAACCCTTCAAATGCCCAAACCGGGGTTCAAAGTTTGTATGAAATAAAAAATTTTTTTGGTCCGATTTACTTGAAACTTAGTATTTGTATATTAAATAAGAAACCACTAAACACGTGTTTCAGCGTATTTCAAATTTCTGTCCACAAAAGGGTTAAAAGGGGTAGAAAAGTTTGAAGATTTTTCCTGATGTAGTATCAATGCCAGGCCTAAACCATTAAAGCTACAACTATGAAATTGAAACTGCAATAGTGTTTTGTGGCAAAACTACCTACCATGAAAAAAAGAATATAATTTTAACCCTTCAAATGCCCAAACCGGGATTCAAAGTTTGTATGAAATAAAATTTTTTTTTGGTCCGATTTACTTCAAACTAAGTATTCGTATACTAAATCAGAAATAATTAAACACGTGTTTCAGCATTTTTCTCATTTCAGCGAATGAAGGGTTAAAACGGGTGGAAACGTTGAAGATTTTTCCCTGATATAGTAGCAATGCTGGGTCCAAACCATTTAAGTTAGAACTTTGAAATTTGAACTACAGTTGCGTTTTATAGCAAAACTACCAACCATGACGAAAAAAGTAATAATGTTAACCCTTGAAATGCCCAAACCTGGGTTAAAAGTTTGTATGAAATACAATTTTTTTTTTTCTGATATACTTGAAACTAAGTATTCGTATGCTAAATCAGAAATAATCAAACACGTGTTTCAGCAATTTTCTCATTTCAGCGAATGAAGGGTTAAAATGGGTGGAAACGTTGAATATTTTTCTCTGATGTAGTAGCAATGCTGGGCCCAACCCATTTAAGTTACGACTTTGAAAAACTACAGTTGCGTTTTATAGCAAAACTACCAACCATGAAGAAAAAAGTAATAATGTTAACTCTAAAACGGCCAAAACGGGGTTCAAAATTTGTATGAAATTATCATTTTATTGGGTCAGATTAACTTGAAACTAAGTAGTCGTGTATATAATCAGAAATAATAATTAAACTCATGTTTCAGCATCAAAAAGGGTGGAAACATTTTAAGAGTTTTCCTGATGTAGTATCAATAACAATGCCGGAACCTTTAAAACTACAACTATTCAATGAACATTTAACTACAGTTGCGTTTTATAGCAAATCTACTAAGCATGAAGAAAACAATAATAATGATAAAATACATACTTTGAGTATGTATTTTTTTTTGTTGGATTCATTTGATCTTTACCAATTTGGTCACACACATACACAACACATACACACGCTGAAACTGCACGACGGATTTGGATGACATTTGGAATAGAGATAGCTTACAAAAATACACACCCATGACTCTATTCATGCTAATTTGATAATGGTGAAAGATATACCCAGGCAACTTCTTATAAGTCTTCGCGGACGAAGTCGCGGGCGAAAAGCTAGTATAATATATTATTATGTTTTATGGTTCACGATTAATTGTACTAAAATTCTATCCTATTTTAACGAAAGTCTTTCATGCAGAGAATATGCTTTAGTGTACACCAAAATAATTGTGCGAATCGCGGAAATTGTGAACTTTTAGCTATTGGTTTTCCAAATAAATATATTTTCCAAATATCACGTTTGTTTCGCAATTTATTATTATCATTAAAGGTGTACTTATTGTTGATTGTTGGGTAAAACAACACTTGCTTGATATTTTCTTGAAAGTCTGTGTTGCAACTGGGATTCTTTAGAATTTTATGGGAATGTCTTTTAATTGGAAAAACAATCTACTTAAGCCCACCACTATTTATTGAGGGATGAAATACATATTTTTCTCGAACCAGGTGCAATATCTTTAACACCTTTGATGATCATGATGCCCAAAGAACCTACTTAAATGTTCTCAGGCTCAGACCCTCACAATATTCGATCACCATAATGTTAACAATTAATTTGTTCCAGCTTTACTTCTTGTTCATGCTGGCTTTCTTCATAGTGATCTGCCTGTGCTGCCTTCTCGGTCTGCTGTGTTACCACAGGAGGCACGGAAACGACTTGTACTCCTCCAGCACCGAACACTATAAGGAGGACACGCCGATAAGACAACCCTGTATTAACAACTTCTGAGACAATTCCCAGGCATAAATCTGGTACCAAAATGCAAAATACGTCGGTGTACCACCTACCACCGATTCCTTATATTGTACCTTCGCATATAATTATTGCATAGCCACGTTTTGTAAGGCCAAAACGAAAGTTGTAATCGGGCCGTACATAATCGGGACGTTCATTATCGCAACGTACATTATCGGCTCCCTTACTACTGCTGCTCCAAAATGTACAGGGGTCATTTTCATCAGAGAAATTATTACCTAATTTTGGTGACACTTTTTATTTTAAGGGTTTTCAAAGAAAATTATGTTCTTAATGAAGTTATGTTTAAGAACTATGTTTTTTAATATTCTAAGAAAAAAAATGTGTTGATTACTCAACATCAACAAAAATAAAAACCTGCCACCAAAATTAGGTGATAATTTCTCTGATGCAAGGGATGCAAATGACCCAGAGAGCTGATAATTTCTTGAAATTTTTCCTTCAGTAAGTTTCAGTAAAGAGCCCTTCAGTAAGTTCCTTGTATCGATAAATTGAGTTTAGTACCTATGGCAGGACCTTTTTGTCATACCCTTTTTATCTGTTAGATGAAGTAGCCCTTGCATAGCAATAGAGTTCTAGAGTAAAATGAGTTACTTTAAAATTAAATTTGTTTGAAAATACTAACTAGTGGCGTCACAAGCTAGTACCACTTAAAGTTCGGAATTTTTCATTAGTCTGCGAATCGGGCGATATTGAGCCGAACGCGATCAATGTCTCATTGTTTGTTTTTATTATTATTTGTAGAAACGTGATAATTATGCTAGAGTTTAGGACATGTTTTGCGATATTTGTTTTAATAAAGCATTTTTTTGAATTTATTGTTGATGCCAGACGCAACCTCTGTTTTCCGGCCACTTGATGTGTATATCAGGATCGTGAGCGGTGGCGTGAGCAAGAAGAGGCCTTTACTCAGCAGTGCGTGTTAACAGACTGATGATATTGATGATGATTGTTGATGCAGTCAACATCCCTATTTCTACTGTCAGTTTTTTTTAACCAAGTAGTAAAGCTGCGGACTTATAATTTGATAAATAATGTCAGCATTTAAAACAAAATTATGTTTTGTTATTGTAATATTCTACGCTTTAATAATTTTATTATAATAAAGATATATTATCTTAATCATAGAATCATTGAAGATAATCATGCTCACTCAAAGTTACTGTAAGATTTGAAATCCCAAAATAGAGCTGGTGATCATTTGACTTATTTTATCGTACAAGGCTGGGTGTTGTAGGCTGATAGAGAAGACCTTGTGTTGGAAAAATAAGTCTTGCATCAAAACTATAAGTTTCAACCGGAACAGACCTGCAAGACTCATTTTCCCTGACTCAGCGAAGTCTGCTCTATCGGCCTACCAACCCCCAGCGTTGTACGATAAAATAAGTTGAATGATCACCAGCTCTTCAGCTAAAACGGTTATTTACGAACAAATAAAGTAGAACAATTACCAAATAAAAGTGATTTGTGAAGCATTAGCAATAAGTAACTCTCTGTGATTATATAAAACACGAATGTTGTTTAATAATTTACCACAGAAATGTTTTTCTACCAATTTTAGTTTTTAAAAGGTAAGAATTGATAATTAGGTACACTTCATGAAAACAAAAAAGAAATGATCCGTCAAAACTATGTGCCATTAAAAGTGCTATTTTTTGTAATAAGACCTATTGATGTAAATGTAGAGAAATAAGATTGAATAATTTGAATATACGATGTATTTTAAGTACATATAATAATTATCTTGCCGAATAACTTTAATTAAAGACATAAACACGTCATTATCCTTGTTGTTTTATTGAATACAGCATTTGAACACGACACACATCTGGGGGTCACCCTCGACGCTATTGCGTTCACATCGACGAACTTTTTAAATTAAATTAAAAGGAGGATTTTTGTTTTTTTAAATTATCTTTGAATTCGTATATTATGCTTCGATTTTATATACTTTGTAATGTTTATTCAAAGGTTAGGATATTTTTAACAATAAAAATATTAATTAGGTACGTGAATTTTGTAAATTGCCCCATATTGAAAAAATATATTTACACTTTATTGCACAAAAAAGGAAATTTCAAACACTTAAAAAACAAAAAGTATTATAAGTACTTAGTAAAAAGCCGGACTTATTTCAACAAAAATAACGTCAAAGACTAGGTAGGTGGACTTACCATACATTCAAGTCAAGTTTGAATTATTTATTTTCCTTTCCAATTCAAGCTTAGTTATTTATTTTCCCTTTTTTATTTATTTTTCTTTTTGATTTATTTTCCCTTTTTTATTTATTATCCTTTTTTTATTTATTTTCCCTTTTTTATTGCAAAAAATAAAACAACGTTACCACCGGCTATTCGAGTTGGATACGGTTTACATCCAGCCAGGGGGCTAATTCTCGGGAATCTCGCATTCGACACATCTCGAAGGAAAAATCTCATGTCATTTCGATCGCGACTGCTCCCGACCACTCGAGTCATGTCGAGCAAAAAAGGCAAACATCTCGCTGTTTCGTGCCTTATGTCGAGGATGACGAATAGGAGATGTGACATTTGCCGCCAAATGAGATTTTTCCTTCGAGATGTTGCGAATGCGAGACTCCCGAGAATCAGCCCCCAGCTGCTCGCTAGGACAGCCCTTTTTGTTCAATTGACGCACTTATATCTCTTGGTATAAGAGTTCTGTTACCATGGAGTATTCTACCGTGTCGCTGGCTGTCTCTATCGCTAATGACCGCGAGGATTAGCATAACTAACGCCTGTGTGCTTATTCTGTAAAAAAACCGCACAGTTGCTATTCCTCGAAACTGGTTTATTTGCGCGAATATTAAAATAAAAAAAATATGAGATGATTTGTACAGCGTCCAGTGGCACCTACACTCACAGCAGATGAGTGAAGAGACCACTCGGCGCTGCAGTGCCTGGAACATTGTTTTAGATGGAGTAGGCTTGCCCAGCAGCGTTGAAAATATACGTAAAAAAATATATAAACATTCGACCAATTGCTAGAGCGCCTGCACGGTATACAAGAATTAGGGGGTTCAAATCATGTCCCGAGCGTTTTTCCACTTATAATTTATTTTTAAATAACATGTAGTTGTAATTTGTAGTTTTTTTGTTTTATTTATATTTTCCCGCAAATAATAGCGGCTGCGTGGATTTTTCTACAGAATCAGCACATTGTTGGTTTTGTACAAGACACCGCAAGAATAGAGAATGCTATGTAAATAGTTTAATGCTTCGCCTGCGCAAGTAGAGATTAAAATTAAATAATACAAGAAATAACGAGAGCCTTGATGACGACGACGCTTAGTCGCACCTGTCACAATCGAAGTGTGAAAATGTAAGAGAACTAAACTCTCCTTTGAACTTTTCTTATTTCGATTTCGCATGGAGATTTCAGGAAGGCGCGCGCGTTGCGATCGCAGTATTGGGAGTCTATGGAAAGTCTAAACTATTTTCGATTGACCCGCCGGTGGCGCAGTTTTCTATTCTAATATTCAGACATTTTATATTAAATTACTGTTAGGACAATGAGCCGTTTTCACGGCTGTCAAATTTCGATTTTTCTGAAAATATTATCAATTTTACAGCCACATCCCGGTTCTTGTATGACGAAGCCTATGAGTGCCATCTACCAAGGGCTTTGAATTCTTTTAACTGTCAGTTGAAAACGAGCAATTCTGGACACGTGCCCTCCCCCCCCCTCCCTTAAATCCGCCCTCGGCTAAAAATTTACAAAATTAATTTACTTTAATTTCGCTTTTAAAGTTATTGATGATTTGTCACTCGGTTCAAATCCCCACTGCATCCAACTCGACACAAATGTAAACGACAGCTGCTCCAACTTCCTAAAACTCGGCTTAAATGCCTATGAAAAGGTTTATGCCATGCTTCGGACCGCTTGAACTGACTTTGGCATGGCTTGAAGAGGATCTCGGTTGTTAAAGTTGCAGGGATTCTCAAAGCGGAAACTTATAATATTCAGGGTTATGGGCTGCCAGAATCAAAAAGCAGATCGCAGTTAACAAAATATATTTTGGGGCAAATCAGAAAAAGATACACTGGGCAGACATCTTTGGAAGAGCTTACGAATAAAATCTTTTATCGCCAAAAGTGGCCATAAAAGGCGATAAAAGGTTTTAGGATCCTAAAAATAGTTAAGTATCGCGTTGATAAAACCTAATGAAGAGTTTTTACCGAAAACGCATCCAAAAAGACGATATGTTTTTTTTCCGTTGGCGGCGCTAGTTGTACCTAGGTTTGGGCCTTAAGTAATCAAAAGCCCATCGGAAGCTATTTTCGCCAAATATGAGTGTTTTTACTTTTACTTGGAAAAGACTTCGTCCTGTTACATAAATATTTTGTCGCGAATCCTCATTAAAAAGTTTCTTCGCAGCTTGCGCGCACAACTTTTAACAAAGACAGGGTGCGTGTGCTTGGAATACTGTGGACGCAGCGGGGGTAAACAACACCCTGTACAATGTACAGTGAACGGTGGAAGTGTGAGGTGGGTGGTTCGAAATTAACTCGCATCAGTTTCAGAGGTCGGTATAAAAAATTTCATTTAAAAAACAACGGCCTAGTGCGAGTCGGACTCAAGCTACAAGTGCTTGAGGGGGAAATGGTATACAGGGCAATTTTTAAATAGCTTTTTTCCTCAAACACCCCAGCTTCTAAATGTGATATCAACGACTTTGGTGAAAGCGCATTTTTTTCTACACCACCCTCTATTAGCTAGAGCTTAGTCAGCCTATTTCACAGGAAAGGCAAGTCAATACGCGTGGAGCAACTATGTGGAAGGTCCCCACGATGTTTTCCTTCAAGTTTTTCGGCTTTACAAGTACTTATTTGTATATAGAGATAGAACGGCTAGGTATATAGTGGGTGCAGTCAAGCAACATTATTTGCTGAGGATCTTCTGTGTTTCGAACTTGGTTTTGTTTGTCTCTTGTGTTATGTTGGTTTTGGACACACCCACAAGGGAAATAAATACACGGAAAATAGAAAGAGCAAACTGAATCGTCGAATAAATAAATATTATAAGAGGAAAAGTTTGTAATTTGTTTATATGTAGGGGCAATCTCCAAAATTACACACCCTATTTAAAAAATTCGTTCATTAATGGGAAGCTACGTTAATTGCTGATAGGCTATTCTAAATTTTCCAAAAAAAAGTTGCGCTCTCACCAAGGTCGTAGAACAAAAGCTGTTGGAAATCACATTTAAAAGTTGATGTGATTCAGGAATAAAACTATTAAATAAATGCCCATCGCAATGATTATGTAAACCCGGATTTACTTTCATGGGCCGTTTTCGCAAAAACAACGGCGGACGGCCCGCGGGAGATCCCTAGCTAATTTGTGTCCTCGAAACCAAATAGTTGCGGAACTCGATCAGAGCAGGGAAAGGCAAGTCATAGGGTGATAATCTGAGTTAGCTAGTTTTTGGACTCGCTGGTTAAGGGGTGGGTACACCCCTGTGTTGCTCAGCACTTTCATTGTTTAGGCTGGGCCTGAAGTCTGTAAGATTGGAGTAGGATCTTTCGATATAATTAAAGTTGTGCGGAGTAGGTATGCTATTTTATTTGCCTCTCAGCTCACATATCGAGCGGGGGCTTAACTGTCTAACTTTTGAATCTATCGCGATCTTTTGAATCTATTTCAATGGTATCGGGATCATGGAGTTTTAAATCACAATCGCTGACACAACGAGTGAGTCAAAACGCCATACAAATTAAATGATATTGAGTGAACGAGTTCGCAATTTTCTTTACTCAATATCCATCAAATCATCGAGTCGCAATCCCTATCCCCGTCTCAATCGATTTCAATGACAGTTTGTGTCAAATAAATGCATCGGGAACTTCGTCAGCACCCTTTAAGACGCCATACGTCTCACAACTAGCGCCGCCAATGGAAAAAAAATCATATCTTTTTATGGATGCGTTTTTAGCAAAAAACGCTCCTGCGATTTTTCAATGCGAGGCTTAACTATTTTTAGGACCTAAGGTTTGGATTCCAGGATTGGATTTCCTACGAATGCAATCGATTCTCACCAAAAGTGGCCACTTTTGGCGAGAATCGATTGCATTCTTAAGTTCTAGGATCTAGAATCCAAAACTTAGGTCCTAAAAATAGTTCAGCCTCGCGTTGAGAAATCGCAGGAGCGTTTTTTGCTAAAAACTCATACAAAAAAGAAATTTTTTTTTTATTTTCATTGGCGGTGCTAGTTGTGAGACGTATTTCATCTTAAACGTCAAATTGAAAGGGATCGCGATTAGAGATGGGCGGCGCGGAAAGTTTCCGCCGGAAACTTTCCGGAAAGTTTCCAAAATGGGAAGATATCCGGGAAGATTCCCAAAATGGGTATTTATGTGGGTAGAAACGTTTTTCATTACAGTTATTGATCAAAATGAATCCTTTTACAGTTGTGTGCACTTATAAACAATAGACTGAAAATATTTTTTACAATTCTTGTGTAAAACAGGCGAACTTTCGATTTTATGTGATAATTTCTTTAACTTCGCCGAAAATCGGAAATAAAATACGAATTCTTCACGAATTCTTCATGAATTCTTCAATAATTCATAATCACAAGACTTATCACTAGTTATCACATCAAAATTATTTGAATTGCTACTAGCTAGAACATAAATTATACAAGGTGGCAACATGGAACTCTTTTTTTTGGGCTGATTCTCAAAGTGCCGTCCAAACAAAAACATTTTTTCATTCCGTTCGAGTACATACCGTTGCTGGCCAGTAATCTATCGGAAATTGTTGCATAAACTGGTAAAATCGCGTCTTTAACTTAACTTCTCAAAACAAAATACTGAGTAGGTAGGTATAGGAGCTTGAAAAAATCCGGATAAGCGCGAGTTAAACTTGGAGAGGGTTCCGTACATTCGAAGTTCATTTATGCACAAATGTTGAGAAACCATACCAAACCATAGATGTAGGACTGTAGAACGCCAGAGTTGAGGAACTAATGATACAAAAATAATATTAATATTTTCCTTTGTTATTTTCTACACCATGGACTTTTTATAGGTTTTCCTGTAAAACCTATCCCTACGTACCTTTCGGTTTTCGGTTATAGTGTTTTTTGTGTGTGATGTTTTGGTTTTGGCAATAAATTATGTTTTATCTTTTTCTTATCTATAATCTGGTTAGGTTAGATATTATTGATTCTACAGAAAATTAATAGCCAAACCTCAAGCCAACCGTGATTTGTTAGTAGAAATAGATATTTTAATGTAATATTAATATTTAAGACGTTGCGTTTTAGTTTCATTATGTTTAGGATGTGTTAATTTTTCTGATTATTTAATACAATTCATGTCACAGATTTAATTAATATTGAGCCTGTAGCCAAACAGGAAGAAACCTTTTACAGTTGTGTGCTCTTATAAACAATAGACTGCTAATATTTTTTACAATTGTAAATTTTGTAAAACATCTTAAATGAGATGGATAGTGTTTGTATGGACTAAATTGTCGCTGGTATTAAAGCTATTAGGCAAAAAAAAAAGAGATCTATGGTGCCACCTTGTATAATTATTTATAATTCATGTTCTAGTTAGTAGCGAGCCAAATAATTTTAACATTGTAAGTAAATTTTTCAATGTTTTGGCGATTTTAAAGAAATCGTCACAAAGAAATAAAAAGTCCGCCTGTTTTACAAAAGAATTGTAAAAAATATTGGCAGTCTATTGTTTATAAGTGCACACAACTTTACTGTACAAGGATTCTTTTTGTTCAATGAAAACATTGAAAAATGTTTCTACCTTTCCGTGTTTCTTCCCAAAATTGGTTGATTGACGGGTTGATTACAGTTGTGTGCACTTTTAATTAATAGACTACCAATATTTTTTACAATTATTTTGTAAAAGAGTCACCTCATTTAAGATGTTAATAAGTAAATTAACATCTTAAATGAGATGGATATTGTTTGTATGGACTAAATTGTCGCTGTTATTTGAGCTATTAGCCCAAAAAAAAAGAGATCTATGGTGCCACCTTGTATAATTATTTATAATTAATGTTCTAGTTAGAAGCGAGTCAAATAATTTTCACATTGTAAGTAAATTTTCCAATGTTTTGGCGATTTTAAAGAAATCGTCACAAAGAAATCAAAAGTCCGCCTGTTTTACAAAAGAATTGTAAAAAATATTGGCAGTCTATTGCACACAATTGTAAGAGGATTCATTTTGTTCAATAAAAACATTGAAAAACGTTTCTGCATTTCCGTGTTTCTCTCCAAAATTGGTTGATTGATGGGTTGATTACAGTTATGTGAACTTATAAACAAGAGAAAGCCAATAATTTTCACAATTATTTGTAAAACAGGCGAAATTTCGATTTCTTTGTGATGATTTCTTTAGCTTCGCCGAAAATTTGAAATAACATACGAACTCTTCATGAATTCTTCAAAAAATTATAATCACAAGACTTATTATCTCCTACTTGCTACTAACTAGAACTTAATTATTAAAAAATATATAAGGTGGCACCATGGATCTCTTCTTTTTGGGCTGCTTTTCAAAGTGCTACCGAACAAAAACTTTTTTACATTCCGTTAGAGTGTAATTATAATCGTTAGAACACAATTTCATTATATTGAACGAGCGAGCGAAGTTCTCCGAGTCTACTGGAACAATCCGGCGTTTGTATGTATGTTTGTATGTATGAATGTTCGTTCGACGATAACTGGAGTAAATTTGGTCGGATTGTTATGAAATTTAGTAAGCGGGTAAACAAAATTAAAAGAATTTTTAAGTTTAAATATGAGCCAAATCGCTTGAGGGGTTGCCGACATATGGGGTTGTATAGTTTATATGCAAAGCGCGCGCGCACCTGCGCTAATGACGTAAGGCAAGTTACACATCTGTAACTGGGGTGGCGAGTTCATAGTTCGGAGCGAACCACTAGTTAAACATATTACATTACGTATTACATTGAGTAGAAAAACTATGAGAACTATCTACCTACATGATTATGATGATTCAGCTTCTGGTAAAATCAAGATATTACAAAATGTAAGGTCAGCAAACTCAAATGAACTGGTGTGAGGTGTGAATGTGAATTTGAATGACATGAATTATAACAAAGTAAAATATTAATATTATTTTTTGTAGAATTAGTTCCTCAACTCTGGCGTTCTACAGTCCTATATCTCTGGTTTGGTATGGCTTCTCAACATTTGTGCGTAAATGAACTTCGAATGTACGAAACCCTCTCAAAGTTTAACTTGCACTTCTCCGGATTTTTTTAAGCTCCTATACCTACCTACCTAATCAGTATTTTGTTTTGAGAAGTTAAGTTAAAGAGGCGATTTTACCAGTTTATGCAAAAATTTCCGATAGATTACTAGCCAGCAACGGTTATGTAATCCAACGGAATGTAAAAATGTTTTTGTTTGGACGGCACTTTGAAAATCAGCCCAAAAAAAAGAGTTCCATGTTGCCACCTTGTATAATTTATGTTCTAGCTAGTAGCAATTCTAATAATTTTGATGTGATAAGTCTTGTGATTATGAATTATTGAAGAATTCATGAAGAATTCGTGAAGAATTCGTATTTTATTTCCGATTTTCGGCGAAGTTAAAGAAATCATCACATAAAATCGAAAGTACGCCTGTTTTACACAAGAATTGTGAAAATTATTGGCAGTCTATTGTTTATAAGTGCACACAACTGTAAAAGGATTCATTTTGTTCAATAACTGCAATGAAAAACGTTTCTACCCACATAAATACCCATTTTGGGAATCTTCCCGGAAACTTTCCGCGTTTCTTCCCAAAATGGGTTGATTCCCGGGAAGAATCCCATCTCTAATCGCGATAGATTCAAAAGTTCCAAGTCTCGTCTATTGGACGGGAGACGCCATCAGGTGTAAAAAGTTTAAAATATTCCCTAGCACGGGTTAACTAAGGCCTTGCATCTACGTAATGAGATGATTTATACAGCGTCCTGTGGCACCTTCACTCACGCTAGATGGGCGAAGAGACCACTCGGCGCTGCAGTGCCTGGGACATTGTCGCACGGGTTAGTGCTTTAAAAAAACAAAAAGTTATTTCATCGTCTCCTTAACTGAACCAAAGGTAGAGAACGAGGCCTAAGTTATAGGTGGGATGATTTGATTGTTTTTCCGAGAATCAGTGTTATATTGTGTTCCGCGCTGAAGGTCAAGGTTCACACGATTGTTTCACGCAGTTTGATTGGCGTTGCGCGAGAACTTCTCAAATTAAGGATAAGTCCGGTCCTGGAGCTTGTATTTATTGTTTGTTTTCTTCTCCATGTACGTACTAGCTTGTACCTGCTACTTCTTCCACACAGACTCAGATAAAAAGTTATTAAGAGGGAACGCGGGTAACCTCAACTCCATACAAAAGTGGAGACCTGTTTCCTCCCTGGATAACTATTTTAGAAAAAATATATTTATGCCATTCAATCTGGGGGCACGGCAGTGCCCCCGCCAGGTCGAGCGCGAAGCAAACACTGCCGTACCATCCTTTACTAGAACCATTTCGCCGCATTTTCAGGCCCCTATTTGAGAACCTCTGGATAAGACCAGAGGGTCTACCAGGAGTGTATTTGGACAGACGTCCGGCAGATGTCCGGCAGACGTACACGCGACGTGAAAACAAACGAAAGTGTGCTGCCAACTTGACCATACTTGCCATACTTGCCATAATTGACATAAGTCATGCGTCACTCACTTTCACTCAAGAGAAAAACTGGAAAATCTTTTGGAAATGAAACCAAACTAAATTATGTATTTACAGCCGTAGTACTTCTCGGCAGATGGTTACTCAGGTTCAAGTTAACGCAGATAATTATCCAACCTCAAACAAATCCATCGAGTCGATCATACAATGCGCCTTTAGTGCAGTGCTGTGGGCATAATTTATGGCACAAATCCAGCTGAATAGAAGGAGAAGACAAGGAAACCTAACCCTGCCAAGAAGCGAGGCTAAAATAGCAAGCATAATCTGCTCCGGCTCTTTCAAATAATACCAAGCAAGTCATTAAGTTACAAAGATGTTTTATAGGTAGGTAGCTTAAATGACCAAATAAATAAACATATCCAAAAGCACCTGCATGAGCCGCACGACCCTCCGATGGCTTGTTAGTGCCGTGATGTGGTGGACTTTTTGGGAAGTTGACGTTTTGCACATAAAGAGAAACCGCAGTGACAGAACTCAATGGAGACTCCAATGAGGAAACCAAACGACTGGATGCCGCTGCGACCTGCAACTAAGTACTGCATCCTGAAATTGGTCCGTCAAGGTCGCGCTCCCGCACCCTAAGCCCGCCAAAGACAGCTGTTATCATCCAAAACGATTGTCCTGGCCGATATGAACTCTGAAGGCTGCATAGTACGGCACCATTGAAATCCATCTACTTCTCCCAGGAAAATAATAAGAAAGATCACCATATTGTACGCCATGTTTTTTTTTCAGCTCGTCCGTAAAATGTCTGTGGTGCACCATCGAATGCACGGGGGGGCAGGTGGAGAAAGTTTTCCGCCAAGCCAGAGTGTGGAGAGTGTGGAGGAGTTTGCGGTCCATCTGTCGCGCCGTATGTTCCACTGCGCCGACGACGGACCGCATCAATACCTCCACCACATCGTCCCCAAATACGACCGGTCAGAAAAATGACGTCAGTACCCGCAGCAGCTCCTCGAGCTGCAAGACTCCAGCAGCTGGGAGCCTGATAGATCATCGCCAAGAATGCACACCCAAGACCCGGGGACTGATGCCTCTGGAGAAGACGCTTAAGACAAGAGTGCCAACTCAGAACCAGCACTTACTGCTGTACGGTCGTACGGGCAGCAGCAGACGACCCCTGATGATGATGATGCTCACCGGTACCATATCCAACAAGAAAAGAGCAAGAGCCTTCATCAGAGAGACTTTCAACGCAAAGGTTAAAAAAATACAGGGACAGCCATCTAGCTTCTGGTGGTCTTTTCAGGGTTTAGGAGAACCTCTGACCAAACCGAGTGGTATTCGACTTCCACAAAGCGAGACGGATAGCAAATAAACTTATATTATGTTGTATTATTCATTATTATAATATGATTAAAATATTATGCTTATACAGAACGTCTTTAACTAAATCTTTATCTAATTTCTTGGCACTAATTTCTTAGGAATCCATACCTCGAGCGTCAGATTCTTATACTTATCATCTATATAAAAAATGCCGTTTCCTTGTGTACCGTTGACACGAAAAGTGCTTCAAAGTAAATTCATGTAAGGGGCGCTAGTGCCTAGTAGAATTAGAATTTAGTTCGATATATTCAATAACAAAGTTCTAAAGATCCTATTGTTAGAATTTCTACCTAGACTTAAACAAGTACAATACAATACAATACAATAAGTTTATTTACCAAAAAGAAAAATACAATACAAAGTGATCAATAATTATTTACAAATGTGGGTACTCCAATAAAGAATGCGTTCACACAATGAACCGATTAGCCGATGGTCTCCGCACTAGGCGAACCTGTATCGCAGGGACCGTTGCTTTTTGCAGATTGCCATGAACGCTGTTTCGGCCATAAGAGGTAGCGGATTTGTGGTTGACTACTGGGTGATTACTAACTAGGAATATAGTGGTTAGTGGTTTGTATAAAAACCGTGCAAAAAAATATAAGATAAAATAAAATGTGTAATAGGTATTAAGGCAAGTAATAATTATTATAAGTTTAACATATTATGTTGTGTTTGTTTGATGCATGTGTGTATCTGTCAGTGAGTGTGGGGATGTATGTATGGGGTGTGTAGGTGTGAATGATGTTTGTCATTTCAGGTGGTTTGCGGTAGGAATTCCTCTGTCTTGTCGTAGTCTAGACTTAAGAGGTATTTATGGATTGCGGACTTAGCTTCTCTAAGTGTTGTATATGTTACCGGCCAAACCCGATTTAAGGATAAACTAGTTTCGCCTAGGCCAAACTAGTTTATCCGAACGTCGTATGGATAAACCGGTATGTCCTAGGCCAAACTAGTCTAGCCGAAGCTCGTGAGGAGAAACCAGTTTAGCCTAGGCCAATCTAGTCTGGCCTAGCAAGAATATGTAAGCTTCAGGATAAACTAGTATGGCCTAGTCCAAGCTGATATTGACGAATGATTAGGTATGAATGTTACCATATCTCGTAAACTAAGAGGTTTAGCGCAAAAATAATGAAATTTTCGAACCCCTTTATAACCCCGGAACCAAGCCTTTTACTTCTATACGTGTTCTAAAAACCGAAATACAGGGTGTTAAACATACAGGGTATTCCTGAAAGTGTGACAGACAGTCGAAAAAGATTTAAAACAAAGGTTAGGTCAGTAGGTTTGGTTGGCGACACACTGGCATACCTCTTTTTGTTTACGAATGGTCCTTTAAACCGGACATACCGTAGACCTTTGAATGTAGACTTTTTTAAATTCGGCCTCTAAGTGTGTCCCCTACTGTTCAGATAATTACGTTGGGTTTGTTAATTTTAAGAAAAAGTACTAGGCTAGCATAAATAAGTAGAATCTGTATTACTCCTACTCAAATAGAATAGACTAGACTAGTTTGGCTAAACTGGTTTCTCCATACGAGCATAGGGCTAGACTAGTTTAGCCTAGGCCGAACTAGTCTAGCCCTATTTAAGTAGGGGTAATACAGATTCTACTTATTTATGCTAGCCTAGTACTTTTTCTAATATTAACAAACCCGCCGTAATTATCTGAACGCATTTAGAGGCCGAATTTGAAAAAGTCTACAGTCAAAAGGTCTACGGTATGTCCGGTTTAAAGGACCATTCGTAAACAAAAAGAGGTATGTCAGTGTGTCGCCAACCAAACCTACTGACCTAACCTTTGTTTTAAATTTTTTTCGACTGTCTGTCACACTTTCAGGAATACCCTGTATGTTTAACACCCTGTATGTCGGTTTTTAGAACACGTAGAGAAGTAAAAGGCTTGGTTCTGGAGATATTAAGGGGTTCGAAAATTTCGTTATTTTTGCGCTAAACCTCTTAGTTTACGAGATATGGTAACATTCATACCTAATCATTCGCCAATATCAGTTCGGGCTAGGCCGTACTAGTTTATCCTGAAGCTTATATATTCTTGCTAGGCCAGACTAGATTGGCCTAGGCTAAACTGGTTTATCCATACGACGTTCGGATAAACTAGTTTGGCCTAGGCTATACCGGTTTATCCATACGACGTTCGGATAAACTGGTTTGGCCTAGGCGAAACTAGTTTATCCTTAAATCGGGTTTGGCCGGTAACATATATATGTGGGAAGAGAATCTGACCATTTCTTTGAGCGAATTTTGTGTTATAGGAGTAGGTAGGGGCTCTATATACACGCTTTGAGACTATGAGAGACAAATTCGGAGAACACAAAATGTTTTTATGGACTTTTAGTGCTGCCATTTCAATAAAAGTTCTGCGTACACTTAGAAGTTGGCAGTCTTGGTATAATTGCTGAGTTGGGTAGCGACGCTTTTTTCCAAGCATAACTTTTAACACCGATCTTTGTCTTAAGCCACCTGGCTCGCGACAAAGACAAATCTGTCTCTCCGCCAAAACGTTATCACCTAACACCTGCACACTGGAGGACCTTATGGCGGCTATTATAGACGCAGTTAGCGTTGCGAAATTCATTTAATTTATTGGTTGTTTCCTAACAAATTCGTAATCACAAACTTTCGTTATTCGAATTTTCGAGTTTCGGCACCAAGTAGCGGACTTGTGCAAAATTCTCACAACCCTTTGACATAATATTTTTTATACTCAGTGTTAGCGATGCGAACTAGTCTTTATTGAACGAGCGATCGAAGTTCTCCGAGTCTACTGGGACAATCCGGCGTTTGTATGTATGTATGTTTGTATGTATGTATGTTCGTTTGACGATAACTTGAGTAAATTTGGTCGGATCGTTATGAAATTTGATAGGCGGGTAAATAATTTTTAAGTTCGAACATGAGCCAAATCGGTTGAGAGAGATGCCGAGATATGGGGTTGTTAAGTTTATATGGGGTCGCGAGTTCACAGTTCGGGGCGAACCACTAGTTTAAACTACTGTAAAACTGTATTTGAATTCATTATGTTTTTAATTCTTCTACTGCACAATAGATGGCAGTGGTAGTGGGCGCGAGCAATGGTCGCAAAGGCGACACAGGGGTAAGGGGATGCGGGCGGGGGAACCTTATGTCAATTCAGTCCAACTCGAGCCACTCGCCGGTGTGCGTAAATTTCTCGCGTTCCCAACCACATTTTGCCGCCGAAACCGAGTTTCCCTTTTATTTTACCGGCTTGTCCGCTTACACTCAGTTTACACGTTTGTAGTGGCTCAAATACATTCTATCTTTTTCACTCATGTGAAGTAATCAGTATTACCAATATCATAGTGATAAGAAAAAGAAGGAAGCTCATTATGTCATGGAGGTTTCAGGAGAAGGATCTTCAAAACATACAATATGATAAATGGGTCATAATAGGATACTTTTATTTGTGTCGGTAGGAACATATCCTCTATCCAAATATAAAATGTGCAGAGTGAAAATAAGAAAAAAATAAAATGGAGGCACCAAACAAAATATCTTTTCGTTAGCATCTGGGGCCAAGCTAGTGGCCCCGCCAAGACGAGTAGCGAAGCTCAAGGGGGCACTACTATATTTTCTCGAAGCGCTTCGTCGTTTTTTTGAACCCTCATCTTGGGTTTGGATAATACACATAAACTAAATTTTCGGGAAATGATGTCTAGGACATATAAAAAGTTTCAATTGCATAGCTGTTATACTTTAGATTTTATTGATGTCCAAAAACCCCCGATTTCGTCACTGACTCACTGATGATCATCAAAACCTCTACGAACTCCTCTACGCTTCTACGCGCCTCTACGAAAACCTCTACGCGCAACCGTTACGAAGAAAATAAGAAACTTTAGTCCTCCTCTCCTAATGCCCGATAGATGGCGTTACTGGTATGATTATATTAAAATAAACTTGGTATTATCCGATAACAAAAAATAATAAAACAAAATAAAATAAAAAAATTAAATGCGAGTTGAGTTGAGTTGAGGAGTTGAGTTGAGTTGAATTGAGTTGAGTCCTAACTCTACATACCCTAACTTCATAAACAGGGCGTTCAGAGCTACAAGCTTGGCTCAAGTTGGCTCTACATGAGAAATGATAATGTTTTGACAGTGCGGGGTCTCGTCTTGGCAAAATTATACATGAAAATGTTTTTGGTGGGATAACACTTTTCTTGATAACGTTACTTTTTATTGAATAAATTTTATAAACTAATTAAAAACTAAAACCCGACTACCAACAAGCTTGAAACCAGATCTGTATTCGTATTGCGTATTCGGAGGCCATCGATTTAGTTTGTAATTGAAGATTTATTTATAATTGAAGAAATTCGCATCGACAGTTACATGACTCGGTAGCTCAATAGGTAGAGCGCCTGCACGGTATGCGAGATGTTGCGGGTTCAAGTCCTGTCCCGAGTGAATTTTTTCAACTTATTATAAATGTTTAAAATATAATATAATTTATTAAAATATTTTTTTTTATTATCAATAAACGAGTTTTTATGCCTTTTGCTCTATCGCAAATATATACTACTAGTTGTGCCCGCGACTTCGTATGCGTTTTTACACATTTGACATTTAATTTAAATTCGACTGTGGAGGAAAACTGAAAAGGAAGGTTTTTTTTAACCCCCGACCAAAAAAGAGGGGTGTTATAAGTTTGACAGCTTTGTGAGTGTGTCTGTATAGGTATGTGTTTATGAGGGTGTGTCTGTCTGTGGCACCGTAGCTCTTAAATGGGTGAACGGAAGCTTTAGGTTTTTAAAAAAATTTGAAGCAGGTTTTCTAGCGAATGTTCTTAGTAATGTTTTGTCTAAATTGGTTCAGCTATTTATTAAATATGCTTATTTGAAGCTAAAATTTCGGGGTTATTTTAATTTAATAGCTATTATTTCTTAATTTGCGGTAGCAGGGCTCAAAAGAAAGCAATAGAATAAAATAGAATAAAAACCCTAATCTAAACAATACATTTATAAATTTAATAATAAATATGTATTGTTTATATTAAGGTATCTCCCGTGATAAGATACCAAGAAGCTTAGCATAAGAATTGCTCAGGAAGTAAAGGGGTTTATATGTATCTCCCTCGACGTAGAGTGGGATAGATAAAGTTATAAGCCCATAGATAAGGTCTTACTCATTCTCATGCTAAGCCAGCAAGCAAAGCATACGGCTAATAACTCTGTCTATCACGCTCAACGGTAAACAATAGTTATTTGTTATGCTAGAATGCAAAATTATTGTTTGCGGCGAGTGCTTGTATTGAATACCGAGCGGTGTTAAAAGACCGCCAACAAAGTGGGAGACCACATATAGTCCTCATCATAACGAACAGTTTTGCCCAAGAAACTATGCCTAGGAAATCAACGGTTTCCGAGATAATGAGGTTCCAAGCCGGATTTTTTTTTTTCGTTTTTGTTTTTTTTTTCAGAAATGTGTTCAGTATCACGTTATTAACATATCTTCTCAAGAAGCTATATCAAAATTATGAATATTTCTTACAAAAAACGACGTTAAAATTGTAACCCGCAATGTATTCTGAACATCGAATAGCCTAGATTGTGCTCAGAACCAGGACTTATCACTGTTCTAAATTTGACTGAAAACTATTCAGCGGTATTTGCGTGATGAGGTAACACACAGACAGACTGACAGACAGACAGACAGACAGACAGACAGACAGACAGACAGACATAGACCGATTTTTTTGCATTTTTGTATTCAGTATAGTTTACTTAGTAACCCCTGCTAGTTTTTTTCTAAAAATATTCAATGTACAGAATTGACTTCGCTAGAGTTTTATTATAAGTATAGATAATACATACAAGCATCAAACTTACCTACGAATAATATGATTATAGCATTTTTCCTTTGGCCTTATTTTATAATATAACAACAAAATAAATAATAAATAAAACTGGCCAAGTGTGAGTCGGACTTGTGAACTGAGTATTCCGTACCACAATACAATTTGAAAAAATCTGATTGTACGGACCCTCGGTGCCTGAGTTCGACTCGCACTTGACCGTGTTTCTTATTTTTTGTTACACTATAAAGTAAGCCAATCATACCAATTTATCCATACCATACCAAGTTTGATGCTTGTATGTTTTACCTTTCACCACATTCGCATTTGATAAACCTATGGCCTCCGACTACGATTAATTATCTATGAGTCTATTTTAAGGATAAGCAGGTCTTGTTTTAAGCCTTTTAGTAGTCGGGTTTTAGTTAGGTATTAACTTCTATTTTTTTATCTACTTGTTATGTTGACGCTACGTGTGTTACGCATTTGTGAAAATGTATTTTAAAGCCCTTATGGCCATGACAAAAGTGTCCGATCATTTTGATTGTTGGGTCTTTCACTTTACGGCGGCGCACCACAACCGCCAGCTTAGAGTTTTCGAAAACTATCAAAAATCAACCGATTATTTTAGGCTCTGCGATGGAACAGATGAAAACACAAACAACCAAAAATACATACCTACGCTGCTAAAATCATAACCCTACTCTTTTGCTTCACGTAGTCGGGAAAAAAAATTAAATTCTATGACGTCTTTCTTACCATTCTAAAGTCACAACAATGTAAACGTCAGTGTATTGGAATGGTTTGAAGAATATCTTATTAAAATAATCTTGTTTTGTGGACAAAAACGTATGCGAGACTATGGCCCGGTTTCTGAGTTGAGAATTTTGCTTAGCGAATTTCTCATTTCAGAAACCGGCAGTATGAATATAAACTTAGGTACAGTGAGTATCCTATGTGTATGATATCACTCGGTTTTATATACATATAAAGAAAAAGCAGACAAACAGAGCATACAATGGACTTTATTTTGTCAGACCATGGTATTACGAGTACCTATAATGTTCTATTGTGTAAAGTTCTTTCTTTTCACATAGCAGCTAAACGGAGAGCTTGTTGGACGCTGCTTGATGCAGAGGCTTGCTTGATGCAGAGATGTATGGATGGATGAAGTCACTAGACTGTAATTAGCTTTTACTGAAACTATGATTTCTTGCTAAGGTAACAAGAAATAAAATTTTAAGTTATTTAATATAAACGTAACATATAATACGGTAAACACACTCGCAATCACGATCTTTCATTGAATGAATGTCATACTCGACCATGACAAAAGTTTTTTTCTATAAGGTTTAAGAAGGCGTAACTAAATATATCCGACCTCCGCTGACCACAGATTGATATAAAGTTTTTGATAAAGAGTATTATAATAACATACCATTCCTCCTTGGTATCAGGAAAAGCGTGAGTGTTTGGCTCGCATACTATGCCGGACCTATGTGTAGCAGAATCATAACATGTCGTATGTACGTCGCTCACCGGAAGTTGCAAAATCATTGACAAATTTTACAAATAACCATTGGACAGGATGAGGGATGATGGCATGTTCCTTAGTTGATTTCTCCGTAATTGAAGAACACAAGTCAATGGATTGAAGTATTGATACTATGATTATACAATTCGTTTTAGAATTCTTTAAACCAAATATAACGATTTTAATTAGATATGCTTACGTGTCATTTCAAATGTATAAAAAACGTGCTGCTAATTGAACGAGCGAGCGAAGCGAGCGAAGTTCTCCGAGTCTACTGGAACAATCCGGCGTTTGTATGTATGTATGTATGTATGTTTGTATGTTTGTATGTTTGTATGTATGAATGTTCGTTCGACGATAACTTGAGTATTTTTTGTCGGATCGTCATGAAATTTGGTAGGCAGGTAAATGAAATTAAAAGAATTTTTAAGTTCGAACATGAGCCAAATCGGTCGAGGGGTTGCCGAGATATGGGGTTGTTAAGGTTATATGGGATGAGAGAGGGCGCCACTGCTGCCTCTCAGTAACATTAAAATAGTGCTAAAAAGTTATTTTAAAAGTGATAAAAACGTAAATCTAATCAGTAAACAGTGAAAGCAGTGATAAAAACTAACAAAAGTGAACTATAAATACAAATTCTGTTTGGAAACAATATTGTGGATATAGGACGTAAAACTCAGTGGAAACAATAAAAATAAACTTTTACGGGTCGCAAAATAATCCGTAACAAGAACTCTATTTTAATCCAATAAATCCAAAAATAACCAAAAATCCAAAGTACACCAGATTAGAAAATTCAAAACAGCGCCATCTATTAGAAAATATATATATCATATTGTTATTCTATTTCCTAACAGAGGGCGTGACAAAAAAAAATATCAGAGCCATCTAGTGTTCAAAATTATAAACCAAAAAGTCCTTATGCTCAACAATAGAGGTCGCTTTACTTCAAAACTACAAGAGAGTCCAATACAAAACTTAAAATGGAAGAAATACTAGATAAACTACAAAAAATCCATAAGAAAAAGCGGCGAACAAGTTACAGAAAACATTCAAAGAATGTTTGGCGAAAAACTAAAAATGCTAGAAGAAAAATCTGAAAATCTTGAAAAACGAGTGGAAAATCAAGAGCAAAGGCTGTACTATCTAGAAAAAAATGCTAGACAGAAAAATTTGGTTTTCTTTGGCGTCGAGAAACGTGAAAAATCGTAGTTTGAGTTGGAAATGATAATTGCAAACTTTGTAAAGGATTTTATGAATATTGAACTGGACCTGAAGGATATAGAAGCACTATAAGAAAGATAGGAAAGAAATCAACTCGCGTCTTATGCATCTTTCACTTCCATCCATGCGAGCATATAGCTCTTGCGCTCCACTCTGGACGGCCGTCAAAGGCAAGCCAGAGGTGAGGGTCCCGGTCCTCTTGGATTCCAATCCACTCTTGTACAAAGACTTGGATGCGAGGACCAGTTTTCGACCTTCGGAAGACTCGGATCCGTGGTACCGCCACATACCAACAGCTCCCCACAAGCTGCCCTGCGGTGGAGGAACCATAATGGTCCCTCCATTCCCTTAGTCGCCTTTTACGACACCCACGGGAAGAAATGGGTTGGTCGAATTCTGTACCTTCCGGGAACCACACGGGGGTTATTATTATTATTAAGTTTATATGGGGTCGCGAGTTCATAGTTCGGGGCGAACCACTAGTAACTTTCAATTTAATTGAAACGTGCTAAAAATACAAAAGTGCTTCTTTCAAAAGTGCAATATAACAGTAATGTTATAGAATTCATTTTAATCGCTACCGACTACCAAGATTAATAAATTCAGGAGCTATCAGATTGAATATAAGTACTAGCAAATAGCTTGTCCAATTGTTCACTGTAAGTCTGTGACTTAAATCCAAAAGCCCTATTCAAAGGAAAATAATACCTATTAGCTTACATTAAGGTTACTAAATCAAACTAGTTAATCAAGGAAACACGTCACTGAAAGTGACAAGTTGGATAAACAACCTTACTACTAAAGAATTAGGATGCATTCTACATCAATTAGTGAGGCAGTTTAACCAACATTACAATACCAAATTTTGAGCAGACGTCCGGCAGACATCCGGCAGACAATATAAGCACTCGTGGTAGCTATGCTGAACGCAGAAATTTTCGTCATCTAGTAAGCTATAATCACATACTTAAAATCCAAAATTTCAAGTCTGTAGGTCATTTAGTTCCGAAGTTAAGCGAAAGCAAAGTTTCGCATTTATGACACACACTCACTCACTCACTCACTCACTCACTCACTCACTCACTCACTCATGATCATCATAATAGAACTAGTACTTCCCATAAACTCAGAGAGCTGAAATTTGGTACATAGTTAGGGTTGAATGGCCACATAAAGGGAAAACTATAAAAACTAGGATAATCGAAGATCTGGAGTACCTGGTGACCCTGATTAGAAAACACAAGAGCCCTAATAGAACTAGTACTTCCCATAAACTCAGAGAGCTGAAATTTGGTACAGAGTTAGGGTTTAATGGGCAGATAAAGGGAAAACTATAAAAACTAGGATAATCGAAGATCTGGAGTACCTGGTGACCCTGATTAGAAAACACAAGAGCCCTAATAGAACTAGTACTTCCCATAAACTCAGAGATCTGAAATTTAGTACAGAGTTAGGGTTTAATGGGCACATAAAGGGACAACTATAAAAACTAGGATAATCGAAGATCTGGAGTACCTGGTGACCCTGATTAGAAAACACAAGAGCCCAACCAAACTATTATAGATCGACATATACCGCCCTTACAAAAAATATTCAACTTGGTGGGCCGCTTTATTTGATGTCAAAAATCTAAGGTCTGAAGTATCTGATGAAGTACCCTCAGCTGGTATCAGCTTTATTAGAGATATTATGGTAATGCCCCTTCTACTATTGGTACATAAAAAAATCGACTGTCATTGCAAAAATCCAGCGTAGTGGGACACATCTTCATTTAATCTAGCCTATAGCGTCCCACTAGTGGTTCGCTCCGAACTATGAACTCGTGACCTCAGTTACAGATGTATAACTTTGCTTACGCCATTCGCGCAGGCGCGCGCGCGCTTTGCATTTAAACTATACAACCCCATATCTCGGCAACCCATCGACCGATTTGGCTCATGTTCGAATTTAAAAATTCTTTTAATTTAGTTTACCCGCCTATCAAATTTCATAACGATCCGACCTTTACTCAAGTTATCGTCGAACAAACATTCATACATACAAACATACATACATACAAACGCCGGATTGTTCCAGCAGACTCGGAGGACTTCGCTCGCTCGTTCAACAAGAAATAGTCGGACGATTAACTTTATTCTACTCGAACATTACACAAATTTAAAAACTGTGTCAAATAAGAAAATCTAATAAAATTAATCAATATGCCCTCGTTTCTACAAAAAGAAGTGAAATCCCACCAAAAACATTCTGTAAAAACTAGCCAGGTCTCGATGGATCTGCTTGTTTATCTGTAAAAAAGTAATGAAATCTAGACAAAGTCGTGCCAAGTCTAAGGTTCCTTACTGCGATTTCTTTATTATTATAGTTAATGTTGTGAGACTTGGCTGTTGAAGGGTACACAAGGGTACAAAACCAGGTGCTCCATGACACCATTGCACCAATCTGTCGCCAGAACCGCTTGTGTACCCTTCAACGGCCAAGTCTCACAACATTAACTATAATAATAAAGAAATCGCAGTAAGGAACCTTAGACTTGGCACGACTTTGTCTAGATTTCATTACTTTTTTACAGATAAACAAGCAGATCCATCGAGACCTGGCTAGTTTTTACAGAATGTTTTTGGTGGGATCTATATTTACCTCTGCCATGTCCCTGTTTTCCTTTTTTTATCATTTAAATAAATTTTATTAAAATAATTAAAATAACAAAAAAAAGGAAAACATAGGGACATGACAGAGGTACATATAAATTGAATGGCAAAAAAATATTTTTTTTAAATAATTATCCAGGGAGGAAACCGGTCTCCCTTTTTGTATTTTTTGTATTACTATAAAAACTAGGATAATCGAAGATCTGGAGTACCTGGTGACCCTGATTAGAAAACACAAGAGCCCTAATAGAACTAGTACTTCCCATAAACTCAGAGAGCTGAAATTTGGTACAGAGTTAGGGTTTAATGGGCACATAAAGGGACAACTATAAAAACTAGGATAATCGAAGATCTGGAGTACCTGGTGACCCTGATTAGAAAACACAAGAGCCCAACCAAACTATTATAGATCGACATATACCGCCCTTACAAAGAATATTCAACTTGGTGGGCCGCTTTATTTGATGTCAAAAATCTAAGGTCTGAAGTATCTGATGAAGTACCCTCAGCTGGTATCAGCTTTATTAGAGATATTATGGTAATGCCCCTTCTACTATTGGTACATAAAAAAATCGACTGTCATTGCAAAAATCCAGCGTAGTGGGACACATCTTCATTTAATCTAGCCTATAGCGTCCCACTAGTGGTTCGCTCCGAACTATGAACTCGTGACCTCAGTTACAGATGTATAACTTTGCTTACGCCATTCGCGCAGGCGCGCGCGCGCTTTGCATTTAAACTATACAACCCCATATCTCGGCAACCCATCGACCGATTTGGCTCATGTTCGAATTTAAAAATTCGCCAAGTCGAGCTCAGCAGAGGCACCCCGTACCATACTTTTCTCGAAGCAACTCGCGGCACTTTTGACCCCCCTGTATCTTCGTTGTGAGTAAAGCTAGAAAGCTGAAATTTCGGTTACTAAGAGTTCTCACGGAACCTACCTCGACCTCCAAATTACAAGTTTGTACCTACATTAAATAATGAAATATCTCAAGTCAAAGTTCGGTCAAAACGTGGGTGACATACTCATCACCATGATGATTTTTAATGTACTTCTAGTAGGCTTATGGAGTTGAAATTTTGCATGCGGTTATTATTAAGTGAATTATGCACTATGAATATATTCTTGATTAGTAAATTATAATATACAGAATAATAAAAATAATGTATGTGTCTATGCAACGACTAGCGCCATCTAGGGTTGTGTCCAGACATCAAAATCACAATGGAAGATGAAATTCACTAAAGATTAAAAATACAACTGTGAGCTAAAACTAATAACTATCGGAAATTTATGAACATACATACCATACCCATACAAAGACGATGACAAAAAATATTCCTACTTCATCGCGCCACTACTTGAAAATCTGCCTGCTGTCATTATAAAGTATTTAATTAATTAAATTAAAAATGTTTATGATTTCTGATTTCTTTTCACCACTGGAAGGCGCTACTACGAGTAGTAGCGTGCTGTTATTATAAAGTGTTTAATTTAATGCAATAAATAAATTACCCTTGCCTTGACGCAATTTTTTCAATATAACGCTATTTATAAAATTCAATATTTCACGAATGAAGACGCATTTTAAATTTTTATTGCTCAAAATAGCCTGAATAAACATTACGAAGTATATAAAATCAAAACATGACTGTGCGAATTAAAAATTAATAAATTAGAAGGTTTGTCAATATGAACGCAATAGCGTCTAGAGTAACCCCCAGAACTTATGTCCGATCGGTAAATAATAAAAGTATTAATATTGCCACTTCCAACTAGATGGCGCCACTAAGATCCTACATCGCGGTATGGTTATGTCTACAACAAGCCTATAAATTCCTCAGGAATTTTTCCCTCTGATTTCTGGAAATAAAATGTCGTCGTTTACTATTACAATAATTTCTCAGCTCAGTATTACACTACGTTAAAAGCCACATCTCTTCTCTCTCTTCTCTTCTTCAGCCTATCGCCACCCAATGCTGAGTGTAGGCCTCTTCCATTGCACTCCATTCTTTTCGGTCTTGGGCTTTTCTCATCCAGTCTTTTCCTGCCACTTTGACCAAGTCGTCAGTCCATCTCATTGGTTGCCTGCCCACATTTCTACGCCCCGTTCTGGGTCTCCATTCTAATACCTTTTTACCCCATCTTTGATCTTGTCTGCGACATATGTGGCCTGCCCACTTCCACTTTATTCGCGCTATCACCTTGGCTATGTCAGTCAGCTTCGTTCTTCTCCGGATTTCCGTATTTCTAATTCTATCTCGGAGAGAGATACCTAACATAGCCCGTTCCATAGCTCTTTGGGTAACCTGCAGCCTATTAATGGTTTTTTTGTGAGTGTCCATGACTCGGCTCCATAAACCATGACGGGTAGGACACACTGCTCGAATGTCTGGCGTTTGAGGTTTATTGGTATATTGGGCCCCTTGAAAACTTCGGTCAATTTGCCGAAGGCACCCCATCCTAGTCGGATGCGGCGCTCGATCTCTTTATCTTGACCGAATTTGTGGAGGTTTAAGGTCTGGCCTAGGTAGATATACTCATCCACTCTCTGAATATTTTGCCCGTGTACTGAAATGTGGTCTATGTCGGTACTGGCGCACATTATTTGGGTCTTTGATGTGTTCATTTTTAGGCCAATAAGTATCGAAACATCGTACAGTTGCCCTATCATGGCTGTCAAGTCTTCCACGTTTTCGGCGAAAATGATTATGTCATCAGCAAAACGGAGATGAGTCAGGCGTTCGCCGTCTATGTTGATGCCTCTATCTGACCAATCGAGAAGCCTGAATATATCTTCCAAACATGACGTGAATAGTTTAGGGGATATGGTATCTCCCTGCCTAACTCCTCTCTTCACTTGCACTGGTTTGTGGCTGCAAAGCCACATCACTCACCGTAAAATTATGAATGGATATGGATGGTGACTTCCAGGAAATTTCCAAAGTTATTCCCATACCTGGAGATGGTTCGTGTTTGTTCCATTCCTTATCATTATCTATGTATGGGAAAATTGAGTTGTCGCATGTCATTAGGCGTGCTATTGTTTCGTACGTGGTCGCATTGGGATGAGATGTAACTTTACACGTGTGATGACGAGCATGGAGACACTTACATAAACGCTGACCTATACTCGGCGGCAATGGTGAAAACTACAACCTACGGTTCCGTATCCGAAGTTAAGGCGACCGTCGCTTTGTATCCAACTTAGAGGCACTTGCCGTCCAGACTTGTCCAATATTGCTACATCAAAGCCTCTGAGAAAACTAAGAGAGATAGGGAGTGGGCTTTAAGAAAATCAGTAGCTTATGTGCAAGAAATATCACCCGAGAAGAAAAAACGGAGGTCTAAGTACAAAAAGAAGTGAGATCCCATCAAAAACATAAATGTACAAAAATCCAAGTCTCGCTTCCACCGTAAAAATTGTGAGATGTCCATGTAAAGCCAAGTCAGTGATTTTACTTAGTATGAAGCACGTATACGTTTCAGTTAGTGTGAAAACACCTGTTCAACAACTTTGTCATACATTATTTCCTAATTAGTTACCTACCAACATTTAGTGACTGTATCAATATCAAACATATTTATTTCTGAAATATAAATAGTGACTTGGCAACAGCACAAATCTGTGATAATTATAATTTGGTAGATGAATGAATTATTATTAAAGTTATTGCCGTGCTATTGCCAAGTCACTATTTACATTTCAGAAATAAATATGTTTGATATTGATACAGTCACTAAATGTTGGTAGGTAACTAATTAGGAAATAATGTATGACAAAGTTGTTGAACAGGTGTTTTCACACTAACTGAAACGTATACGTGCTTCATACTAAGTAAAATCACTGACTTGGCTTTACATGGACATCTCACAATTTTTACGGTGGAAGCGAGACTTGGATTTTTGTACATTTATGTTTTTGATGGGATTTAGTTTACCCGCCTATCAAATTTCATAACGATCCGACCTTTACTCAAGTTATCGTCGAACAAACATTCATACATACAAACATACATACATACAAACGCCGGATTGTTCCAGCAGACTCGGAGGACTTCGCTCGCTCGTTCAACAAGAAATAGTCGGACGATTAACTTTATTCTACTCGAACATTACACAAATTTAAAAACTGTGTCAAATAAGAAAATCTAATAAAATTAATCAATATGCCCTCGTTTCTACAAAAAGAAGTGAAATCCCACCAAAAACATTCTGTAAAAACTAGCCAGGTCTCGATGGATCTGCTTGTTTATCTGTAAAAAAGTAATGAAATCTAGACAAAGTCGTGCCAAGTCTAAGGTTCCTTACTGCGATTTTTTTATTATTATAGTTAATGTTGTGAGACTTGGCTGTTGAAGGGTACACAAGGGTACAAAACCAGGTGCTCCATGACACCATTGCACCAATCTGTCGCCAGAACCGCTTGTGTACCCTTCAACGGCCAAGTCTCACAACATTAACTATAATAATAAAGAAATCGCAGTAAGGAACCTTAGACTTGGCACGACTTTGTCTAGATTTCATTACTTTTTTACAGATAAACAAGCAGATCCATCGAGACCTGGCTAGTTTTTACAGAATGTTTTTGGTGGGATCTATATTTACCTCTGCCATGTCCCTGTTTTCCTTTTTTTATCATTTAAATAAATTTTATTAAAATAATTAAAATAACAAAAAAAAGGAAAACATAGGGACATGACAGAGGTACATATAAATTGAATGGCAAAAAAATATTTTTTTTAAATAATTATCCAGGGAGGAAACCGGTCTCCCTTTTTGTATTTTTTGTATGGAGCAGCCGGCTACCCGCGTTCCGTCTTAAGTTTTTACTTGAAAAGTAAATTATAGCTCGAGGGGCGTGGCTTAAAAGAAATTAGAAAGTGACAGAGTTAATTAGGTATCACAAGCGAAAAAACTGTCAATGCGCTGGTCGTTTGAATTTTACTTACCTATATTTTTTTTATTTTTTCATAACAATTGGTAAAGTTATCTTATTACTACGACAGTAAAATTGCGTCGACAATTTACTAAGATGTAGCGTCTACGTGTTCGCTCTGCGTAGAGAGTTAACACAACATAGGTATGGGTACGCCAAATACAAATTTTAGGGCTGACTGTACTCAGTTACTAATTGTCATCCGCTTTCCTGAATAAAGATTTTTATTATTTTAAATACCTACCTACCAGTTAAAACCTCTACAGTTTCAAACAAAAACTTAAGAAATACCTTGACATATTGAGCCGCAACATAACGGTGAGCCCTTAGGACGTAAAAGATTTACGGTTGTCAACGAAACGTCTTGTATAGATTAGGGGTGCCCTCCCAAAGCCTCGGGGGGAAACTGTGACATTTATTTGTTATTTTTGTCAATGAAATTGTCCAAAAACAGCCGTGGGATGAGGAAAACAGAGAAAATAATTTACTCGCATGATTTCTCTACGATCGACAGGGTGCAATCGAATTCGATAGCGGAACTGACTACAATAAACAACTTGTACTAGGTGGCAAAAAAGATGGACCGACAAAAATATCAGCTGATCCTACATAAGGTAGACTCAGTATCTACTGCACCAAATGTATGGAACAGCAGATATTTTTTTCGCTCCATTTATTTGCCACCTAGTATACAATGTACGTAGTTGTTGTTTGTAGTAATCGTAGACAGCGTACTTAAAGTTGAATCGGTTATGATAAGGAATAAGTCAGTTTTTTTTGCAAATGGCTATTTTGACGATTTTCAATTGTCTATCTATGGCATAGATAGACAATTGAAAATTGTCTAAATCGCCATAACCGTTTCAGTTTCGCTATCGAATTCAATAGCACCCTGCAGATATTTTAATAACGTGCTGAGAAGAAAACGTTGATAGCGTTGATAGTTGATAGCTGAGAAGAAAACGTTGATTTGATAGCTGTGATCCTGCAAACTTCATATTTTAACATAATAAAGCGATCTTAAGGCCGGCCACATACAGACGGAATTTTTCCGTTCGAAAAAACGAAACGAATGCAAACTGCGTACTTGATCTATGAAAATTCCGGACGGAAAAAAACCATATGTTTGTGGCGGTCCATAGACTTTGTATGCAGTCACTGCGTTCGGAATCCCGATTCGTTTTTTTTTCCGTCAGGAATTCCGTCTGTCTGGCCTTATATCGATGGTGCAGCCTTATTTTCTTCCTGGGACTTAGGTTAGTCTGTAAAGCAATGGCGTGTCGATGGCGTCCCAGTAGAGGGGTTTTCAAACCAGGGTTTTCCACGTTTTTCTCCTACAAAAATAAAGGCCTTTGCATCTACGTCAAGGTAAAAGTATTGTTTTCAAACTTAAACTTTCGTCAGCACTGCACATCGACGGTATACTAAACTCACTTGTGTTTTGTCAGTGTTTTATTTTTTTATTCTTTTACCTTTATCATTATGTGCAACGCAAAGTAAGCCTTTGTCACTTCTTTAAAAGAGGTCGGTACCTAAGGTTTTTCTGCTTGGCTTTGTTTTTAAATCAAACCTCCCTTTTAATTTTATACGTCTCAAAAACTTGACCTAACTCTCAGTCCCTGGAAAGAATTATAGCATGTACTGAAAGTAAATTGTCCGACAAATTGTAACAAACACGTTGTTTGTGAGCAAAGGGAAATACTTTTCGAGAGTTATTACGACCACGAGTCATAAACCAATGTTACAAAAGGACCACACCCAGTTATTTTGCGCTCACAGCCCAGTTGGACTAGCCATTCTTACTGCCGATTTCTGAATTGATAAATTCGCTAATAATGGGTAAGGATCGTCCTGTCTCTGCAGATTTCTCACAAAAGAGCGTGACAGAACGATAGTTAAGTATTTGCTTAGCAAAATTCTCAATTCAGAAACCGGGCCTTAATCGATTGACGAAGTTAAGCAACATCGGGCACGGTCAGTCAATGGAAGGGTGACCGCTAGTGGCATTAATATCTAAGCGTATTTAACGTGCCTTCCTTGCTTCGGAAGGCACGTTAAACCGTTGGTCCCGGTTGATCGTTAAGCCATGTCAGATGCCCTTTGGGCGGCCTAAAAACTCTGACACCAGGGATGGCGAGGGATCGTGAGAGGTGACGCGAGAGGAAAAAGGCCTATACCCAACAGTGGGCAGAGGTGGGCTGATGATGATGATAAGGCGTTTAGTGGGGCGAGGGGCTCGAGCCAAATATCACCCCATCTCACATGTTCAGAGAGTCACAGCTAACGGCTATACTTCAAAAGCATTCCCTGCTACTTCAGGCGTTCCCCAGAGATCCCATCTGGGTCCGGTCCTCTTCCTCCTATTTATTAATGACATAACGGATCACATAAAACATAGTAAGTGTCTACTTTTTGCTGATGACCTAAAATTATACCGCCGCATAGAAAGCCAGGTTGATGTAACACTACTCCAAAATGATCTAAATGCTGTCCAAGCATGGTGCAAAAATAATAAAATGACTCTTAATGCCAAAAAGTGTTTGAGCATTAATTTAACGAAAAAGCGCAAATGTATACCCGCTAGATATGCAATTGACCAGACACCCTTGTCAGAGGTGAATCAGGTTAGAGATCTTGGTGTTATAATTATTGATAGCTCCCTATCATTTAGAAATCATATGGACGAGATCATTGCGAAAGCTTGGCGAATGGTTGGATTTGTTAAAAGGACGTGCAGAGATTTCAAAAACACTAACACAATTATTTGCTTATACAATACTCTAATAAGAAGCCACTTAGAATTTGCTTCTGCTGCATGGAACCCTTCATATCAAATACATATACATCGACTGGAGAAGATTCAAAATAAATTCACAAAATTCCTAGCATATAAAAGCGATGACTGTCCATATAGAGCAGATCACACCACGCGCAATGAGCACTTTCATCTAGACACTCTGCAAAAACGCCGTCAGGTTACTGATTTGTTAGCCCTCCACAAGCTGGTGAACGGTGAGTTGAATGCACCTGACCTCCTCAGCAGAATCACCCTCACGGTCCCCAGAGCTCCACCCCGCAAGCCAATCACCAGCGCTTTCTATGTCAAACGAGCTAGAACCAACGTAGGTAAATTTTCTCCCCTTACTCGTGCAATGCAAACGTACAACGATCTACAAACCAAGTCATCAACAACTGACATCGACATTTTTGGGATACCATTCAACCTATTTTTAAGAAAAAAGTTTATGAACTTAGTTCTCAATTTTTATACTCTAACTCTAACTTAAGGCGCTGGGCATAGTGAATTAGCCCGCGCGCAAAGAAAAATGCACAAAATCGATTCCTGTATCAAAAACACAAAAAAAAAAAACGAAAATGTTCACATATCAAACCCTAGAATTAGGTGAGACCTATCTAACAGAGCCAGTTTCATGGTGATATCCATAACAGATTGCAAGATATTTTGCTTGATAAAAAGTGCGCCGCCTATTTTTTTTCATTTTGTTTATGAATGTCAACACGAAACTGGCTGTTTTAGATTGGTCTTACCTAATTCTAGGGTTTGATATGTAAACATTTTCGATTTTTTTTGTGTTTTTGATACAGGAATCGATTTTGTGCATTTTTCTTTGCGCGCGGGCTAATTCACTATGCCCAGCGCCCTAACAATTTTTTTTTTTTTTTTTTTATTTTATTGACACCATTTAAAGTTCACTGAACTTAATTGAATGTCATTATTTATTAATAATTAATAATAATAATAAAAATAATTTTAATGATCTAACGAAATTTAATTAATTTTAATATTTTAATTTTAATTTATCGTAATTTATATAATTTAAACGAAATAAAACATAGAAATTAATTTTATTACTTCTGATTTGAAGCTTATTCAAATAGATCTAAGCCTACCAAAATATTTTAATGAATCGGATTTAATGTATAGATTAAACTCACTTTAATGCAGCCTGTAAACATAAAATGTTGTATTTTCCTGTAAAGTTGTTTCACACGGAATAATAATTGAAGACCTATTTTTAATTAATGTAATGTGAAAAACTGTTGGAGAATCTAAATAAATAATAATAATAATGGAGTGGAGGGTCTAACAACGGGATTTTTTTTCGTAGCATCCTGATTATTTAGGGGAAGGTTGCGATCATTGGTCAAGCGCATTCATTGGACCACTCAATTATTTCCTGAACTACCTAGTCACACTAAAAAGTGCCCGTATGGTTTCAAGGCCTAATCCTCACCCCCGCTTGCATTCAGATGCAACCTCAGTCCGACCGTCGCACTCGGCGATGACTCATATATGAAAGTGTGTTCACGACCCTCAGCATATTAAACCTCCTGCAACTAAAAACAGCTGATGTAAGGATAATATCATTTGGTTTGATTGGGATCTCGTTATCAAATAAAGTTAGGAATAGGTTTGAGATTCCATAGGTGATTGTAACTTTGGACTAAAAGGCTTCTGCTTTTTTTCATTGTATATGTTTTGAATTGATATCTATTTTATATCAATGGACCACATACCTGTTCTATCATTGTACCGGTCCAATTATAGCAACATTTTAGTGCTGTAAACAAAATCACGTTTAATAAATTTTTCAGTACTTTACGTCGTAATAATTATTGTTTTGTTTTATATTTCTTCGGTACTTTGTAGATTCGTATTTTAGAACATTTTCATGTTGGTCGTGATAATTTATTGGTTGCTATGTTTGGACCACTGGACATAATGCTCTAAGTCCATTCAAGGCAACGATGGTCCAAAGAAGGCGCCTACCAAATAATTTTATTTTTTAGTTTCTTTCCTAAACTGTTACCTCAAGGCGCTCGTGACTAAGGCTGATGTTAATGGGGTTTTTTCCAGGCATCAAAAATAGCCCGAATAACTGTCAAAATCAGTCTATTAATCTGTGGTTTCCATACAAACCACAGATTTAGTTGCGCGATAATTCGCGAATCGCTGTCAGATTTGACACTTGGAAAAATCCCTATTAAGTTGATGTGTTATAGAAATCATACAGTGGTTTGATTTCAACTCGTAAAGTATGGATTACAAGAGGTCATAAAGTTAAGTGGTCCAATCATCGCAACCTTCCCCTACCAAAATTTACCTGCCATTGACGCCATTAGAAGACAAACTTCTGTTGTTTCGTTGCTATCATAATTTTGTGGTTATTACGGCCACGCTACCCTTAACAAATATCTTTGATGCTTTGGTTAAAATTGAGGGCCAATTTTCCCTCCAATGGACGTGGGAGGTATTTAACCCTTCAAAGGCAAGGCGTGGCCTTGCTTTTCATGGAGTTGTCTAAGCTTTTCGTGAATTGAGCTTTTTATCTTTCCTTATCGGTGGTTTTCCCTGTTCTAATTAATTGCCTATAACTGAGGTCTGCCTTTATATAACTATAAAACAACTGTTACAACAGCCCCTCTACCCTTGACTCATTCTTTTCAATATGGCGGAATTTACAAAATTCAATATTTCACGAATTAAGACTCATTTTATATTGGTATTGTACAAAATACCTACATTTGAATAAACATTAAGGAGTATATAAAATCAAAGCATGACTATGCGATGTAAAAGAGAAATAAATTTTAAAACTTTGTAAATATGAACGCAATGGCATCAAGGATAACCCCCCAGCCCCTCTACCCTTGACGCATTTTTATGTATTAATATGGCGCAATTTATAAAATTTAATATTTTACAAATTAAGACGCATTTTGTGTTTTTATTGAATAAAACAGCCTTACCTTTAATAAACATTACAAAGTATTTAAAATCAAAGCATTACTATGCGAATTCAAAGAGAAATTAATTTTTAAACTCTTTCAATTTGATCGCAATAGCGTCAAGGGTAACCCCCTGGTCCTAACTCTTTCTTGACATTCATGTAAAAAAACTATTTTTATTTTATAACGTCAATGGTGGGCTGATGATGATGGTGATGATGATTTCCAGATTTAACTTATCTAGACACGCGGTAGCGTGTCAAGCCAAGTTCCAGGAAAACTGGCGAACGCACCGTGTGTCTATTTACCCGAACCATTTGGACCAACTTTTTACCTCTTCATAACTCTTTATCTATTTTACATAATCACATGAAATTTGGCTCATTGATTGAGACCCCTGAGATGAACTACAGTGTCAAATTTCATAAATACAAATGTGATGGTTATTGAGATATTAATGTCTAAAAATCGCCATTTTTATTTATTTTAAATTTTCTGGTTTGTGTAAATAATTCGAGTGTTGAAATTTAACAAGTCAATTTCAGGATTACCTAAAGAACTTGGCACCCATTTAGATCTCAATTCTTTTGTCGGTGAAATCAATAACCACGCAATGAACTTGGCTCCAAAATGTTCACATTTTAAATGTTTTAGGTGGGATTTTGTCTACCGCGGCCACCACCAGCCCTGCCAAGTCTTCAAACGTTGGCAAAAATGTAGAAACTACTTAAAACGAGTGTAAAAATGTAGTTACATGAATAACCAGCTTTGCTACTTCATCTGCGCGGCCGCGCTAACATCGATGACGGGGGAAAATAGTAAGTAGCAACTGTTTATCTGAGCCTGCGCTATTTTTTTTTACCGACTTCAAAAAAGGAGGTGGTAGTACCACATTCGACCCGTATTTTTTATGTTATTTTGATGATTTATGATTTTCGAAGATGACGATTTTCAATTTTTTTTTAAAGGGTATGCTTCCCATGTGGTGTATGAAGAACTTCGGAGATGCAGAACGGAACTCCTCAACGGACAGCAGAAAATCACTCGGAATCAGCTCAAAGCTTAAGGCGCGGTGCATAGTGAATAGCCCGAGCGCCGAGAAAAATGCACAAAATCGAGTCCTGTATCAAATACACTAAACAAATCGAAAATTTTCACATATCAAACCCTAGAATTAGGTGAGACCTATCTAAAACAGCCAGTTTCGTGTTGACATTCATAAACGTTTTGAAGTAATTTTTCTTGAAAAAAAGTAGGCAGCGCACTTTTTTTTAAGCAAAATATCTTGCAATTTGTTATGGATATCAACACAAAACTGGCTGCTTTAGATAGGTCTCGACTTATTCTGGGGTTTGATATGTGAACATTTTCGATTTTTTTAGTGTATTTGATACAGGAATCGATTTTGAGCATTTTCTTTGCGCGCGAGCTAATTCACTATGCCCAGCGCCTTAATAACAGTGTAAATTTACACCAGTGCAGTCGGTTTTTGAATTTTTCTTATTCTCAAAATAGCGATCTGTTATTGATCGATAAGCAAGTTATAAGGGGTGTAGTTTTGGTCAGTGACGACTCAGGGAAGATAGTTTCAGTAACGCTTGAAACTAAAAATAAGTTTTTTTTTTCCATAAAATAATTACCTTGCTTATCTGGGGGCACGGCAGTGCCCCCGCCAGGTCGAGCGCGAAGCAAACACACCATCCTTTACTGGAACCATTTCGCCGCATTTTCAGGCCCCTATTTGAGAACCTCTGGATAAGACCAGAACGCAGAAATTTTCGTCATCTAGTAAGCTATAATCACATACCTAAAATCCAAAATTTCAAGTCTGTAGGTCATTTAGTTCCGAAGTTAAGCGAAAGCAAAGTTTCGCATTTATGACACACACTCACTCACTCACTCACTCATGATCATCATAATAGAACTAGTACTTTCCATAAATTCAGAGAGCTGAAATTTGGTACAGAGTTAGGGTTTAATGGCCACATAAAGGGAAAACTATAAAAACTAGGATAATCGAAGATCTGGAGTACCTGGTGACCCTGATTAGAAAACACAAGAGCCCTAATAGAACTAGTACTTCCCATAAACTCAGAGAGCTGAAATTTGGTACAGAGTTAGTGTTTAATGGTCACATAAAGGGAAAACTATAAAAACTAGGATAATCGAAGATCTGGAGTACCTGGTGACCCTGATTATAAAACACAAGAGCCCTAATAGAACTAGTACTTCCCATAAACTCAGAGAGCTGAAATTTGGTACAGAGTTAGGGTTTAATGGCCACATAAAGGGAAAACTATAAAAACTAGGATAATCGAAGATCTGGAGTACCTGGTGACCCTGATTAGAAAACACAAGAGCCCAATCAAACTATTATAGATCGACATATACCGCCCTTACAAAAAATATTCAACTTGGTGAGCCGCTTCATTTGATGTCAAAAATCGAAGGTCTGAAGTATCTGATGAAGAACTCTCAGCTGGTCTTAGCTGTATTAGAGATTATGGTAATGCCCCCTTCTACTATTGGTACATAAAAATATCGACTGACATTGCAGAAATCCAGCGTATTGGGACACATCTTCTAATTTAATCTAGCCTATAGCGTCCTACTGCTGGGCGAATGCCTCCCCTTCTGCTTTTAATACGCATATAAATAAAATTAAAGGAAATCTCTGGATAAGATTAGACTGGCTTTTATACTTATACTTACAATTTAACAAGAAGAAATAGTCGAACGATTAACTTTATTCTACTCGAACATTACACAAATTAAAAAACTGTTTCCAATAAGAAAATCTAATGAAATAAATCAATATGCCCACGTTTCTACAAAAAGAAGTGAAATCCCACCAAAAACATTCTGTAAAAAACTAGCCAGGTCTCGATGGAGCTGCTTGTTTATCTCTAAAAAGTAATGAAATCTAGACAAAGTCGTGCCAAGTCTAAGGTCCCTTACTGCGATTTCTTTAGTATTACAGTTAATGTTGTGTGACTTGGCCATTGAAGGGTATACAAGGGTACAAAACCAGGTGCTCCATGACACCATTGCACCAATCTGACGCCAGAACCGCTTGTGTACCCTTCAACGGCCAAGTCACACAACATTAACTGTAATACTAAAGAAATCGCAGTAAGGGACCTTAGACTTGGCACGACTTTGTCTAGATTTCATTACTTTTTAGAGATAAACAAGCAGCTCCATCGAGACCTGGCTAGTTTTTTACAGAATGTTTTTGGTGGGATTTGTTTTACGATAACCGCGACGTGCGGACACCCCCGGCCTTCTCATAGCGTGCGCGCGATGTGGCACCCAATATTGCGAGTGCGGCTGCAAGCATTAGGCATTAGTATAATAGTAAGGGAGGCCATAATTTAATAATGTTTGGGTATTTTTCACAGATTTTTTTTATATATTTTTTGCTTCATTAGGTACTTACCGTGTAAATAATCACCGCTGATTCGGATGTCACTTTACAAAAAAACATCTTGTATTTTATTGCTACCACCTCAATAGATACACCTGAATATTCAGTCCAAAGTTACCTTCACCCCGAACCAGCATACCCTATCCGCTAATAAAGAAGGACGGGTGAAAGATCTAGATATTGCGCACAGATAGCAATTTTCATTGATTTAATAAAGAAAAATCTGCATTTACAAGTGGCGGTGTCTAGACTTGGTGTGTAAGAGCCCAAATTGGCAGGGTTACGTAACATCAAATATGATGACATAAGCTCAAGACTGGATGTCCGTCTGTCCGTCTTTTAGAAGGAGCTGATTACGCCAGTGAATAATTTTAGCCGACATTTTAGCTTTAAATTAGCATATCTCATAAACAGCCGAACCGATTTTGATAAAACATATAGTCACGGCATACATATAGAAGTCACGGCGAATGCTGAAAAACCTGCTTTCAAATAAAAAAAACGCATCCAAATTGATTCACCCGTTTAAGTGTTACGTACGGTGCCACATACAGACAGACACACACACAGACACCCTCACATAGCGGTCAAACTTATAACACCCCTCTTTTTTTGTCGGGGCTTAAAAAAAACGCCTAATAGCAGTAGGTAACAGACGATCGAATTTGGTGTGGCCGAACCAACGCAATGTTCGGTGCGCTGTTTACGCCACATCACCGTACCGAACCACAGATTGCCCATTCGTTTCAGTGTCAGCTGTGCGTATCGTATGCGTTCGATGTTCAAACGCTTCGAACCAACCGAACCGTAAATAACAATAATATTGTTCGGTGTACCATGTTACACACGATCGAATATGGTCCGACACCGCACCACGTTCGTGGTTCGGCCGTACCAAATTCGATCGTCCGTGCTATAAGTCTAGGTATATAGCGAGGGAACGTCGCCAGCATGCCCGGCTCCTTATCGCGGGGCACCGACCTGGGGTAGCTGTTTTACTTAAAACTGCATATATTATAAATAATGAATTTGTTTTTTTTTTTATTTCGGGCAAAAACAGTGTTGGCACAGAATAATAACATAGAACACTTAAAAATTAAAATATTACAAAACAAACATAATACCTATTTAAGCCCGAAAATGGATTTAGCTCAGTGTAATGTCGTCTGAAGCGGTCTTCAGTCGGCGCTGATTTCCAGTTGACCCCATGCCACTGATGAACTTTTACATTATTATTACATTTTAAAACATAGATTAAAAACAATTATTGTAAAAAGATATAATTATTTTGATTTACAATATCTTTACAATGCTTTACAATAATGGTATTATCCCACAAGAGAAGTCACGGCGAATGCTTAGTTTCAGCTGGTATTACGTACCTACAGAGGTGACACGAATTGACACGATTGAGTTCAGCACTGAGGTACCAACCCCTATTTGAATAACAAAGGCGATACTGTATTTGTACCTACATATTGTCACAAACTAGCAAGGGACAGAACTTGGCTTGGCAAGGTAACAAGTTATTAAGTAATACAGGATAATGTTAAATTGAGTTTAAGTTTTAATACAGGGTAATGTTAAATTGATTTTTTTGCTGAAACACGTCCACTTCTAATTTATTTTAATGTAATAAACAACTTTTGTAATACGACTTTTCGAAAATAATTAAATTAAATTTATTTCGGATTTGCATCTATATTTTGTTAGTATAATCTTAAGAGTTACGTTAGTACAGCAAAACCTAAAAATAATTATAATTAATCAATTCATCCATTCATTCATTCATGCAATTCATTTATTCATTCATTTTAAATTCATTAATTCACACATCACGAAAAGCTCGACACTTTTTATTTACTTCAGTAAATCTTGTAAAATTCAGTAAAACGTTTCTTATTCTTTAACAGTTTGCATTTGTACCATCACATCGCCGCCCGCGCGCTTTCGTGCCCTTCTGCTCTCTACTGCTTTTCGAGCATCTCATGGATGTAAATCTGCACAAAAAAAAATGTAAAAAAATGGCGCTTTCACCAAAATACAAATACAAAATTTATTACCAAAATATTAAGTAAACTTGTATTGCGGGCTCCCTAATTAGGCTTAACAAGATGTAGAGTTATGTAATACGATCAAACCTTTAATTTAGTTAATTACAGAACAGAAATTGTGTAAAAATATTTTTAAAATAATGAATTATGTTACAAAAAAAAAATATATTAAAAGAAAAGAAAAACCTACAATTCATAATATTACCAAAAATATAGTCGTACAACTTTCATTTGTCATAACATTTTGAACATGGGGTGTTTGAGGGATGTCCACGAGGAGTCATTGTTAATGTCATTGTCTTTTCTCGAAACGTGAATCAAGTCTACGGCAGATTGTCACTTATTCACTTGCTTTTGCCTTCAAAATCTTATCAGTCGCGGAGGGTAACCATGTTAGCTTTTGATATTTAATTTTCGCATCGAATTGTTTTAGCGCCGCGAATTAAGTCGCGGTGCACATCATAGACTAGCTTTAGCCAACATGTAGGCTTAGCACGAAGGCCATTTTGCCTACCCTCAACTGTCACTTGGGTTGCCAGATGTCCGGTATTTAAGCGTACAGTCCGGTATTTTCGAGGCCTGTTCGGTAAAAAATAAATGGTCATACCGGACAAAACAACGTCCAGTATTTTGAGAAAAGTCGGTACTACTGGTAAGAAGCGCCTACAAAAGTAGGCATATGAACTCCCACAAAAGTAAATAACGCCATCTCTCCTAAAACTAAAAAACTACTTGAACCAAAATTGTCGTGGGGCGCCATTTCCATCTAAGTTTGAGAAATAGCTGATTGTAATGCTACTTAATTAAAAATATACGTCAACACACAATGAATTGTCAGTGATTCGCGATTTTGTATTAGTATTGTGACGTCCTGCGCTACTTTGTAGGGTGCTTTAGAAGGCTCGGAAATAAAACAACACAAATTAGGTCACGCCTGTGACACGTCCGTCCGCCGCTACGTCTAGCGCAGGAGTGCCCGGGGGGCGGGCGCTCACCAAGCAACTTTATTCATTAATCATAAGTATGTACACCACATCTCCCAGGTGAAGGGGGCCCAGGTGAAGGGGGCGCGCGCGAAGCTGCGCCCGATCCTCGCCTCCCGTCTCCCTCTGCGATCGAAGCTCGGGGTCTATAAGACCTACATTAGGCCCCGCCTCACGTACGCTGCGCCGGCATGGTTCGCGCTCGTCTCGGAGACGAACAAGAAGCGTCTCCGAGCCCAGGAGCATCTCTCTCTCCGCACCATCGTCGGCGCGCCTCGCTACGTGAGGAATGCGACGATCGCGAGGGACCTCAAGTGGGAGAACTTGGACGCCTTCGTGGCGCGGCTGGCGACCGACATGTTCGCGCGAGCGGACCGGTCGCAGCTGCAGCACCTGCGCGGGTTGGCCCCGCTGCACGCGCGCCCGCCCGACAGCCGCGCCAAGCTCGTCCCCCGAAGCCTGGTTGTTTCCACGACCGCCAACGACGACCCCTGACCTCGGTCCCCCCAGTGAAGACCACCGCCCGGAAGGCCACCCAATGACCTGTCCGTAGCCACGGACAGCGGAAGATCCCTCGGGAAGAGGGCCACGCCCTGACCCCGACCCTCCACTTCCCTTGCGGGAAGTGCGAGAAGACCACTGATGACCACATCTCTCAATAAATTTTGAAATGCCATACATATAATTGACTATCCAAATCACTAGTCTAACATAAATATAATTGCCTCTTGAATCATCGCAATCGTCATCAAATACGTCATCAAGACTAAAGTCAAACAGCTATAGGTACGTAATACTTAATGTAGGTATCAGAACAAGTGGATGACATTTTTGTTTATTTATTTATTCTAACACGGTTATCTGATCTATGATATGGCACACTTTACAATATTTTTTCTCTACCTCACTTAATCTCTTTTTTTTTTCTTTTTTTTTTGTTTTTTTTAATGCTAGTTAGACTTTCTTTTATATTATTATATTGCTTTTATTGACATACTTATTTAAATATTTGTATTGTTTTGACAGAGTTATTGTGTTATTTTTTTATAACGTTGAATGTTATAAATAGGTTAAAACTTACATTTTATATTATTTTTAAAAGCAATTCATTACGATTGTTTGTCAAGTTCATCGAATTGTTCTTTTTATTTTTTAAATATATTTATTTTTTTGCATTAGAAACTTAGCTAGTCTCACTTGACCACACTTCGTTTTGGCATCCTATTTTAACCACAAAGTTTTTATTTTTATTTATTATTATTATTATTTTTTTGATGAAGTTTTTTAATTGTTTTTACGATTCATTGTATATATATATATTTTTAGCACAAAGTTACTGTTAAAATATTTACGACTTTACGTTGCTTCCAACCTATTCACAGACAGGGAAAAGAAGCAACAAGAAAACCCATCTGGACATCTCTTTCTTTTGATCTTTAGGAGTAGTTATAATAATTAGGAACACAATAATTGCTTACACTAAACAGCAGTACTCACTCTCCCTTTCTTGATGTTCTATTCACACTTCAACACTATGAAGCATATACTAGAGCCGTGTACCAAGCCTTTCACACTTAATAATCACAATGATTACAAATAGCTATAAGATCTCCACAAGAATGCACTTTATCACCACGCGACCAAAGCCGAATTCACTGGTATCAATAATTTTATTAGCCTTCACATTGCTACTTCACATTACTGTCATGACTCTCATCAATATCAACAACGACTGATACATGACCCTTTGGTATGTATAGCTAGTTAACCCGAAGGATTTTTCTTTTTGGTTTACTAGAATTTTATTCAATCAATTCAAATCTTATTGCCATTGCTTTCTTAAACGAAAGTTCAGTCTAAACTTTACATCGACTCTAATCTAGAGCAATTATTTGAGTCATTGTATCAGTTTTCACATTGCTTCTACTAAAACAGAGTATCAAATACCATCTACTGCTGTACTATCTCAGATGTATACCTAAATTAATCTCAAATTCCAGTGATATCGCATCAAACACAACTCAAAGGAAAGTAAGTTTGTTTCATATTCGTGGCCTATATTGCTCATCAACGAGCACACACATCTTCTCCAAGGATCACAAGAGTCCAACCATGACTCTTTTAGTCTTCAAACTCAAACTCAAATGTTTTTATTCAGTATTCAATAAATACATTATATACACTGAACGTCAAAAGTAAAGTCACGATATGAATTAAACTAATATTGGGTATTATCTATTACTAAGTATACTTTTTTCCAGCTTCACTAGCTCTGATCATTCTTGGAGAAGAAGCATGTTACTAAATAAACTCCAAGGATCTCACATTATACCAAGTGCTTAAAAAAAGAATACATTTGTAATTTAGGTACGTAGGTACTCAATAAGTAATAATAATCAGTAAATCAGTAATAATTTTCAAGACTTATTCTCAGACCAACCGAACCGTGGACACCTTATTTCATCATTGTTGTTGTTGTTGCTGTCCTATGGTACCCCAGAAGTACAAAGGGCCTTTTCGAGATGACGCCACGCCTTCTCACTTCGCTCCAGCTCAGCCCAACGGCTCGCAGCTCACCTTCAACTGTTCGCTGCCATGTGTGAACGGGGCGTCCCCGCCTTCTCCTGCCCCCTCGCGGCTGCCAGTCGAAGGTTGCTCTGTCCCCTTCGGATTATGTGCCCGATACATCTCCACTTTCGATAGGAGATTATTTCATCATTACTGCATCAAAATTCAACATTCGATTCTTAATTTTCTGGTATTTGAACTTAGTTTAGGCTAGAGTTAAGATTAGGGATCACAAAGATCAATCCATCTCTTTCTTAGATTAGGGATCACAAAGATCAATCCATCTCTTTCTTAGATCAAACTATCTCATATTGATTCTAAATTTAATATACATTGACTCTACATTGACTCTACCTTGAATCTACATGGACTCTACATTGACTCTACATTGATTTGGTTGAACTTTCCAAAAATAAAAACTTTCAGTCCTTTTTTCAGGGACTACTTTCAATAAAATGTCTGAAGATTACTGAGACACTAAATAATTCAATTCACTAAGTTCCGTTGCAAAGAAGCAAAAGTCAAATAATATCAGTGCTTCAGCCAAATAGCATAAGCAAAATATTCGCAAACAACATCTGCCATAGACCACAGCTCCACTGAGCGCCTATGCAGTACACAAAACAAGGTTCATAAAACCGTTACCCAATGACTTTGGCTAGCACTTATCCCCATTAGTGGTGTTCTCATTACACATTAATTTTGACACGCTCAGAAATCGGAACTTCATGAATTGACGCTTTTTCTCTCAATAATCACTTTCTCAAAAATATTTTACAGAAAATTTCAAAACAAATTTCAAAATGACTTTCAAAATAGGAAGGGTATCTCAAAATAACAAAACAAACTTTATTATGTTCAATGAGGGTATAATAAAAAGAGAGTTCGATAACATGAGGGTAAGATAACACGGCAGCGCACACAGCACTCTTTACAATGTCCCATGATGATGGTATAATAACACATTTGCACACACAGTGCTCTTTATCACTTTCAATGAGCAGTAGAAAATATACTAGCCATACCATATAATCAGTCGCACACTGTAGCACCCTTCACAAGAGTATTAGCATGTTAGCTACAACTAACCATACAGCGATAACTAGTTCTTTCTGAACCAATCCACAAATTTATTTTGCCTAAAATACATTGGTGAAATACCCCCTTTTCACGAGAAACTTGAACGCCTTCAACGATAACAATGAGAGCTAGATAACACATCTTACAACATCTTCCCTTAGTAATATCCAAACTAAGAAAAGTGTTATGATACGAGTATTACGATACTAACACTAGCTCGTGAGGAAAAGTCACAAAACAGAATCAAAGAACCACCTATAATTTATGATTTGTGAGTTGTGATTAGCTGGAAGGTATTATTCATTATCATGACTATTGAGTCTTATTAAAGCTGTAATATTCACCGATAAATAAAACTATGAAATATTCAAAGACGTTGTTGTAATGTTTATTATCATTGACTTATTTTGCTCCAGGCAAACCTGCAGCTTCTTATTTTAGGTACTAGGTACTCCTAACTTTACTGTGATCAACAGAACTCAAAATCTTTCAAAATAAATTCATTTTAGCTCAGAAACGTCTCATATGAAAATAATCTAAAAACGCCAATTATTGACTTTTGGCATCAAGCACTACTACAATATAAATGGACCATTGTAAAGAATTTATTGTCAGTACCTAGTGACTTCAGTGTAGATTTTCATAACTAAGTAGTGTGTGTAGGTAGTTATAATCTCACTGACCCATTTTTGTTATTCTCAACAATCCCATAGTAAGTAAGGTATAATCTTCATAGGTAGGTACGTAGATAAATCGATAAAAGGAATGCTTTTATATGAAATTAATGTACAGAGAAATTAACTGGTTTCATTTTAATCACGTTTTGCAATGTTACGCCTTACACTCGTTACAGCTTTAGAATAGATAGGATTTAACCAGGTATGCAAGATTCAGGTAGTAATAAAGATAGACCAGTAACAAATTCTTGACCTTTGAATCACCAATTACCTAACTGAATTTCCAACATTTTACGTTTACGTTTGTAAACAAAGGAATTTTAACTCTTACTCTCTGCTATTATCAAGATTCAATTGCTCGTTTTTACTCGCATTAAAAACCTACATGTATTTTATGTATACCTATATGTCGAATTATTTTCAAAGGTCACACAAATCCCCGAAACTATTCTCGTTTTATCTATGTAGGTATTTTCAAGTTACCTTTTGTGCGAGTGATTATTAATAGGCACTTAAGTGTATGTTAAAATTTCGTTTATCTCCACGCATATTATTATAATGAGATTTATACATATATATATATGCGTATAGATATTTAACTCTTTCTTTTGAGTTATGACCCTTTCTTTTGGGTTTTGCTTTTCAACTTGGCCAATACTTACAGGAACGTTATTGTTATGCAGGAAGGCCGGTAACAAAAATTAAATCACGATGTAAACAAAAGTTTAATTTCTCGATTTCATACCTACTCGCTAATGCGCAGCTAAGTATGTCGTGTAGTAAACGCTTTGTAAGAGATTTTGAGGAAAGTAGGTAGGTAGATAAAATTAAACTCTTAATTTATAGGTATTTGGAGTAAGATTGTTATGACCTTTTTTTTTTTTTTTTTTAGACCGTAAATTTTTATACTTCGAAGTGCGCTAGATACCTATTAGGTAATAAGTTCGTTATGATTCAGATACCGTTTGTATATCAGCGCAGAAGGTTAAAAAGGTAAATGTCTCGTGAAGGGGTCTGTTCAAATATGGGATAGGTAGGTACTTTCAATATGGAAATAAGTATTTATTTCCATATTAAGCATACCTATCCATATTACATTTTACGTTACTAGGTAATTAAAATTCACATCAAAGTAAATCGGCTGCCTGCATAACAAATTGACAACGGATTCGTTGATTGGTAAGTATTGGCAGGCACGTGTACTCGTCGGTACTTGACTGGCTTTGCAGTAGGCACGTTTGTACTCGTAGGTACTTGACTGGCTTTGCAGTAGGCACATTTGTACTCGTAGGTACTTGACTGGCTTTGCAGTAGGCACGTTTGTACTCGTAGGTACTTGACTGGCTTTGCAGTTGGCAATTATGTTTACATGCTCTTGGTTTCAACCATACCTTGTGGTTTTACGCATAGCGTTGTGTTGGTGAATACCAGGCAATTTTGCACTATGTACACTATGTATGCCAAGTACACTCACCTTTTTTTTTTTGTATTTGAAACGACTTTTCTTGTTTCTTTTGCACTTTTACTCACGTTTTTATACTCGTCGCCAATGTGACGTCCTGCGCTACTTTGTAGGGTGCTTTAGAAGGCTCGGAAATAAAACAACACAAATTAGGTCACGCCTGTGACACGTCCGTCCGCCGCTACGTCTAGCGCAGGAGTGCCCGGGGGGCGGGCGCTCACCAAGCAACTTTATTCATTAATCATAAGTATGTACACCACAAGTATTAGTTGGGGTTGGGGTTGTCCGGTATTTTTTCGCGACTCACCTGGCAACCCTAACTGTCACCTTAGCCACTGTTCACTGTCACCTCAGTAGTCTTAAGTGTCTAAGGTGACAGTTGAGAGTAGGCAAAATAGCCCCGTGCTAAGCCTTATGGTCTTACTGCTTCCTCCGATTGATTGTAATAATTATTGTAACACATGAACTTCTTTCCTATTGGAACTAAATCATCAAAAATCTTGTCTCCAAGAACTAAGCGCTAGGCAAGATATAAATATCTAAAATTTTTCTGTTACGCGAAAAATAAATTAATAGTTCTCTACCAAAGTCTACATACAGGGTGTTAAAAGACCGCCAACAGACCCGAAAGCCACGCATACTAGACATCAAAACAAAGCACTTTTTCGATAAATTATTGCTGGGAAATGATTTTGGTTTTTTAGGTTATAATTTAAAAAAATATTTTATCACGCAATGGACGTGTAATGCACAGAAGTCATATTGCGCAAGCGTAGGTATCAGTTTAGGTTACTTAAGCTTGAAGTGCCGATGTTTAAAATACATTGCGGGTTGCAATTTAAACGTCGTTTTTTGTAAGAAATATTCATAATTTTGATATGGCTTCTTAAGAAGGTATGTTAAGAACTAGATACTGAATGCATTTCTTTAAAAAAAAAGTTTTGAAAAGTCCGACTTTGAACCTCATTATCTCGGAAACCGTTGATTTCCCAGGCATAGTTCCTTGGGCAAAAATTTCCCTTATGATGAGGACAATACGTGGTTTCCCGCTTTGTTGGCGGTCTTTTAACACCCTGTATAAACACGAGATGGACTCGTACTTACACAAACCAAAGTTGAAACATTTCGGCAATTTAGGTACGTAGGTAGGTACATGCATTCCAAACAGTGGGTTTTTTGTACTATTCAGTTTTATTGCTGTAGATGGACCAATAAAATACAATCGACTACCCGAACACAATATCTCCATTTCTTGTTTTAGGATATTATGCTGCTTCCCAAGTAAGTATGGGCACGATAAAGGTATATACAGTAGTTTGTCTACACATAAGCGGCAGAAACGCGCCTTATAGCAGTAACAGACGCTCGAACCTAGTGCGGCCGAACCACGAACGCGGTGCGGTGTCGGACCATGTTCAATCGTGTGAATTCGTGTGTAGCATGGTTTACTGAACATTATTATTATTATTTACGGTTCGGTTGGTTCGAAGCGTTTGCACATCGAACGCAAACGATACGAATGGGCAAACCTAAGTGGTCCGGAAGGAATCTGTGGTGCGGTACGGTCGTGTGGCGTGAACAGCGCACCGCACAGTGCGTTGGTTTGGCCGCACCAGGTTCGAGCGTCTGTTACTGCTATTATACTTAAACGTCTTGAATCAAATCAAATTAAATTAAATATTATGTCACTTTCACTGTATGTAAGTCAAGCGAAGCGCTCACAACCTATTTGGACTAGCCATACTCAATCGATTGGCGAAGTTAAGTAACATCGGGCGCGGTCAGTCTATGGATGGGTGACCGCTAGGGGCAATATCTGAGCGCTTCCGTGCTTCGGAAGGCACGTTAAGCCGTTGGTCTTGGCTGTTGTTGATTAATAACCATCGTTAAGCCATGTCAGAGGCCTTTTGGGCACCCTAAAAACTCTGACACCAGGTATGGCCACTACCTCATACGATAACATAACATAATTGAAAGTCTTCAATAGTAGGTATCTAGCTACAATTTCTGCCAGCTTCACCAGTTACGGATCGTTTTCTTGGAGAAGAAGCAAAGAAAATAAACTCAAATTATCTCTTTTTCCCTAATCTCGGTGAAGCCTCTTCGAACTCGAGTAGTTAAATTTTTAGAGGTATTATTTCAACGACACAGCTAAGTTATTCTGCTGATCTATTCATATTCTGTGTTACGGAACAAAGGAGCCATATCATCTTCTCGGGTAACTTGAGGAAGTATTTTATCCCGTTTTGTTCCTTCTATGTATTGATGTAGGGCTTTATTTCATTGTGTGGTTCTTTACATACTCAGCTACAGATAATTTTCTTAAGAGGGCGCTAGAGCACCATTTTCCCATACAAACGTAGTTCAGGTTTAATTTCTAAACTACAGGCTGGATTTTGCTGAAACTTAGTTTATATCAGTAGATGACCAATACGGAGGTTTGCAAATAGTTTTTATAATAAAAAAATAGTCTGAAAGAAATTAGAGCGATGCGTTTTTCGTGCCGAAAAAGGGGTTACTTTCAGCCGTTATTTACTTACATTATTACACTATCTATTGGAGTCTAACTACCTTGGGAACATCAATAATGTATTGTACTTTTCAGAAAAAAAAATTTAAGGGAAGACTTGGCCTTTGTATCTACGTAATGGGATGATTTAATTTTATACAGCGTTCGGTGGCACTTTCACTCACACTAGATTAGTAAAGTGACCACTTAGATGCTGCAGTGCCTGGGACATTTTTTAGATGAGCAAGCTTCAAGGTACACACGACAGCACGTCAGAGTGTACATTATTGTTGTAAAGTCGCCCGTAACGCAACCGAGTAGAGTGCTAGCGTGTAAAGGTCGACGTTCGACGTGCTGTCGTGTGTACAACGAATGTAGCGTGACGGGAAGTGCACAATTTTCACAGGTTTTTCAATTTTGTAGCTTAACTTAACTGAGGTATTTTTGTTCAGCGATTTTCTTTCACGTCAATGAAAAAGTATGATTTTCATTATTCTAAACAACAAAACAATAATAATTCAGCTGACTATGATATTTGCTCGAACTTTTAGTTTTTTGGGCAGTACCAGTGGTTTGTTGAGCATAAAAACAAATCACTTCATTATTGTTGTTCATTGTGAATTTGTAGTAGCAATACCACTCGCTGACGGTGAAGGAAAACATCGTGAGGAAACCTGAGCGTATGAGGCTTTATACCCTCAATGCAAAAATCGCCGACCCGCATTGAGCATACGTGGTGATTAAGCTCGAACTCTCTCTCTGAGAGAAGGCCTTTTCCCGGCTAGTGGGACATGTACAATATTGTACAGGCTACATCTTGCTTTTTTACATTATTGTTCTGTTGTTTAGAATAATGAAAAGAATACCATTTTATTTTCGTGAAACAAAAATCGCTGAACAAAAATATCTGTTTGGCTAAAAAAATTAAAAAACGTAAATTTAGTATTTTCCGCCACGCTACTTTCATGTGCATACTGAATTAGCCCGCCCGCAAAGAAAAATGTACAAAATGGATTCCTGTCGAATCGAAAAAATACACATAAAGAACACTAGAATTAGGTGAGAACTATCTTGGTGGGGGAGGTAGAGAACCTTCTTGTACTGTAAATCTTGTGTTTTTGTTTCAATATAAATTTATTCTTATTCTTATTCTTATCTAACACAGCCAGTTTCATGTTGATATCCATAACAGCTTGTTAGAATTTTTCGCTGCAAAAAAGCGCGCTGCCTATTTTTTTCAGCGAAAATATCTTATAAAACAACACGATTTTTTCTTTACGCGCGGGCTAAAAATCACATGGCTTAGATACGAGAACGGAAATAGCATCCAATTTTGGCCTTTGCCTATCCATCGGAGGTGACCCCGAGCTATATTGCCCGGAACAAAGCGGCTTGTGATGCAATTTGTCCGAACAATAGGAAATGCCTGCGATTTTTCAACGAAAGCGTCTTTTTAATTTATTACTGCTGATATTGCATGGATATTGGATAGCAGATACTTGCAGAACTTGTTTGGTTTTTAGGATTACGTGCCCGGGACCCCTTCACCAAAATCTACTCCCAGCAAAAATTACGATGAAATTTTGATTTTTGGTTCTTTTACAATAACAATCTTTGAAATGATAAGTTAGAAAAAGGTGTAAAAATTACTCCAATTTCTGCTTTGAATCTGAGTAAGTTTAGACGCAGAATACCTCTTCCCATAATATGAAAGTAGAAGGAATAAGACGTGTCCATTCCAAATTTGAACCAAATCGGCCGGTAAACAAAAAAGTTAAAAATGGCGGCTAACGTTCCAAATTCGAAATTCAAAAATCGGCTTCATAGGATGGCGGTCTATCGATACTTCTCTACATTTTTCTCATACATCATTTTTGGCTCAGCCTTCTAGTTTCCAAGATAACGTATCTATCATCACCGTTTTGTAGCTTTTTAGACGCAGAATACTTACTTACTCCGCTGGCTCAGCGACCCGAAGTGGGTCTTGGCCTCAGACACAAGAAGTCGCCACTGGTCTCGGTCCTGCGCGGTCTCCTTCCAGTCGCGTGCCTGTAGGTCGCGCAGGTCTTTGGCGTCTTCCTTCATCCCTTCAGCGGTATTCGGGACGGCCAACTGGTCTTCGACCGCTTGGTGTTTCAAGGAACGCCCTCTTGACTGCTCGATCCTCCCCCATCCATTCCAGGTGACCAAGCCAATGGAGTCGGTGGGATTGGCTAGACGTAGAATACGTTGATAATGCAGAAACGTGTTTCGGCAAGGCGTAGTGAACCCGCAGAGAATAGACCCTCTGTAGGTACATTTCCACGACCCGAATAGAGTAAATTAATTCTAGCCGCAAATTAGACCGATAGCTTTGACGTCACGTCCCCCACACAGAAATAACCATGGACAAATATCACCTCCGTGATTCGGTCCAATATTGCTACAGGCTAAGTAAGGGCTTACCATAAGTTGTGTTGTGTCGATTGGTTTCCATTTTATAAGCAGTACCTATGTGTGCCAAATGCAGGCTCTATTTATTTTGAATTTCACAAGGACTTGAAAAAAGGGCCAAAAAACTTAAAACTTACTACTTTCTTACTTCGCTGGCTTAGCGACCCGAAGTGGGTCTTGGCCTCAGCCACGAAGTCGCCACTGGTCAGCTCAGTCCTGCGCGGTCGCTTTCTACAGGGTGCACTCTAAGTCGATAGCGGAACTTTAAGTGGGCTATCTACTGATCAATACAAACAACTTGTACTAGGTGGCGAAAAAAATGGAGTGAAAAAAATTTCAGCTGTTCCATACAAAAGGTCGACTCAGTACTGCGCCAAATGTATGAAACAGCTATTATTTTTTTCGCTCCATTTTTGTTGCCACCTTGTACAAGTTGTTTGTATTGGTCAGTAGACATCCTACTTAAAGTTCCGCTATCGACTTAGAGAGCACCCTGTAGTTGCCTGTCTGTATTTCGTGAAGGTCCTTGCCGACTTCATCCCTCCAACAGTATCTTCGACCGCTTGGTACTCTAAGGTAGGCCCTCTTGACTACCCATTTTGAAATGTAAGTGTCCTATTTTCTTACTTACTTATTTTTCAATAACTATTGTAATACATGTAATACATCATTGTATCTATTCATAAATTAGTGTTGCAAAAAAGGAAAACAACAGGAAACTCATGGTTCGCGCATCTGTCCGTCACGACCATCAGAGCCGTTGTAGCCTAGCTGATTGGTTTACACGCCGGTGTTTGCGCCAGTCGAATGGCGCACAATCGGCGCAAATAACAGTCACATTGTGCTGGGCACAGGCGAGCCAACAGACTATAGACCAACGCAAATTCACGCCGATATCTTACAGAGGTGGACAGAGAGTAGAGTAGTTAAAATCGGATGATTAGTTTTGGAGATAACCCCCTACATACATTCATACTTACAATCTTTTCCTCTTTATAATATTTGTGTAGATGTCGCAGGGATATTGTCAAACCAGTGATATTATAATTTAGCTAGTGAAATTACAATTACCCGGATTATTGTCAATTGCGACCATTTCTTACAATTTCACGGACTTATTAGTGTTATTGTAATTTCACGGGAACGCTGTAGTGGTTTTATAATAACCCTAGGTATATTGGGAGTCAAGTTTGTAGTGGGGGACTTCGTGCGTTTTGATTGGTCAACTCTTCTTTATCCGCCATTTGCTTAGGATATCAACATAGAGCTAAGGAAATATTACAGTGACCAGACAGATAAAACAAAAAATCGGCCGAATGCGAGTCGGACTCGCGCACTGAGGGTTCCGTACCGCCATACAATTAAAAATATATGGTTGTGTCATGGTCATGCATAAGTCCGACTCGCACTTGGCTGTTTTTTATTATTAAAATTTGTTGTTATACTATAAACCTCTACAGGGTGCACTCTAAGTCGATAGCGGAACTTTAAGTGGGCTATCTACTGATCAATACAAACAACTTGTACTAGGTGGCGAAAAAGATGGAGTGAAAAAAATATCAGCTGTTCCATACAAAAGGTCGACTCAGTACTGCGCCAAATGTATGAAAGAGCAGACTTTTTTTTCGCTCCGTTTTTTCGCCACCTAGTACAAGTTGTTTGTATTGATCAGTAGACAGCCTACTTAAAGTTTCGCTATCGACTTAGAGTGCACCCTGTAGATCTACACCAAGTTTGACGCTTGTAGTATTACCGTTTTTGTGATAGAGTATAAAATATAAAATTACTTTTGTACTATGGGGACACCCCTTATTTTGTTATTAACATCTAATTCGTAGTGTCCCCCATGATAAATATTCTGTCAAAATTTCAACTGGCTACCTATTACGGTACCAAAGATAAGGGTAGGAAGTACAGACAGAGAGTGTGGGAACCTTAAAAACCTATCTTACTTATTGTGAGTTACATAAACATAAAACTGCGATAAAGTTTGTGATTTCCAGAAACCTGTATATTATTTTGTAACTCTATGATTTCAAAATTGACAATTTGAAAACGGACCAATCATTGACCGTCTGACAATCTAACGGCAGTGAAATAGTCAACTTATTACTGCCTTGCAATATAATTGCGTGACTCTACAGGGTGCATTTTAAGTCGATAGCGGAACTTTAAGTAGGCATTCTACTGATCAATACAAACATCTTGTACTAGGTGGCGAAAAAAATGGATTGAAAAAAATATCAGCTGTTTCATACATTTGGCACAGTAATGAGTCGACCTTTTGTATGGAACAGATGATATTTTTTTCAATCCATTTTTTTCGCCACCTAGTACAAGATGTTTGTATTGATCAGTAGTCAGCCTACTTATAGTTTCGCTATCGACGTACTGCCGGTTTCTGAATTGAGAAATTCGCTAAGCAAATGGGTAAGTATCGTCCTGTCTCTGCAGATTCCTCACAAAAGACCGTGTCAGAACGATGGTAAAGTATTTGCTTAGCAAAATTCTCAATTCAGAAACCGGGCCTAAGGCACCCTGTAGTGAAATTATAATGTCACTGAAATGAACCCGTGATATTGTGAGAAATTGTGGCGGTTGACAATAATCCGGGTAATTGTAATTTCACTAGTTAAATTATAATATTACTGGTTTGAAAATATCCCTGCGACATAGATGACTCTAAGTTACTGTGGAATCATAGGATGTAATAAATAATGCACTTAAATTATTTATTTCTTTTATTCGATAATTGGATTCTCTTAAATTTAATACATTTATCGTTATTACTATTTTCACCACTTGTTCTAACGCTATACAGAGGATATTGAGAAAATATAGTACAACTTCTTTAACAAAAAATAATATTCATCATTATGAGCTCAATTTCAGTATCACATTGTTTGTCAGTATCACAATTTGTATCACAATATTTAAAAATAGAAACCTTTTTTATGTTTAAATATTTATCTTTGATTTTCATCTATAATTTCAGAGCTTTGAGCGTCACTTTCGTTCAAAATATCATTGAAAATTGTTTCTTCGTCATCTTTGGCCATTTCTGTACTTTCTCCTAGCATTTTATCAAGTGTTTCGTCATTCTGTGAAATGACCTCTTCACTGTTCGAAATGTCTGCATCACCCTCCACACCATTTTCTATTACACTCTCTTCCGATGCTCCTTGAAGCTCACTTACCTCGCTTTCAGAAGCTATATCGGGCTCATCGACACCATTTTCTAAAGGAACTTCCATTTGCCCATTATTTTCTACATTATCTGCCATGGATACATTACCTACGTTAACGTTGGGTATATTCAGACTGGTCTCAATAGGTTCTCCAGAGTAATTTTTTTCTGTGGTATGTTCACTTCCATTTTCTTTGAGTTTTGTTGATTCCAAATTATGTTCAGTTTTTATCTTTTCTGTGATATTTTCACTTTCTGCCTGTTTTGGCTCACTCACTTTACTATCATTAGTATTGACTTTAGATTCAGTTGCTTTGTTAGTAGCTTCATTTGCCTTGGTAGCATCGGCGAAGGCATTTCCTGATTTCATTTCTTCTTGTAACTTCAGCCCTTTTTCGGCGTTTGCGCTGTTCAGCACAATGTCATCAAGGACCTTAGGGCCGAAGCTTGCGGGCAAGGGGAACTTGTCTCTGAAAAATCGCTTTTAATATGAGAACCAGAAGTTTGTTTTTTGACTATTCAGTTTAAAGTTTTAGGGCGGCCTTTCAATAATGAATAATTCATGATATTACGGGTTTTTACGTGTAGGTAACTAAAATGTGCTATAGTCCTTAAAGGAGGTTTTGTCAAACCTCGAAATTACAATGAAATAAACTTTTAGACTAGACATCAATCTATACGTGCCTTCTCAAAGTCTTAAAGGGGTAATTCAGTCACTGAATATCATAGTAAAAAATTCTGCGTTTATTTCTATTATTGATTATAATTTTTCAAATTCTCTCAATGTCATAAGTTATTATTTATAACTTTAGGCGCAAAATCAGCCAGAATGGAAAAATTATTTGCGAGTCCCTGATTAGGGATGACAGAAAATGATTATGATGATGTGGTGTCAAGACCCAACACTTCTTGGAGAAGCTACGCGTGTGTGCTAACCATTATCGAAAGACCGCCCATCTGAGTCTCATCATGGTCTCTTACCTATGCTTATCCTCGAACTTGCTGGGGACCATGAAACAGTTGGACTCGCGGTAGATGACGCGCCGCTTGCTCACCCAAGGCCACTGTAGGCTCCAGTATGAGCTCTGAGGATGATAAATAACACGTATTCTGTGAAAAATTATACGGCCAGGTGAATGGAAGTTGTAGAGGTCCTGGAAGTGACAGAGATGCGTATAAACGGAAATTGACTCTGCTCGGCGTCCGAACTTTTTAGGGTGGCAGCTCAAGCTTGAGCTCAAGTAGGTGATCTCAGAAAACAAAAATGCTAATGTCAAGCCTTGGCTAATGTCAAGCTTGAGTAGCTGTCAGCCACAGCCTTCTTTATCTCAGGCTGTGTATCAGCATATTAATAGACACTAGCTTGAGCTTAGTGTCATTCATTAGCCAAGGTCTCAAGTCAGTAATTTTGTTTTTTCTGCGAGCTCGAATTTGAGATGACGCTTAGTGTACAGCATGAGCACACGCTCTTTCTTCTCACCCTGGTCTAAACCAACCTTAACCTGTTTACCAACCAGAGGAGTTCTCAGGAAAGAACATTTCCAGAAATTACATTGTTAGCTCGAAATTTCCCAGAAACGTATCAAGCAAACAGGCTGAGGGCTACCGCGCTTGGATTTACTGCTACAGAAGCGCGAGTGTTGCGAGAAGTCAGAAATCTCACTGTATATATGTATAGGCTTCGGGGGTTTATTTCTGTTGTGAATATTTTGCAATAACTGAGATTAATTATGGCAAAAAGTTGTTGTCCCGCTATTAACCACTGCTTTTAAACAGTTTTATCTTTCTAAAAATGGTGTTCTATTTAATTTTTTAACAACACGCCTGCCTTTTTAAGCTGCCAGTCTATTAATAAATAATAATAACACGGGCCTTGCTCGATGTGTTTTATTGATACAGCTTTAGCTCAGCTGGTATTAAATTTGATTTTAATGTAAGTAAATTGAATTTGAAATTGAAAAAATATTTATTTCGGAAAAAATCACAAAATAAAAATTAGCACAATAAGATTAAAATTAAAAATATTTACAAATTATCTTTCCGAAAATGCAGCTGCATTGTAATGATTTTCGCCCCATGCCACTGATCCATTTATACCTACACAAATAGTCATTAACTAGGTACATACACATTTTTACAAACAGATATTAACGTTAACTTTATTTACGTCTGAACTCCATACTCGCCCATACTCGACAGTGGCGCCAACGCCAACTAGTCAGCATTAAAACCGGTAGCCCTCATTTGGAGGAATACGAAGCCAATTATTTTGTTTCATCGTTTTCGTAAACTCACGCCTGAGTACCAGAGAGGTACCTACCTACATAAGTTTAAGAACATTAAAAGTAAAAAGTCATATGTTAGCCTGTACTGGTGTACAATTGTACATGTCCCACTGGCTGGGCTAACGCCTTCTCTCAGCGTGTCCACTGCGGATTGGCGGTTTTCGCCTTGAGGCTATTATGCCTCGGAGGCTCGCTCAGGTTTCCTCTCGATGTTTTCCTTCACGGAGAGCTAGTTGTATTGCTAGTAGGTAGTCGGTAAAGTCGCCCCTAACGTAACCGAGTAGAGTGCCAGCACGTGTAAGCGTCGACTTGCTGTCGTGTGTACAACCATCGCGAATCGTTAGGTTGTATTATTAAGGTGAAAACCTAGGCACAACTAGCGCCGCCAATGGAAAAAAAAACATATCTTCTTTTTGATACGTTTTTTTTTTCTAAAAACTCGTCATTAGGTTATCAACGCGACGCTTAACTGTTTTTAGGACCTAAGGTTTAGATTCCACATTCTAGACCCGACGAATAAAATCCTAAAAATAATTGTTAAGCCTCGCGTTGATAACCTAATGACGAGTTTTTAGCAAAAAACGCAACCAAAATAAAGATATGATTTTTATGTGATTGGTTTGGGCCTTGGTAGATACTTACCACTTTAGCGTGTACCTCCCTTTTCTTGATTAGTGCTTCTTGCTTTCTTCTCTCTTCATCGCTGTCGTAGCCAGATTGCTGAGAAAAAGACCGACATTAATGTTAGAAAGATATTATGCGATAAGGTACTATATGTTTTCAACCAGAATTCGAACCTGTGATCTTGGGCGTAACGTGTCAGCGCTCTAATTAGTTTAGCGACTGAGGTATCATAACTACTTGACATTTTATCTTACATAGCTGTCAAACTTATAACACCCCTCTTTTGGGGGGGGGGGGGGGGTTGAAATAAAAGAGGATAACTCCTCTTTTACAAGCAAGAATATCAATGGATTTGACCCTTTCTGATTGAAGAAGCTACTTTGAAGTAAGAAAGCAAAGGGGATATGACCACTTTGCCTACATGTTTGATAGAGCGATGTAATCCAGCATTTTCAAAGCGATTCGAAAATAATACAAAATAGCCAATATAAAAAAATACCAACTTCACTGGTGAAAAGAGTTGTTGCACTGATTCAGAGGTTTGCTGCTGTCTGCTGAGGAGTTCATGCTCCGAATTTCTTCTTTCTTCACAGATATTCGCCATTTTTGTATGGGACTACATGGTAAGTAATACCCTTTCAAACAAGAAAAGAATTATCAAAATCGGTTCACGTAGAAAAAACTTCTGAGGTGACAAACATAATAAAACGCATCGATATGAGTACCTCCTCCCTTTTTGAAGTCGGTAAAAAAATAAAAAGTGGAGTTGTACTCTTTTGTTCCTATGCTCCTCAATAAAATTATGACTCTATTTTTTCAAGTACATTCAGACATACCCAGTTACATTGTTAATGATATCCCAATGCAAGGTCAGGCAACTTACAAGTTCATCCTGCCAGCAAAAGTAGCTATCTTCTTCGTCGTCAGGCCTGTAACAAAGATACATTTTTTTAATATAAATTTTACGATTTCACTCACTTTACCAAAAGTATTGACGTTGGATCTGCGACCGCAAGGCTCAAATGGAACTGGGCCGGCCACGTCTGCCGCTTGAGCCAAGACAGGTGAGCAAAGATCACCATCGACTGGGTCCCGCATGACGGACAACGAAGGCGTGGCAGGCCTAGGACCTGAATAAGTTCCTGCCCGGATGGTCAGAGGTGGCACATGATAGAGATGTGTGGAATACAGGACGAGTCCTTTGCCCCGAAGTGAGACACTGACATCCAGACTGAAAAAAACCGAGATGCGTAGCTCTAGACTACTTCATCTTTGTCTTCTTCTTTGATCCTCGGCCGACACAAAGGCTTCCCATAGACTACGTCTACCAAGACGTTACTTTTTTTTTGCGTGTAAATTAGACACTAAGGGTGGCATTAATAGCCGTCGACTCAAGATCAAACTCAAGTAGGTGATCTCAGAAAAGTCAAATGCTAATGTCAAGTCTTGGCTAATGTCAATGTCAATCTCAAGATAGTGTCTAATAATATGCTGAAAGCAACTCAAGTTTCATATTTGACATTAGCATATGACATTTCTGAGTTCACCTACTTGAGATCGAGCTCAAGTAGGTGATCTCAGACGACTATTAATACCACCCTTAGACAGCATCTAATGTTGCAACGCAAGACTCTACCGTCAAATTGAAGCCACTTTTGAACGAAATTTTAGATCTTGCATAGAAGCTATGGATAAGGCTGGTAGAGATAATTATACTGACAAGTGTGCTTTGCGGCTCCACTTGCAACCTCTTGCAGGTTACGGTAATAAGGTATTGTATTAAACTCATAGAAATAAAAAAAGATACGAATTCTCACGTATTGTCTTGTCTCATATGATTTTCTTGTCTCATACTCACGTTTTGTCTTGTCTCATTATTAGTTATCTTGTCTCATACTCACGCAGTGACAGCGATCCGCAGGTAGATACCGGAGTCGATGATGATCTCGTGAGCCTCCTGGATGGTCAGTGTGGAGGTGTCGATGTCGTTGATGCGTAACAACTTGTCTCCGGGACGGATGCCGGCCTTCTCGGCGCGACTGTCTGGCTTCACCTGGAACATTGAGGGATTCGGGTTGGACTTGGCGTAATATTTTGTTTTTGGGATTTTTGTCATTGACTTTACTTACATATATTTTATTGTGTTCACTGGACTCCTAAAATACGGGGCAACCTACCTAGTTAAGGAGACAGAGTATCGTCTTTTGATGTATCAATCATCAGCCATCTAATTTGTATCAAACGTTTTTGTTATTTTTATTAGGTATATGTATAAGTGAATTTGAAATGTACTCGTATATTACCATAAGTAAAGATTTTCCACTTGAGATTATTACTTCAAGTTTATCTGTGCAACAAAGTTCGTACATGCGACATTTGCGAGTGGAATTTCGAAAAACTTTATTGACAAAAAAATCCCTAAAATTATCTGCTCACAAAATATTACAAAAATCGGTTGAGAAATGCGACCTTTAGAGGAGATACGTCCGCCGCCGGATACCCGAAAGCATTTTTGCCCAAGCTGAAACGGAGACATCACTTCGTTCGCTCGTTCAATGATTTGCCGTATCTTAGTGGAGCAAAAAAAAGGGAAAATTTGGACTTTCTCGCCACGCTTCTTTCGTAGAACCTTAAGCCCTAAATGTAATAATACTGTTTCTAACAATCCTGCCAGTTGGTTCAGCTGTTGCTCACCTCAGGCACAATCATAAGTTGAAAAGGTCAGCAGAACGAAACTTGAATTTATTCATGTTATGCTGATTTTGTGTTCAGCTTTTCTCTGGTTTCATTAGTTGGCGTGGAAAATCATTTTATGTGCCTATTCCATCCAACAGTTGTCGGTTTTTCAAAAGATGTGTGTGACTAGCTTACACCCATACAATAAATCCTGCACTAGGACAAAACGGCAACTTTTAACTTTTGCAAACTTTATTCATAGGTTTTAGGATCTGGGATCCTAGACCTTAGGTCCTCAAAATAGTGGAGCCTAGGGATTCTCAATCGACGGCTCGTTTTTAGCAAAAAACTCAACCAAAAAGTTTTTTTTTTCATTGGTCATTTTAATCGCTAGACTGCGCCTGCCTGGGGCCTTAGCCTGTAACGCAATGGCGATGGCGTGTCGATGGCGTCATAGCAAAATGAAAAAACCGGGGTTTCCTCGTTTTTCTCCTACAACCAGAGAACTAATCAGAATATTCTTTGATGTACTACAAAAACATTAAAAGGACCGACATCATTAATAAATCGTAATTGAAGCCGTCAAATGATAGCCCATTTTGACACCATTGCGTTACAGGCTAAGGCCCCTGGGCCGTCGCCTTAAGTTTGCCAGCCAAGTTTTAAAACAATAAAGCCGCAGACTCTTGAATCTCCATTCGGATAACGGGTACCAAATTGGGTCTGGCGTAATCATCGAGGCAGTACTTTAGCAGTCCCTTGAGCCAGCCCCAGGCTAAGATATTGCGGGTGTTTTAATTGAATTTACCTTACCTTACCCGCCCAGAGAAGACATTATACCTAGTGTTAAACACAATGGGGTAGCCATAGAAGAAATAGGTTAGGTGTCCGCTGTGAATGCTGTGAAAGCTGTTCCATACATTTGGTGCAGTATTGACACTAGGGTGGCGTTAATAGTCGTCAACTCAAGCTCATGTAAGTGATCTCGGAAAACAAAACCAATCGAGCTTGAGTAGCTGTCAGCATATTAATACCCAGAGCTTTAATAATAATAGCTTTTGCCCGCGACTTCGACCGCGCTGACTAAGATAAAAAGTTGCAGCTCTATTTTCCCTCCGCCATCGACGTCAGTCAGGGGAAAAGATAGCAATTTATAGTTTATAGCTTGTGGTCGCGACTTCATTTACGTGGATAAAATTTAAAAATAAAATTTCCTTTAGTTATAATAAAAATTCTAGATGGCGCTGTATTTTAGTAAGAATAAATGTCAAACTAGATCACAGATAACCAAAAAGAACGCCAGATAAGTCGGGTGGCGTACCGTGGCGTCGGGTGGTATTTAAGTTGCGATGGAAAATAATCACCTGACCAACCGCTTGACCTGACCCCTAATAATCCTTATTTTCTTGCCATTTCTGTTGTATTATGTTACCGGCCAAACCCGATTTCATGATAAACTAGTTTCGCCTCGGCCAAACCAGTCTAACCTAAGCTCGTATGAACGAACCAGTATAACCTAGGCCAAACTAGTCTTGCCGAAGCTCGTATGGATAAACCGGTATTTCCTGGGCCAAACTAGTCTAGCCGAAGCTCGTATGGAGAAACCAGTTTAGCCTAGGCCAATCCAGTCTGGCCTAGCAAGAATATTGTTCGCTCCAGGATAAACTAGTATGGCCTAGCCCGAGCTGATATTGACGAACGATTAGGTATGAATGTTACCATATCTCGTAAACTAAGAGGTTTAGCGCAAAAATAACGAAATTTTCGAACCCCTTAAGAACCCCGAAACCAGGCCTTTTACTTTTATAGGTGTTTTAAAAACCAACATAAAGGGTGTTAAACATACAGGGTATTCCTGGAAGTGTGACAGACAGTCGAAAAAGATTTAAAACAAAGGTTAGTTCAGTAGGTTCGGTTGGCGACACATCGGATATACCGTAGACTTTTTCAAATTCGGCCTTTAAATGCATCCCCTACTGTTCAGATAATTACGGCGGGTTAGTACTAGGCTAGCATAAATAAGTATAATCTGTATTACCCCTACTCAAATAGGGCTAGACTAGTTTGGCCTAGGCTAAACTGGTTTCTCCATTCGACCCAAAACACAACACTTCCCATACATGACTTGTACAAGATGTACAAAAGCACTTATAATTTATAGGTAGGTATTATTTTAATGAAAATCCGTGGACGGATACACTTGTGAATTTGTGAAACAAAAATTACGAGCAAGAGCAAGCAAGCGGCGCGCGGCGGGGTAGTTATCTGTGAAAAACCTCGGCACAGACCAAAAGACAGTCTGTGGACAGACTTTGTCATTTTTTCTGGCTAAACTCCATTTTCTATGGTGAGAAGAATAGCGCCATCTAGAGACGTCTTCATAAACAACAAAAAAAAAACCCGAAAAAAGCCTATTGGTTCTAGTGGTTAGCGTCTTTCCGTGATTGGATGGCAATATTTTTATAAATTGGCATTAGCGCCATACCTACGTGCAAAGTTAAGGTTGGACCACAGCAGCATCCTTCGTTCGCGGCAATAACGAAAATAATACTATCTTATTGTCGCGAACGAAAAATCGCTGAACAAAAATAGCTCAGTTTAGCTACAAAATGTAAAAAACTGAAAATTTTGAATTTCCCGCCAACTCTAACAAAACAACACCTTGTATTACACTTACAGAAGTGACTCTCAGTGGGGTCTTGTAGAAGGAGCCACCGGCCAGGTCAAAGCCCCAGATGCTGTCCTCGAAGCTGATCCTCTCGTGGATGCCCTCGTTCTTCGACTGCCACGAGGGTTTGCTGAGCTCGCCCGCCAGTATGGCTGCCTCGGAAGCCTTCAGCTTCGTCTTGCGCATGTCTATGTTGGTCTTCGGCTTGGGATCCTTCGCTTCGGTCGGCATCTTGACTGCGGGAGAAAAGAATGGTTGGATGTTATCTCTACATACCACTTTTAATGACTCGCTATATTCACACATTATTGTATTTGAAACGGGTCGAATCGCGGTTGCCGCTCCAGTCTGCCCGCGACCATGGAAGCTGTAACGTGGCCAAAACGTCGGCATAATTAATAATTAAGTAGGTAATTAATTTTGCCCAAAACCAACCGCGATTCGACCCGTTTCAAATACATTGAGCGTCAAAAAAGCGTGTGCGGCTTGACATTTGGAACGGAGAACATAGACCGGTCAGTCCGCGGGAACAAAATCGGAAAATTTATTTTTTTCCCAGGTTTTTTTTTATTTTGAAGATAATCTGAGCAATTTGTTCAGCGATTTTTGTTTCACTGCAATAAAATTGTAAACAACAGAACAACAACAACTGATAAAAAAAACTGAATTTGTTCAGCGATTTTTGTTTCACTGCAATAAAATTGTATTTTAATTATTGTAAACAACAGAACAACAACAACTGATAAAAAAAGGTCAAGTGCGAGTCAGACTCACGCACCAAGGGTCCGTATAACCAGTTTTTTTTTATTGTCATCCTCAGTGCGCGGGTCCGACTCGGCCGGTTTTATATCAAAGCCAATGGATTTATTTCGTGAGATCACATACATCAATCATCCCTTTGGCTTCGACGATACAGTTTTCTCCTCGTAAAGGGCCAAGTACAACTCAATCACACAAGTTCTTCTTTGAATGGTCGCGCAGTCAGTCAAAGAACGCCATAAACCCTTTGAGCCTATCTAAAGGCCCTTTTTCGGCTTTTTACTATCTGACCTTTCAATAAAAGAATTCGCTACTTACATGTTGGGAGAAAGGTAGCTGAATCGGTCTGTATAAACTTGATGTTCCGTTCCCGGGAACGTTGCCACAGGGACAGAGAATTTACCGGGAACTTTAGATATTTCAATATTTGATTGCAGAATTAAGTGTACATGGTTTTGGATTCTCTATACACCAAATAATAAGTTACTAAACACAGAATTCATACGAATAGGGTTTTTTCCTTTAGTTATAATAAAAATTCTAGATGGCGCTGTATTTTAGTAAGAATAAATGTCAAACTAGATCACAGATAACCAAAAAGAACGCCAGATAAGTCTGCGCGCGTCGGGTGGCGTACCGTGGCGTCGATGGAAAATAATCACCTGACCAACAGCTTGACCTGACTCCTAATAATCCTTATTTTCTTGCCATTTCTGTTGTATTAAGTTACCGGCCAAACCCGATTTCATGATAAACTAGTTTCGCCTCGGCCAAACCAGTCTAACCTAAGCTCGTATGAACGAACCAGTATAGCCTAGGCCAAACTAGTCTAGCCGAAGCTCGTATGGATAAACCGGTATTTCCTAGGCCAAACTAGTCTAGCCGAACGAAGCTCGTATGGAGAAACCAGTTTAGCCTAGGCCAATCCAGTCTGGCCTAGCAAGAATATTGTACGCTCCAGGATAAACTAGTATGGCCTAGCCCGAGCTGATATTGACGAACGAATACGTATGAAGTTTACCATATCTCGTAAACTAAGAGGTTTAGCGCAAAAATAACGAAATTTTCGAACCCCTTAAGAACCCCGAAACCAGGCCTTTTACTTATAAAGGTGTTCTAAAAACCGACATAAAGGGTGTTATACATACAGGGTATTCCTGGACGTGTGACAGACAGTCGAAAAAGATTTAAAACAAAGGTTAGGTCAGTAGGTTCGGTTGGCGACACACTGACATACCTACCTACCTCTTTTTGTTTTCGAGTGGTCCTTCAAACCGGACAAAATCGGATATACCGTAGACTTTTTGAATGTAGACTTTTTCAAATTCGGCCTTTAAATGCGTCCCCTACTGTTCAGATAATTACGGCGGGTTAGTTAGTTCTAAGAAAAAGTACTAGTCTAGCATAACTAGGTAGAATCTGTATTACCCCTATTCAAATAAGGCTAGCCTAGTTTGGCCTAGGCTAAACTGGTTTCTCCATTCGACCCAAAACACAACACTTCCCATACATGGCTTGTACATACATACAAGATGTACAAAAGCACTTATAATAATTCTAAGTAGGTATTATTTTAATGAAAATCCGTGGATGATCACTTGTGAATTTGTGAAACAAAAATTACGAGCAAGAACAAGCGGCGCGCGGCGGGGTAGTTATCTGTGAAAAAACCTCGGCACAGACCAATAGACAGTCTGTGGACAGACTTTGACATTAATTCTGGCTAAACTCCATTTTCTATGGTGAGATGGATAGCGCCATCTAGAGAAGTCTTCATAAACAACAAAAAAAAAAAACCCGAAAAAAGCCTATTTGATTGGCAGTACGGATTTTAGATGGATATTTTAATGAAATACCAATTCCATGCAGTCCCCATTATATCAAAACTGCAAGCACAAGACACTTAGGGTGGTATTCTAGAACGCTACTTAAAATCAGTTCAAACTAGAACGCTACTTAAACTCTGTTTAAACTCAGTTCAAACTAGAACGCTACTTAAACTCTGTTTAAACTCAGCTCAAACTAGAACGCTACTTGAACTCCGTTTAAACTCAGTTTAAGTAGAGTTTAGTAGTGTCGACTGTCGATAAAACGGTTCATGTTTTGATTTGAATATCCCTCCCTTCATATCAAAACATGCATTTTATCGACAGTCTGAACTCTGTTTAAACTGAGTTTAAGTAGCGTTCTAGAATACCACCCTTACATTAAGGTCCATTAGTAGGAACACTTTTGGCGATAAAGGATTTCATTCGTAGGTTCTAGAATTTGGAATCTAAATCTTAGGTCCTAAAAATAGTTAAGCCTCGCGTTGAGACCTTACTGAAGAGTTTTTAGCAAAAAACGCATCCAAAAAGAATATAATATGTTTTTTTTTTCATTTGCGGCGCTAGTTGTGCCTACTACTGGGCCTTAAGCAAATATGCTCGTCACGTCACTAACGAACGCGATGTTATACGAATTAGCATTAATTGACAAAAAAAATACTGGGAATTTCCAGTGGAAACATTGCCGGGAGCGGTACATCACTAATTTACTACGATTTTACCCTTTAAAATCTGAAACCAATCTTCTATTTGAAGATACATAGAACGAATTTGTGTTGCTATTTGTTTCAGTGTAGGATTTCTTAACCGACTTCAAAAAGGAGGAGGTAGGTACCCAATGGGGGATTTTCTGACAGCTCATAAGTTGTAGTTCCAAATTTGTAACAAGATGTCGCTGACGAGACATGTTTTTTTTATGCCAGTTCGCGCTCGTTGAGCATCGTAGATACGTCCAAACACATTTAGGTATTAGTGGTAGAGCAAAATGTAGTGTTTCCGGTTCTAACATTCACTCATACAAGAACAATAACAAAGTCGTCGACAAAGTCTACGACGATCAAAGATGAAATTACAGAACAATGAAGTGAGGAAGTATTTTCGCTGTAGTAAGCCCTAATTTAATCTGTGATAGATGACACGACATGTCAACGCCATCTGTCACAGCTTTTAGAACTATTTTTTATTTTTTTATAGTCGTCAGTAAATCCCCCATTGTTGCAGAAAATCACCCGTGTTTTTTTTATGTGTGTTAGGGTAAAGGAACCAGTAGTCGGCCACTTAGCGAAATGTGCAACTTCAAAGTCCATTATTTCTGTTGTTGGAGGTTCTAGAAGGACGTAACCAATATTAATTGAAGCTCCGGTTACTTAGGTTTCAGTAAATAAAACGATTATTCTTGCAATTCATACTGCGATGGAGAAAATTAGCGTTAAACAAAAAAACACCCATTTCTCCAGTACCCGGCCGCCTATCACCTAAAGTCGGCCATGAGGTAGCCAGTGGTCGGCCGCACCATATAAGGTATGAAAAAGCAATTGCTTGTGGCCGACTTCTGGGTTGACAAAATTTCTTCGAGACTAAGTCCAGAAGTCGGCCACCTAATAGGATTTTTTTTTGGTGGCCGAGTATTGGGTTTTTGCCAAAATAATATTCTCAATGCTTTGTGAACTCTATACAGAAGAAAAAGATATGTGAAACCTGTCAATTTGGGCTGCTTACGTGAAATTTACAGAAATTCCATAAGTCGGCCGGGGGGCCGAGTACTGGCATTTGTATGAAATTACTGATCCCAATAGTCGGCCCCCTGGTTTTTTAAATTTATATCACAAATAAGGGTTTATTTAAGTTATCAAGAGGTCAACAATTAATTAAGGAATGAGAATAAAATAAAACATGGCATACCGCAGTACAAAACACAGCGAAAATCTTAAAGATTTGAGACTCCCTTCAACTAGCAAAAAAAGATGGCGGACCGTGATTCTGAATCGCAAGTTATTGAACGAGCGAGCGAAGCGAGCGAAGTTCTCCGAGTCTACTTGAACAATCCGGCGTTTGTATGTATGTATGAATGTATGTTTGTATGTTTGTATGTTTGTATGTTTGTATGTTTGTATGTTTGTATGTATGAATGTTCGTTCGACGATAACTTGAGTAAATTTAGTCGGATCGTCATGAAATTTGGTAGGTGAGTAAATGAGGCAAAGAGAATTTTTAAGTTCGAACATGAGCCAAATCGGTCGAGGGGTTGCTGAGATATGGGGTCGCTGAGATATGGGGTCGCGAGTTCGTAGTTCGGGGCGAACCACTAGTTAAAACTTGTTTTTTTAATAAACACAAATAATTGAACGAGCGAGCGAAGCGAGCGAAGTTCTCCGAGTCTACTTGAACAATCCGGCGTTTGTTGAACGAGCGAGCGAAGCGAGCGAAGTTCTCCGAGTCTACTGGAACAATCCGGCGTTTGTATGTATGTATGTATGTATGTATGTATGTATGTATGTATGTATGTATGTATGAATGTTCGTTCGACGATAACTTGAGTAAATTTGGTCGGATCGTTATGAAATTTGGTAGGCGGGTAAATGAAATTAAAAGAATTTTTAAGTTCGAACATGAGCCAAATCGGTCGAGGGATTGCCGAGATATGGGGTTGTTAAGTTTATATTAGGTCGCGAGTTCACAGTTCGGGGCGAACCACTAGTATGTATGTATGTATGTATGTATGTATGTATGTATGTATGTATGTATGTATGTATGTATGTATGTATGTATGTATGTATGTATGTATGTATGTATGTATGTATGCATGAATGTTCGTTCGACGATAACTTGAGTAAATGAAGTCGGATCGTCACGAAATTTGGTAGGCGGGTAAATGAGGCAAAGAGAATTTTTAAGTTCGAACATGAGCCAAATCGGTCAAGGGGTTACCGAGATATGGGGTTGTTAAGTTTATGTGGGGTCGCGAGTTCACAGTTCGGGGCGAACCACTAGGTATAAATATAACAAAATATTAGAGGTATCGTTAATTAATCAATGAAACATTGAAAAATACAGATAAAGCTATATGTTAAAAACTACACTAGTTATTGAACTTTAAACCCGCAATGGCCGACTACTGGGGGGTGGCTGACTTTAGGCGCCTCTACCCTACCTCAGAACTTTTTTCTACGTAAACCGATGTTTATGCTTATTTTTATGTTTGAAAGTGTATATTCCCATATTGTGGTTCCAAAAATAATGGTGAAGATCTGGTTAATTGAACGAGCGAGCGAAACGAGCGAAGTTCTCCGAGTCTACTGGAACAATCCGGCTTTTGTATGTATGTATGTATGTATGAATTTTCGTTCGACGATAACTTGAGTAAATTTGGTCGGATCGTTATAAAACTTGGTAGGCGGGTAAATGAAATTAAAAGAATTTTTAAGTTCGAACATGAGCCAAATCGGTTGAGAGGTTGCCGAGATATGGGGTTGTATAGTTTATATGCAAAGCGCGCGCGCGCGCCTGCGCGAATGGCGTAAGCAACGTTACACATCTGTAACTGGGGTCACGAGTTCATAGTTCGGAGCGAACCACTAGTGTATTATTGAACGAGCGAGCGAAGCGAGCGAAGTTCTCCAAGTCTACTTGAACAATCCGGCGTTTGTATGTATGTATGTTTAAATGTTTGTATGTTTGTATGTATGAATGTTCGTTCGACGATAACTTGAGAATTTTTAAGTTCGAACATGAGCCAAATCGGTCGAGGGGTTGCTGAGATATGGGGTCGCGAGTTCGTAGTTCGGGGCGAACCACTAGGTAGTGTAGGACTTATTTTGTATCAAGTTAGCCAGAGGTATCCCATGATGTACTTTTGCATTTCTCGATATCTTACCGCCAAAGACAGGCTATGTAACATGGTAGCTTTTAACGCGGGTAGCATAAGGGCGTCAATCGAACAAAGGGATATCCTAGCGTTCCGCTAACTGTACTACCCAAATTAAGCTTTGTTTCGTATAATATTTCCAGCGATCGGTCGGTTGGGGGACCTATCCCTAAACCTTCTAAACCCAGTCTAGTGTTTCAACTACGAATATTTAAGGTTCAATTAAAGTAGCGTGGCGGGAAATTCACAATTCTCACAGTTTTTTCAAGTTTGTAGCTACCTAAACTGATAAAATTTTGTGCTACGACTTTTGTTTTACGGCCATTAAATTGTTTTCATTATTCGAAACACAAAACAATAATAATTCAGATTAGGAGATATTTTAATCGAACTTCTATTCAAATCTCATAATCAGCTGAAAATGTGTGGATCCGTCTGAAATAATAGTTATTTGTTATGCAAGAATGCAAAATTATTGTTTGCGGCGAGTGCTTGTATTGAATACCGAGCTAGCGAAGGTTTCTAAAATTGAGCCACGAGCGTAGCGAGTGGTTCAAAAAAAGAAACCTGAGCGTAGCGAGGTATTCAGAAGCACGAAACGCAAATAATATTGCATTCGTGCGAAACACAAAACTTTTCATCTCACAGAAGCGAGGAAATGATTTTGTTAGCCAAGCGGGAAAAACTCTACAGACAACCACTTACAGGCAAAACAGCTGAGTCGAATAAGTTCCTTTTAAAAGCATATTTTACTGTAGTTATGGCTGCTGCACTAAAGTTTTCAGCTTCGTTGGTATTAAAACCATTCGTTTTATTAATAACTAGCTTTTGCCCGCGACTTCGTCCGCGTGGACTACAGAAAAAGGATATGTGCCTTACTTTGCTCCTAAGTGTAAAAGCGCGATAATATGTAGCTTATGTGTTATTTTGATGCCTAAGCTATCTCTATTCCAAATTACATGCAAATCCGTTCAGCAGTTTCAGCGTGAAAGAGTAACAAACATCCATCCATCCATACTTAAAAACTTTTGCGAATATAATATTATAGCTTTTGCCCGCGACTTCGTCCGCGAAGATTTAGTTTTTTTCCCGTTATCACAATAAAACATAGCCTATAGCACTCAGCAATAACGTAGCTTCCCATCAGTGAAGGAATTTTTATAATCGGATGAGTAGATTTGGAGATTACCCCCTACATACGTACATACTTACAAACTTTTCCTCTTTATAATATTAGTGTTGATAGCTAGTGCCCACGACTTCATTCACGTGGCTAAAAGAAAAAGGATAAACGTGGTGATTTTGCAAATTGTACCTAGCATTTTTTTTGCCACCTAATAGGTATGATGTACTTAAACACACACCCCCTGCACTATCAAAGCGTTGGCCCGAGATTTCGCTCCCGTGGACCTCGCGTTGTTATCTGCTTCTTCCAAACTGAACGGAGCAAAGAAGCAGATACCTACTTTATAGGCGTCTAACTGATTTAACGCGGGTTACCTACATTTCAAGAAACACTCAAAGATTATCTTTTCTTTTTAGCCCTATCCTATTATTTTGAGTCCGCTAATCTGCTACTCCTTATTGCAAACTTTCAGTCTGGGTTGTCTCTGTTCAGTTGGTCTCGCCCCAATTCTTCGTGCCTTTGTGGCCTTTGTGGCCGTTGTGGCCACTGCCTCCACCGATGTTAGAGAGCCCTAATGCGTAGTTTGATACCCAAGTACATCTCGTTTGCTTGCGCTGTTTGGTGAATGAATATTTATCAGCATTCGCTGCAGTACGTCACAGGTCTCAACATCTCTCTCGCGTTCTATAAAACTGTAAAAGATCTCCAACCGAGCTAGTTAGCGTCACCTACTCGTATTATAGGCACGAAGTTACTTAACAGAGAAAATCTTTAAGAAATATTTTTTTATTTTTTATTTTGCATCAATCTGTTTCAAATAGAACGATCATAATAATTGGGTTCTGACACCAGAAAATATGAGATAATATCAGGAGATACTTAAACATATTATTTCTATCACATTGAATAGTGTTTTTTTCTATGAGCTGCTCTTCTGAAACACCCAACGCGTCTTCTTAGCATCTACGATACCATAGTCTGAAACAACTGTTTTGAATCGTCGGTCTTATTCTTCTTTCATGTTGAAAGCGTCACACACACACGTCGCGCTGGGGTCGCCTCCAGGAAATCCGATAAGCTGCACTGTGGAGCATCAGGACAGGTATGACGACGCAAAGTTGTCGGTATGGTTTAAGATTGGCACAAAACACCTCACTCAAGGCTCAATTTCTCACATATCTTTCATGCGGGCAACACCACCACGCAGGCGGTTCAGGGATTTTCACATGCTCCAATCTTCTCGTCATTCTGAAGTATGTGGAAAGCCTATCAGAGTTGTCAACGACGAATAGGCGACTATGATATTATGTAAAAGTGCACCGGTCCAGTGTCCAGTCCTAGGCACTTACTTAATGGAAACAAAGCGATCATGGTACTAATGTTACACCATCAATGGCTGATGTTATGCGCCTATGGTCGCTCGGGACTCTACAATGTTTTTCACACTTGCACAGTACGCACAGCTGATTTGATAAAACTGCTGGATGCAGAGTTTTTAAAGTAAGGATTTATCGGCTCTTTCAGATTGTAAGTAGCTATCACTGAACTTATGTTTTTTGCCTGTTTTGAGTAATTAAACTTGTAGATTTTTCCTTTATTGCTTTGTTGATATACCATTTTTGTGACAGTGACGGATGACAGCGATAGGTAATTAAAAACAACTTCTTCACTGTTGTTCATCGTTTGAGTTTTGCGGCACATTGCGGCCTGTTTGGTGCATTAAAATTCACCGTTGTTCAGTTTTCGATGGATTTACGAAAGTAAATAGCTCAACGCTGTCGTGATGACAGAGGGTCTTTGGTAAATGGTTTTGTCGTTCACTTTTATACAAATAGCCACTATATGATAATCGTTGTGTATTTATTTTGCTCCTAAGCTCCAAAGCGTAATAACATGTAGCCTATATGTTATTCTGATGTCTCAGCTATCTACATTCCAAATTTTATCCAAATCCGTCCAGCGGATTCAGCGTTATAAGGTAACAAACACACTCACTCACTCACAAACTTTCGCATTTATAATATAAGTAGGATAGGATAGGATTTCCTGAAGTTTATTTATCCAGACACAAAAATAATGTAAATAAAAGAATGTTTTTTTTTCCGGGTGCATTCTGAACTTTTACCATATAAATTAAAAATTTGTAGGAGATAAAAAATGAAATTAGTAATATCGTTTGAAAAAATGTATTTAACAAATCAAAACATAATTATCTATTTGATAAAACAGAAGCGAAGCATTTTTTTTATTTACTGGTACTAAAAAAAAATATAGTGTACAAAATATTGAAAAAACCTGAAAGAAGAAACTCCGTTTCTGAATGTTCTATTCCGTGACTTTACCTTTTTAAAAGATGCTTATGCCCCATTTACATTCACAGTTTTGTATAGAGAATGGGCACGAACAATCACTTTCCCTGAAATTCGCGTTTAAACGAACTATGAATGAGGATCTTTTTTCAGTCGGTATCTGGCATCTACTTAAACGGCCAGTGTTTTTTTCTTTTTCAACACCATAGGGCGCGAGATAGACTTTCCCGGCGTCGCGTTTAAATTTCGAAGCGCACTAAAATGCAGATAGTTTAAATCCGGCCTTTACACGATCGTAAGTTACTAGTAACAGCAAACTTTCCGAGCGTGGGAGATGAAAAAATATTTAATTGAATTGAATTGAAATTATTGTTGTTTTGTTGTTTAGAACAATGAAATGTTTTATCGCCGTGAAACAAAAAATGCTCAGTATAGCAAAAAAATTAAAAAAACCTGTCATAATTGTGCGCGCTACTTAAGGTTTTTTTTTCATCGGATGCTAGTGAACTGTACGTAGCGCCTGAACATAAGCTGCAAATGTCCCACCTACATCAAAAGACTTACATTTTCTTATCAACAAAATTGTATTTCTCGATAGACCTTCTTTTCCACGTAATATGTTTCACGATGATGGGACGATTTTTGTTTTACGGCAATAAAATAGTAGATACCTATTGTTTCCATTATTATAAACAACAAAACAACTAAACAGTTGGACTAATATTGAAGTAGATACGGTATTTTTTTTCATCGACGACGGTGTGAACATAAGCTGCAAATGTCCCACCTACATCAAAAGACTTACATAATCTTATCAACAAATAAAATTGTATTTCTCGATAGACCTTCTTTTCCACGTAATAAGTATGTCATCCATAAACTGACATGTTTCTGATTGCAATCCTATTTATTTGATTCTCGGAAATCCGCCCATGATCTCTTCATCCGTTTTTTCCTCAATCTAAACTACGAAGCGAGGTTATTATTTTTGTATTTTCTAAAGCAATAACCCGTGCTAGGGAACAAATTCGCTCGGGACAGGACTTGAACCCGCAGCCTCTGAGTGCTCTACGCGCGCTTCACGCTGGGGCCGTGAAGGCGCTCTACCAATGAGCCGTTTTCACGGCTGTCAAGTGTCAAATTTCGCTTTTTCTGAAGATATTATTAATCTTTGTAAACGAAATTTGACAGCCACATCCCGCTTCTTGTATGACCAAGCCTATGAGCGCCATCTACCAAGGGCTTTGAATTCAGCTTTTAGCTGTCAGTTGAAAACGGCTCATTGAGCTACCGAGTCAAGGTGAGGAGGTCAAGGAGTCAAGGTGGCGGTGGAGCTATGACTACCGTTCCAGGGCATACCTGGCGCAGAAGATTTCCATGGCGGTGCAGCGGGGGAATGCTGCTAGCTTCATGGGAACCTTTGTGTCGGGTGTGTTGCGGGGCGGTATGTTTGGTTAATGTTGTTTTTGTTTTGAACTTTTTTGTGTATGTACTTGTGTGTGTTTGTCATGTTTTTATTGCCTTGCCCAAATTTTTTGACGAAGCTTTGTGAATTTTTTGTATTTTATTATTGAACGATTTTTAGTTGTCAATGTTAATATTGCTGCATCTCGTGCGGTGACGTGACGTGATCACTAGGATTTATTGTTTTTGCTTTACTTTACTCACTAGCAGACTCCAGGTCTTTGTGAACAAATGTTTACGGCGCATACTGGGGATCTACTGGCCACGAACCATATCCAATGTAAGATTATGGGAGCTGACTGACCAAAAGCCATTACACAATTAAGGAAATTATCGAAAGAAAATGAAGATGGATCGGACACGCGTTGCGGAGACCAGACAGTCACCTGTCCAAACAAGGACTGACGTGGCAAGCTACTGGCAAGAGACGGCCGGGTCGCCCTCGCACTACCTGGAGGCGCTCAGTTGAGAAAGAGGCTACATCAAGTGGACTCGGCTGGAAGGAGCTAGAGACTGCCGCGCAAGACCGCGAAAAATTGAGATCTCTTCTTCGAGCCTTATGTCCCTAATAAGGGATAAAAGGATGTCATCATCATCATCATCATCATCCTTTACTTTTGATGATGATTATGATGATGATGACACGACAGCTAATTGACCCTTACCCGCTAGCTAGAGCCCGACTCGCACTTGGCCGGTTTTCTTTTCTCTCGAATAAAGCTAAAAGTTATTTCGGTCATTATCATCAAGTTGAATAGGTATACGTCCAAAATCGTTGGTTCAAAAAGATACAAACCAAATTTTTGGAATGGGGTTTTAACGGTATGAAAATTTAGTTAGGACTTTAAATTCAATGGCTTGGTGTTATTCTCCTTTATTATGCGATTAAACCCGTTTTAAAAAATTATTAACGGAACAATAGCAGCTCAAATTGCAATTTTACAGAAATAAAAAGCGGAAGCAATTCACAATTTCCTCTAAGATCGTTTGAAAGGCAACGGAACTCGAAACAGAAAGTCAACAGAAGCATACAGGGTTATTGGAAATTCGACCTATTCCCGTTAGGAGGTGAAGAATTTCCAACCAATTTCACCCCCTATAGCCCAGTCCCAAATTTACCGTTTCTGAGATAATTGACATTTTAACAGTTTTTCGCCGAAGACGCCTCTTTTAACAGGAAAAAAAACTTGGTATTTTTTTATTTTTATGAATTTAGTAACTAGATAATGTAACCAAAAATATCTAACCATTACATAACAAATGCATTCAAATGGAGACGTCTGCGGCACTTTTCGAAAGCAGTTAAAATTCGGAAACGGTAAATTTTGGGACGAGGCATTATAGGGATTATAGGCACCTCTTAACGGGAATAGGTCGAATTTCCAATAACCCTGTAGGTATAAAAGCTCCATAAAACCTACAAATCAACATCACCTTCAATTCTGGAATGCTTAGCAATTTACTAAGTCTATTGTTATCTACATAGTGTAGGTACACTTCTACAATAATCTACACTAATATTATAAAGAGGAACAGTTTGTAAGTATGTACTCGTATGTGTGTAGGGGGTAATGTCCAAAACTACTTATGCGATTTTAAAAATTCTTCCACTAATGGGAAGCTACGTTATCGCTGAGTGCTATAGGCTTTTTTTTATTGTGATAACGGGAAAAAAAAAACTAAGTCTGCGCGGATGAAGTCGCCGGAAAAAGCTAGTAGGTAGGTATAAAATAAATTAGCTTTCTGCGTCTGACTGATATTTGCTTATCCGCTAACTCCTTTTACTTATTTTTTTTTTTGCAGGATAAGTTTATAATACTTATTTACAACCATGCGAAGTAGGGACGGGTCGCTAGTAAAAATATTAAAGGCGAACGAGAAATAAATGTAGAAAGCTAATCTATTCACCAATAGCTCGCTCGTTGTTTTGAAGACTGGCGCAGACTGGAGTAACAATAATATCAAGCAGAGCTACTCAACTACCTACTAAAGAAGCGAACCTTTTGTATTTGTAAGCTGTTTTGTTGTACATAGCTTCCTTTCACTATTGTAATTAATTAGAACAATTGCAGCTTAGACTTTCAGTGCGGCACGGTACTAGCCAAGTTGCAGAAAGCTCAGGGGGCTAATTCTCGGTAATCTCGCATTCGACACATATCGAGGGAAAAATGACATTTCACTTCGATCTCCACTGCTTTCAACCACAAGAGGCATGTCGGGCGAAAAAAGGCAAAAGTCTCGCAGAAATCTCGTGCCTTATTAAATGTTGGGGGATGACTGTGAGAATAGGAGATGTGACATTTGCAGCAAAATCAGATTTTTCTCTCGAGATGTGAAGAATGCAAGATTCCTGAGAATTTAGTCCCCAGGGTTAGAATATCGTACCATCTGTACGGGTCGAATTAATAACCTCCTTTTTTATGAAGTTGGTAAAATAACAGCAGGCATTCGACCCATCATCATCATCCTGTTCACACCCACTCCTGAGTAAAGGCCAGCATGCTCAGGCCACCTCTCACGATCATGTGCCTGACGCAACCACTGCTTCCCGGCTTCTTGGGCTATGTCATCGGACCATCTGGCTGGTGGTTTCCCAACCGATATCTTGCCCTCTTGAGGTCGTCATTCCAAAATGGACTTCATCAGGGCATATAGCCAGGTGTCCCGCCCAGTTCCACTTCAACGACGTTATTTTCCGAACCTTGTTGAATGTGTAGTTTTGTGTAGTTAATTCCGTTCTCCTGGCTCTCTACTCTCCACGATAATTTTCAATATAGCTTTCACATCCTGGTAGTGTTTATTCAAATCGGAGGCTGTTTATTGTAATAGACACACTGCATCTTAATTCCTAAAATAACTGTGGTCGCTAGTAGCAAGACCATTAATTCATTTTAATTGCTCGGTATTGAAAAGATATCCTTGGAAGTTGGAGTTTCTTTACCATGCTTCTTCAAAACGATCACAGAACGAAGCTAACTACAAAATTTCGCTTGATAATATTCATAAAATTGACTTTCTAATAGTTTACATCACTGTGGGAAAAAAATCCTTTAAATTTGCAGTTTTTTAAATTATCTTCAACAGTTTATTCAAGGGCTGATTCGTTGATCAATTGTATCACGACATCCGTAGCGATAATAAAGAACAAATTCACAATGAAAGGTCGTGGAACACTGCCCTCGAAGCCCACTAACCTTAGTGCGGTCCTTGCGGATCCTCAAGGGTGGCTGTTAAATGTCAAGTTTGTCTCAAGAGACAAGTCTGGGACAAGTGTGAGACGTCCGCGGTGCCCCGGCGCGGTGTTTCAATCGACTGATCTAATTAAGTATTGATTTAACGGGCAGTGGGCGGGGCAGGTGTCAGTGGGTACGAGCTGATTGAGAGGGCCCGGTGTCACTAAATTGGTGCCCTAGACGGCGGTTTGCTAACCTGCGTTTACGATCACAGTGGTCTTTATTTGCCTTTCCAATCCTGCTGTCTTGCACCGGCCAAGTTACGAGTGCGGAAAAAAAAATTGGTCCATTTCAGTTGGTCAGAATGGAACTTCTACGAGAAAATTATACAAACATCTCCAAGTAGCCCACCTAGCCTAAGGAAATGCTTCACAAGGATTGTGCTGGAATCTTTAGAAGACCAATTATATTTTCTCATGGCCTTGAATCTGGGGGCATGGTAGTGTTCCGCCAAGACGAGTGAAGCGCAAGGGCACTACTACCTTCTCTAGAAGCGCTTCGTCGTTTTTTTTGAACCCTCGTAACTTAGGTTTGGATTTTTAAACGGCCAAGCCACATACTTTCACTACGGTGTAGAGTTTGTAAAGTTAGGGCTTGTAGAGTTAGGGTTTGTAGAGTTAGAAGTTTGGCTCTAGTACATGAGATCAGGGCCTTAGCCTGTAACGCAATGGTGCCAAAATGGGATTTTAATGTTTTTGTAGTATAGCAAAGAATATTCTGATTCTAATTCTAGAGGATTAGTTAGCTGGTTGTAAGAGAAAAACGAGGAAATCCCGGTTTTGTCCTTCTACTGGGATGTTTTCGATACGCCATTGCGTTACAGGCTAAGGCCCCTGATACCTTTTTGACAGTGCGAGGTGTATGGTCTCGTCTTGGCAATATTTTAAGGTCCAGTAGGACGCTTCATATCACATATTATTTTCTTTTTAGATGCGTTTTTTACTAAAAAATAAAAATATTTTTGGTAGGATAAACTTTACTTCACTTGACTTAATGTCCACTAGATTAACAGCAAGCTATGATATTACCAACCAAGAAGAGTAATCGTAATGTAATTTTCCGCCCAAAAGTTTCAGGGTTTTCCCCAGGCGTCATTATATATTGCAAGGCCGTTATGGTTGGCCTACGCATCAGTCTGTAAAGTAGGCAATGGGAGGCCACAAAAGGCTTTAACGGACTTCTGTAATGATAAATATCTGCCACTGTGACACGGGTCGCGCTCGCAAATCAGTTTTGTGGCCTGATGGAATGATCTGTCTTTCTAGCCGTGGTAGTGGAGAAAATATGGATATTCATAATTCTGTTGACAAGACGAAAAAACATTCCTCTTCGCGTTTCATAATTTTCTTAACATTTCTTAAACCTAGATTGATAAACCTGCGTCTGTTATCATCATTACAATTTTCAGATCAAATTTTTTTACCATTGTTCAACAAAAGTTGCAATGGCGCCTAGTTTCAAATCTGAGTCTGTTCAGAGTTATGTTGCACTTTACATGTCAGCTTATCAATCTGAACGGACTCAGATTTGAATCTTTGAATCAATGACCCTAACCAGCAATCGAATGGCAGTAAAGTTAGCCCTCTCTGAGAATGGCGCCCAAAAATCACGAGGCATGAATGGATGCGGCGAGTGATGAGGCAAGGCTGCATCTATAAATGGTTCCAGTGTCATTCGCATGACATTCATATCTGCTGACGTTTCTATTTGGTTGCTTCGGTGATGAAGAAATGCAACAGTCACATCCATGGACATTTTCCCAAAAGAATATTTCGCTGTTGCGTTTTTCGAAGGGCCGTTCATTCGGAATGGAGTTATTCGAAAAACACATTTCGAGATTGAGTTATTGGCTCTATAAACAAAATAGTTTACAATTTCTACTACTTTATACATGCATTTAGCAATTTTTTACTAAAATTTTGGTATATTAAAGTTATTATGGTAGTGCTGAAAAGAGTACTAACTGGCATGACCACCACGCTGAATATCAAGTTATTATAAAAAAAATAAATGGTATAAAATAGTTTAGCATTTCTCCTATTTTATACCACTATTTTACGTTTTTTTACCATCTAGATGTTGGAGATATTGTGTTGGTCGTGTTTAAAATGATACTTCCTGGCATGACCATGCTGAAATCCATATTACCTTTTGATGGCATACAATAGTTTAAAATTCCTACTATTTTATACCACCATTTTGCATGTTTTTACCTAGCAAGAACGATGTGACAAATTTTACCGGAGAGCCACAAATAAAAAAATAAAATAAAAAAGCAATAAAACGGTTTGGTTACTTTGATTCGATGCCCAAAACTATGAGACACAGCTGGCTGAACGAGAGTAAGCTCAAAAGAAGCGGCAGACAGAACCTTGCCATACAATATGATGCCATTTCTCTATGGCCAATAATTATGTCGGTGTAATTTACCGTCGGCCACAATCTCAGATACCCCATGGCAGCTGTTATCGCGCGCGGCATAAGGGCGCCAATCAAACAAAAAGGGGTATCTGAGACTGTGGCCGACTGTACGTATGAAAACACTTATTAGGTTTTATACGATTGGTTTTTACCATTTCAAAACAAAAAAAGATGCTTTGACCATTTTAAAACTTAGTAAAGGAATTCTCTTGCTAGGCTTTAAAGTGGTTGACGGCTCATACCTACTAGGTTTTTAAATGGCGAACGTTTTTAAACCTGTTTTTTCATCGTGGTGGACTTACTTTCAGTTTTTTTTTTTCTTTGTCTTCTAAGCAGATTTTTGAGATGTTGAAAATGTAATTTCGTGGACAAGCACCTAAATGATGCATAAATGAAAAACCAGTTTTTTTTTCACACATGTCACTTGCTTGGTTTTTTGCACAGAATCATACCTACGGGCACAGAATCATACCTACAGCGTTACTGTAGGAACTGTAGATTAGTTTTCTTTTTTTAGAATGTAGTTGATTCAGTCAACATCCCTATTGTGGCATTGCCAATGATCGAAGGGTACCTTTGGGTGTAATTCACCTCAGCTTTTTTTTATATTTTTTACGCCGTTCTTCGTAGAAAAGGTTCCACTGCTGGTGGTAACAGGTTATTATTTTCATACAACGGTTATTGTATTGGATTTTCTTTTCCCTTGTCCAACGCAAGAGAAAATGTAGCGCACAAAAATCGTGCGACATCCTCAGAAAAATGAAATTATTATACATTGTAGTAAAAGATTACCACAGTTTTTAGCCCCCGACTTAAAAAGAGGGTTGTTATAAGTTTGACCGCTATGTGTGTCTGTCTGTGTGTCTATCTGTGGCACAGTAGCTCTAAAACGGGTAAACCGATTTGGAAGCTTTTTTTATTTATTTGAAAGCAGGTTTTCTAGCGAGTGTTCTTAGATATGTTTTATCAGAATCGGTTCAGCCGTTTATACTCTTATACGCTCTTAACCACAGACATGGATCCCTGATGGTCCGACGACATAGCCAAAGTAGCCGTAAAACAGTGGTTGCGCCTGGCGCAGGATCGTGAGAGGTGGCGTGAGCATGAAAAGGCCTTTACTCAGCAGTGGGTGTTAACAGGCTGATGATGATGATGGTTATCAGCCAATGACTACCCTTTCATAAGTCAATCATCAAACCACATGATGCGTCGAAACACCTGGCCATCGCTTGCCAATTCATCTCTATGAATGGACACGCTTTTGTCCGATGAATAATTCAATCTTGGACGGCGCATAGGAAACTAATTATAAATTATACCTAATGTTGGCATCTGGTGATGATTCTAGATCGTTATTTGCGTGGGAGGGGATGCAAATAAACATCATATTTTCCAAATGAAAGTAATGTTAGGAAAGCCCATATTATCAGTTTTTTTTTAAATTATTATGTAGCATAACTAAGATATTTTTGTGTGCTTACGAGTCTAAATTACGAAATGGGTTTTTTACAGCGTTTTACGCCCAATTCTCGCAAGAAGATGACCCAATGGGGCTAATCCTCGGGAACCTCGCATTCGACACATCTGTAGACTGTATCATTATCAATATCACTATCATTATCTGTATCACATCTCATTATCTCATTTTAGGAAAAATCTCATTTTCCGGTAAATGTCACATCTCCTATTCTCACGAACATCATCCTCGATGACAAGATTTCTGCGAGATGTTTGTCTTTTTCGCTCGACACGAATGACTCGAGTGGTCGGTAGCCGTCGTGATCGAAATAACAAGAGATGTTTCCTTCGAGATATGTCGAATGCGAGGGTCCCGAGAATCAGCCCTCTGATGGCTTAGTGCTATACAGAAAGAATAAAAAGCGACCAAAGTATTCGTCTCAAAGCGTCCCGGAGTGGCGTGGCACGTCCGGCAGCCGCGCTCTGTCCCGAGGCAAATTGGGCGTCACGACGGGACACCGGCATGCGGATGCGGCCGAATAGCGGCATAGCGGCATAGCGGCATAGCTAACAGGTGATTTGCAGCATTGTAGAACGCGGGGCGTGCGTATTGATGTTCAGTTCCCGGGAACATTGCCAATCGCTGGAAACATTGCCGGGAATTTTACGGGAACTTTGCTCTAAACTTTTGAAATTTCTATTTTTTTTCCTCAATTGTAAATGGTTTTGGATTCTTTATACACCAAATAATAAGTTACTAAACACATAATTCATACGAATTTGATAGCTAGTAGCGTATTTGGTTTTTTAATGAAATACCGATTCCACGCAGTCTCCATATGGCAACACAGCAAGGACATGACACTTATGCAAATATACATGTCACGTGACTAACCAACGCGATACTATAAGAATTAGCATTAATTTATTTCACTGGGAATTTATGGATTCATTGAGAAACTTTCGGAAACTTTCCGGGAACATTGCCAGTGGAAACATTGCCGGGAGTGGGAATGTTTCCGAGCGTACATCACTAGGCGTACGCCCACTGCGAGCGAAGCCGCTAAGCTACTACACATTAGCTGGTTAGCTCACTACGGGTTAACTACATAGCGGCAGCCCCGGGTCTAGGGGGGGCAAACCGGGGCACCCGCCCCGGGCGGCAGTTTCAGGGAGCGCCAAAACCATAAAAAACCGTGGGCGTCCGGATGTCTGTGTATCAATGTGGCACGATCACGCCAGTAAAACTTACGTATCGAGAAAAAAAATCACCAAATTTTTTTTTTTTTTAATTTAATCTCAAACGCTGGAGAGACGGGGCGCCATTATCAAGTCTCTGCCCCGGTTCGAAAAAATCGTAGATTTACAGCTCATGGTAGAACGCTGGGCGTGCGCCTACTGCGAGAGAAGTGGCTAAGCTACTACAAGTTAGCTGGTTAGCTACATAGCGGCATAGCAGCATAGCTAACAGGTGATTTGCAGCTCATTGTAGAACGCGGTGCGTGCGCCCACTGCTAGCGAAGTAGCTAAGCTACTAAAAGTTAGCTGGTTAGCTCACTACGGGTTATCTATACAGGGTGGCCCAAACAACTCCAACTGGCCCAACTCCAGTTTTTCGCCTTTGATCACGAATTACTTAAATAAAAGTCCCATAAAGTGACATGTTTTTTGTACTATTCTGAGGACTAAGGCTTTGGGTAAGTTTTTGAAATCAATAAAAAATCCTTCAGATCTCTACTTATTTTCTTCCCCGTACTAACTATTTCAGATTTGCGTCAGATGTGTCCCGGGGGCGTATTTCCGTTCCCGTGTTGAATTGGTCCCTTCGGCGTGACCAAATCAATACGCTTAAGAAAATTAACTTAGGTCCCGTGAGCATATCGATTTCGTCCCCTCGTGTTGACGCTGTTGACGCGTTTATGCTGTAAATATGGTCATACATAATAATCGCCGTAACCATATGAAATCGTCAACAGGTGGGGACGAATTCAATATGCTCATGGTGCAAGTTCTTTATACAGTTTTGCTCGTCCTTAAACGTATCGATCTTGTCCTCTCCTAACTTATTTTGCCAGTTGAAGTTAAAGAAAAATGAACGTTATACCATTTGAAATTAAATGGTATCTTACATGTCATAGATAAGTAGCATAGGCTTTTGTCAATGTGAAATACATCGTTGCAAAGAAATGTTTGGATTTACGATATCTCTTTCAGACTACTAATTTACTGTCGTGAAACTAAAATCGTTTAACAAAAATTGCGCAGTAAACGGCAAATAAAGCTTAAGCTACAAAATTTAAAAACTGTAAATATGTGCATTTCACGCCACGCTACTTTTATTGACCCTTAAGGTCCAACGATAGGAGCGTCGCGGGAATTAAATGTATTCACAGGTTTTTTTATTATTTTAAAGCTAAACTGAGCTATTTTAGTTCAGCGATTTTTCGTTCACGGCAATAAAATTCTATATTTTTTTCATTATTGTAAACAACATATAATTTAACCAATTATGTGTTCTGGTCGACAGAGCAGTGGCACTGCCCAAAAAACTAATTTACGACCAGAAAAAATTTAACAAAATGAAAAAAAAATCCGCTACGCTGCCATCGTTGGACTGATATTTTTACTAGGGAACTATATTTTGTGTCATCAAAGTTTATATTTGTCATCAACTTGTATCATCAAATTAATAGATCTATCACCACGAAATATTTTCATTCTCAGAAAAATAAAAAGTGTCGCCAGTATAAATTACCAAATTAATGTCAATTTGTTCGCAGAAAAAGAGATGGATTATCTATATAATTGTAGTGCATCCATTGAATAAAAACTTTGTTCTCAGAATAATAGGTTTATTCCCAAAATAACAGCTCCGTAATCAGAATAGTAGATCTGTCATCAAATAAATTGATTATCGTCCGCAGATTGCGACTTGTTTTTATTTGTCATTTTGTCATCAGTACAGTAGTTACAAATTATTTCGTTCAATTCTCCAAATAATACTATTCGTTACCAATTTAATAGTTCAGTTCATAAATTTTATTAAACTAGTGGTTCGCCCCGAACTACGAACTCGCGACCCCATATCTCAGCAACCCCTCGACCGATTTGGCTCATGTTCGAACTTAAAAATTCTCTTTGCCTCATTTACCCACCTACCAAATTTCATGACGATCCGACTAAATTTACTCAAGTTATCGTCGAACGAACATTCATACATACAAACATACAAACATACAAACATACAAACATACAAACATACAAACATACATACATACATACATACATACAAACGCCGGATTGTTCCAGTAGACTCGGAGAACTTCGCTCGCTTCGCTCGCTCGTTCAAAAATGATCAAAGGGGCGGAGCCAAATTGGCGCGCTATGAAAATTTACCAATCATGCGCAGCGATGGGTCGTACACACGACAGCACGTCGACCTTTACACGCTAGCACTCTACTCGGTTGCGTTAGGGTTTTTGGTTTTAATTGATTTCCCAATAGTTTCTTTATACAAGGTGTTACAAAAGATGCTAACTCTTTTTACAGGGTAATAGCACCCGGTGATAGAGATCACAACCTAAATATTTTTTTTGCTCTATGACGTTCCGTTGATTTTTAAATTAATAAAATGTGAACGCTGTGGCGGGAGAAAAGTATTTTTTAAATATTGTTTTCATTGACTTTTACAATGTTTTAACAACTCAAAGCTATGCAATTGCACCTACACACACAAACATATTTTTAAATTTGAGCTAATACCAAAAACAAAAAAGTTATGAAAAATTTTAAATTTTGAGGTTATAAAATAAAAATTGTTTTTTCCAACTTTTTTTTACAGAATTGACATCCTGTTGACCAGTAGGTTACACCCTGTAAAAAGAGTTAGGATGTTTTGTAACACGTTGTATTATCATGGCATCAAGTTGTGGTGAAGATGATGCAACTCCTCCAATAATGTTATCATAGCTCGTTGAGAAATCACTAGTGGAGAAAGTGCCGGTACAACAATAGGTACACACGACAGCACGTCGACCCTTACACGCGTGCACTCTATTCACTTACTTTGGTGACTTTGCAACAAAAATGTACTGTCTGACGTGCTGTCGTGTGTACAACCAGTATACAAGTACCTAATGTAAGATAGTAGTTAAATTCATAGATACAAAAACATTATTTTTCTGGATCTTTATGATTTTTTTAAGTTACATATTTCATTTTGTTGATGACCGTTTTTCCTTAATTTGATTATACAGACAAACCTATTAAAATAAGTACAAACCTATTTATTTGATACTTGATAAAATATCCCGATGATTATATGTGATTTATTGAACGAGCGAGCGAAGCGAGCGAAGTTCTCCGAGTCTACTGGAACAATCCGGCGTTTGTATGTATGTATGTATGTTTGTATGTTTGTATGTTTGTATGTTTGTATGTTTGTATGTTTGTATGTATGAATGTTCGTTCGACGATAACTTGAGTAATTTTTGTCGGATCGTCATGAAATTTGGTAGGCAGGTAAATGAAATTAAAAGAATTTTTAAGTTCGAACATGAGCCAAATCGGTCGAGGGGTTGCCGAGATATGGGGTTGTTAAGTTTATATGGGATGAGAGAGGGCGCCACTGCTGCCTCTCAGTAACATTAAAATAGTGCTAAAAAGTGATTTTAAAAGTGATAAAAACGTAAATCTAATCAGTAAACAGTGAAAGCAGTGATAAAAACTAACAAAAGTGAACAATAAATACAAATTCTGTTTGGAAACAATATTGTGGATATCGGACGTAAAACTCAGTGGAAACAATAAAAATAAACTGTTACGGGTCGCAAAATAATCCGTAACCAGAACTCTATTTTAATCCAATAAATCCAAAAATAACCAAAAATCCAAAGTACACCAGATTAGAAAATTCAAAACAGCGCCATCTATTTAAAAAAATAAATATTATATTGTAATTCTATTTCCTAACAGAGGGCGTGACAAAAATAATTATCAGAGCCATCTAGTGTTCAAAATTATAAACCAAAAAGTCCTTATGCTCAACAATAGAGGTCGCTTTACTTCAAAACTACAAGAGAGTCCAAATACAAAACTTAAAATGGAAGAAATACTAGATAAACTACAAAAAATTCATAAGAAAAAGCGGCGAACAAGTTACAGAAAACATTCAAAGAATGTTTGGCGAAAAACTAAAAATGCTAGAAGAAAGATCTGAAAATCTTGAAAAACGAGTGGAAAATCAAGAGCAAAGACTGTACTATCTAGAAAAAAATGCTAGACAGAAAAATTTGGTTTTCTTTGGCGTCGAGAAACGTGAAAAATCGTAGTTTGAGTTGGAAATGATAATTGCAAACTTTGTAAAGGATTTTATGAATATTGAACTGGACCTGAAAGATAAAGAAGCACTTTAAGAAAGATAGGAAAGAAATCAACTCGCGTCTTATGCATCTTTCCTGCGAGCATATAGCTCTTGCGCTCCACTCTGGACGGCCGGTAAAGGCAAGCCAGATGTGAGGGTCCCGGTCCTTTTGGATTCCAATCCACTCTTGTACAAAGACTTGGATGCGAGGACCAGTTTTCAACCTTCGGAAGACTCGGATCCGTGGTACCGCCACATACCAACAGCTCCCCACAAGCTGCCCTGCGGTGGAGGAACCATAATGGTCCCTCCATTCCCTTAGTCGCCTTTTACGACACCCACGGGAAGAAATGGGTTGGTCCAATTCTGTACCTTCCGGGAACCACACGGGGGTTATTATTATTATTAAGTTTATATGGGGTCGCGAGTTCATAGTTCGGGGCGAACCACTAGTTATAAAATTGTTTTTATATTGTTTGGCGACTACACTTTGATGACAGATCTATTATTTTGCGGACAAACCTTATTATTTAAAACATTCAAAACATAATAAATTGATGATAGCTTAAATCATACCCTTTTTACTAAAAACCTATTATTATAATAGCTGGAGAACTGGCGACCGATTGACTTATTTTGTCGTAACCAGGCTGGGATCATGTCCATGGGAAATAAGTCCGCCCTTGTATGTAATTTCTCACCATTGTTATTTAAGTTTTTATTTTGTGCAATAAAGTGAAATAATAATAATAATAATAATCATGTAGGCTGGTTGTTTACTGTTTAGACACCGCTGATCACGAAATTTTTTTTTTGGCCGAGCGCTTTTGAAACTTTATCCAGCTCTCCAGCTACATCTCGAGAGACAGCTACAGCTATCTTCTCGAGAGACAAATAGTATACGCTTATGGGAGTAATTTTTTAATACAAAAAAATGCCCATAACCATATTGAAATCGACAACACGAGGGGACGAAATCGATACGCTCACGAGACATACATTAATTTCCATGGCCGTATTGATTTGGTCACGCCGAGGGGACGAATTCAACACGGGAACGGAAATATGCGTCCCGGGGTGGTCTTTTTTAATAGTTTTTTGACTTATGTTTTGAAATTATTTTAATTTTATTAGTTTAGTTGACGTTGCATTTTGTGATTGTTTGTTTATTTGTGTTTTTTTTTGTGGTGTTTAGGTTTATTTGAGTGCTGTTTATATTTTGTTTATGTTTTTTTATGCATGATTAAATATTTTTTAGTGATGTTTTCTCGAAAACAACATTTTTGTACTTTGGATCAAAATTGCGGTGATTTCTAGAAGTCCATAACTGATCTTAATTTTGTTGGTGATAGATAAATTATATGAGACCCTAAGGATAAAAAAATATCTCTGAGAAGTGTAAAGAAAAAAAAGTTAAAAATAAAATCCAATGCTCGGTTTTTTTTTTAAACTTTAAAAGCCTCATATCTTCTAAACGGCAAAAAATGGCTGAACATAGGTACATGGGAGTTGATTCGGTAGCCCTTGGTGTCAGCGATCTAGATTTTCTCGCTTGACGTCTATGTTTGGGCCACCCTGTATAGCGGCAGAGCTAACAGGGGATTTGTAGATGAACCTCATTGTACCTACGGGCGCGTATCCACAAAAGCCTGAGTTAGCTACGTAGCTGCATAAAGTACGAGTATTGTTGCTATTGGGAGCTGCTGATTATGGAAAGTGGGGTGTGTGTCCACTGGGAGCAAAGAGAGGACTCGTGTTTTAGTTCTATTGATAGTAAAGTTCCCTTTTACCAACTGCGCGTTTTCCTCTACATTTTTGTGAGTTAGCACACTTTTAGTTACTATGGCTCAAATAATTTCTTCATGAATACATACCTATTTATGATACTAAAACATTTTATTCTAGTAAAATAGCGTTTTGCTAAATTAATAATATTCCTTTGAACTACTTTTAATTAAAACTTGCTTCCAAGAAATAATAATAGCCTAACAAAAGTGCTAGTCAAATTAGCTGAAGTACCGTACACAGAAAGTAATAAAAGGCGTCTACTACAACTAATTACTTCAGTTTATTAAAAAGCCGTTTTCAATTCACCGCTTGTTAAAAGTAAAAAGTAACATTGACCTAGTTTTGTAGAGCCCAGCTTGTACGTGCCCTAACATTGTATTGTAAGTATTGTAACCCTCTTAATAGAGGATGAGAATAATCTGCCTAAATTTTGAGCACCAAATACATAACGATTCTAGCTAAATCCAGCTGCAGTAGTGTAAGTATCCGGCCCCAACACAATTAGGGTTTGCCCGGACTTTGTCCGGCCCTCTAATTTGTCCGTTTTTTTTAATGACATGGAATATGACTATAATAAGTAATCTAATATCAAATCAGTCTTTAATTAACAAATAACTTCTCTGCATTCTCTTACAGCAAGCGAGAGGACTGAGTTGTCCGGTGCCTAAGCCTGTAACACAATGGTGCCAAAATGGGCTCTCAGTTGACGGCTTCCATTACGATTTGTCAATGCGGTCGGTCCTTTGTAGTACAGAAAAGAATATTCTGATTCCAATTCTAGAGGATTAGATCTCTGGTTGTAGGAGAAAAACGAAGGTTCTTCTGCCGGGACGCCATCGATACGCCATTGCGTTACAGGCTAATGCCTCAGGACATTCTTAAGGCACTGCTTTTCGTGTCAGATTTTCATGTCAAGGGCCCTCGACTAATTAACAACACTCTAATAAGCTTTGTCGTACGACCTCCTCATTAGAAATGAGCAACCAGTGTACCGAGTACAATTTTACAATACGCACCCCTAGTTAAAAACTCCGGTAACTCAAAAAACCTTATTTTTCAGAAACGACGAAAAACTGATTTTAGATTGCCTATGATAGCTATCAAGAAAATAACAATACATCCCTGAAGGTCAATTTTTTTAAAGATTTTTCAATATACAGTTATTCTTACTGTCCGGTTAAAACTTGAGAAAAATCGATTTTTTGAGTTACTCTAGTTTTGTACCTGGAGTAAGGCACTTTTTTGGGCAATAAGTGGAGTTACTTTACTTTATCTGAATGAAAAAGTAGTTGCATTCGTTTTCACCCCAACAATAAGGTGACTTTTTATGGGGTGTTTTGAGTTACTCCATAAACGGGTGGTATATTTTTATAAGTAAGGTAATAGTATTAATATTGTGTATGGTACAAAAACACTTGATTGATTGAAATGAAACAAATTAATTGCCAATTTAAACAACTAAGTAGTTATTATTTACTAATGAAAATAAATAACATAAAAAAACTCTAATTATTAAGGTAAAAGATATAAAAATAACACCTCTTCTTTATAAAATAAAAAGGCAGTTCCAAAAACATCAATTTTGTTCATAATGAAATTAAAATCAGTCTCAAAAAACTACAAAAATATCCATATTTTATTTAAAAAAATCGAATGCCTTAAAATAAGTGAAGCCACTTGTATTTATTACGTAACTGCTACCTCCCTACTACAACCTACTAAATAAAATACAAACTTTAATACGATTCAGAACAGAATCCTTAGAACAATCAACTAAACATCACTTATTTTTTTAATACAACAATCAATAGGTTTTCTTAAAACATTTCAATAAACTTAATATATTTTTTTAAATTAAAAGGCAGTATTAACTAAAATAATCACCATTGTTAATTCTTAATAAAATTTAAAGCGGGCTAAAAAACCACTAAATTCTGTTAATCAGTCTCCTTTTTTATTCTTTTAATCAGTCTTTAATCACCGCTGTGGATTGATGAGACAGCATACTGACGCTTAAGAACTCTCCTTTGCCCATCATCTCTAGCAGGCTGGCCGTCAAGGTCTGGTTCAAGTGTGCTCGGTGACGGAATTGACCTCAGCTGGCATATCCGACTCCTTTCTACCTGCTGGCTGGTCAGGATCTAAAGCTGGTTGGGCAGGATCTTCGGCTGGCTCGCCAGGTACTTGTGCTGGCTGGCCAGACTCTTCGGCTGGCTGGTCAAGATCCTCAGCTAGCTGTTCAGGAACCTTTTCCCCCCCTTAATAATTTCAGTAATGATTTTTGCTGTCTTTCATTATCCTAAAAGTAAGTAATGTTCATACCGTTAAATAAATCATGTAAACTCAAGCAACTAAAAAAAACACAATATAACGTACAAGATATTGAAATTTCATAAGAAATCAATGATCTGACTTAAATAGTTATACAACAACACACAATTATCTGTATAAAACTGTTTTATCTCATTTAACAAGCAAATTAAACGAAATTAAAATTTCATTCAACAAAACCAGCGTAAGTCTAAATTTACTTTTTCATTCATTCAAAGGTGGGTATTTCGGAATAGCAAAAAAAACACTGCGACAAAGTATCATCAAAACCCCCGCAACTCAAAATCCATCATTACGTTTAACACTGAAATTTCAACAAAACCCAGTAAATTCCAAATATAAGTCGAAACTTACCTGATAAATTTCACGTAAGCTGCAGGAACTCAAAATCCGCCAGTATCGATACGAACTCCTTGCATTACGACCGGCTGACAACTAAAAATAGTGGCGTAGTGAACGCACCTTTCGGCGCGAGTTCATTCAAATAAAGTAACATTTAGCGCCATCTCTTGGTGACGGTTGAAGGTATCGTTATGGGAGTTATATCCTCAGGTTGGGCATAAGGTCAGGAGGTCGAAAATGTAGCTAACTCAATTTTGGCATTTTTTGAGTTACCGGAGTTTTTAACTAGGGGTGCGAATAGTACATTACTGCCGCGATCTGTAATGGGAGCGTTTCTGGCGCGCTTTTGTTTGATGGCCGACAGAGCGCAGCGTAGCGCAGCTCAAGGCCATCACAGCGTGGTCAGCATTGCAGCCCTTGATGGACAAGCTGGAATGAAGGCCGAGACCGAAGGTCGAAGCCTTTATAGCACGGAAAGCAAGGGCTGCAATGATGACCAAGCTTGAGGGCCGAGAGCGTAGCTAAGCTAAGCTCGAGGCCATCATAGCGTGGCCAGCAGGGCACTCATTGCAGAGCAAGGTGTGTATAGTGCTTTACTCAAACAAAGCGAGTAATTGATTAAGACCTAGGACCTAGGTCCTAAGTTCTAGGTCCTAGGTCCTAGGTGTCAGGTGCTAGGTGCTAGGTGCTAGGTGCTAGGTGCTAGGTGCTAGGTGCTAGGTGCTAGGTGCTAGGTGCTAGGTGCTAGGTGCTAGGTGCTAGGTGCTAGGTGCTAGGTGCTAGGTGCTAGGTGCTAGGTGCTAGGTGCTAGGTGCTAGGTGCTAGGTGCTAGGTGCTAGGTGCTAGGTGCTAGGTGCTAGGTGCTAGGTGCTAGGTGCTAGGTGCTAGGTGCTAGGTGCTAGGTGCTAGGTGCTAGGTGCTAGGGGCTAGGTGCTAGGTGCTAGGTGCTAGGTGCTAGGTGCTAGGTGCTAGGTGCTAGGTGCTAGGTGCTAGGTGCTAGGTGCTAGGTGCTAGGTGCTAGGTGCTAGGTGCTAGGTGCTAGGTGCTAGGTGCTAGGTGCTAGGTGCTAGGTGCTAGGTGCTAGGTGCTAGGTGCTAGGTGCTAGGTGCTAGGTGCTAGGTGCTAGGTGCTAGGTGCTAGGTGCTAGGTGCTAGGTGCTAGGTGCTAGGTGCTAGGTGCTAGGTGCTAGGTGCTAGGTGCTAGGTGCTAGGTGCTAGGTGCTAGGTGCTAGGTGCTAGGTGCTAGGTGCTAGGTGCTAGGTGCTAGGTGCTAGGTGCTAGGTGCTAGGTGCTAGGTGCTAGGTGCTAGGTGCTAGGTGCTAGGTGCTAGGTGCTAGGTGCTAGGTGCTAGGTGCTAGGTGCTAGGTGCTAGGTGCTAGGTGCTAGGTGCTAGGTGCTAGGTGCTAGGTGCTAGGTGCTAGGTGCTAGGTGCTAGGTGCTAGGTGCTAGGTGCTAGGTGCTAGGTGCTAGGTGCTAGGTGCTAGGTGCTAGGTGCTAGGTGCTAGGTGCTAGGTGCTAGGTGCTAGGTGCTAGGTGCTAGGTGCTAGGTGCTAGGTGCTAGGTGCTAGGTGCTAGGTGCTAGGTGCTAGGTGCTAGGTGCTAGGTGCTGGGTGCTGGGTGCTAGGTGCTAGGTGCTAGGTGCTAGGTGCTAGATGCTAGGTGCTAGGTCCTTGGTCCTAGATCATAGGTGCTAGGTCCTAGGTTCTAGGTGCTAGGTCCTAGGTGCTAGGTCCTAGGTGCTAGGTCCTAGGTTCTAGGTGCTAGGTCCTAGGTGCTAGGTCCTAGGTCATAGGTGCTAGGTCCTAGATCTTAGGTGCTAGGTACTAGATCCTAGGTGCTAGGTCATAGGTCCTAGGTCCTAGGTCCTAGGTGCTAGGTCCTAGTTCCTAGGTCCTAGGTGCTAGGTCCTAGGTCCTAGGTCTTAGGTCCTAGGTGCTAGGTCCTAAGTCCTAGGTGCTAGGTATAGTTTGTCTCTGACAAAAAGCTCTAAAACAACAATAGGAATAGTATTTTTTGTAAAGTTTTAAATAATTTCACTGCAGCGTCTTGTGTACTCTAGTCTAGTCTACCCATCAGTGTGAGTGAAGGTGCCAATAAACGCTGCTGTATAAATCGACCGTCAACAGTAATTTGAGAGCTTGTTATTGTATGGGAAACTGGGGGAATCAAACACGTATAGTCCCAAGATTTTATATCACAGTGGAATATCGAGAGCAAAGAACGATCAAGGTCGCGGGTAAAGCCCTAGCCAACGAACAATGGCCTGAAAACAAGAAGACAACCAATCCAATCTCTAAAACATTTCCTCATCAAAGTAGATACTTATCGATTACTTATCCCTATCCGATTACTTTTCTTTCAAACCAAGACGTCAGGCTGACCACAATAGTTTTCCCAAATCTTCTCAGCACTCAGCTAATTGTAGGGAGGCCTACCACCAATCAAGTGACCTATACAGGGTAATTTTTAAATAGCTTTATTCCTGAAACACATCAACTTCTAATTGGGATTTCCAGAAACTTTTGTTCTACGACTTTTCGAATAGTTCGATACTTTTTATTTATTGAACGTGTTTTATTCTTTAAAAGTTAGCAGTTGTACCATTTCAGCACTACCTGCGTGGCGCGCCTCTGTTCCCCTCCACTCTCTACCACCTTTCCAACCTCTCCTATTCATATTTGTTACTCCCAAGCTAAGCTGTAAATACACGAAACTCTAAATGTGTAATTTTTTGATTCGTATAGTGTAGGTATCTGATACAGGAATCGATTTTTTACATTTTTCTTTGCGCGCGGCCTATTCAATATGCCGAGCTGCACCGAACTGTTACGTGATACGTCGTTTCAAAATCTTAATGAATGGGCAACTTGGGAGTTTAGAATTTTGGGCAAGTTGAGACCTCCGAACTACTGTACTTTTCCATCAAATATCTTTTCTTGCGAAACTCCGGAAAAAACTCGCGAAAGAAAATTTGTCCATCCGTAATCTTTTTTCTTTCTGTACAGCGTGATCAGTTTCCACAAAAATATATTTATTTTGTTGTCTCCACCGATCCCGGTATCACAGGATACAAACATTAACTTAATTTTGATGTTTCCACTGATCCCGGGATCGGTGGAGACAACTCGACGGGATCCGTGGAGACATCCATCTGATCCCGGGATCGGTGGATACAACTCCTGTATACGAGCGGAAATGCCAATTAAAATCAATTGACATGAAACCTTGAAAGTTACACACACAGACCGAGTTAAATATTAAGTATCATTAGTTAACCAATATGTATAATTTATTTTTAAGATATTATAAGTACTTTTTGTATTTTCTTAAGCACTAACCCGTGCTAAGGATCTTTATAAAGATTTTTATAAGGTTAAAAAATTCGCTCGGGACAGGATTTGAACCCGCAACCTCCTTGCATTCCGTGCAGGCGCTCTCCTGAAATCCTTCACATTTTGTGACTTCAAATCCTGTCCCGAGCGAATTTTTTAACCTTATAAAAATCTTTATATTATAAGTACCTACTATTTATTTGTAAACAACTATTACATTTAATCATGCAAAAAAATCAAAAAATAATCAATAACAAATCACAAACTATAATAATTATAATTAGCGTGATCTCGTGAACAATGCCTACATAATGTCATAAAGCACAATCGCAGATTAGATTCCACCTATCAGCATTCCTGGAATTCCCATCAAACATCTGAGTAGAGCCATTAATATCAGATTGGCAGGTCAGATGTTTACTTCAATGATTGACACGTGGCTGAGTGCCAATCTTACTTAGAGTGGTATTAATAGTCACCTACTTGAGCTCGATCTCAAGTAGGTGATCTGAGAAAATTCTAATTCTAATGTCAAGCCTTGGCTAGATGTCAAACTTCAGTATCTGTCAGCATATTAATAGACACTATCTCGAGATTTACATTGACATTAGCGAAGGCTTGACATTAGCATTTGACTTTTCTGAGATCACCTACTTGAGATCGATCGTGAGTCGACGACTATTTATGCCACCCTTACTTAGATAGCATCTTACAGAAGCTCTGCTTTGCACGTACGTATAAATCTAAGCAATAAAAAAATATCAAAATAAGAAAAAGTTACCGACTTCACTGGTGACAAGGTAACACTAAGGTCGCGTCTTGTAAAAAGAACGCTAGAAGAAAGTGGAAGGGGTGTTTATTAGACATGTGTAGGTAATGCTCGTAATATTACAAAAGACATATTACACCACGGTGTCATGAAATATTACCCATTACACGAGAGAAAGCATGGCACAAACCATTTCATTAGGTACATCAGATGACATGAAACATGACATCATGGTATTTACCATGATGTCATGTTGCATGGTATTTACCATGATGTCATGTTTCATGTCAATTCAATGAAACATGACATCATGGTATTTCAGCACACTTTCATTGCAGTACAGTTATGTCATGTTTCATGTCATCTGGTGCAATGAAATGAATAACTTTACTGCAATGAAAGTGTGCTGAAATGCCATGTTTCATGACGTGTGCTGAATTGAATTGTCATGTGTCATGTTTGGTGCCATGATATAAGGTAATATCACGCGGTATGAAATGTCATGAAATATATCATGACTTCGAAGTGCACTGTTTCGCGCATGTCTAGTGTTTATACTTGCGCACGAAAACACTAGACCTATTGTTTTATTTTTGAACTAGCTTAGTGCACAGCTTGACCGGTAGCGTTCTTTTTACATGAGTCATAACTCATGACGTGGCGGAAAATTCAAAATGTATACAGTTTTTTTTTTTAAGTTAAACTGTGCTATTTTTGTTTAGCGATTTTTTGTTCGCGGCAATAACATAGTATTCTTTTCATTATTTTAAACAACAGAACAACAATAATTCGGCCGATTATGTGTTCAGAGTAGCTACCACGAGTGCGAAAAAGCTGTGCCGGACGTCTGTCATGTATCCTAATACTATTAGTAGTAAGGTTGTTTATCCAACTTGTCACTTTCAGTGACAGTGACAGTAAGCACTTGTGGTAGTTGCTCTGGTCATAAACTAGTTTTTTTGGGCAGCGCCACTGCTTTGTCGATTTCCGCTACCGGTTCTGAGGGCTAGCAACAGTGCGGTTTTTTTTTACAGAATAAGCACATCGGTATGCATTCAACAGACTCGAGGCCGTTCTTCTGTGCCTTGGTACCTGTCCGTCTAGTACTATTTATCTATCCTGTGTTCTGTACCGAAATGCCAGCCAATGGTTAAAAGACACCGTCCCCGCTCTACTGTCTCGATACTGTAACAGATTGTTTGAAAAGGTATTTAGATGTGAATAATACAATCTTAAGCTGTCTCCTCTTATTGAAGTAATTAATGATAATGATGGGCAGGTGTGGAGTTACGTTGAGGGTAGTGATTCGGTTCAAGACGAGACTTTCAAGCATCTTGGCCAACCTTTATCGAATTAGTGTTTTGTTTCTTGGTCTTGTCTTGCTCGAATCAAACGATCGGGATAAGACCAAGAAATCGTCTCGATCGTTTGATTTGAGCGAGATCGAGCGAGAATCTCGAAATAGAGTCCGCGCCACCGCTGAAGTCCGACAGACGTGGCGCTAGCGCAACGCACAAAATGTTTCCAGTGTTAGGCGTAATAAGCGTAGTTCCCCGAGTTCCCGTAAGACTTGAGTCGTGTCGCGCACTCTATTTATAAACACATTTTTTCCGTAGAATTCTGACAGCTATCTTTTTTGACATGTCAGAGATTATATAAACCTTTTTGGCCGGCCGTTTTTGATTGATATGGATGACATGACACAATCGAGAATGTCGAAATCAAGATGTCATAAAAACAACACCGAGACAATACTTTCGCTCGCCTTTTAAGATCGAAACCAAGCAAAAGTCTTGATGTGTTCAAGAGAGTCTCGATATCGAAATTGTCTTGTCTTGTCTCGCTTGCCTAATCACTAGTGGGGGCTATATTTGTCAGATAGTAGAAACAAAATGAGCGGATTGAGTGAGGTCAGAAAACCAAAGATGTCAAACCTTGTACCTAAGTAACATGTAAGATGAAGCCAGTTCGCAATAATTATTGTGTCCACCCTCGAACACAAGGGGGTACGCACGGTACGTACGGGGTGATCGAGTGAAAGAAGGCGGGCGAAATGTGGTTTGCTCCTTCTGTACGGGCCCTGCAGCTTCTCCCGGCGAATGCAAAGCTACGAGGGGAGGTACTAAGCTATGTACTACATTCACCGAACTACTACAATGCAACACTCACCAAAAGCAGGCACGGTGCACGCGTAGTAGGTAAATGTAGAGCGGGAACAAAGCAGTCACAAATACACAGATTTTTATCAATAACAATATAAAAACTAAGGGTGGTATTAATAGTCGTCTGAGATCACCCACTTGAGCTTCATCTCTAGTAGGTGAACTCAGAAAAATCAAATGGCAATGTCAAGCCTTAGCTAATGTCAAACTTGAGTAGCTGTCAGCATATTAATAGACACTATCTTGAGATTGACATTGACATTAGCCAACGGCTGTACATGAGCATTTGACTTTTCTGAGGTCCCCTACTTGAGTTCGATCTTGAGTCGACCACTGTTAATGCCACCCTAAGCCCTTTGCATCTACGTAATGCGCGAAAGGTGTTAGCAATAAGTTACACATCGCGCGAGTTCACAGTTCGGGGCACCCTACTAGTTATGTGTTTACCTTCACGGTTAGTAAAACTTTATGGTGTAGAGCAAATACTTAATAATATAACAGAGGCTATTCCCTATTTTTTCTTAAATATAGAGCGAACTGCCCAATGAGATACAAGTTGTCGCAAAATCATTACCTTTGGTCACCGGTCGAGTGAGCCTAGAGTGGTACTTTTTATAATGAAACTGGAAAACGGCCTTTTACGACTTTGTTGCGTATCAAAGAGCCTCAGACTTGATTCCTTGTTTTATTTTCCTTTTAAACAATCGATATTTTCTTTTTTTTTCATTTTCATCGTTTTTCATCAGAATTAGAATCAGAATCAAAGTTTTTTATTAAATAAATTATGTAAGTACATTGAACATCAAAATATTATCACATGTAAAAAAAGTGTATACCTAAATTAGATACTTTTTACTTTTCACTGGGCGGCCAGTGTTTTGATGAGTACTATATCGTAAAGGGCAGCACAATAACACCTTCAACGAAGCTCTGGCAGCCATAATGTAGGTTTGAAATGACAGCCACCTGGCAGCACAAGCCATTACTGCAGAAAAGAAGACAACAACTTTTTTCCTTTTCCCTAATGACTAACGTCACCAGCAATGCAAAATCACCTTGAAGATCTAGTCTGCAGATTTTACCTTCTTTGATGAGACAGAATGGCACAAAAGTACCGAAAAAAATACTGCAACGACGCCTTAGGGTCGAAAGAGAAAAAAGATTAAGGGTGGACGATAGCAACGTAACAGGAAATTCAAAATTTTCACATTTTTTTACATTTTGTAGCTAAACTGAGCTATTTTTTGTTCAGCGATTTATCGTTCAAGGCAATAAAACAATATTATTTTCATTATTTTAAACAACAGAACAACAATAATTCTGCCGATTATGTGTTCAGCAGGCGTATTAGCTATAATAATCCGCATAGTTATAAGTGGTTACAAAAGTTGTCCATTGCTATTTTGAACTTGCAACTGTAAGCGATTATGTAAGAAAAAATGCCACGGTGGAAACGGATAGTGACGTGATTTGAAGTGAATACCATATCGACACTTTACTAAGACTTTAATCTATGAACGTGTGATTTCATTCGGTACTTTCGTCTGTGACACGAGCTAATTTGGTGAATACGCAGCATTATTTTTGTCATGTTGGTACCTGTGGTGGATGCACCACAGAACAATTAGATGTTCTGTGGGATGCACACAAAAACAAACACGCTGCAAAGAGGCAATTTCGTTACGATCGCTAGCAAAACTGCCATTTTGCGACGACGTTTGTTTGCCCTTGTGTGCGACAAGACAAATGTCAAATGTCACCCATTATGAATGTGTGTGTGTGTGCTATCTTGTTTGTAAACAAAAAGTATTCTAAAATAATAATGTTTCATGTGCGAATTTAGTGAAGAAAGCTACCAAAAACAAACGTTTCAACATGTTGGACTAACCCGACACGCTTTACAACAACCCATATAGCATCTACGATAAACTTGTGCCCTTCAATTAGCCGCAGAAAGAAACAACTTTACTAGCAACGCTCCTTACGAGCCTCAAATTAACTGGCCAAACCAGCGTTCCGCCGCCAAGATGGAGTTCAAAGTGATCTACTATTAACTACATCAACGGCAAAGTGACATGCATCCAACTTGACCCACCGACCCTGAATACAAATCCATTTGGGAACAACGAACCCTGTGCAGTTGGTGACAAAGAAACACTGAGAATTCAAACAATACAAGTTACAACACGACGGGCGCCGTACATACAGCGAGAATCCATCCAGACCACAACAATAATTATAACAATATCGGCGCGGCTCGCTACGTGAGAAAAATGACGGTCGCGAGGGACCTCAAGTGGACGTGAAGAGGCATGACACCTTCGTAGCGCGGCCCGCGACCGACCGAAGCCCTCTACGATCTACGACGGCCAACAAGGACCCGTGACCACGGTCTCAGAGAGGTGTCCTTCCCCGGAAGGCCGTCAAAAGCCATGGACAGTGAGACTTGCACGGCTATGTGAGAATTGCAAAAAGGGAAAACATGCACAGACTGACTTTGGCCCGGTTTCTGAGTTGAGAATTTTACTAAGCTCATACTTACGTATCGCTCTGTCACTCTTTTGTGAGAAATCTGCAGAGACAGGACGATACTTACCCATTTGCTTAGCAAAATTCTCAACTCAGAAACCGGGCCTTTGTCTTGTACTTCAGCTAGAGTGTAACTAATGGATGACGTACTGTGATGTAGGTACTGTGAAAAGTTTCCTGTTAGGTAAATAAAACTCTATTACTTATGAATTTTGTGGTGTTTATTTTTCCCTCTCCAAATTTTATACTTGCAGAGTAGTAACAGTAATAATGAATGTCAACAGAATGTACTTCATATTCAGTACTTACATATTATTAACTTTTGCTAATAAACTAATAAAAATTAAAATCATTTTCAGCCCAGATAAGGCCGTAGGCCATATATTGGTAAATATTAAATATCTTATACACTCAGGCCTTTGCATCTATATAAGTAACTTAATAATTTAAACAGCATCCAGTGGCACATCTACTTATGATCTATTTTATGAATATTTGTTTGGATGGATTAACTTTGTAACTTTCTTCTGCAGCAACAGCGTTTCACTGTGGGCTTGTGTCTCATAAAACTGAAATAAATAAAGACTCTTATTGCAATTGATTTTAGTAAGGTAAAACATAGAAATACAGTGGTGAGTGGCTTGATGTTAGTTAGAACTTAAGGATCTCAATAATGTAAAGCGGGGATTCCAACGTAACGGGCACATCTTCTGTAGTGCACATACTTAATAAAAACATAGGCCTTTGCATGTAGGACTCGTACAGCATCCAGTAGCAGTAGCATGTAGCATTTCACACTAGAGGTAGATGGGGAAGCAACCTCTAGCAGTTTTCATTACATTACATTCATTACAACGACCAACTAAGTCGCTGGCTTCGTTAAAATATGACTGCACTTTTGTAGGTACTTGTCTTTCATGGATTGTAAGTCAGAGAATATTTGAATATACAGGGTGCTACAGAAAGGTCGTGTCATACAAAAGGGAGTTGCATAGCTTTTTTTTATTTCACATTTTGTCCCCTAGTAAAAGTTGCTTGTTTTGATGAGTTAATCGACTCTCTTCGGTATGACCGGATAAAGCGGTGACAGCCCAGTAGGTAGAACGATGGACACATAGCGTAAGGTCTCAGTGCAGGGATGTAGGTACAGTCGGCCAGTCTCAGATACCCCTTTTTGTTCGATTGGCGCCCTTATGCCGCGCGCGATAAGAGCTGCCATGGGGTATCTGAGATTGTGGCCGACCGTACATAAGACAAGCTTATTTCAAAGTTAAGTAAATGCCTACATTTGTGACTTTACAAGTCACTATCTGTGTAAAATATCAAAAGGTTTTCAAACAGACCCATTTACACAATAACTTATTTGAGACACACATTATAGGCTGACTTAGCTGAGAGGATGGTAGGTAGACCTAGGTGCTGGCCGGGCAAGCCTACTTCATCATCAGGCACAAGTCGGCACAACAGCGTCCAAGTGGTTGTTTCACCCCTGTAGGTAAGTACCTCTACTTCGAGTGAGTGCCACTTGCCACACACACAGTAGACTTGGAATTATAATTTGATTTGGTTAATAGTGTCTATAGCTCTAGCGGCACCTCCATTCATGCTTCGATAGTGAGGACGCAGACACCTCACTGTATAGTGCGTGGGACATGTTTAAATGCAGTAGGCTTGCCCACCATCTATTTATGCTATCCTCTCTGCTAATTTGGCCCAGTCCATAGGAATTGACAAGGTCAATACATAAATATGTACACGGGGCCGACTAAGCAGATTTTCTCAAAGTGGTTTCATTCACAATAAAATTACCAAGTGGATAACCATAGTATAAACTGTCGGCCAAGCGAAATAGCTTACCTTCCATTGCCTTCCAAATTTTCTCCTTTCTGCACTTGTTGGGATGTTAGGTAGGTGTGTCCCGGGTATCTATGTAAAACTTCAGGGAAAAAGGGGCTGTGCCATCTTTAGATTCAGAGCGCCCACGTTTTACTAATAAGTACCTACGTACGACCCGTTCGCGTACTTAGATACTACCTAGTGCGTGATCAACCTGGAAAACAAAAAATAATAATTTACTTATGTCAAAAGGGGTTGATATGTAAAGTTGTTAGGGTAGGTATTGTATAAATATATTCTTGCCTTGCATTCTGCTGCAACGTTTTTGAGGACAAAGGAGTGTCATAGCAGCCAAAAGTGCAATATCTGGCTATTGCGGGTCATTTATGCGAAATACATATTTATCCTATGAAAAACAAAACTCGACACAATTTCCTCGCTTTGGAAGAATTAATTTCACTTTTCCCTTACTATGGGACATATTTCTTGCTTTTATAAGTTAAAATAACGCAATTCCACTTCAAAAAAGCTGCTCCGTATCAGTGTTTTAAAATACAGTGGCTGTCACTCACTTTGACAGTTGAGAGTGCTTATTTTTTTTTTACGGAATGCCGTTTTCTTTCCATCGACCTATCGTTTATGACCAAATATGGGATTTGTCTATGGTGGAGTGGATTCTTTTAGCAACCGTGATTTTCTGGAGTTACATAATACCAAATCGTGTTTTTGACAGTCGAAAGTTGGGTTTTTTTCTAAATCAGTGGGTTATTTTATTTACGTAATAGCCCCACTGGTCTATTTAGCAGTGGCACTGCCCAAAAAACTTGTCGTAGACCATTGGCTGAATTATTGTTGTTCTGTTGTTTACAATAATGAAAAGAATACTATGTTATTGCCGCGTACGAAAAATCGCTGAACAAAATTGCTCAGTTTAGCTACAAAATGTAAAAAACTGTGTAAATTTAGAATTTCCTGCCACGCTAATATCTTCCAGCCTTAAATTAAGATGAAAATATTTCATCTAGAATCTGTTACATAAAACCATAAATTAAAACACGTCAGATAGAGCCAAAAAAATTAACAAAATAGAAAATCTTCATACAATTTTACAACTTAAATTTTCGTAAGCACTGGAAATTTAAATATACGTATAAAGTTGAATCTTCATACAAAGTTGACTTTTGAAGTCTTCATACAAATTTGAAAACTGAATTTGAAATATTTTGAGCAAGCATAAGCTTGAAAACTACAAATTATTATTTAAATATTTATTACGTAGGTACCTATCCTCTTTTTAACACGCTTTTATAATATATTTTTTAACACACTTTTATTAGCTTGGCCTGTATGTATTTATATATGTATGTATGTAACGGAATCTTTGAGCATAATTTTTACCAATTTCCAGAAGTCTGATAAATTTGAAACTTTGCATACGTATCAAGGACCAATGACAATGCAATAATTTGATAACAGTTTCCCATTATACCCCCCTACAGTGCCATTATACAGGGTAGATTTTTGAGACGGGGCAGTAAGGGCAGGTACCTTAACCGTTATAGTTACAGGAAAACGTTCTTAGGAGAACTTTCATAACTTTTTGAGATATTATGAACTGCATTCACAGATTTTGGAAAAAATTTACGGTCAGCAAAAAAATGCTAAAATACCAAAAAAAAAAAATTTTTATGCTAATCGATTCTTTTTCATATAGGGATCAAAAGACTCTAAGGAGCCAACTGAGGTTTGAGTACTAGAAAAGTCAGAAATTTACAAAAAAATTATAAATCGAACTAAAAAATAAAAATAAAAAATAACAGTTTAAAAAAACTAAAAAAAACACGCTTTTATAGCTAACCGAACTAAAAAGTAGAAAATACTTTTTAATTACAAAGAGTTTAAAATTATAATAAAATTTAAGTCATTAACAGAATAATACAATTCAGAGTAAAAAAAGCGTGGGGTGCATCTCATAGATAGTTTCCAATAGAATGATTGTAAGTTGTAACATTTAATATATTATCAAGCACCCCACGCTTTTTACTCTGAATTGTATTATTCTGTTAATAACTTAAATTTTATTATAATTTTAAACTCTTTGTAATTAAAAAATATTTTCTACTTTTTAGTTCGGTTAGCTATAAAAGCGTGTTTTTTTAGTTTTTTTAAACTGTTATTTATTTATTACCTATCGTATCACATATAAAATCCATTTTGTGAACAGCGTTATTTCGACACACACTATAATCTTGTACTTATTAGATGTATTAGTAGTAGCAAACGGCAATAAGTAGATTTTTAAGTAAGTTTTAATTTTAAACAGTGGAAAAGCTTAGAATGAAGCAGGTACCTACGGTATACCTAGTAGAAGCTGGTAGAATCAATCGCCCAGGCGAGAATGGGTTCCAAACCGCACTTCAATTTGGCGTGTTTGTGGTTGTGACGTCACGCCCAGGGCCGGACCGCGTACAGGCGGTCTATTTCTTGATGGGCTCTGAGGGCTGCCCCCATGAAATACTTATGGTCTCCCTTTACGCTTCCTTTTATTTAAATTAGAATGTGCGAGAGAGAGAGAGAGAGAGAGAGCGTAAAGGGAGCTCTTCAGCCATAGTTTACAAGTCTACAATGAGCCGTTTCTAAAGAACAAATTCCAATCAGTTAATAGAACCGGAACGCGTCTGTCAAAATTAATCTGTGCTAAGAAAAACTTGACAGTCGTGTTCCGGTTCTTGTATGGGCTCGCCTATTCAAATTCAAAATTCAAATTCAAAATGTATTTAATTAGCAAAAAATAAGCTTATCTTCTAGCTAGAGGGTAATAGGGTCCCCACACTAGGCTATGCCTGTCTCGTGGGCAACCGGAAATGGTTAACCTTTAAAATTATTATAATATTACAGGGTTTACAGGTGGCGTGTGTTTTTCATTTATCTATGTAAAAATTATATAATATAATTTATTATATAATTTTTACATAGTAAGTTTTATTTTAGTTTTCTATAATTAACAATTTTGTTTATTTGTGTAAGTGTTGAATTTGTGCTTTGAAAACGGTTCATTGGCTCGCAGCTTGTTGCATATCCGCATCGTCCGCCGACACAAAGATGTCGTCAAACAACCATCCGATCGAGAGAAGTGGCGCAAGCAATTTTGTGAAAAATCTCTCTTGCAAAAAATAATAAAAGTTATTGTATATTAACATAGATAGATAGATAACTCTTTATTGCACACAAAAAAATAATTATAAAGGAAATTCTTAAAACTTATCAGTAAGCATACAATTTGCGGCCTTATCGCTAAAAGCGATATCTGCCATTCAACCATTGGATGGACAGGACAAAGATAATAAAATGCATACCTACTAATTGACGTGAAATTACCCTAAGCATAAATCAGGGTTCAAACAATCAATACAAGTTGGTAAAAACACATCGATAATGTGGTTCAATTCACCCGTAAAATTGCTTGTAGTATGTGTTTGAGTATTCAACGTTGCCACAATCAGCACAAAACTATAATCAATTTTTCAATTTTGCTTTGTATTTAGTAACATTTAATGAGTTTCCTACACAATTTCCCTATTGACTGAAAGGTTTGCAGTCACTAAATTAGGTCAATGTATTTGTATTTACTTATTGCTTTGATGTTAAAAACAGACGACGGTGATTTTCAGTTTCAAAAACGAGAAAATACTCAAAAAATCCTCACTTAACACAACCATGAACCTAGCATGAACCCCGAAAAACTAAGATGACTAAGGCCCGGTTTCTGAGTTGAGAATTTTGCTTACCAAATGGGTAAGTATCGTCCTGTCTCTGCAGATTTCTCACAAAAGAGCGTGACAGAGCGATACGTAAGTATGTGCTTAGTTAAATTCTCAACTCAGAAACTGGGCCTAAGGGCGGCATTAATGCGCATCATCTCAAGCTCGAGCTTAAGTAGGTGAACTCGGAAAACCAAATCACCGACTTGAGATCTTGGATAATGTCAACGTCGAGCTCAAGCTAGAGTCTATAAAAATGCTGACAGCTACTCAAGCTTGACATTAGCCAAGGCTTGACATAAGCATTTTTGTTTTCTGAGATCACCTTCTTGAGATGACGACTATTAATGCCACCCTTAGATTATGGTTAGCCTACTCCATCTAAAACAATGTCCCAGACACTGCAGCGCCGAGTGGTCTCTTCACCCATCTAGTGTGCGTGAAGGTGCCACTGGACGCTGTATATTTATACGCTGTATATTTATTTGATTTCATCTCATTACGGAGATGCAGAGGCCTTAGTTTTATGATTATGGTTGTAGCGTTTAGGCCCGTTAGATCAATCACAGTTTAAACCAAAAAGGCTAGTTTAAACCCTATCTGTCGATTAATTTTCATACAAAATGCGAGGTTTAATCTAAGGTCTGAGTTTAAACTGCGATCGATCTTACGGCCCTTAGTGTCTTCCTAAAATCAACTTGTAATTAGTGGCCCCCAACTGCCAAACCTGGTAAACCGCAATCGATCAGTTCGCAACTAATAGGTACGTCGGGTTCAGTCCCTAGTCCCTACGCTTCATATCTTAGGACAGCAGTCGTTTGTTTCCACATGTTTGGGATTCGATTCTGATGGATAAGGCGCCGGACACACTGCCCCGGAGTTTCGCGTTCAGAGTTCTCAGATTTGCTTCAGAAGAACTACACGTCCTTCAACAAAAGCTTCAACAACCTTTAATACTTTGGAAATAACGCAGAACGGAGAATAACATTAATTTAAGGGAAGCAAAATGTTTTCTCCGTTTTTATGGGCGCGGTACACGAACCACATAATATTTATTAATTTCGTAAGAACCATTTTTGTTTTTGCCTTTAATTCTGTACGCAAAGTTTTATGTTCGAAAGTCCGTTATTGGCTTAATCTTATCTTTAGACAATATTGAGAAACTAATTTTAATATTTTTTATTTTGGTTCAGTAGTTTGGATTTTACAACGTTTCAAAGATACGGTTTTATGACGTCACGCGATGGTCTGCATACTGTTGGCGGTCATAGGAACAAAACATTTTAGCGCATAAAAACAAAACTACTTGACCAAAATAAAAAATGTTTAAATTAGTATCTCAATATTGTCTAAAGATAAGTTTAAGCCAATAACGGACTTTCGAACAAAAAACTTTGCGTACCGAATTGCGGAACTATATACGGGTGTAGTTATGCTACTATGAATAATGATACTAGAACTGAACTCAGACGCGTTCTGGGTGTGCTAACGTTACACAACCAATGACTTCTATGAATCCGATGGATAATTTTGTATAGATAGGCTCTGGCTTCGCTGATTGCAAAGGTTTTGTTCCATCCCGGACAAGATGAAGTTGCCAGAATCAAGAGACAAACACAATCTATACGGCACCGTCACTGAGGTGTTGTGAATATTCAGAACCACGCCTGCACACAAATCAAAGCTGATAGAATGTGTCTTAATGTCGATCCGACCGATTGTGGTGCAGTTACAATTTTCTACAGGGTATAGTGCGACATAAAAGAGTAGAAATTAAGTGGCAACAATTTTTCATAGTAAAGCCGACCACTTTTCGGATTTACTATGAAAAATTGTTGCCATTTAATTTCTACTCTTTTATGTCGCACTGTAGGTACACGATTACACCACTTTAAGGCGCTGTACATAGTGAATAGCCCGTGCGCCAAGAAAAATGCACAAAATCGAGTCCTGTATCAAATACACAGAAAAAATCGAAAATGTTCACATATCAAACCCTAGAATTAGGTGAGACCTATCTAAAACAGCCAGTTTCGTGTTGACATTCATAAACGTTTTGAAGATATTTTTGATGAAAAAAAATAGGCGGCGCACTTTTTTTCAAACAAAATATCTTTCAATCTGTTTTGGATATCAAAACAAAACTGGCTGTTTTAGATAGCTCTCACCTAATTCTAGGGTTTGATATGTGAAAATTTTCGATTTTTTTAGTGTATTTGATACAGGAATCGTTTTTGTGCATTTTTTTTGCGCGCGGGCTAATTCACTATGCCCAGCGCCTTAAGGCCCAGATATAGGCACAACTAGCGCCGCCAATGAAGAAAAATTATAATCTTCTTTTTGGATGCGTTTTTACGCGAGGCTTAAGTAACTATTTTTAAGACTTATGGTTTAGATTCCCTAGAACCTACGAATCAATCCCGCCGCCGCCAAAAGTGGCCACAAGTTATACAAGGTGTTACAAAAGTACCTAAATCTTTTTACAGGGTAATAGCACCCGGTGATAGGGATCACAACCTAAATATTTTTTTGCTCTATGACGTTCCGTTGATTTTTAAATTAATAAAATGTGAACGCTGTGGCGGGAGAAAAGTATTTTTTAAAAACTCAAAGCTATGTAAATGCACAAACACACAATAGTTATTTGTTATGCAAGAATGCAAAATTATTGTTTGCGGCGAGTGCTTGTATTGAAAACCGAGCTAGCGAAGGTTTCTAAAATTGAGCCACGAGCGTAGCGAGTGGTTCAAAAAAAGAAACCTGAGCGTAGCGAGGTATTCAGAAGCACGAGACGCAAATAATATTGCATTCGTGCGAAACACAAAACTTTTCATCTCACAGAAGCGAGGAAATGACTTTGTTAGCCAAGCGGGAAAAACTCTATAGACAACTACTTACAGGCAAAACAGGTGAGTCAAATAAGTTCCTTTTAAAAGCATATTTTACTGTAGTTACGGCTGCCGCACTAAAGTTTTGAGCTTCGTTGGTATTAAAACCATTCGTTTTATTAATAATTTCCTGAAGTTTATTTATCCAGACACAAAAATTATGCAAATAAAAGAATGTTTTTTTTTCCGGGTGCATTCTGAACTTTTACCATATAATATAAAAATTTCTAGGAGACAAAAAATTAAATTAGTAATATCGTTTGAAAAAATTTATTTAACAAACCAAAACATAATAATCTATTTGATAAAACAGAAGCGAAGCATTTTTTTTATTTACTGGTATTATAAAATAAATATGTGTACAAAATATTGAAAAGACTATAAGAAGAAACTGCGTTTCTGAATGTTCCATTCCGTGACTTTACGAGCGTGGGAGATGAAAACATATTTTAAAATTTGGGCTAATACAAAAAAAAAAGTTTTTTTTTTTTTTTTCAATTTTGAGGTGTAAAAAAAGTAAGATGTATCCTGTACAATTGTACATGTCACACTAGCTGGGCAAAGGCCTTCTCTCAGAGAGTTCGAGCTTAAACACCACGCGGGCTCAATGCGGGTATCTATGACTTTGTTTAATTTCAAAGTTACGTACATTTGTGAATTTGTAGTAGCAATACCACTCGCTGACGGTGAAGGAAAACATCGTAAGGAAACCTGAGCGTATGAGACATTATACCCTCAACGCATCGATTTAAATACCCAACGCAAAAAAAAATTGAGGTGATAAAATAAAAATTGTTTCTTTCAACCCTTTTTTACAGATTTGACATCCTGTTGACCACTAGGTAACACCCTGTAAAAAGAGTTAGGATGTTTTGTAACACGTTGTATAACAGTAGTGTCAAAGTCAAATAGTTTTATTCAATATGCCATAAATACATTATTTACATTGAACGTCAAAATATTATCACAAGTAAAAAAAGTATTCCAGCTTCATTAGCTCTGCTCTGATCGTGTTTTCTTCATTCAAACGTAGTCCCCGATTTCCTCCTTGAATAATGGCACTAGAGCATACATTTTTGTTGATAAATTATCTTAATAGCTATATAAAGCAAAGTCGTGTTAGTTACACCATGGTTATAACTCGAGAGCGGGTGGACCGATTTTGAGGATTTTGTAGGTATTTGTTGGATTTTTTATTTGTTGGTGCCGAATAGCAGAATAACCATTAAAAGAACGGAAAAACTCACGAGAAAAAAAAGGCTGAGCGGACGAAGTCGCGGGCAAAAGCTGGTTGTTAATAAGAGCTAGGAGCTTACAAAATATAAAATGTGAATTTAAAGAAGGCGAAAAAGTGGTTTAAGGGTGGCATCAATAATCGTCATCTCAAGCTCGAGATCAAGTTTTAGAACTCAGAAAACCAAATCACCGACTTGAGACCTTGGCTAATGTCAATATCAATCTCAAGCTATAATAATTATAAGTGTCTATTAATATGCTGACAGCTACTCAAGCTTGACATTAGCCAATTTTGCTTACCCTACTTGAGCTCGAGCTTGAGCTAAATTTCTGTGCGATCCTCCGTATAAACGTTTTTGTTTAATTTCCTGCCCAATTAGCCCGCACATGCCTTCGGCGCATGCAGCCTGATGAAACAGAGTCAATACCAAAGACAGTGCCGTGGTTGTTCAGGTGTTTGGGAGGACTACTACGGATGAAGTACAGTTAGCGACACGCTAGGATACCCATTTTAGTTCGATTGACCGACTTATTACGCGCGCATCAAGCCGCCGTGCATAGTGAATAGCCCGCGCGCAAAGAAAAATGCACACAAATGATTCTTGTATCAGATACACTAAACGAATCGAAAAATTAAAAATATCAAACACTACAATAATTATAGAGCTATCTAACAAAGCCAGTTTCATGTTGATATCCATAACATATTGCAAGATGTTTTAGCTGAAAAAAGCGCGCCGCCTCTTCAAAAACTTCAATACGTTTATGAATATCAACAGTAGACGCCCGTTCGCACTATCTCAAGTGTGTGGAGACAGACAACTAATTTATAGCCGGTGGCTGGTCCTACACAATACCCTGTATATCAGATATTATAGCCCATACAGTTACAGCCGAGGAGGTTGAATAGTGCCACATTATTGCTGCCAACACCGTGCCAATCACAAGCATTTGTATTCAGTTTCAGTGGGAAATTCTACTAAGTACTGTAGCACTTGTGTTCTATCCCTAGCTTAATAAAACTAATATTACTTTGGTCATAATCCTATAATTGCTATTTTAATAAAAACAAACACTTCAGTCCACGCCTAGTGGCGGATCTAGTCTTAGTGACATTCCTATTTATAAAATTCTAACATATTATTTGAAAAGCCTCTCTAATTTGAATATTGATATCGGCCAGTATTCCGGCGGAGGTTACAATCATTACAGTACTTAAGGCGCTGTACATAGTGAATAGCCCGCGCACCAAGAAAAATGCACAAAATCGAGTCCTGTATCAAATACACTAAAAAAATCGAAAATTTTCACATATCAAACCCTAGAATTAGATGAGAGGTATCTAAAACAGCCAGTTTTGTGTTGATACCCATAACAGATTGCAAGATATTTTGTTTGAAAAAAAGTGCGCCGCCTATTTTTTTTCATTAAAAATATCTTCAAAACGTTTATGAATGTCAACACGAAACTGGCTGTTTTAGATAGGTCTCACCTAATTCTAGGGTTTGATATGTGAAAATTTTCGATTTTTTTAGAGTATTTGATACAGGACTCGATTTTGTGCATTTTTCTTGGCGCGCGGGGTATTCACTATGTACAGCGCCTTAATATCAAAGACCGCACCATGATAGTGACAGAACGTGTACAAGGGCGGAATTATTTCTATAGTTCTTCCAGCCGGTTGCCTGGAAGGTTAATATCGTCTTCTTCTCCTAATTTATAGATATGCCATGGTTATAATAAACTAGTGAGTGGTTCGCCCCGAACTATGAACTCGCGACCCCATATCTCAGCAACGCCTCGACCGATTTGGCTCATGTTCGAACTTAAAAATTCTCTTTGCCTCGTTTACCGGCCTACCTAATTTCATGACGATCCGACTAAATTTACTCAAGTTATCGTCGAATGAACATTCATACATACATACATGCAAACATACATACATACATACATACAAACGCCGGATTGTTCAAGTAGACTCAGAGAACTTCGCTCGCTCGTTCAATAAAGAGGAAATATTTGATTGTTTGTTTATATATTTGTTTGTTTGTATTGAATAGGCTCCGAAACTAATGGACCGATTTGAAAAATTCTTTTACCATTAGAAGCCAACGTTATCCCTGATGAACATAGGCTACTTTTTACCACGGGAAAATGCTTCATTCCTACGGGAAAACGGGTAATAGGACAACGGGTAGCAAGAATTATCCTTCCATACTTATCTTTTTCACATAACTTCTAAACGGCTGAACCGATTGGGTTGAAATTTTATATGGGTATTTCGATAGTTTCCAGGATGATTCAAACATACAATTGGACCCGGTAGGTGGCGCTGTTGTCGGCATTTCGGTACTAAACAGCTTGACCGATTGGGTTGAAATTGACGGGGGAAAAATAGAGCAACCTTTCATCTTAGTCACTGCGGATGAAGTCGCGGGCGAAAAGCTAGTACGTCTATAAATTGGCCCTCCACCTCCACAGATAAGGGCTCGTCATTTGAAAAAAAAAAAAACAAACTAAAACTAAGGCCTTTTGCATCTACGTAATGAGTTGATTTGCACAGCGTCCTGTGGCACCTTCAGTCACACTAGATGGGTGAAGAGACCACTCAGCGCTGCAGTGCCTGGGACATTGTTTTAGATGGACATCATCATCGTCATTTGAACATCATCAACATACAAACAGGATATTGGAACCGACAATTTTGTCGCCTCATTGTAGGCTTATTTATTGTACATTTCTCCTCGGCTGGAAACAATGGTAGGTAAGTGGGACTACCCCTGGCTTTTTATTTTAATTAAAATAAGTACTAAATAGAAAAAAATACTTTTATCTTTTGTTGGACGACTTTTCCCATAGGTACGATACATTTTATTCACTGAACGTTTCTTATCCTTTAAAAGTTTCACCATTTCAACACAGCCTGCGCGGCGCGCTTTTGTGTCCCTCCACTCTCTACCACGTTGATAAGCGCCGCAACATTTTTTTTTGTATGTAAAAAAATAATTGCGCTTTCACCAAAGTCGTAGAACGTAAACGTGTTCTAGATATAAAGCTGTTTAAAAACTGCCTTGCATTGCATATTCCTCTATAAGACTAACTACGCAACAGCTTGTAAAATGTATCGATTCACCTTCTAGAAGGTCGATCGTCGTTGAATAGGGTAACTAACCAAACGGGCGGGCTTCAGAAATGGATCTGAATTGTAAATTGAGGCCACTCGTTAGGCCTCCGCTCCAGCATGTCCCTTTCATGTTCTGCGCCTGGACTGTAAAGCTAGACGTCCACTAGCGGCGGATCGGGCCAAGTCGGGCCCGGGCGGGCCGCAACTTAAAATCCGCCTGCCTGCATTTATGATGAAACAGCGCATGATGAATTTGTGCTTGGAAAAAGACTCATTAGCGTGTACCCTGCAGTTTGGTGTAAACGCAACAGAAATCTTAAGTTGGTCGCAAGCGTACTTTACCATTTTTGTCACGCCACAGCAATCCTGCTGTTAGCCGTGTCTATTGATGTACCGTTCCCGGGAACATTCCCAATCGCTGGAAACATTGCCGGCAACATTGCCGGCAATGTTCCCCAACTGGGAATTTACTGGGAACTTTGCTCAAATCTTGAGATATTCCAATATTTGTTTGCTGAACTGTACATGATTTTGGATTCTCTATACACCAGGTAATAAATTATCAATAAAAACCCCATAACTTTGAAAACTGCCAGCCCATTGGGAATGTTTCCGGCAATGTTTCCAGTTTATTTCCGGCAATGTTTCCCATTGGGAATGTTCCCGGCAATGTTCCTGGCAATGTTTCCAGTTTATTTCCGGCAAAGTTTCCAAGCAATCTTTCTCGGGATATTTGTTGGTAAACTTTACCATTATTTATGCAAATATCGATGATCTTGTATAGTGTTGTGATGAATTTTATGATAAAGATAATGGAACAGTCGCCCGCAACGTTTTAAACAACTAAAAAGGTTACAGTTTCCCTTTATGATATGTCACAAAGTACGAAATTCTAGATTTAAACAGCTAAAACTTAAAATCCTAACCAACCACACACTACCTTAACCTGCCAAGGTCGAGTCGGATTCGCGCAGCGTTGGTTCCGTAGCATACATGCATAACATGAACTTAGAAGAAAAAAAAATGTTTTATTTTTTATTTTTCCTCATAAATCGAAAATTATACGGGTGGCATGTGTGGCTGACCATTTTATGTCGTTTATAAGAAATGAGGGTTTCACGGTGGTATTACAGAACGCTCATTGATAACACAGTTTAAACTCTTTCCGCACAGTCGGAGTTTAAACATGGTTTAAACTCTTCTCACTAACAGTTTAGTAGAGCTTATTCATTAATCTTAGAGATTCCTTTATTAGGCTAATCAAATCAGTGACAGTGATCATGATGCTCGCTCAATGAGATCTACCCGATAAAAGTATCAAAACTGTAACTGTCCATATCTCCTAAACGGCTAATGCTAGACCCATGTTCATGGTACTCTGAGAAAAGGGCTCGACGAGATCTACCCGATAAAAGTATCAAAACTTTAACTGCCCATATCTCCTAAACGGCTAATGCTAGACCCATGTTCATGGTACTCTAAGAAAAGGGCTCGACGAGATCTACCCGATAAAAGTATCAAAACTTTAACTGCCCATATCTCCTAAACGGCTAATGCTAGACCCATGTTCATGGTACTCTGAGAAAAGGGCTCGACGAGATCTACCCGATAAAAGTATCAAAACTTTAACTACCCATATCTCCTAAACGGCTAATGCTAGACCCATGTTCATGGTACTCTAAGAAAAGGGCTTGACGAGATCTACCCGATAAAATTATCAAAACTTTAAGTGCCCATATCTCCTAAACAGCTAATGCTAGACCCATGTTCATGGTACTCTAATAAAAGGGCTCGACGAGATCTACCTACTTTCATCGGGTACATCTCGTCACGCCCTTTTATTAGAGTACCATGAACATGGGTCTAGCATTAGCTGTTTAGGAGATATGAGCACTTAAAGTTTTGATACTTTTATCGGGTAGATCTCGCCAAGCCCTTTTCTTAGAGTACCATGAACATGGGTCTAGCATTAGCCGTTTAGGAGATATGGGCAGTTAAAGTTTTGATACTTTTATTGGGTAGATCTCGTCAAGCCCTTTTCTTAGAGTACCATGAACATGGGTCTAGCATTAGCCGTTTAGGAGATATGGGCACTTAAAGTTTTGATACTTTTATCGGGTAGATCTCGTCGAGCTCTTTTCTTAGAGTACCATGAACATGGGTCTAGCATTAGCCGTTTAGGAGATATGGACAGTTAAAGTTTTGATACTTTTATCGGGTAGATCTCGTCGAGCCTTTTTCTTAGAGTACCGCGTCGTCTAATTCATTCATCTACCAAGTTTCATGGCTTACCTGGGGAAATGTACCTATACATCCCGAGTTTACAGTTCGGGGCGAACTACTAGTATTAATAATTTGGAATATTATAGAAACCCGCGATCAGTCAATCAATTCAGCCCACTGTTGACCATTGTCAAGGAGCATAACATCGGTAGCCAATGGTTGAAGACAAAAAAACACAATAACTCTGAGTTTCATTGAAGATTGAATTCACTAATATATGTAAATCATATGAATAATTCACTTTTATTGGCAATAAGTAGGGATTTCATGGAATTTTTAAAGAAAATACCGATTTTATGCAGTTTCTATATGGCAACACTGTAAGGAAAGACGCTTATGAATTGTCACGTGATTAACGAACGCGATATTTCAAGAATCAGCATGATTGACTTCACTAATATATGTAAATCATATGAATAATTCACTTTTATTGGCAATAAGTAGGGATTTCATGGAATTTTTAAAGAAAATACCCATTTTATGCAGTTTCTATATGGCAACACTGTAAGGAAAGACGCTTATGCATTGTCACGTGATTAACGAACGCGATATTTCAAGAATAAGCATGAATTATAAACAAAAAAACTACTGGGAATTTATGGGAACATTGGGAAAGTTTCGGAAACTTTCCGGCAATGTTTCCAGTGGAAACATTTCCGGGAGTGGCAATGTTTCCAAGCGTACATCACTAGCCGTGTCAGTGTGGCTTGTGTTGCGGGATTGAAGAGGTTTGCTACACTCCTTTCATACTAATAACAAAATTATGAAATGGATCTGAATTTTAAATTGAGGCGCTCACTCGTTAGGCCTCCGCTCCAGCATGTCCCTTTCATGTTCTGTGGCTGGACTGTAAAGCTAGACGTCCATTAGCGGCGGATCGGGCCAAGTCGGGCCGGGGCGGGCCGCAACTTAAAATCCGCCTGCCTGCATTTATTATGAAACAGCGTCCACTAGCGGCAGACTATTGCGCTGCGGCCCGCCCCGCCCCGATTATCACAGATAGGTCCTGTCCCTAGGTACTGAAGAACCTTTCTTTACACATCAATACAAGCAACTTCCATTATTTTTAATAACTTTCATAGTTTTAATAAACATAGAAATTAAGACGACTATAAGGCCCGGTTTCTGAATTGAGAATTTTACTAAGTAAATGCTTTCGTTATGTCACGCTCTTTTGTAAGAAAACTGCAGAGATAGAACGTTACTTATGTATTTGCTTAGTGAATTTCTCAATTCAGAAACCGGCAGTAACACAATATTTTTTTTATTTTTTATTATTGTATTGGGCCAACAGCAAAATCTTGAAAAAAAATTGGTACTTATCGAATTAACGCATGGAACAGGGGCCTTAGCCTGTAACGCAATGGCGGCTCAATGGCGTCCCGGCAGAAGGACAAAACCGGGCTCTCCTCGTTTTTCCCCTACAACCAGAGAACTAATCCTCTAGAATTAGAATCAAAATATTATTTGCTGTACTACAAAAACATTAAAAGGACAGACAGCGTTAGCAAATCGTAATTGAAGTCGTCACCTGACAGCCCATTTTGGCACCATTGTGTTACAGGCTAAGGGCCCTGGATACTTTTATTTTTCGAGATTTTGCATTCCCACAGTCATAATTAGTTGTATTGATGAGTTAAGAACCTCCTTTAGTATGACCGGATCTTTTGGTAGATAACAGTGGGAAGTAGCACACTATTTGCGATTCTATACAAACAAACAACTATTTTATTAAACTTTTGAAAAACTTAAAGCTCCCGTTCTGTCTAAGAATGAATCTGAAACTAGATGCCTATTACCAAACCAAAGTAAGTGAAGGGGTATAGGTAATAACCTACCTAACTAAAAATGCATGCATAATTTAGGTTCACTGAAGTGTGCGAGAAGCTTTTAGGTCAAATTACCGAACTAAAAGCTAGTTAAATTGAGTGCAGTTTCAATTTAGTGTCAAAGACCGGGCTCTAGTTTTTTCACAAGAGTTACCAAAGGGGTCGAATCAAATAATTATCAGAATCTTAAGGGTCAATGAAATAAGCGTAGCGGGAAATGCACAATTTTCACAGTTTCTTTTATTCATTCAAAAACATATTTACATGACAAACTATATAAAATATATCCACCGCTAGATTCGTCAAATTACACACACACAATACATTATTAAAATAAGAACAAAACCAGACACCAACTTTGTAGTTTTGGCTTGTTACCTATTTTTCTTCTGTTGTTTAGAAAAATGAGAATAATACTATTTCATTGTAGTAAAACAAGAATCGCTGGAAAAAAATAGCTCAGTTTAGCCATAAAATTGAAAAAAAAAACTGTGAAAATTGTGCATTTCTCGCAACGCTACCGATCCACAATCAACATGTAGATAACGTACCTGCAGTCAGTCAGTTTTAAATACCTTGTCAGTTTCACTGATATGAATAATGGCGAAGAAACCTCAGGGATCTCAGCATACCTATTAACATACTTAGGCACTGTCCGCAAAAATCCAAACCAACAGTGGCTATGCTGTTGAGCATAAATGTGCTGTTTACCTCGGCAAAACGTTCAAAACTTTAGATGGATCTTTAAAGACACAAGGTCGCTTTAAAATGCATTGCAGCAGCTCCAAAGTGAACTTTCTAAACAGGAGTTAAAGCTCCGCAGTTAGCGTTTCAGCAAGCAAGAGCCAACATCTTCGAGAGGTGTTTTAGACCGAACGAACTTTTAATCTAGCATCTTGGGGCGGTTGGACACCGCTCCGTAAAGCGCAGGACACACTGCCCCGGAGTTCCGTGTTCCGCGTTCGGAGTTTTCAAGTTTGCTTCACGAGAACTCCGCGTTGGTACATTAGAAAGAACGCGGAAAGCAGGGGCTTTAGCCTGTAAGACAATGGCGTATCAATGGCGTCCCAGGTAGAAGTACAAAACCGGTATTTTTTCGTTGTTCTCCTGCAACCAGCGAACTAATCCTCTAGAATTAGACTCATAAAGGTCGCTTTAAAATGCATTGCAGCAGCTCCAAAGTGAACTTTCTAAACAGGAGTTAAAGCTCCGCAGTTAGCGTTTCAGCAAGCAAGAGCCAACATCTTCGAGAGGTGTTTTAGACCGAACGAACTTTTAATCTAGCATCTTGGGGCGGTTGGACACCGCTCCGTAAAGCGCAGGACACACTGCCCCGGAGTTCCGTGTTCCGCGTTCAGGGCCCTTAGCCTGTAACACAATGGTGCCAAAATGGGCTGTCAGGTGACGACTTCAATTACGATTTGCTAACGCTGTCTGTCCTTTTAATGTTTTTGTAGTACAGCAAAGAATATTTTGATTCTAATTCAAGAGGATTAGTTCTTTGGTTGTAGGAGAAAAACGAGGAGAGCCCGGTTTTGTCCTTCTGCCGGGACGCCATTGACCCGCCATTGCGTTACAGGCTAAGGGCCCTGAGTTTTCAAGTTTGCTTCACGAGAACTCCGCGTAGGTACATTAGAAAGAACGCGGAAAGCAGGGGCTTTAGCCTGTAAGACAATGGCGTATCAATGGCGTCCCAGGTAGAAGTACAAAACCGGTATTTTTTCGTTGTTCTCCTGCAACCAGCGAACTAATCCTCTAGAATTAGACTCATAATATTCTTTGCTGTACTACAAAAACATTAAAAAGACTGACACTGGACCGACAGCATTAATAAATCGTAATTGAAACCGTTAACCGGGAGTCCATTTTGGCACCATTGTGTTACAGGCTAAGGCCCCAGAACTCTTAACGCAGAACGCAGAACTCCGGGCGGTGTGTGCGGTGCGTCAACGTCAACGAGAGCGAGAATTTGGGTGGATACTTTTTGTATGGGATGGCTTGACCTGACGTGACCTCACGTGCATGATGAATTTGTGCTTGGAAAAAGACTCATTAGCGTGTACCCTGCAGTTTGGTGTAAACGAAACAGAAATCTTAAGTTGGTCGCAAGCGTACTTTACCATTTTTGTCACGCCACAGCAATCCTGCTGTTAGCCGTGTCAGTGTGGCTTGTGTTGCGGGATTGAAGAGGTTCATATTAATAACAAAATTATCCAAAAACTTAGATGGATGCAGCTAGGTATAATAAAGGTCCAACTGTAGCAGCGTGGCGGGAAATTAATATTTTTAGCAAAGCAGTAGGAGTCTTCTATGCCGCAGGTTTCTACTAGACGCTCAATTTATTAGTCGCGCGTCGAGAAATCCAAAATGTTCGCGGATTTTACAATTTTGTAGCTAAACTGAGATATACAAGGTGTTGTTTTGTAAAGTGGCAACTGACTCAGGGGTCATTATTTACACGATACTGAAGGCAAAAACCTACACAAAAATGAAACTAAGTAATTCAATGAAAAATACCCAAAAATCATTCAATTTTGGCCTTCTTTACTATTTCACGCTTGCAGCCGCACTCGCATTACTGGGCGCCACATTGCGCGCCCTTTGAGAAGGCCTACACGTCTCGGTTATTACAGAACAATTTTTATTAAACAAGGTAATTTGTGGATAAATTTTTTTGTTTAAATGAACCTTATTTTTAGTTTTAAGCGTCACTAAAACTATCTTCCCTGAGTCGGATGTCACTAACCAAAACCACACCCTGTATATAGATTACTTGCATCTTTAGACCATATTTCCAACACATCATCGCCATTTTCTACAGCTTGTGCCACCTACCGTAGTACGCGACACGACACCACGTAGTCGCGGTCATATCATGATAACTACGTGATGGCGGGCTTAAGCGGCGGCGCCATTCGCAACCACTGAATTTCAACTTTTTTTTATTCTTGATCGAAGCCCTCGACCCGCTCTAAGCCGTTTTAAACGAAGCACAACTAGCGCCGTCAATGAAAAAAAAATCATATCTTCTTTTTGGATGCGTTTTTAGCAAAAAACGCTCTTGCGATTTCTCAACGCAACAATTTTTAGGACCTAAGGTTTGGATTCCAGATCCTAGAACTTAAGAATGCAATCGATTCTCGCTAAAAGTCGCCACTTTTGGCGAGAATGGATAGCATTCGTAGGTTATAGGATCTGGGATCCAAACCTAGGTCCTAAAAATTGTTAAGGCACCGTGCATAGTGGATCGCCCGCGCGCAAAGAAAAATGCTTAAAATCGATTCCTGTATCAAATACACTAAACAAATTGAAAATGTTCACATATCAAACCCTAGAATTAGGTGAGACCTATCTAAAACAGCCAGTGTCGTGTTGACATTCATAAACGTTTTGAAGATATTTTGCTTGAAAAAAAATAGGCGGCGCAATTCAAATATCTTGCAATCTGTTATGGATATCAACATGAAACTGGCTGTGTTATTTAGGTCTCAACTAATTTTAGGGTTTGATATGACATGTGAACATTTTAGTTTTTTTTTTGTGTATTTGATACAGGAATCGATTTTGTGCATTTTTTTTGCGCATATCAAAACCTAGAATTAGGTGAGACCTATCTTAAACAGCCAGTTTTGTATTGAGATTCATAAACGTTTTGAAGATATTTTGAATGAAAAAAAATACTTGATACAGGAATCGATTTAGTGCATTTTTCTTAGCGCGCAGGCTATTCACTATGCACGGCGCCTTAAGTCTCGCGTTGAGAAATCGCAGGATATGATATGTTTTTTTTTTCAATTCAATTCAATACACACTACAGGGTGCACTCTAAGTCGATAGCGGAACTTTAAGTAGGCTGTCTAACTGATCACTACAAACAACTTTTACCAGGTGGCGAAAAAAATGGAGCGAAAAAATATCAGCTGTTTCAAACATTTGGCGCAGTACTCAGTCGACCTTTTGTATGGAACAGCTGATATATTTTTCGCTCCATTTTTTTCATTCAAATTCACAATAATACTTTACTCAAAAAAGCTCGTAATGTGGACATTAATTCGACAACCTTCTTTGAGCAAAGTCGGACTTGCGGGCTACTTGGATTAGGCGCCAGAAAAGTTGTATGGAATTTCATTAATGTCTTGTGTTTTGCGGACAGAAAAACATTAATGTCGAGTTTTGTTTCATAAATAGAACTCAAACATCAGGTGCAAAAAGTATTTATTTAGAATTAGGCTGTATGGGTACTGGCAGTCGACACATTGCACAGAAAAAAAAAGCGCGGCCATATTGTTTTCGACTTTTCGCGCGTTGTTCGAAGTGATTTTTTTCTGTGTTTTTGTTGAAAAAGTGAACTCTCAAAGCGACGAATCCTCGGATTTAATGTGTTTAACACCGCCGGACATTCAAAATCAAGCGAAATTAGTAATTGGAAATTTATTGCCACCGAAGTCAAAAGAAAAATACAAGCAAGCTTACCAACAAAAAGTTTGCGGAATGGAAAATCGACAAAAAGTACTTAATCTACGACAAATGGTAAGCTAATTAAATTACTATGTTAATTACTATTCTAATTAATATTTTAATTACTCGCATTGTTTGAGTAAAGCACTATACAAGCCTTGGTCTGCAATGAGCGCGCTTCTGGCCACGCTATGATTGCCTCGAGCTTAGCTTAGCTACGCTCTCGGCCCTCAAGTTTGGTCATCATTGCAGCCCTTGCTGGCCGCGCTATAAAGGCCTCGACCTTCGGTCTCGGCCTTCATTTCAGCTTGTCCATCAAGGGCTGCAATGCTGACCGCACTGTGAGGGCCTTGAGCTGCGCTACGCTGCGCTCTGTCGGCCATCAAAAGCGCGCCAGAAACGCACTCATTACAGATCGCGGCAGTAATGTACTATTAAATATCACCACTAGGCACCGGTACACTAGCGCTACTTTCAAGAGTAGGGCTGTAAAGCTAGATTAATGAGGCCTCCGAGATTCGTTTGTGAAAGGTGAAAAGTCATTATTTCGTCGAGTGTTTGATAGCGAGAAGTGAAACTGGAGTGAAATGAGTCTTTGCGAACATTTCTTGGTACAGTTTTAATTTAAACTGAATTATGTATGGAAAAAAAATCCTAAAGTTAAAACAGATTTCAAGTTTGCACTAAAAAGGACAAAATAATTTTATTTCTTTGTAATAACTTAACAATAATTGGAGTAGGTGCCAAGCATGGGGTAAATTGAGGTGCAGTAAAGTTGTGCTACAATGAGGTGCATTGAGGTGCTGTAAAGTTGTGCTGCAATGAGGTGCATTGAGGTGCAGTAAAGTTGTGCTGCAATGAGGTGCATTGAGGTGCTGTAAAGTTGTGCTGCAATGAAGTGCATTGAGGTGCTGTAAAGTTGTGCTGCAATGAGGTGCATTGAGGTGCAGTAAAGTTGTGCTGCAATGAGGTGCATTGAGGTGCAGTAAAGTTGTGCTTCAATGAGGTGCATTGAGGTGCTGTAAAGTTGTGCTGCAATGAGGTGCATTGAGGTGCAGTAAAGTTGTGCTTCAATGAGGTGCATTGAGGTGCTGTAAAGTTGTGCTGCAATGAGGTGCATTGAGGTGCAGTAAAGTTGTGCTGCAATGAGGTGCATTGAGGTGCTGTAAAGTTGTGCTGCAATGAGGTGCATTGAGGTGCAGTAAAGTTGTGCTGCAATGAGGTGCATTGAGGTGCTGTAAAGTTGTGCTGCAATGAGGTGCATTGAGGTGCTGTAAAGTTGTGCTGCAATGAGGTGCTGTAAAGTTGTGTAAAATCGGAATCATTTAAAGCTAAGGCCCTCCTTAGCTTTAAATGATTCCGATTTTCACCCTTGATTTTACTAATTTTATTGAAGAGAAAATACAGTTACCCATATTTCTGGTTCACTATTAAAACTCGGTATTAATAGGGTTTTTTCCTTTAGTTATAATAAAAATTCTAGATGGCGCTGTATTTTAGTAAGAATAAAATGTCAAAGTAGATCACAGATAACCAAAAAGAACGCCAGATAAGTCTGCGCGCGTCGGGTGGCGTACCGTGGCGTCGGGTGGTATTTAAGTTGCGATGGAAAATAATCACCTGACCAATTGCTTGAGCTGACCCCTAATAATCCTTATTTTCTTGCCATTTCTGTTGTATTATGTTACCGGCCAAACCCGATTTCATGATAAACTAGTTTCGCCTCGGCCAAACCAGTCTAACCTAAGCTCGTTTGAACGAACCAGTATAGCCTAGGCCAAACTAGTCTAGCCGAAGCTCGTATGGATAAACCGGTATTTCCTAGGCCAAACTAGTCTAGCCGAAGCTCGTATGGAGAAACCAGTTTAGCCTAGGCCAATCCAGTCTGGCCTAGCAAGAATATTGTACGCTCCAGGATAAACTAGTATGGCCTAGCCCGAGCTGATATTGACGAACGATTAGGTATGAATGTTACCATATCTCGTAAACTAAGAGGTTTAGCGCAAAAATAAATAAATTTTCGAACCCTTTAGGAACCCCGAAACCAGGCCTTTTACTTTTATAGGTGTTCTAAAAACCGACATAAAGGGTGTTAAACATACAGGGTATTCCTGGAAGTGTGACAGACAGTCCAAAAAGATTTAAAACAAAGGTTAGGTCAGTAGGTTCGGTTGGCGACACACTGACATACCTACCTACCTCTTTTTGTTTTCGAGTGATCCTTCAAACCGGACAAAATCGGATATACCGTAGACTTTTTGAATGTAGACTTTTTCAAATTCGGCCTTTAAATGCGTCCCCTACTGTTTAAATAATTACGGCGGGTTAGTACTAGGCTAGCATAAATAAGTATAATCTGTATTACCCCTACTCAAATAGGGCTAGACTAGTTTGGCCTAGGCTAAACTGGTTTCTCCATTCGACCCAAAACACAACACTTCCCATACATGACTTGTACAAGATGTACAAAAGCACTTACAATTTATAGGTAGGTATTATTTTAATGAAAATTCGTGGATGGATACACTTGTGAATTTGTGAAACAAAAATTACGAGCAAGAGCAAGCAAGCGGCGCGCGGCGGGGTAGTTATCTGTGAAAAAACCTCGGCAGCTCGGCACAGACCAATAGACAGTTTGTGGACAGACTTTGACAATTTTTTTTGGCGAGAAGTTTACAATGGTGAGAAGAATAGCGCCATCTAGAGACGTCTTCATAAACAACAAAAAAAAAACCCGAAAAAAGCCTATTGAACGAGCGAGCGAAGTCTACGATCCACGGGTCTACGGTCTCCGAGTCTACTGGAAGAATCCGGCGTTTGTATGTATGTATGTATGTATGTTTGTACGTATGTATGTATGTATGGATGCAGTGTGTATGTGTGTATGTATGTATGTATGTTTGTATGTATGTTCGTTCGACGATAACTTGAGTAAATTTGGTCAGATCATCATGAAATTTGGTAGGCGGGTAAACTGAATTAAAATATTTTTTAAGTTCAAACATGAGCCAAATCGGTCGAGGAGTTGCCGAGATATAAAGTTGTAAAGTTTACCTTTGGATGGTACCTTAGAGGTACCTTTGAATATGCATTTTACAAAGTATTAAAGTCGAAGCATGACTGCGTAAAATCAAATGCTAAATCAAAGATAATTTAAAATTCGTCGATATGAACGCAATAGCGTCAAGGGTAGCCCCCCACACAGAATACGAAACTATCTCTAACTATCTGTCTAACCAAAGGTTTAATTTATATGCTCTTTGGTTTAATCAATTGGTTTTGCAATGACGGCAAAGTTATCCCACAAATCAAACTCACGTGTTGCCATGTCCAGATGGCATGACCTACCGTTTTATACTTTGGCTTACTGAGCTAGAGGTCTTCAGAGCCTGGACAGAAGAATAAGGTGTTGTCCTAATAGAATGCGATTACGCAATCATCGCGCGAGTAAGCGATGCGAACATCGCGTGATCGCGCGATAGCAAAAACTAGTATCCTAATTCAATAAGCCGTTTTCAAGGAACCGGAACGCGAGAGTCAAAATTAATCTGCACTAAGAAAAAATTGAATTTCGCATCCGGTTTCTTGCACACCTGTAAGCGCCACCTATGAACTGGTTTGAATTTGTGCTTTGATCGCGCGAACTTAGTTCGCGCGAATAGATAACAAACATTTTAGTCGCGCGACCGCATCGCGCAAATTCCAATTAGGAGACCTATTCGACATCAGTACTTATGTTTGATCGCGGATTCGTACGACTTAAATTCGCATAGTCGCGTGCTATTAGGACAACGCCTTTAAATCCAGTGTTGTTGGTCTTCAGCTTAATATTTTCTCTACTTTGCTGAAGGTCTTTAAAGTTGGTTTATCAATAGATCATACTCCTGGGAAATCGTGTAAATCACCGGATGTCGAGCAGCAGGCCGGTTTTATTGCACTTGGCTGCTTCGCTATTGTATGGTGGGGAATCAGTCGGTATCTGAAATGCCTGGTCTCTAGAGAAACATTGGGGTTACTATACGAGAATATTATTGAAACTTTTCGAAATAATGACGCTGCTGGTTTCACTTCATAAGAGTAAGTTTTTCGGGATTTATTTGTTATGAGTTGATGTTAACCCATTTAAGCCCGCTATCCCCATTTGAGGCCACAATATGTGAGAGTACCCTCAACTTCATTTTTTTAGCAATCCTTTCTTTGAGACCTCATTCGGTATAAGAAAGAGCTTATGTTTGCCGTTGATAGTGATAAATACGAAAAATCTATTATAAAAAGCTGTTTTTTTGTGGTTTTTTACTTATCTTTGAGCAGGCTGGTGACTGATCAAAGGTAAGCTTATTTCCTTTAAAAAATATTTGCAAATCATATAATTTCTTTGTTGACTTCACATACCTATAGCTTTTACTTGTCACAAATGTTATAATGTTAGTTATTATCTGTTTTTTGATGATGGAAGGCGATGATAAACGTAGGTGTCCCCAAATGGGGCCAATGGGCTCAACACTAAAGTTTTATTTTTTCGTAGATTCAGTTTCAGCATGGCTGAAAAGACGTTCAACGTTGTCAGAGACTGCCAAAGACTTGAAGACGTGACAGATTATATCTTGAGTGAAGAAGGCAACCCTGACGTCAGTTATAATTGGGTGGCCATTCCTTCAGACCCAAGTATTCAGCGTGTGAAAAAAGAAGAGAAAGAGAATTTTCAGCAATTAATGTTCCCAAACAATAACTCCGGAAGAGTTGAAATATTTCAATCTTGATGTGGATGAGATAATAGTGATTATGAGCCATTACAACAGCGCAAGAGAGCTGAAACCTAGGGGCCAAGGTGTCATAAATTTGACGGTAAATAGAAACAAAACTTAGACTTTGTGCATCCCCTGGGAAAGGGAAAAAGATGGGGCTCTACAGAAAGAAAGAATGTGAATGTAGATATTCCCTCTGTCTTCCAGAATTATAACAAAGGAATAGGCTGTGTTGTGATCAACATCAATGAAAAGTGCAATGGGTTGGTCAGATTGATATCCCAACCCATTGCACTTTTCAGGTCAGCTATACGAGGTAAAAGATGTCGAAGGGCTTTATTCACCTACATGCTCGATTTGGCAGTTTCAAATGCTTGGCGTCTCCCAGTCCAACCTGCTGATGAAAAGCTGGATCCACTCCAGTTTCGGCGAAGTATTGCTCAATTTCATCTGAGTGAGGAGTCAAGAAGCTGACAGAACAGATAAAAGGCGTCGTAAATCTTCCTCTATAGTGCCGAGTTTATATTTAGAAGGCGTTGAACAGTTCCCCAAGAAACTTACCTGCAAAAAATGCATAATTACATTGCATCTTGAAAAAAAAAATTTTGGACAATGCCCTACTTGAGCCCATTGGCCCCAATTGAGGACACTGAATTTTTTGGTATAAAAATATTAAATTAAAAAAAAATCGTATATTATTTAGTTCACCCCTACATGATTCGCCAATTAAGTTTTTTCGAAAATTCTGCTGGTAGTTTGTATTTTGGTCCAAATGGGTTCTACCTATGTGCTACAAGAGCTGTACCTATTCAGGTTCTTCTCACACATAGGTATGAAAACATCGTGAGGGCGACGTTTTCCAACCACTTGCTATATTATCAGACATGGTAAGTATGCTTGGAAAACAGGGTCAAGATAAGCAACTTAATTATCGCGTTTGGAAGATATACCAGATCTCTCATTATGCATGTGACCTAAATTTCTCGGTCTGCCCCTGTATTATCTAAAATATACACCGTAAAAATAACGGTTTTTAAATGTCAAAATAAAGATTTTTCATTTTACTATGGGCTATTTTCGAGTGTTTTGACGCTCAGGTTGAGTGGAATTTTTAGATAATAGAGGCGCTGGTCTGTCAGCGGAAAAACTGCTCAACTTCCAGAATCAGAATCAGAATCAAATGTTTTTATTCAATATGCCATAAATACATTATTTACATTGAACGTATTATTTATCTAAAGTAAAAAAATTATATAAATCAGATACTTATTACTTATTCTGTAGGTACCTACAAGGTGTTACAAAAGTACCTAACTATTTTTACATGGTAATAGCACCCGGTGATAGGGATCACAACCAAAATATTTTTTTTGCTCTATGACGATCCGTTATTTTTAAATTAATAAAATGTGAACGATGTGGCGGGAGAAAAGTATTTTTTAAATAAATATTGTTTTCATTGACTTTCACAATGTTTTAACAACTCAAAGCTATGTAAATGCATTAACACGCACAAACATATTTTTAAATTTGAGCTAATAATAAAAACAAAAAAGTTATAAAAATGTTTCAAATTTGAGGTTTTACAATAAAAATTGTTTTTTTTTTCAACTTTTTTTCACAGATTTGACATCCTATTGACCAGTAGGTTACACCCTGTAAAAAAAGTTAGGTAATTTTGTAACACCTTGTATAATGAGCCCCAACTTTTCAGCATATTGCTGACAGCCGTTATAGAGTACTTGGAAAATAAAGGAGTCGTAAATTTGGATTAGGTCTGTGCTTCAAAACGGAAATAGATTTCGCCTGGATCTTCTACTAGTACTGTGACATACAGGTTGGCACGTTGCAATGGATCAGTGGGGAAGTACTAAACTATAATACTTACTTACTTAACTAATTTTGGCATGAAACAAGACTTTTTTGTGATTGGAACGTTTGGGCTATTAGCCCTATCAAAAATTATGTGGATGACTATGAAAATATTTAAATCACGACCTTTAAGAAATATCGTACGAAAGGGCCACTCTTACTTACCTATTTTCCTGTCCTTAACTCGGGTCCATCCAAGTGATATAATCCCATGATAAGAATCGTGGGAAAACCCTACGGACCCACATGCACAATCACATCCCTCCCCATCAATGTGACGCCTAAACGAGTAAAGCAAATCGGATGGAATACTTCAAGTCTTGCAATAGAACTGGTTCAACCCGTGCAACCAATACCCTTGTTGCCTTTTAGTTAGCTTACACTGTATCCGTCGTTTGCATTCACTGTCGGAAAAGACCTGGGGCCTGAGTATGTAACGAATTGCGGACCTGCGGCGGCCAACCTAGGGCCAGGCTGAGAGCCCGTGACACTTCGACCCAGTGGGATCTTTTGTGTCACCCCCCCATCCTTATTCCTGCTCAAAACGTGCAAAGACCGAGGTCATAAGCTTTAGAACGTCACCGAGGTTCAGGAACTTATATTCTTCCGGTCTAGGATATGCTATCCCGAGAAAACTCATGTCAACCGGCCAAACTTGCTTGCACCGCATCGCCCTACGGATGCAAGGGCCTTAGTTTTTAGGTATATAGAGTCTTCTTCTTTCTTTGGCCCGTGATGTTGCGGCTCGGAAAAGTTGTGTGCGGCTTGTGTTGAACCATTCTGCGACATTTTGTAGCCATGATGGTTTTCGGCGACCCTGAATTTTCCCTTGTAAAATCAGTTGCAGAAGGTTATATTTGTCTCTGTGCATTACTGGGTTTTCAGGAGTTCTAGGCCTTTGTTCAATTATTTTTAGCACCGAGTCGTTTTTCACTCTATCCGTCCATGATATTTTCAGCATTCTTCCATATATCCACATTTCAAAAGCTTATATGTATAGAGTTTTTTACAGAGTAGCCTAACCAAACTTACCGTAGATTTGGTACCTATCTGGGCCCTTGTGTTTGTATCAACAACGTCACTTTGTAGTAAAATGCCGGACGCATTGCATCAAAGCCCTTTTAGCTCAGCATGCGGGGCATGGACACAAAGGATCGCGTTCACAAGCGAAAAGATCCATTTATCTCTTAGAGAACCGCTGCAAACGCTGGGAATGTTGCGGTGCAACAGATCCTTCCTTAGAATAACTATGGGATCTCCCTGGGTTTGTCTATGTTAGATTTATGATTGTCAATTTATCGACAGCTGAGGTCTCATGTCTCTAGTTTACGATAGTATGGGTCGCATTTTTGTGAGAGTAAAAAAAACAGTGCAGTGCTTACAAACGTTTGAGTTGTAAAAAAATATTATTTTTGTATGATCAATCTTTTTTTTTTCAGGCATCTACTAGGTAAGCTTGCTGTATCATAGGTCCATCATCAATTTCCATTATACAGGGTGTTAAAAGACCGCCAACAGACCCGAAAGCCACGCATACTAGGCACCAAAACAAAGTACTTTTACGATAAATTATTGCTGGGAAATGATTTTGGTTTTTTAGGTTATAATTTTGAAAAATATTTTATCACGCAATGGACGTGTAACGCACAGAAGTCATATTGCGCAAGCGTAGGTATAAGTTTAAGTTACTTAAGCTTGAAGCGCCGATGTTTAGAATACTTTATACTTTATACTTTATACTTTATTGCACACGAGAAAAAAATACAACATAAATTGCATACAGAAAAGTAGTGGTGTACATGGCGGACTTATTTCAGGAGAAATCTCTTCCAGTCAACCCTTGGTGTGGTGTAATGGCATGTGATAGCGGGAGGGGAAATAGTGCACAATAAGTAAATAAAATACATACTAACATGCATACTACGGTAAATATATAAAGATAATATATAAACAGTACTTATTTAAAGATCGTATACACTACATAATTAAATAAATACATACATATACTACAATATATATTATTATACTAAGCATTTATGACGTAGAAAGGTAATACTCTTTTAGCTTAGCCTTGAAGGCGGCTACTGATGAACTTTCCCGTATAGCCTTTGGCAAACGGTTCCACTGCCGAGCAGCGCGCACAGTGAATGAAGCTGAGTAGAACTCAGTCTTGCAATCTGGTACCAGCAATGTTCTCCTGTCACACTCCCTCTGAGGCCTAGCACGGGGGGGCAGAAGCGAAAACCTCTGACGCAGGTATTGGGGGGCACTGGGGTTCTTAAGGATGTTGTATAAAAGTGACAACATATGCACGTTGCGGCGCATACGGATTGGGAGCCACTTTAACTGTCGTCTGAAGTCCGATACGTGGTCATACTTCTTGAGACCAAATATAAATCGTATAGCCAGATTTTGGAGTCGTTCGAGCTTTTCGACAACGGCCTCAGTCGCATCCATGAAACAGACGTCAGCATAGTCCAGCAGCGGCAACATGAGAGACTGAGCAAGTAGCACTTTTGTTCTGAATGGCAAGAAGAACTGAAGCCTTTTGAGAGAGTGGAACGAGAAGTGCATCCGTTTGCTGATCTCATTAACTTGCGCTTGCCAGGAGAAGGTGCAGTCCATAATAAGGCCGAGATTCTTCACCTTATCCGTGAAGGGGATAGTAACACTATTGTAGTTGACAGAGGGCAGCTGGTCCCAAGGTAAGCTATCTCTCAGCCGTTTGCTGCCAAACACAATGGCCTGCGACTTCAACGGGTTGACCAGAAGACCGAAGTCTTGTGCCCAATCCCGGATAGCAAGCAGGTCATTATTTATGGCAGCGAACGCTGCTACCGCGTTTTTTAGTTTAGCACTCTCGTCATTAGGGTCGGATCCAGCATCGAAGTGTCGGTAAATCTGGAGGTCATCGGCATAGAGGTGGTAGTTTGACGAAAGGGCGTGGGTGATCTCATTTATGAATATGGAGAATAACAGAGGTGAGAGGACTCCTCCCTGAGGGACACCCGCCCTCAACTCACACCAGGCCGACGATACCTCATCAATACAGACACTCTGCTCACGTCCACGTAGGTATGAGCTGAACCACTCCAAAACAGAAGAAGAGATGTTGCAGGAGCGAAGAATGCCAAGTAAAATGTCAAAGTCAACGGAGTTAAACGCACTGCTGAAGTCAAGTAAGGTAACGAGTGTCAGTTGTCTGTTGTCCATAGCCAGACGGATGTCGTCAGTCACTTTAACCAGAGCACTCACAGTGCTGTGGAAGGGACGGAAACCAGATTGGAAGGGACTCAGGAGATCGTTTTTGTCGAGAAAGCAATATAGTTGAGTGTGTACTTCGTGCTCAATAATTTTGGACAGGATAGGTAGAATCGAGATAGGACGAAATTGTGAGAACAGGACGGGATTCGATATTTTTGGTAAAGGTATAACCTGAGCCTTTTTCCAAGCGGAGGGGAAGGAGTTGGTGGATAAGGAGAAGTTGCAGATGTGAGTGATGGTAGGTACAACATAGTCTAGAATAGGTAGCAACATGTCACGACTCAGACCATCGCTACCCACTGCTTTAGTAGTTATAGACAGAAGGCGCTTTTTAACACTACCCTCACTAATCTCACGAAAAGTAAAAGGGTCGCAATCGGGTAAATGTTTTTGGGCTAGACGTGAGAGTGAAGTAGTTTTGGTCAGGCTGTCAAGTAACACAGGAGGAGTCGAGAAGTGAATGTTCAGTGCGTTATAGTCAATGGTCTTAGAGAGTGGTTCAGTGGATTTTCCAACACCCAGCGTCCTAAGGAACTTCCACACCTGCGGAGGTGAAAGTTGGTCGATGGAAGAATGCACGTGTTGCCGCTTCGCATCCCTGCAAAGCCTGTTGCATCGGTTACGGAGAGCTTTATAAGTAACCATTGATTCCGAGGTATGATGCTTCTTATACTTATGCTTGGCGCGGTCCCGTTTGGCCATTAGATTTTTTATCGCCGGAGTCAACCATGGAGCAGGAAAGTGCTTGACTCTAACCTGTCTGAAGGGAGCGTGTAAATCGTAGATGCGTGTGAGAGTAGATATAAACAGCTCGACCTTATCATCGATCGTCTTGGCGTCCAGAATCACAGACCAATCAAGTTTACCAAGGTCTTCCTTAAGGCGATCTACATCCATATCTCTGAAGTTCCGCTGCAGTATGACTTTACTACGACGCTTCGGAGGACGACACTTGTAGGACACGTATAGAAGGTCGTGGTGAGAGAAAGGTGCCGTCATTTGACCGTGGGCACAAACGGATCTCGCTTTCGAAACTATTATCAGGTCAAGCAGAGTAGGAGAACTGTTAGGGGGGTGATGCGTAGGTGAAAGCGGGAGAATATGGAGGTCCAACGAAGAAGTTATGGAATTGAGAGATTTTGAACGAGAATCATCCAATAGTAGGCACGTATTAAAATCTCCCATTATGATTATTTGGTCGTACAAAGGCCTAAAATTGGTCATAAGAGCTTCAAACGCATCAAAGTAACTAAGACTACGATTGGGACTGTAAGTGATACCTAGAAGAATTTTGGAACTATGTAAAGATACTTCGACAAAAAGATATTCAAAGGATGTTTTATAAGGGACAGGACATGCACTCTGAGCAATGACGGTGCATGGAATATTGCTGCGCAGATACAGACAGACCCCGCCACCGACAGTGCCAATTCTGTCGTTACGAAAGAGTCTGAAGCCATGAAGAGGAAACAGTGTCGAGGGAAGAGAAGGGGCAAGCCATGACTCCGTAACAAAGATGCCATCAATCTCCTGATTAGTGAACGCGGTGAGAAAGTCTGTGTAATGAGCATAAATGCTCTGAGCATTTATATGCACCAGGTTAAGATTGGGCGACTTGGACGGAAACGCAGACTGTAATTTTGTGTGAAGTGGGGCACCATTATCCAAAACTGAATCATCATCATCACTGTGCGCACTCTCAAAGTCATCAGAGGAAGAGCAAGAAAAAAAATCATAATCAAGAGGGATATTGTCAGACATAAGCCGGAATACAATAAATAATAATAATATAATAAAATAATATAAGTACAGTATATAAAATATAAAAGTATATAAGGTATGTACTTAGGTATGTAAATACCTAACAATATAATAATTTAGATATAGGTTCGATAAACTCTAAAGAGTAACCTAACCAAGGGCTGGCTAGCCGACATTACTTTTTAAACATACATTTTCAACTTGTTCACAAACATAACAGCAGTTCACAAACATAATCTGGAAAAAAGTTAACGGAAAATTCGTTAATTTAATCTTGACGGCAAAATAATAGCAAAATAGAACGCAACCAAAATACCGTTTCGCGACTAAGTAAAATAACCGTTTAAAATAACACTCTGTGGCGCGCTCGTCGCTAACCTGTGATATTTGTCAGTTTGACAGCTTTGGTTGACTTGCTTGACTTGACAGACAGGTGAACAAAATTAAATGTAAAATTGTAAACAGTAGAAGAAATCAAACTACCCAAGTTGAAACAAAGAAAAGTGTTACATTACACTGGTTTACTGCGCGCAGCTCGAGTGGATCTTACTACTTTGGTAGCGGGTTTTTCCTTAGGGGCCGGCTTATTCTTCAGTAAGGTTTCGGCGACTGAAGCTAAGGGAAACTTCTTTGTGAGCCCCTGCAACTCGTCCATGGAAGCGATCTTCTTACGGCTCTTGTCAGGGCACAGAATGACCACCATCCCATCCGTCGACCAGCAATTAGCCATCCCAAAGTGCTTCCTGGCAGCAGAGTACACATCCTGCCTAGTTCTTGTTAAAAACTCGGACGCAGATATTGGGGAGCCTTTCAGAGAAGTCTTTGCGCTCCAGACCTCGCCTCTCACTCTAAGTGAATTAAAACGGACAAGAACTGGTCTACTTCGGTTGCCGTCCTTCTTTGATCCCAGTCGATGACAGACCTCCACAACAGATGGATCGTTGATCGGCAGCTTCATCTGGTCACCGAGTACGCCGAATACCTTCTTGTGAATGTCTTCATCACCTTCCTCGGGAATCCCATGAAGCAGAAGGACCTTACGTCTCGCAAAGGTCTCCTGTCTGTCCTGAGCCGCCGCAAGAACATCCACCTGCAGCCTCAGAGCGGCGAGCGTTGCCAATACGAAGTCCTTGAAGACTTGGTAATCGTCACTTGGAGTGACTGGCACAGCAGCACTGGACACAGAAGCGCCGGACACAGGAGCAGACTGCTTGGAGACACGCTGCTCGAATTGTTGCATTCGTGAAGTGAAAGTTTCTGTGATATCCTCCAGCTTCCTGTTTAACTCCGCGAAGGTGTCCATGATGTTATGTAACTCAAAGTGTAACTCACAGAAGTCAGTATCAGTGTGACAAAGCAATGTCAGCGGGCACAGCTGAATAAGGTCAGTCCAATAACATAAATATTATGTAATTTCTCCTTTAAATGTAATTTTAATTAAATATTTAATGGGAGCTAAAAATTTTGGTATGTCACTTATTTCTCTGCCTACCCGAAAAAAAGATTGTGGGTTGGAAATTTAACGTCGTTTTTTGCAAGAAATATTCATAATTTTGATATGGCTTCTTGAGAAGATATGTTAAGAACTAGATACTAAATACATTTCTGCAAAAAAAAAGTTTTGAAAAGTCCGACTTTGAACCTCATTATCTCGGAAACCGTTGATTTCCCAGGCATAGTTTCTTGGGCAAAAATCTTCCTTATGATGAGGAGAATACGTGGTTTCCCGCTTTGTTGGCGGTCTTTTAACACCCTGTATTATACATAGAAGATCGCTTGGTAAAAAATATTGTTTACAACCATTATTGCTTTTTTAACATGCTCAAACTTTTTATTCCCATATGTAATTTAAAACTAATTTTGTTTGTGTATTCGGATTTCGTGTTTAAAAAACTAAGGCCTTTGCAGCGTAATGAGATGATTGTATACAGCGTCCAGTGACACCTTCGCTCACACTAGATGGGTGAAGAGACCATTCGGCGCTGCAGTGCCTGGGACATTGTTTTAGATTGAGTGGGCTTGCCCAGCACCTATACCATCCGGGCAGCTTCGCCTTTAAGGCTTAATCTGAAACCGTCTCCGGTATCCAATGACATAAAGTCTACATTCAGAAGCTCGAGTCACGAGCGTCAGACGAGATAGGCTCTAAATATTTCAGACACCATTACTGCTACTATTCAGTCTAGACTTCCAATGAAAAACGACTTAAAAACCTGTCCTCTGCATCGAATATCCAACCGTAACAGGTAGAGATAGAAGCCAAAATTCCTTGGCGAGACAGAATGCAAATCGTGAGGCTTGGATACACATTTATGAGAAAACATTTGTATCAAAATCCGTTTTCGTCTCGAGACAATTCTTTATTTGCTGCAACTTGGATCTAACGGCAGAAGGAACCACAAAGTGAAATAAGTTAAGATTAAAAAACATTTAAAAAAATATATTATCCTCCTTTGGACGGTCGGGTAACAAGCTTGTAATTGTATGTATTTAAAATTATAAGAAAATATACTTTGAATTTAATCAAACCCTTAGGTTGATTAGAATTTATGTGAATAAAAGCTTGTGGCGAGATTATTTTTTTTATTTTGTTTTTTTGTGTATGTATGATTTTTTTTTTTCTTACATGTCATTTTGATTTGTATTTTTTTTAAGGCAAAGAAATTGTTGTTTATCTACACAAGCAAATCACAAAAGTTATGGACGGTCTCCTAGGACCGTCTTCCAGTAACTATAACGGTTACGGTACCTACTACTCTTCCGTTTAAAAAATCCACTCTTTAAATAATAGCTACTAAATTAAAAATTTAAAGAACCCCGACATTTTAACTTCAAATTTTTATATCTCATAAACGGCTGAATCGATTTTCATTAAACATGTCTAAGAACACTTGCTAGAAAACCTGTTTTCAAGTTAAAAAAATACCGCATCAAAATTGGTTCACCCATTTAAGAGCTACAGTGCCACAGACAGACACATAGCGGTCAAACTAATAACACCCCTCTTTTTACATCGGGGGTTAAAACATTTTACTTCTCACGAATTAGTATAAGACTTCTGTGATTTCTTCGTCTAAAAGCTTAAAGTGATTCAAGTTGCAGTCTCAAATACAACGTCGTTCATTGTAAAGCTGCATATACACTGGCGCCTTAAGACGGAACGCGGGTAGCCGGCTGCTCCATACAAAAAATACAAAAAGGGAGACCTGTTTCCTCCCTGGATAATTATTTTAGAAAAAATATGTTTATGCCATTCAATTTATATGTACCTCTGCCATGTCCCTATGATTTCCCTTTTTTATTATTTTAATTATTTTTATACATAGATTGAACGGCATAAACATATTTTTTCTAAAACAATTATCCAGGGAGGAAATAGGTCCCCCCGTTGAAGTTACCCACGTTCCCTCTTAATAGTTCGCGACGAGACGTCACTTGATCGCATGTTTCAGTCCAAACTCTACCTACGTCGCGTCGTCGCGTTGTACGGTCGGCCACAATCTCAGATACCCCATGGCAGCTCTTATCGCGCGCGGCATAAGGGCGCCAATCGAACAAAAAGGGGTATCTGAGACTGTGGCCGACTGTACCTATGTAACTTTTTAATTTAACTTTTAATTGATGGAAAATCGTGGCGAAAGTCACTGGTTTAGTTGGAGTTGTATGGATTGTACCCAATATATACAATGAATGAAACATATTTTAATTAATTAGTAAATGCGATTTCAGAACATTTCAGTATCGTGTCGTGATACATAAAAAACAAAGGCCTGTGCATCTACTTAATAAGATGATTTAAACAACTTCCTGTGGCACCTTCACTCACACTCATCACATACACATGCAATACACATTCGGGATTTATTCACGGTGAGCAGGGGCTTAATTGTCTAACTTTTAAATCTATCGCGATCCCTTTCAATTTGACGTTTGAAGGGTGCTGACGAACTTCACACTGCATTTATTAGACACAAACTGTCAATGAAAGCGATTCAGGTAGGGATAGGGGTTGCGACTCGATTTTGAAGGATATTGAGTGAAGAAAATAGTAAAATTGTTCACTCAATATCATTGAACCCTAAGGCGTTTTGACTCATTCGTTCTGTTTGCGATTGTGATTTCAATACTTAGACAATTCGATTCTAAAGTCGCAATCACGATCATGATCCCGATGCCATTGAAAGGGATCGCGATAGATTCAAAAGTTAGACAATTGAGCCCCAGGTTTCCCCACGAGATTTTGGAGGATCCTAGTCAACATAAATAATAGAGAGAGCTGTAAACCTAGCTTCATTAAACTAGAAATGCTTACTCTAACATCTTTGTATTACATATATTAGAAATGTGTAAATTTGTCAGAAACAATAGTAGCTTATTCAAACAGGCAAAAGACCAATACACAAAACCCCTTAATTTACGAAATAAAGACAGACTGGCTTTACCTTATACAAAACTTGAAATAGTAAGATCAGCTACACACCACATGGCAATCCAAATATAACAAACTACCCAAAGATATAAAAAGTATTTAAAAAAATTCAGTTTTTCAAAGTAAATTGAAATTATTTCTTATTTCTAACTGTTTTTATGACATGAAAGAATTCACACAATTCGAAGGCGAATTTACAGTTTGAAGTTATATTTACGTTATTCCAAGTTAGTTTTTATATTATGTAAAATTAAGCAATAGATCTCAATAAAAAAGTATATAAAACTAGATATTAAGTACCTAGCTATTATGTTACCAGCCTATATTATGTATGTAGGTAATAAGGCATTTAAAATTGCAGTACTCTTACAGGGCTCATGTCATGGGACTCTATTTATTGTAACATCTTTAAAATATTGTAAAACTACCACATGAAGCAATAAACGTTATGATTATGATTATGATGATATCAGCGCGCGAATGGCGCCTTAGCAAATTGTACAGCTATAAGCGGATGCATTAGTTAAATTAGTAGAGCAGGCACGCTTAGCTACATTAATCTCCTGTAGTAACCCTACACTTTAACCCAGATAAGACGACTGCGTTGACTAGCGCGGAATAGGCCTATGATCCAGGGTGGTATTACAGACCGCTCCCAGATAACAGTTTAAACTCTTCCCGCCCAGTTGGATAGCAACGTGGCGGGAAATTCAAATTTTTTACCGTTTTTTACATTTTGTAGCTAAGCTGAGCTATTTTTGTTCAGCGATTTTTCGTTCGCGGCAATAAAACAGTATTCTTATCATTATTGTAAGCAACAGGACAACAATAATTCAGCCGATTATGTGTTCTGGTCAAAATATAAAAATCTGTGAAATTTCCCGCCACGTTGTTATCGTCCAACCTTAACTCTGTAATAAATATCACCCTCGTCGTCATGTGTGACAAAAAAAAGTGGCCCTATATTAATTTTCATTCAAGTAAGTTTAACCGTTTACGAAGTACAAAATGTGCAGCGCTTACGAAAGTTAATAATTGTAAGAATTTTCATTCAATGTGCAGTGATATATCTACGTACATTTATGACTATATCTAATTGACTAAAACATTTTGATATTTACACTTTCCTTTAAAGTTGCACGTTAAAGTTCATAAGACTTTTAAAGCACCTGTAAAAAAGTTCTACCTCACTGGTGAACTGTGATACTGTTGATAATTATTGAACGAGCGAGCGAAGCGAGCGAAGTTCTCCGAGTCTACTGGTACAATCCGGCGTTTGTATGTATGTATGTATGTTTGTATGTATGTTTGTATGTATGAATGTTCGTTCGACGATAACTTGAGTAAATTTGGTTGGATCGTTATGAAATTTGGTTGGCGGGTAAATGAAATTAAAATAATTTTTAAGTTTGAACATGAGCCAAATCGGTCGAGGGTTTGCCGAGATATCGGGTTGTTAAGTTTATATGGGGTCGCGAGTTCACAGTTTTGGGGCGAACCACTAGTTATTATATTGTTATTGTGCATGTTTATGTATAACTGTTATAATATAATATATTTATGTAGTTCTTATTTTATCTATAATACGAGATATGTAGTACGAGTATAGTTACTAGCAGCAGCAGCATTTGACTTTTTTAAGATCACCTACTTGAGTTCGTGCTTGAGATGACGACTATTAATGCCACCCTACATCTAGCTAGCTAAGTAAATAAATGTAATAGATGGGTCTATTACCCTTATTTATTTGGGTATATTACCGTTATTTAGCTGTATAGTTCATGGCCTCGGCGTGTTTTGTAGATTAATAGTCCCTTTCGAGTTGACCTACGCTTGGTTGCGCTATCGTTCGCACTCCTCTCGACCTGCTTGGGTTGCTTCTAACTATTTATTGACTGTCTTGTAGTATTAACCTTGTTTTTTTACCGATTTATCCGAATAACCATGTTTTATCACCTCAAGGCGCTGGGCATATAGTGAATTAGCCCCCTCGCAAAGAAAAATGCACAAAATCGATTCCTGTGTCAAATACACAAAAAAATCGAAAATGTTCACATATCGAACCCTAGAATTAGTTGAGACCTATCTAACACAGCCAGTTTCATGTTGATATCCATAACAGATTGCAAGTTTTGCTTGAAAAAAAGTGCGCCACCTATTTTTTTTCAAGCAACATATCTTCAAAACGTTTATGAATATCAACACTAAACTGGCTGTTTTAGATAGGTCTCACCTAATTCTAGGGTTTGATATTTGATACAGGAATCGATTTTGTGCATTTTTCTTTGCGCGCGGGCCATTCACTGCGCCTTAAATGTTTGACCGACATTTTAAGAAGAAAATAGGTAGTTACCGTACCTAATGCTGTCCAGAAAAGCTAGTCCAATCGCAATTAAATAAAGGCGTTTTTCATCTACGTAATGAGATGATTTATACAGCGTCCAGTGGCACCTTCACTCACACACACTAGACGGGTGAAGAGAACACTCGGCGCTGCAGTGCCTGGACATTGTTTTTAGGCCGGGCTTGCTTTTAAGCGCGAACCTAATGGCATTTCAGTGTTTTTTTCCGCAATTTCAGCCAGTAACTTCTTCACTAATGAGATTTTATAACCTGAAAAATATAAAGGTGTTGTTTTAGCTATGAATGACACCCGACTCGGGGAAGATAGTTTTAGTAACGCTTGAAACTATAAATAAGTTTTATTGGTTTTCCTTTTTTTAGACCTTTTTTTTTTGTCTTTTGAGACAGATTTGATCCTTAATATTGACTATCGATTGATGCCATAAAAGTACAGGGTGAATTTTAGCCAGTTCTATTCCTGCATGTATTTTTAAAAATCTATAAAAGCAGTTTTATTTTCAAAAACAAAGGAATGTTTCCTTTGGGTGAAATTGGCTATCTCCGTTGTTTAAAGTACTTTCCCTCCAGGTGGCATCAAAAAAATCCACACTGTATAACACCCCTCTGTTTGGTCGGCGGTTAAAAATAGTCCCAAGAAGAAGGTATCTCCTTCGTGAAATTAACTGAGAGTTCGATGCCCGTTTTGTTTGCGACCAAAAAAAAACAATAGGTACACGGTTGCAGTGACATTTTATTTGACAGCTTTGCTTGTTTCTTTACCAAACAGCTTCCAAACGATATCTGTCTTTTTGTCTTTTGAGACGCCGAGCGAGAGTGCGCGAAGATTGGTCAGATTTTGTGATTTGTGATTTCAAAGTCGTAAGTCGTAAGGTAATTTTAATTCTTGCATCTTACTTACTTAATTCCTTTGGCGCTACAACCCTTCGTGGGTCTTGGCCTCCTCCACAGTATGGTTTAAGTAGATCTCCATTTGTCTCTGGCCCTTGCCTCTTTTCGCCAGTTGGTGTATTTGCCCATGTTTCTTAGGTCTTCTTCGATGCAGTCAATCCAACGCTTTTGGGCTAGCCCCTTGGTATCTTCTTCCGTGGTTTCCATAAATTATTGCATCATTGACTGTTGATCATTGAATGTGATTGTATAAATTATTTACAGCTTCGTATATTTCAGGCGCTGAAACCTCTGTACTCCCGCCCTCTGGTCTATAGATACAGTCAGCCACACGCTACGATGTTCGATCGTTACCCTTGTGCCGCATGCGGTAAGAGCTGCAGTGTGGTAGCTCTCAAACGGGTGAACCGATTTGGATGCATTTTAGCAGGTTTTTTAGCCAGTGTTCTTAGATCTTCGGTGTTTCGGTTCAGACGTTTATGATATATGCTTATTTGAAGCTAAAATGTCGGGGGTATTTTTTTTTATTACTTTACAAGTACTTCGGTATTTCACTGTCTCAGGAGGAAAGAGTAAGATGGACGCCACAACGCAGTGGAGGGAAGAGGATGGAGATTCATCCCACACGTTCTTCGAGGCGGGAGGACAGCTCAGCCCTCCTTGCAATCAGCATGCCATCACGAGGGACGTCTACCCGGAGACCACTAGCAGGTCAGCTTACTAGGTTCCTACACACTATACCGACGGCCTTGCCGATGGTTTTTGCCGAGCGGCTCGTGTCGCCGGCTTTAACCCGTGCTGTATAACAACGCCGCCGAGCATCATTCCATATTTTGTGACTTTGACAGTCTTGTAGAACGCTAGTGAGTGCGCACTTTGTGGTTGGTTTGTTTTGTGAACTAAAATGAACAACAAGTCGTCAACATTTTGAATATTTCGTACAAAAAAGCCACTAAAATTGCGGTCTGTTCGGGTCTTGCCCCCTTTCTGCCTTTGCCCCCTTAGTGTGATTGTCACAGTATTGGTAGAGATTTGCCCCCTTTTTTAAAAACCCTTCTTTTTATTCGAACTTTGCCCACTAATTGCTAATGTATTATTAACATCGGTACCTCAAGTAGCATAAGATTATGTCAACGCTTGTGCAATATGACTGCAAAATTATTACCTAGAAAACCAACATCTTTCCCAGCAATAAAATTTATGAATAAAGTTCTTTGTTTTGGTGTTTAGTCTGCGTACCTTTCGGGTCTATTGGCAGTCTTTTAACGGTCTGTTCGGGTCTTGCCCCCTCTCTGCTTTTGCCCCCTTAGTGTGATTCTCATAGCATTTGTAGAAAGTTGCCCCTTTTTTAAAAACCCTACTTTTTATTCGAACTTTGCCCACTAATAACACCATGTAGAGATAGCACACAAGATTAAGGCGCTGGGCATAGTGAATTAGCCCGCGCGCAAAGAAAAATGCATAAAATCGATTCCTGTATCAAATACACAAAAAAAACGAAAATGTTCACATATCAAACCCTAGAATTAGGTGAGACCTATCTAAAACAGCCAGTTTTGTGTTGATTTTGTGCATTTTTCTTGGCGCGCGGGCTAATCTCTATGCACCGCGCCTGAACACAAGGGTCACATATTACTTTGTTTAGTATGTTCGGATCAGTGGAGTGCGGCGAGCCTTTGGTGTCGCAGCACCTGGTGGTAGACTTCCAGCTGCGAGACGACCCTGAAGCTGAGGAGCTGCAGCAGAAAGTTCGCGACTTCTGGGAGTTCCTCGACACGCATCCGGAGCTCGACGACCTGGTCTGCGTGGTGAGTGGCCACTAGCTATAAGTTACCAGCACCTCCCCTCCCCCTCGTAGCGAGGGTTTGAGGAAAGATTGTGAAACAAGAATGGCATCTATGCGTTGTCATATTGCCACTATTCTCTAATCATTGGCTCATTCCCACTAAAATAGCACGGTATATATTTTGACTTGATAAAACCTAAACAGTTTAGTTGGGGCGCAGTTTGTTTCTTGCCCCAGGGCCCCTGGTTACCAAGCTACGCCACTGGATCCGAATAGTCCATTTCTATCTAAACTAGCAAAGGGTCCACGGGTAAACATCTCAGAGATACAAGCGGGGATATTATCCCGACACACATACATTGTTATAAATTACAACATTAGGACGCGTAACACAGACCTGGGACTGCACCCGGGCCCATAAAAAAACAGTTTCTCGTTAGGAGAAACTTTATTAAGAAATAGTCACTTCATAATTTTGATGCTACGACCGATTTCACCGATTTGTGTAAGACTGGCCGGCAAATGAAAAAAATATGTTTTTTTTTTTTCATTGGTGGCGCTATTTGATGGGAATAAGCCGTTTTCAGCATAAATTCACAAAGCAATTCATAGATGGCGCCTACAGCCGTGGTCATAGAAGAACCGGAATACGGCTGTCAAAATTTATCTGTGCTAAGCGAAATTTGACAGCCGTATTCCGGTTCTTCTATGGCCACGCCTGTTAACGCCATCTATGCTGAAAACGGCTCATTCCCGTCAAATAGCGCCACCAATGAAAAAAAAACTGTTTGCTTGATGGTCCGACGACATAGCCCGAAATAACAGTGGTTGCGTCTGGCACAGGATCGTGAGAGGTGGCGTGAGCATGAAGAGGCCTTTACTCAGCAGTGGGTGTTAACAGACAGATTATGATTAATTAAACCGGTTTGAGTGGATTTTTTAGAGAAGAGACGAGCTGGTTTGTTCTTACCACAGCTCAGCAGTTCACCCACGTACGGATATAAAACTGGAAGCGAGTGTGCGAATGAAAGGCCTGAGGGTATTTATTGAGATATGTTATACCTATCCGGCGAACGAAAAAAACATGGAAGCATTTTTTCAAGCTAACCCATCCTCTAAAATCGGCACACGCATCTACTCGCGCAGACAGCTTTGTTAAAATATTTTAAACCAATAAGAAAAAGGTGGTTAGTTTTCGCGCTATTGATGTTATTAGACATATTATACTAACACTCTCTCTAATTATACTCTCTCTCTCTCTCTCAGAGAGAAGGCATTTGCCCAGCTAGTGGGACATGTACAATTTGTACATGCTACATCTTACTCTTTTTATACTAACGGCGTCGAAGAGACATCTTCTCTAAGTCAATTCTGTCGAACCACTAAAATCGTGAGAGGAACCATCTGTAGGCTCCGCCCATACGAGAACCATATGCATTAGGTAATTTCTCAGGGCTATTGAGATCTCCATGTTTTCTTCTGCTCGCTGGTTATATCATAAGACTAACCGTGGCCACGAATGGGTGCGATCCGCTACCATTGCATCGTAATGTAATGATTAAATGTCCGGGAACATATTGGGGGCTCTGCTAATAAGAATCATTATTTCCTTCCGGGCTCCAATAGTTAGAATTATTATTATTCTGCACATTTTTCCCTGTTTGCTATCGACGCGTTGTTTTCTATGTTCCTCTCGATATTTCTGTAGGGAACGCTACAGGTATGTAGGTATCATTATTCTTGAGGATGTTTAAATTACGTGGTAGGTATAATCTGCGCGCGATGAGAATGGCTTGCGACCTTTTGGAACTAAGACGCGCGCGGTAAGCAAATTCGCCTTGAAGCTACCTTGTCAAAGTAAATAAAAAAATAATGTTGATCTACTTTGACAAGGTCCCATCCCATTCACATCACGCGCGGATTATACAAGTTACTTTAGTAACAAAATTCATTTATTTTATTCAGTTATTAAACCGAAAACTAGGGTCCAAAACTGTTGTTAGTATGCATGCTTGTCCTATGTTACTTAGTAGGTATTTAAAACTAAGATTTGTTTTACTGATAGACCATTTTGTATGGTTCATTAGAGGGCACGCAAAATATTCAGCTATCATTTTCCGGATGCTGTTGCTACCCCACTCTGTGGAGAAGTGGCGCAGAATATTGATTGTCTTTAAGAGTGGACGATAGCAACGTGGCGGGAAATTCAAAATTTTCAGTTTTTTTCATTTTGTAGCTATTTTTGTTCAGCGATTGCTGTTTTATTGCCGCGAACGAAAAATAGCTGAACAAAAATAGCTCAAGTTAGCTACAAAATGTAAAAAACTGTGAAAATTTTAAATTTCCCGCCAAGCTGCTGTCTGAAAGCACCTATTGGTAACTAATTATAATCTACGTGTTATAGCGCATATATTTGTTAAAAAAAAAAAGAAGCTAGCAGTAGAGACGTTACGTGGTGCCTACCAAAGTGACAATGTATTTTTTTTATTATTTCAGCTTGCAAATTGGTACCTACCAAAAATACGTTTTACTTACTATCGCACATACCTAATACAATTTTTACGCCCTCTCGACCAATGATCAATACTTCATAGACTTCACGCGCCGAACTTAGATAAAAGTTCATAAGGCGGCCAATTTTTCTCCCAAAAAAGGGGAAATCTTATGGACCGAATATGATTTAAGCGCTAACCCCAAATTCGTAGTGGAAGTTTTTGCGCGAAGCTAGCCAAACTTATTCATGGTCTGGGCCGGGCTGATTTATCGAAGCTGACACGGTAATTTGAATCACTGGAGTGGGTAGCTAGCAAGTAGGTTGGTTGGCACTTTGAAACACTTGCTCTCGCCCGCGACTTCTTCTTTGATAATGATTTAATCGCATGCGGCCGGTGCCACCCCGTGTCAGGATCTATTATGCTTTATTATGTTTTACCAACGGCCACTGACCTGACATACATGGCTTAGCAATTATTATTAATCAAAAAATAGGTATAGTCGAGACCAACAGCTTTAAAGCGCTTACCGTAGGACGAAATAACGCCCATTAGGATATTTGAATAGCTTATTTTCATTATCGCACTTGTCCAAAAAGCCCTTTTTACAGGGGACTTATAAAAAACTGTTTATGATGAGTGTACAAAAATATTACTTTCCTACTTCCAGATCTCATACTTTCAGTGGGACTAATGCTGTATAGTTTCGTAAGAACATACGGCTGGGGCATTTGCCCAGCAAAAAAAAATGGACAAGTGCGATAATGAAAATAAGCGATACATTCAATGAAATGAACAAATCCGGTTCCTCGTCACTCCTTTCCGCAGGAAGAAGAGCAAGCCGAGCCGACTCCGGAGACCATATCCTCAGTGACCCCAACCCTGATGTTCAGCGATGATGAGGCGGAGCCGCTGGAGCATCAGACCACTGCCCTGTCCACGCTGTGCCTCTACGACACGGCTGGTAGGTCTTACTGCTTTGGGAAGACAGACTGTACATCGAGCTCCCTAGCTACTTCGATCGAACGACCGCACCTCTTAAGAACATCTGTGTGCCTGATGGTTATTGTTTTCTACTAATTGGCTATTACTAAACTTTATTGTACAGTAAGAAAACACTTACAGGTACAAAGGCGAGCTTGTCTCTGTAAGAGATTTCTTTCAGCAAACCTTGCGGGATCGAAATTGTTGGGAAACCGGGCATGCATTATGTGCAAGACAAATGTTTGGTAGGCGGGTAAATGGGACAAGAATAATTTTAAAGTTCGAACATGAGCTAAATCGGTCGAGGGGTTGCCGGGCTCACAGGGTCGCGACTTCACAGTTCGAGGTGAACCACTAGTAATAATAAATCTTAAAATGTTTCCCTAGCATGGGTTAGTGCTTAAAAATAACAAAAACTTGATAAGAGGTCTACAAATCGATGGCTCCTACGTAAACTACCGTATGTTCAAAAAGCTAACTTTCCAGGAGAGCCATTTAAAGATGTTTTCTTTAACCGTTCTTTTGATTTTAAAGCTTTTGGTTTGAAATTTTTGCCATAATTAGGTTATTTTGGGCTCGATTTTTATGTGCTAAAGTAAAAGCTGTATTTTGAATACTTTTGGAGATATTGTTGTTACGATTCTTTACGACGGGGTAACGAAGTAAGAAAATATCGTATGTTAATCTTACCATTTTTTACGGCGAGGATGAGGTGACTGAAAATATCGTATGTTTCACATACCATGTTTTACATGGATAGATCGCAGGTAAAATGACATGTATGTGGCACTTACAGTTTTTTACTTTGTAAATCACATGAAAAATAGTATGGTATGTAACATTAATTTTGTAAATACATGGGGAAATATTAAAATTTTAAATGGGACCAGAGGTTTATCTAAGTGATAATTAATATTTACTTCATTCATTACATTTAGTAGAACCTAAACCTAAATTTTAAATAAACATTTACATGAAATAACTTTTTATACTTCCTTATGTTTCCATTCCACTAATCAATTTGTATATTTCCTATTTTCCCAACTGTCCCCTTCGAAACTGCCACCGGGGTGGGGACTTGGGTAAAATTAGTGGCGTTTACCACCCTGGCAAATAGTAATTTTAATTTCAACAGTTTCCTTGAAGCTCACGACCGAATCAACTATTTATTCTTTCCGACTTCAAGATATTTAATGAAAAAGTACTAGTCTTAAATAAAGTAGGAGTGGCCCATTGTAGACTCTCTGCCTCAGTGCTTTTCTCATTACTTGTTTTTTTTAAAGGCTTGCATAAACTCTAAAGAGGCCTACTTTAGGCTAACCAACCCCAATATTATCCGTTGATGAGCTCGAAAAGGACGGTTGGGAAATAAAATTCATATTTGCCACTGAGGTGGTAAACGCAGCAATTTTTTCTCAAACACCATGCCGGTTACAGTTTTGAAGAAAACAGTTAGAAATAAAGACTGTAAATTAGTAAGATATGAACAATCTTAAGAATTCCTGTAAATTTGAACGAATCTGTATTGGGAATTCGTATTTGGAAATTTGGGATGATGTTGTCACATAGTTATTCTTCAGTGCCGGGTTTCGGGATATCTTGTATCAGCCATTTTCCTATTCTTACTCAGGACATGCAAAACAGGAGCATTGCAGGAGCTAAACTTTACCTAAACTTTCAAGCTTAGGAGCCCATGATAGTTATCCCAAGAAGACTGCAGCAGTCACTCAGACTCAGACGTGTATTTTCTCTGGCGTAGATTGACGGATAGAATACTCTTTGGTTGTGGTGGTTGTTGGTTACTTTGTGATCCAAAGATGAGTCAGACATTTCACCTATTAGTATACAGACTTAGTCAAAGAAGCCAAGCCAAACACAGTGTACCTTAGGCACCAATGAAAGTATTGGAATATACAATACATCACGCAGATCGGAGTTTCAGTTTGGCTTACTATTGTGTTCATACTTAGAAGCGTTCATATACTGTCTATAAAAAGGCCACTGATCCATTAACATCTTCTCGTTACCATGCACATGAACACCGCGTGTCTAGGAACTAGACCAAATGAAATTAATGGTGACGGCTGAGCTTGTCAAGCATACAGACACAGTTCTCAACAAGTCTTGAGTCCATCCAATTGGCCAAAAGAATTCATTTAGAATAAATACAGATTTATCTATGATTTTAATAATTGAATTTATTAACTTACAGGCTATGAACAGATTTTCAATCTAAAAGTCTACTGCAAACTACACCAAGATTGGGCCTTTTTAAATCCTTAGGATCTAAGTTTGTGAGTATTTGATGAACCAAATGAGGATCTCTTAATCTTTGTTTTGAAGCTCCTTTGTGGAGTGTTTGTATCTTCAGTAAAAAATATATTTTATAAATGAATTTCTTGTTATCTTCATGTGTTTGGTGTTCAGCTTCTATTGGTATTGATTTGCCTACGCCAAGTCGAGTCTCGGAAATTTAAAACCCGGGTAACTGAAATTTCATCGTCAACCAAAGCGTATCTCAAGCATGCATACAAAAACGGTTGGTCAGTCTATAAGAAACCACATCCGTGTTTCATTTCAAATCCTTGTTAAAAATAACTCTAGTGAAAGTGAAGGCCCCAAACAGTAGTGTGTAATTTACCATCATGAAGTAAGTATATTTGTTTTCCACCATACGATACACAAAGCGGAAACTTTTATGTTATGATTTTGTTTTGATTTTTAGTTTGTTCCATTCGTTTAATAAGTAGTCGATTTCAGTGATGGTTTTGTATTAAAAATATTTTTCTAAGATAAAAAAGATGTTATTATTAATCAAATCTGCTTTAAGTGGTATAAACGATTTGAATTATTTGAATATTTGAATAAAAAATCTATATTTTTTTGTTCAACCTCCATGCAAACTATCGTATCTGTAAGATATTGTCATAAGCTCAGCCTAATATTGCAACGTAAATAAGTCTAAGTGACACATACAATAGTTAACAGGTTCATATAAACCAAGTAAATAATCGTACGTATTACATACGATACAACATCACTTTTTATCGACGTCGTACAAAATGGTATGTGTAACATACCGTAGCATACCCCCTCGAAAAATCAACGTACGTAATCGTATGTGTTACATACTATAGTTTTGAACAAAATTGATGGAAAACGCAGGAACACTAACAAAACTGAATACTTAACATGTTTACTAAGAACATGCTTCATCACAAAACACAAGCTCAGATCTATATACTTCCCACGTAGAGAATGGTAAGATATACTTACGATAGGCGTAGCATGCAATGTGTCCCACGTAAACTACCGCAAGAGGTCGATACGATAGTTTACGGCGCGCCCGTGATCAACATACGATAGTTTACGTCTGAAAAAATCTTCATTTTTGAATATTATTAAGTTTTTGTTTTTGGGATACATACGAAATAATCATCTAATGACAAAAAACTAAAAACATGAAAATCGCCATTTTGTGGGATACGGTAGTTTACGTAGGAGCCATCGAAATATTTCACTTTCTGGTATCGTGATCCCATCACCTGCCCGTATATTGTTTTGCTTATTTTCTGTTCGCCTCTTCAAACCGGGCAATATCTCAAAGCCCTGATAGGAGTGAGCTCAATGCCTCTTTGACCCCGGGCGCGTCCTGCGACCTTAGGGTCCTACGTGAGCACTCGATGCGATGTGTTCATCGTAATCTAAAGACCCCATAAATCGTCCGAAGGGCTGGCCGCATATTTATGAGGAGAATTTCAAACCAACTGACGACTTAATTCGGTACGCAAAGTTTTTTGTTCGAAAGTCCATTATTGGCATAATCTTATCCTTAGACATTCTTTTTATTTTGGTTCAGTAGTTTGGATTTTACAACGTTTCAAAGATACGGTTTTATGACGTCACGCGACGGTCTGCATACTGTTGGCGGTCATAGGAACAAAACATTTTAGCGCATAAAAACAAAACTACTGGACCAAAATATAAATATTTAAATTAGTTTCTCAATATTGTCTAAAGATAAGTTTAAGCCAATAACGGACTTTCGAACAAAAAACTTTGCGTACCGAATTGGTTGCAGGTTTAATTTCTTACAGACTTTATTAGGCTTTAAAATTTCGGAAGGCTTCTTCCTTCCATGAAACAAGATTTTTTTTGAGTCGATAACGGGTGGATTCATTCAGTGGATTTTTAGCGAATACAGGAGCTAGATGCGGCCACACTGGGCGGAAAGCGGTGTTCAAATTCTAAGAACCGTTGATTCTAAGAACCACACAACATTTGACTGACCTATGTTAACATTGGCTGCAATTATATAAAACCCACGACGTGGATTTATTGCACGCGTTGACCTTATAAACGCCATTAAGTTATTAAAACTCATTAGCTACTAAAATGCAAATATGAACAAAAATTACAAACTGTAAAAAAATATAAATAAAACTGAAACCGACTTCAAATTACGTCCACCGTATGAGTACCTCAAGTTTGAAATGAGTGTTGTTCGGTTTCATGAAAGTTGTATCGATCTGGCGGGGGCACTGCCTTGCCCCCAGATAAAAAGCTGTGTTTATTACGTACCTTTATGACCATACAAAGTTTCTATTTTAGCCTCTATTTGAGGCCTAATAAAGGCCTTTGCATCAAAACAATGAGATGATTTATACAGCGTCCAGTGCTACACAAATGTACGTAACTTTGAAAAGAAACAAAGTCATGTAAATGCGTACGCCGGGAATCGAACCTGTGTCTCTACCACTATGCCACCATCGCTCATACATCATACATCCGCTCATAGGATGCAGGGTGATAAAAAAGTAATCTACTTCGGTGGGAAGTGGGTTGAAAAAATAATAGAAAAAGTGAGCACCTGGTGCAACTACTTAACAGCGCATTAAAAAGCTCACATGTTTTAAAAAAAACGGGCTCGTGTCCGCAAATGTCGCCTGAAAAACACGACTTGGTAGCGCCCGCAAGTATTGCAACAAGGTGTTACAAAAGTACCTAACTCTTTTTGAACGAGCGAGCGAAGTTCTCCGAGTCTACTAGAACAATCCGGCGTTTGTATGTTTGTATGTATGTATGTATGTTTGTATGTATGTATGAATGTTCGTTCGACGATAACTTGAGTAAATGAAGTCGGATCGTCACGAAATTTGGTAGGCATTTTCAAATTTGAACATGAGCCAAATCGGTCGAGGGGTTGCCGAGATATGGGGTTGTTAAGTTTATGGCGGGTCGCGAGTTCACAGTTCGGGGCGAACCACTAGTTACAGGGTGTAACCTACTGGTCAACAGAATGTCAAATCTGTAAAAAAAAGTGGAAAAATTCAAATTTTATTTTATAACCTCAAAATTGATAATTTTTCATAACTATTTTGTTTTTGTTATTAGCTCAAATTTAAAAATATGTTTGTGCGTGTAGGTGCATTTACATAGCTTTGAGTTGTTAAAACATTGTGAAAGTCAGTGAAAACAATATTTAAAAAATACTTTTCTCCCGCCCCATCGTTCACATTTAATTAATTTAAAAATTAACGGAACGACATAGAGCAAAAAAAAAATTATGTTGTGTTCCCTATCACCGGGTGCTATTACCATGTAAAAATAGTTAGGTACTTTTGTAACACCTTGTAGAAGGTCAAGCAACGGCCAATCAAGGGAAATAACAATAATTGAACGAGCGAGCGAAGCGAGCGAAGTTCTCCGAGTCTACTGGAACAATCCGGCGTCTGTATGTATGTATGTATGTATGAATGTTCGTTCGACGATAACTTGAGTAAATTTAATCGGATCGTCATGAAATTTGGTAGACAGGTAATTGAGGCCAAGAGAATTTAGTTCGAACATGAGCCAAATCGGTCGAGGGGTTGCTGAGATATGGGGTCGCGAGTTCATAGTTCGGGGCGAACCACTAGTTTATTAAAACTAAAAATGTCCTTAGGTGCTGGTTAGGTTAGGTTATGGTGTGGGGTAGTGGCCACTCCTAGTGTCAGGGTTTTTAGGCCGCCCAAAGGGCATGGCCCTCTGACATGGCTAAACGATGTTTATAAATCAACAAAAGCCGGGACCAACGGCTTAAAGTGCCTTCCAAAGCATGAAAGCGCTCAGATATTATTGCCACTAGCGGTCACCCATCCATGTACTGACCACGCCGGTGTAGCTTAACTTCGCCAATCGATTAAGAATGGCTATAACTAGGCTGTGAACGCTTCTTAGGTGCTGGGCCGTGCTGAGCCAAACCTACTCTATCCCAACGTCACATATCACCATAGGACGCTACCTAAATCATCTGATTACGTAAATCCTTGGAGTTAATTACCTACCATTGCTTCTTCCCCGAGAAAACCCTTAAAGCCTTAAACTATCCGAAGCTAGTGAAGCTGGCCAAATTAGAGTAGACTTTAGACCGTCTGTACCGTACAGTGCTGTGCCAACAATTTAATTACAAAATTAGTCACGGATCTCGCAATCTGAGTTAATCATCAACATACCCAACTCAAAACCATTACCCAAACAATTAAAACAACTTTATAAAATACCATTTATTCACCGAACATATTATGAGAAAATTTTGGGTGTAAACCGAAATCGTATTTTCGTACCTAACCTCTTTTTCCGACCTTACCGTAGGTAACATTTTCATAATAATACAGGGTGTTAAAAGACCGCCAATAAAGCTGGAAACCACGTATTGTCCTCATCATAGTAAACATTTTTGCCCAAGGAACTATGCCTGGGAAATCAACGGTTTCCGAGATAATGAGGTTCAAAGTCGGACTATTCAAAACTTTTTTTTTGCAGAAATGCATTCAGTATCTTGTTCTTAACATACCTTCTTAAGAAGCCATATCAAAAGTATGAATATTTCTTACAAAAAACGACGTTAAAATTGCAACCCGCAATGTATTCTAAACATTGGCACTTCAAGTTTAAATAACATAAACTTATACAAACGCTTGCGTAATATGACTGCGTGCGTTACACGTCCATTGCGTGATAAAATATTTTTCAAAATTATAACCTTATAAACCAAAATCATTTCCCAGCAATAATTTATCGAAAAAGTTCTTTATTATGGTGTCTAGTATGGGTGGCTTTCGGGTCTGTTGGCGGTCTTTTAACACCCTGTATAGTATATTTTATTAAAACGGCTTTTACATCACTAAGCTAAGCTAAACTAAGCTGTCGGGATGGTATAGGTGCTAGGCAAGCCTACTCCATCTAAAGCAATGTCCCAGGCACTGCAGCTCCGAGTGATTTCTTCACCCATCTAGTGTGAGTGAAGGTGTCAGTGGACGCTGTATAAATCATCTCATTACGTAGTTGCAAAGGCTTTAGTTAAGTTTATACGTCACGCACGACAGACAACTTCTCTTTAATTTGGTCAAAATAGCTTCTCCGTGGCCTTCCTAGGCAAACCTCTTTCCTTCTATCTTCGGGTCACGTCAACCAGTGCGAATTGTTCCAGCATCAAGCAGCATCGACGACGTCCGCGCCACCCTGTCCGGAGAGGAGCTGGGCAGACTGCACAAGGATCTCTGTGCATGGGACCAGCGGCATCCCAAGTGAGCAGCTTATGTTATTGGATACCTTTTGGATACTGATGACGATGACTGATGAAGTTTCAACTTTATTCTTGCAAATGTTTTATTGTTTTAGGCTTCCTGTAGTGTCCGACCATCACCACTTTTTTTTAAGTTTTGAAATTATATCATGACTTCGAAGTGCACTGTTTCGCGCATGTCTACTGAATCATCATCATTATCAACCTGTTAACACCCACTGCTGAGTAAAGGCCTCTTCATGCTCACGCCACCTCTCACGGTCCTGCGCCAGGCGCAACCACTGTTTTCCGGCTACTTACTACGGCAGACTATATTTTCATACTCAAATTTCTTGTTTCAACTTGTCTGTCTCCCTTGCCGCAGGTCTATGGAGGGTCCCGGCCATCCGCCCTCGCTGGCCCGGGCTAAGTTTGTGCGAGGGAACGACATCGAGAGCCGTCTCGAAGACTATGACGAGACATTACGCAACAATGATCCCTATAACTACTGAACTAAGACCTTTTGCATGAGATTATTATTTTATACAGCGTCCAGAGGCACCTTCACTCACACTAGATGGGTGAAGAGACCACTCAGCGCTGCAGCGACATTGTTTCACCATCCTAAGAGCTTAGTCGGCCTCGCCTAGCCCAAAGGAAAGTGCCTTTGAAGTTCAAATGCCTCAAAGGCATTTGAAGACTCCAGGGAAAAAGACGAATATGTCACTTTTTTTTTCGAAACTTATCGTTGAATGCAGTTTTGTTGGGAATTTCCGGTACTTTAAGATAGTGAACCGAACAGGGTAAACATCGAATTAGTCTCGGAATTATTGACGCTTATTGTGGAACTTATGGGTTTCCGTAGCCCAAGGTTCCAATCTTTCAAAATGCGATATCTCCAAATATTTGTTGCTTTGTCTTTTTCCCTGGGTTTTATATTTGTTACGGAGAAAGTTATTGGACTAATAGTAACTTTTAATTAAAACAAGTCCCCAATACATTCGCTTTGACACAACTTTTTATTTGTTTCTTCTCCACCTACTCATGCTACGTCGAGTCAACCTTCAAAGGTTGTTTTGCTCGACGGCGCAATGATGGCTACCGTTTTAGAAATCACTAGTTGGCGCCACTGTCGAGTAAGGTCATGAAGGTTAAACTCTAATTTAAAAACCGAGTCCAGGGAATGACAGTTGCTACAAAGGCCTTATCTGACAGTAGCAAACTAGCAACTGTCATTCCATGAACTCGGTTTTTAAATTAGAGTGTAGTTAGCACGTAAAAATGTAACTTCCATTAAAAAACTATTTAATACCTACATTTAAATTGTATTTATAAAACACATCGAGCACCCATTTCCCGAAATATAAAAAACCTATTTCAAAGCAGTAGTTAGTAGCGGGACAGCAACTACAGGGTGCACTTTAAGTCGATAGCGGAACTTTAAGTAGGCTGTCTACTGATCACTACAAACAACTTGTACCAGGTAGCGAAAAACATGGAGCGAAAAAAAAAACAGCTGTTTCATACATTTGGCGCAATACTGAGTCGACCTTTTGTAAGGAACAGCAGATTATTTTTTTCGCTCCATTTTTTTCGCTACCTGATCAAGTTGTTTGTTGTGATCAGTAGACAGCCTACTTAAAGTTCCGCTATCGACTTAGAGTGCACCCTGTATTTGCCATAATTAATATCAGGTATTGCAAAATATTCACAACATTATTCTAATTAGAAATGAACCAGCGTAGCCCAACAAACAGTGATATTTTGGACCTCGCACTACACCAGCGCCCCTAGCGGCAAATCTGAGCCCTTATTGTAGGTAGGTGACGATTTTAATCTCGTTAACATCCACTCGCATCCAATTCTTGTGAGTCCAATCTGTGAAATTAGTGATTCGGCAAGCGAGACAAGACAAGACAATTTCGATATCGAGACTCTCTTGAACACATCAAGACTTTTGCTTGGTTTTGATCTTGAAAGGCGAGCGAAAGTCTTGTCCCGGTATTGTTTTAATGACATCTTGATTTCGAGATTCTCGATTGTGTCATGTCATCCATATCAATCAAAAACGGCCGGCCAAAAAGATGTATACCTCTATAATATCTGACATGTCAAAAAATGATAGCTCTGTCAGAGTTCTACGGAATAAAAAAATTGTTTGAAAATAAATAGAGTGCGCGCCACGACTCAACTCTTACGGGAACTCGGGGAACTACGCCTATTACGCCTAACACTGGAAACATTTTGTGCGTTGCGCTAGCGCCACGTCTGTCGAACTTCAGTGGTGGCGCGGACTCTATTTCGAGATTCTCGCTCGATCTCGCTCGAATCAAATGATCGAGACGATGTCTTGGTCTTGTCTCGATCGTTTGATTCAAACGAGACAAGACCAAGAAACAAAACACAAATTCGATAAAGGTTGGCCAAGATGCTTGAAAGTATCGTCTTGAAGTACCTATTGTCTATGTGAAATTCGCTAAGTAGACATTTTATCATCGTTTCTCCCTACCGTAAGCTCATTTTAAAGGTTTTTTTATATGCTAAGGTTCATAAATATTATCCTGTCGCTAGAGATCTTACATCCAAATTTAATTTACGTACGAATACAAAAATTTTACGTTTAAACTCGGAGGTTACGATAATTTCATCTTGACAATAAAGTCAATTGCCACTTCTCACCCCATAGAAAATATCGATGCGGACTCGTCGTCACACCGCTTGGCCACAGACACCAGTGTGACCACTAGTCATTTTTATACTTGTTACACTTTATAGCACACAAAAATATAAAAAAAACTTGATAACATGATAGTAAGAGAACGTGTACAAGGGCGGACTCATTTCTAAAGAAATTTCTTCCAGCCAGCCCTGGCTTTTTTATATCACCTTCTGAGGAAATAATGTAACAGTTTGGACTCTGTATCGGTTTCTGCATTATCATCTCCCTCACCTGTTATTTTGTATTGTATAGTTTATTTCAGAAATTAAATTCCATAGAAAATATAAAAATCTTATCACTAATAAATAATTATCACTGTCATCCGCACACAAACATTATACGGAATTAAATGCTGCTAAACTTATGCTGCAATAACAGGGTTTTTATTATTATTTTTGAAGTTTCTATTACTTTAATATACTTCGTAATGTAACTACCACGTTCAAAGCAAATAAACGTCTTGTCTTGTGTTATGACTTCAAAATCATGTCAGCGTTCAAGTACGGGAATGCTCAAGAAAATATTAAAATAGATATTTTAAAATCAGGGCCAACAAGGGGCATGCTTGCATAATAATTCCATACCAACAGCCCCTCTACACTTGACACATTTTTTTCAATATGGCGGAATTTGCAAAATTCAATATTTCACGAATTAAGACTCATTTTATATTGGTATTATACAAAATAGAATAAACATTACGAAGTACATAAAATCAAAGGATGACTATGCGATATAAAAGAGAAATACATTTTCAAACTTTGTAAATATGAACGCAATGGCGTTAAGGATAACCCCCCAGAATAGAGATGAAATTTTTGCAATTTTTTAGTCTTCTGTAGCTCTGTAGCGGGGCACGCTACAAAGCTTTTTTAGCCGAGAAAAACATGAAAACTGTGTTCCTAACGCTGTAGCTTTTACGACATTACCAGGACCTGGAGCCTTAGTCTGTAACACAATGGCGTATCAATGGCGTCCCAGGTAGAAGGACAAAACCGGGATTTTTTCGTTGGTCTCCTACAACCAGCGAACTAATCCTCTAGATTTAGACTCATAATATTCTTTGCTGTACTACAAAAACATTAAAAGGACCGACACTGGACCGACAGCATTAATAAATCGTAATTGAAACCGTCAACCGGGAGCCGATTTTGGCACCATTGCGTTACAGGCTAAGGGCCCTGGAGGCCGTTACGTGACATACGTATGCATGTTCGTGTTGAGCGTTTATGTTTTAATTCCACGTGATGTGTTCTGCACGTTGTATTTTTTTTTTTTTTGCAATTTATTTCAGTTTATGAGGAATTCACATCTCTCAATTGGGTAGGCAAAGTTTTTTGTTCGAAAGTCCGTTATTGGCTTTAACTTATCTTTAGACAATATTAAGAAACTAATTTCATTTTTTTTTATTTTGGTCCAGTAGTTTTGTTTTTATGCGCTAAAATGTTTTGTTCCTATGACCGCCAACAGTATGCAGACCGTCGCGTGAAGGTCATAAAACCGTATCTTTGAAACGTTGTAAAATCCAAACTACTGAACCAAAATAAAAAATATTGAAATTAGTTTCTCAATATTGTCTAAAGATAAGATTAAGCCAATAACGGACTTTCGAACAAAAAACTTTGCCTTCCCAATTCCGTACCTCGGGATCAAATTGATGACCTCATTTGTTAAAAAGTGCCTTAAAAAATTCAATTACATACAGGGTGTTAAAAGACCGCCAATAGACCGCTTTGCTTTGATTTGCTTTAGTACTTATTTACCCCGCTAGAAAGAGTGACACAATTTAATTTTGTGTACCGCTACACACACAGCTACGTCGTAGCACGTCTACGCCGTAGAGCCTTGCTTTCAGACTAAGGGTGCTTACATAAATAAACAGGTTTCCAGCACACAAAAACCCATACGGGTCAGCCCCTCTACCCTTGACGCATTTTTCCAATACGGCCGCAATATGGCGCAATTTACAAAATTTAATATTTTACAAATTAAGACGCATTTTGTGTTTTTATTGAATAAAACAGCCTTACCTTTGAATAAACATTACAAAGTATTTAAAATCAAAGCATTACTATGCGAATTCAAAGAGAAATTAATATCAAAACTTTTTCAATTTGATCGCAATAGCGTCAAGGGTAACCCCCCTGTACCGGTAGGTCTCTTCCATTGCACTCCTATATTTAGGTCTTGGGCTTTTCTCATCCAGTCTTTTCCTGCCACTTTGACCATTAACCCTGCACCGATCGATTGTACCACGGTTCGCCGGCGCACGATTGTCCGAATCACGTTTCGCCGACAGCTACTATTCGCCGATAGACCATAGAATGTGGGTACCCAATTCATAAATATAATAACGCCCGACCCAACAAGGGGGGTGTGCGTGACCGTCTGTCTATGTGGCTGTCAGTCTGTTTGTGCGACTGTCTGTGTGTCTGTCTGTGTCACCATAGCTCTTAAACGGATGAACCGATTTGGATGCGGTTTTTTTACAATTTTAAAGCAGGTTTTCTAGCGAGTGTTCTTAGATTCGTTTTATCAAAATCGGTTCAGCCGTTTATGACATGCTAATTTGAAGCAAAAATGTCGGGGGTATTAAAAAATTTTATTTCGTAATTATAATTATTTTTTTCATTCGTATGCTATATACGTACCTATGTTATAAGGATTTTTTTTTCCCTACTTTATATTATAATGCGTATAGTACCTACGCGTATTGTTACTCTTTTACGCTGAAACGGCTGGACAGATTCAGATGAAAATAGGAATGGAGGCAGTTTATACTTCAGAATAATGCTTAGGGTACATATTATCACGCTTTCAAACTTAGGGGCAAAGACAAGCACTTTAAGGGTTCACGCTCAAACGGCTGGATGGATTTGGATGAAATTTGGAATGGAGGTAGTTTACACAACATTTACACGTTTTTAACACTATGCCTTAGTTTTTGCTCTCCCCATGTCCATAACGCCAGCTAGTGGAACACAATGTCACGATAAAAGTTTTATCCCATTATCGGCTATCGCCATCTTGCTTTATTTCACCGCGTGAAGCGAGATGCCGCTACCCGATAGTGGGATAAAACTTTTATCTTGAAGTTGTGCTTCCCTACAGGCTAATAAGTCACTAGAATCACTACGATGTCTAAGTTACTAAGATTACTAAGTTACTAATTATTCTAAGATTGCTAAGCTGGATACTAAACTTAGGTATTGCCCGTTTTGCGTTCTGAGATCCACGCCAAGTCGAAGGACCAAGGACGAAGTCGCGGGCAAAGAACGAAACTAGTACGGTCGGCCACATTCACAGATATCCCATGGCAGCTCTTAACGCGCGCGGCATAAGGGCGCCAATCGAACAAAAAGGGGTATCCTAGCGTGTGGCCGACTGTACCAAATAAATAATTATTCCGGAATGCAATAACTTTATTTTTCATTTAAGGTTCAATGAAAAAGCGTTGCCGGTAATGCACAATTTTTTTTTCCATTTTTGGTTGAGCATTTTTTGCTGAATCTCAACGATTTTTATTTCAAGTGAATAAAATAGTATTGTTTTCATTATACTAAAAAACAATAATTCGGCAGATTATCTCAAACTTGTAGTTTTTTGGGCAGAAGGTAGGTACCACTGATTTGTCGACTAGAAAATCAACTTATTTATGGTTGTTCTGTTGTTTAGAATAATGAAAAGAAAACAATTTTCTTGTCATGAAACAAAAATTCATCATCATCATCATCATCATCAGCCCACCTCTGCCCACTGTTGGGTATAGGCCTTTTCCCCCTCACGCCACCTCTCACGGCAAAAACAAAAATTACTGAACATAAAATTGGAAGTAAATTTTCAGGCTGCAATATAACTATTTGGTCAGCAAGAAATTTCAGCTTTTATTTCATTTGAGCAGCGAACAATTTTTTTGCCAGCAATAAAATCAAAATGATTCGCAATAAGTGGTTAGCAAAAAAATATAATATTGACAGCACGAAATAATATTTTGTGTCAGCTTAATAATTAATTTGTTTGCGAAATAAATAAACGACAGGCAGAATAATTAATTGGTCGGCAAGATTATACAATTGGTTAGCTCAAAAATAATATCTGTAAGCAATAATATTGATGGGTCTGCAAATTAAAGTATTGGTTAGCAAATAAATTAAAATGAGCTTCATTACCGTTTAGTCGATGTGCGATTTTACTGGAATGTACTGAAAATGAGCTTCATTACTATAGTCACGAAAGAGAAGATGGAAACAAGAAATAACCAAGTTTTTTTTTTTATTTGGCACCTTAGATTTTTAACTATATTTTCTATCGTTATTGCCAAATTTAATACTCGTAAGTAACTATTTTTTTATAATCAGTTCATGATACCTAGTTCCTGCCTAATGCTATTTTTTCTTAAATAAAGCATTTTGATTTAAATATACAATTCATAATATTTTTATTTACCTGGTTAACCAAATAAAATAACCGTAGGTAAGGTAGGTAATCTTTAATTATTTAAATGATTTTCAATTATTTAATGCAGCACAGAAGTTGCGTACATTTGTTGCTGTAAGAACAATGTTAGTTCGCCAACCAAAAATAGTTTTACAGCTTGCCAAAACTGAATTAAATGTAGCTCACAATTTGCCTTTCAATTAAATTTATGGCTGAACATATACTTAATTAGCTATACAACCAATTTTGGAGCTGCCCAATATGACATTACTTGCTGACCATTTTTTAAATTCTTGCTGGCCACTAGTTGCCGCTCAATTAGCTATTTTTGCCAACCAAAAACATTTTAGAGCCAACCAAAACCTGAATATACTGCCGGCCGTTTAAATCATACCCCATAAAATTTAATATCTCAGTTTAAGTACAAAATAAAAATAAAATAACTGAAAATTTGACTTTGAATTGACCTTTAATATTATTCTGGTTTTATTTTATTTTATTTTATATTTCATTTCATTTAATTTAATTTCATTTCATTTCATTTCATTTCATTTCATTTCATTTCATCTCATCTCATCTCATCTCATCTCATCTCATCTCATCTCATCTCATCTCATCTCATCTCATCTCATCTCATCTCATCTCATCTCATCTCATCTCATCTCATCTCATCTCATCTCATCTCATCTCATCTCATCTCATCTCATCTCATCTCATCTCATCTCATCTCATCTCATCTCATCTCATCTCATCTCATCTCATCTCATCTCATCTCATCTCATTTCATTTCATTTAATTTCATTTCATTTCATAAGCGCTCACAGCCTAGTTGTACTAGCCGTTCTTAATCGATTGGCAAAGTTAAGCAACAACGGCCGCGGTCAGTCCATGGATGGGTGACCGCTAGTGGCAATAATATCTGAGCGCTTCCGTGCTTCGGAAGGCACGTTAAACCGTTGGTCCCGGTTGTTGTTCATTAATAACAATCGTTAAGCCATGTCAGAGACCCTTTGGGTGGCCTAAAAACTCGGACACCAGGGGTGGCCACTACCTCATACGATTACCTACCTACCATTTCATTTCATTTTATTTTATTTTATTTTATTATTATTATTTTTTGGTGGTGCCGACGAAACGTGGCGTCGGCGAAACGTGGCATCGGCGAATCATGGTGTCGGCGAAACGTGCCATCGGCGAATCGTGGTGTCGGCGAAACGTGGCATCGGCGAATCGTGGTGTCGGCGAAACGTGAGTCGGCGAAGGGTCGACGAAACGTTCATCGGAGAAAAGTGCTGTCGGCGAAACGTGATTCGGACAATCGTGCGCCGGCGAACCGTGGTAGAATCGCACCGATCGGTACCAAACTGTACGGGTTTGTCTGTGCCGGAAACCTGTTTCTTTATATAAGCACCCTTAGTCTGAAAGCACCCTGATAAATAAGACATTATATCAGTAATTTGGCTAAACACAAAATGTTCCTTAACATTATACTCTTTGATAGGCACTTTACTTCGCGTAGTTGGTATCTTTATTACACTCATACAATATGATGATTATTAAAGATTGTATCAACATGAAGGTAGGTTGGTAAAGGTTTTTTTCTGACATCAAAGCAACTAAGTCAAACAAATCTATGCCCAAGCTGTATAAAAACGAAAAAAAAACTGACCTCACTGGTGAAAAGATGCACTGATTCCGAGTGATTTATGCTCTGATTCCGAGTGATTTATGCACTGATTCCGAGTGATTTATGCTCTGATTCCGAGTGATTTATGCACTGATTCCGAGTGATTTATGCACTGATTCCGAGTGATTTATGCACTGATTCCGAGTGATTTATGCACTGATTCCGAGTGATTTATGCACTGATTCCGAGTGATTTATGCACTGATTCCGAGTGATTTATGCACTGATTCCGAGTGATTTATGCACTGATTCCGAGTAATTTGTTGCTGTCCGTTGAGAAGTTCCGTTCTCCATCTACGAAGTTCTTCAACAGATCTGCACATTTTTTTATGGGACCACGTGGAAAGTAACCTTACCCGTTCAAACGAATCATCAAAATGTAACACATATTCAAATATCCTCCTTTTTTTAAGTGTCTTACAAAAGACCTTCGTAGCACATAAACTTTTGCATTTTGGAGTTATGTTTGATTAACCGTCCACAATCCTCACGTCATGACAAAAGACCTATATTATGAGCAGATTGCCAGATCTAGCTTCAGGCAATGTACTTAGAGTCTAGAGAATGATATTGTGGGGAGAATGTCACCGTTGAGAAAAACGTGTTTTTGTGCAGATTGTAAAGAGCTGCTTCAAAAGTGACGTTATGAAATATCTATCCTATCCTATCAGAAAGATCAGACGTTGTAGTACAGTCACCCGTAACGGTTTAATTCACGTAAAAGGTTACCGGCTGTCTGCATATAAAAATCTAAGTCTTAACCCGCCGTAAACATTTTAAAATAACCCATAATTGTTGGCATTCGCGGCATCGCGAGGGCCGTCTCGTTCTCCATGAGGTCTCCTAATGAGAACCGAAACTAGTCGGCTACACCGACAAAATACGAGTGAATAAACCGTAACGGAATAGAAAAAAAGGCTGTACTACAGGGTGCACTCTAAGTCAATAGCGGAACTTTAAGTAGGCTGTCTACTGATCAATACAAACAACTTGTACTAGGTGGCGAAAAAAATGGAGCGAAAAAAATATCAGCTGTTTCATACATTTGGCGCAGTACTGAGTCGACCTTTTGTATGGAACAGCTGATATTTTTTTAGCTCCATTTTTTTCGCCACCTAGTACAAGTTGTTTGTATTGTTCAGTAGACAGCCTACGCAAAGTTCCTCTATCGACTTAGAGTGCACCCTGTATTGTCTGTAAGAGATTCTACAATTGGCGGTCATTAGCTTATTTCAGGAAAATACTTTCTGGTATACAGGGTGTTTCAGAAAAGTCCTGTGACACTGAAAGGAGCCGCTTCAGTTACAAATACAATCAACTTTTACTATGGGCCGGTTTCTGAATTGAGAATTTTCTGTCACGTTCTTTTGTGTGAAATCTGCAGAGGTAGAACGATACTTAAATGCTTGCTTAGCTATTCTCAATTCAATTCAGAAATGGGTAGTGTGGAACCAAGCGCAAAATCTCGAACAAAATAACAGCTGTTCCATACTAAAATTTGATACCTACTCCACCAAATGTATGTATATATATTTTTTTAATTTGGCACTTATACCCATATTAAAAGTTGCCTGTATTGGTGAGTTAAGCTACCCCTTTCAGTGTCACAGGACATTTCTTATACACCCTGTATAATAAAGAGTCTTCTATCTATCTGCCATCTCGGATTCAGAATCAAATGTGAAATAATGATCAGATATGGCCCTCTTATTGCACGCGCTACAAAGGCGGCATTCGAACAAAAAGGTGTACCCTAGCTGGTCGCTCACTGCACATTTCAGTAATTAAAACTTTCGCCGGAGCCGCAGCTCAAATTACAACGCGCATAATGCACTAGGTAGGACTGACGCGCAAGTGACTGCAAACTTTACTGTCTCATTAGATGTGCAGATACGAGTATGCACTGGCAAAGATCACCCAGCCGCAGATGAGACACTGAAAGTAATAAAAGTACAGCCATGATTAATCAAAATTTACTGTCTCATCTCATTATGTGTGCATATACGAGTATTCACTGGCAAAGATCACCCAGCCGCAGATGAGACACAAAGACCCGGTTTCTGAATTGAGTATTTTACTAAGTAAATACTTAACTATCGTAATCGAGAAATCCGCAGAGGCAGAACGATATTTAAGTACTTGCTTAGCGACTTTCTCAAATCAGAAACCGGCAATGAAAGTAATAAAGGTACACCCACGATTCTTGTCTTGAAGTATTCAACAGGGATCATATCTGAGTAAGCGAAGACGAGTAAGCGAAGCTCAAACTACCTTTTATCGAAGCGCCAAGCCACATATTTTGACTAAGGTGTAGAGTTTGTGAAGTTATGGCTTGTAGAGTTAGAAGCTTGGCTGTACATCTAACAGCTTTTTGACAGTGCGAGGTGTATGGTCTCGTCTTGCCAACACTTTTTTAGCCTTGGTTATGGCCTTGAGGAATCTTGAAGTGATCAAACTTTACTGTCTCATTAGATGTGCAGATACGAGTATGCACTGGCAAAGATCACACAGTTAGCCGCAGATGAGACAACGGATTTGAATAAAAGTGGGGTCTTGATTCTTGCTTTGAGATATCTAGCAGTGATCAAACTTTACTGTCTCGTTAGATGTGCAGATAGGAGTATGCACTGGCAAAGATCACCCAGTGGCTGCAGATGAGACAAAGCAGTTCAATAAAACTAAAGCCTTGATTCTTGCTTTGAGATATCTAACAGTGATCAAACTTTACCGTCTCGTTAGATGTGCAGATAGGAGTATGCACTGGCAAAGATCACCCAGTGGCTGCAGATGAGACAAAGCAGTTCAATAAAACTAAAGCCTTGATTCTTGCTTTGATATATCTAACAGTGATCAAACTTTACTGACTCGTTAGATGTGCAGATAGGAGTATGCACTGGCAAAGATCACCCAGTGGCTGCAGATGAGACAAAGCAGTTCAGTAAAACTAAAGCCTTGATTCTTACTTTGAGATATCTAACAGTGATCAAACTTTACTGTCTCGTTAGATGTGCAGATACGAGTATGCACTGGCAAAGATCACCCAGTGGCTGCAGATGAGACAACGCAGTTGAAATAAAAGTGGGGCCTTGATTCTTGCAGTGATCAAACCTTACTGGCTCGTTATTTGTGTAGATACGAGTGAGTATGCACTGGCAAAGATCACTCAGAGGCGTCGCTCGCCGCTCCCTTGCCCCATTTCTCCGCCATTGTGCTAGGGTCCCTACGCTACGCGTGCGAGGCCCGACTCTCGACTCTCGGCACGGACCTAAGTATATCCCATAAATAGTAATTATATTTTTAAAAAACCATTAAAGGCGCTATAGCCTGCTTAGTTAAAAATCCGACGTGTAATCTCAAGCTGTATGTACTAAACTGCGTCTATGTATTTTACCAAATAATAGTTATTTGTTATGCAAGAATGCAAAATTATTGTTTGCGGCGAGTGCTTGTATTGAAAACCGAGCTAGCGAAGGTTTCTAAAATTGAGCCACGAGCGTAGCGAGTGGTTCAAAAAAAGAAACCTGAGCGTAGCGAGGTATTCAGAAGCACGAGACGCAAATAATATTGCATTCGTGCGAAACACAAAACTTTTCATCTCACAGAAGCGAGGAAATGACTTTGTTAGCCAAGCGGGACAAACTCTATAGACAACTACTTACAGGCAAAACAGGTGAGTCAAATAAGTTCCTTTTAAAAGCATATTTTAATGTAGTTACGGCTGCCGCACTAAAGTTTTGAGCTTCGTTGGTATTAAAACCATTCGTTTTATTAATAATTTCCTGAAGTTTATTTATCCAGACACAAAAATAATGTAAATAAAAGAATGTTTTTTTTTCCGGGTGCATTCTGAACTTTTACCATATAAATTAAAAAATTCTAGGAGATAAAAAATGAAATTAGTAATATCGTTTAAAAAAATGTATTTAACAAACCAAAACATAATTATCTATTTGATAAAACAGAAGCGCAGCATTTTTTTTATTTACTGGTAATTAAAAATAAATATGTGTACAAAATATTGAAAAGACTATAAGAAGAAACCGCGTTTCTGAATGTTCTATTCCGTGACTTTACCTTTTTAAAAGATGCTTATGCACCATTTACATTCACAGTTTTGTATAGGGAATGGGCACGAACAATCGCTTTCGCTGAAATACGCGTTTAAACGAACTATGAATGAGGTTTTATTTTCCATCGGGATCTGGCATCTACTTAAACGGCCAGTGTTTTTTTCTTTTTCAAAACCATAGGGCGCGGGAAAGACTGTCCCGGCGTCGCGTTCAAATTTCGAAGCGCACAAAAGTTCAGATAGTTTAAATCCGGCCTTTACACGATCGTAAGTTACTAGTAACAGCAAACTTTCCGAGCGTGGGAGATGAAAAGGTAATTTTTATGTTAATAAAGACATTTTCAAAACAAAACAAAACTCAGAGGCGTACCACGGTGTAGAGCCGCGGTGCCAGTTTTTTTTTTTCATTTAGCAATTTTCTCTGAAATAACACTGCAGATTTTTTTTCCAGTATTTTTCTTGTGTTCCTTGAAACTCAATCTCGAAACGGTTTTTTATTTCGGCTTCAAATTATTTTGTTATAATTGTTATAAATTGTCCAATGCATGCATTGTTTGTTTGCTTTAGTCTCTAGTCACTTCTGTATTGGACTAGTCATTGTACGTAGCTGTGGCTTCGAAAGTCACGCGAAGTATATCATTCCAAAGGAGGAATTCTTAATTAAAAGCCAGAACATACTTTACATTAGCTCCTGAATAATATCACGAGTACCTTAGGGTGTCCGCAGACTGCCTCTGGACTTTATAATCTACAATGACGAAAATATTTTATCGCGTAGCGTCGTCGAATGCTTAAATTCGTAGCCAAACGTTAAGCAATAAACAGTTTTTTTATTTTATTATTACTTTTTTATTAATTTCGTAATCGTAACATTCTACAGCCTTATTTCAAGTTAAATTTAATTTATTTGCCATAAATTAGATGTGGTTTGACAAAGGTGTTCTTATTTAAGTAGGTGTATCAATGTAATTTTACCAATTAGGTGTAGCAAGAGTAATTTTAAGTGTATTCCTCCAAAAATTCTGTAACTTTGTAATAGTTTTTAGATAACAACAGTTTAAATTAATCGCGCATGAACTGATGAATATTGTCGACGTCTTGCACCCTGCACTTTTGGTAACTTGTTAAAGAGTTTTGGTGCCATTCCAAAAAAACTCTTCTCAAATAACTCTGACTTATGAGATATGTTCTTTATTTGTTTGTGATTACGTCTAAATATAAGTCCTTTAAATAGTTGAGGATTGCTCTTTACAAATACTGCCACCTCGTATAGGTATATGTATAAAGGCATGGAAATGTCAGAATTTTTAAGTCTCTAAAGTAAGTTTTACAGCAGCAGCTATCGGATTGACGCAAGTTGCTTATTGCTCGTAAGCATCTTTTTTGTGCTTTGAAGATTACTTCCCGTTGGTTTGCGTTACCCCAGAATATAACGCCGCATCTCAGTGTGGATGTAACATACCCGTGATATGCTGTCAATAATGCATGTTGATTCGAGACTTTCGATAGTTTATACAAGTGCAAAGGAATATTTTGGCATACATTTTTGACGTGGCTTTCCCATTTTAGTGTTTTGTCTATTGTTAATCCTAAAAACTTGGTTTCGTCTATATTTTCAATTACATTATTTACTATGGGGTTAAAACTTCGAGGCTCAAATACAAAAATATTGTTCATTCCATTAGGATTATTTTCCAGCAAATAAACCGGTTTTGACGATTAAATAATAATAATAATAATAATAAAACTTTTTATTTCGGACCAGGTCCATAGTGACATACACACACAGTTGCAATCTACACTATCTACACTATAATATTATAAAGAGGAAAGATTTGATTGTTTGTTTGTTTGTTTGTATTGAATAGGCTCCAAAACTACTGGAACGATTTGAAAAATTATTTTACCATTAGAATCCGACATTATCCCTGATGAACATAGGCTACTTTTTACCGCGGATAAATGCTTAATTCCTACGGAAAACGGGTAATAGAACCATAAAGAGTAGTAAAAAATATCCTTCCGAACTTATCTTTTTCACATAACTTCTAAACGGATGATTTAAAAATACAATTGGACCCGGTAGGTGGTGCTGCTGTCGGTATGTCAACTACTAAACGGCTTTAGCTATTGGGTTGAAATTGACGGGGGAAAAATAGAGCTGCAACCTTTTATCTTAGTCACCGCGAACGAAGTCGCGGGCGAAAAGCTAGTAATTAATAAAGCGTGAGAAGATTTTTTTAGAAAATAGATTTAATAGATGTACTTGAAAAGAAAGCGTCTAAAAAACCGGCCAAGTGCGAGTCGGGGTTTTACGGACCCTCGGTGCGTGATTTTGACTCGTGCTTGACCGTTTTTTTTATTATTTTGTTGTCTGATACACTAGTATGTTTTACCTTTTTTGCGATAGAGCAAAAAGTTAAATAATCACATTTAGTTATGTAAGGACCTCCCTTATTTTTTTTTATTATTATTATTTGTTTGGTAATCCGGCATAATAATACATCATAATATTATTTGTTTGGTAATCCGGCACAATCTACACTAATATTATAAAGAGGAAAGATTTGTACCTATTTTTGTATGTTTGTATGTTTGTAATGAATAGGCTCAAAAAGTACTAGGCCGATTTAAAAAATTCTTTCACCAATAGAATGCTACATTCTTCCAATTTGACATAGGCTACATTTCATTTTGAAAAAAATTAGGGATCCTTGGTAAAATTTGAACAATGTAACCGAAGGTGTAGAAAAATGAGTCTTAAAATGTCTTTTTCTACCCCGTGCGAAGCCGGGACGGGCTGCTATAATACATCATTTTTGTGAAAATTTTAACTGGCTACCTATTACGGTTCCAAAGATATAGATCATATAAGATATAAGGGTCCCGTTTGGCACCATTCGGAACCCTAATTACGCCACCTGAGCTTACCAGCTGACCTACTTACCTCAAAAATATTAAATTTTGTCAGTTTCTTTGCTTGCATTTCCTTGTAAATTTTAATAATCAATCTTCAAAACAAATCACTTCCATTTTCTGAATTTAATTAAAACTAACAGCGAAGTTGAGGGCAAAGTTTATAAATCTTCCACTTTGAGGAGTTTGTCTGTAAGTAATATACAATATCAATATCTACCTTAAATTAATCAATTTTCGACAATCCTTTCTCAATATTTAATACTACTTCAATCTCTAAAAGGGTTGCATGAATAGACGTCAGATCAAGCTCGAGCTCAAGTAGGTGATGTCAGAAAACAAAATCAATCGAGCTTGAGTAGCTGTCAGCATATTAATAGACACTAGCTAGAGCTTGACATTGGCATTATCCAAGGTCCGCTAATGTCAATGTCAAGCTCAAGCTAGTGTCTATTAAGGTTGGACGATAGCGTCGTGGCGGAAAATTCAAAATTTTCACAGTTTTTTACATTTTGTGGCTAAATTGAGCTATTTTTGTTCAGCGATTTTTCGTTCGCGGCAATGACATAGTATTGTTTTCATTATAGTAAACAACAATAATTCAGCCGATTATGTGTTCTGGTCTTCAACAAGTTTTTTGGGCAGTGCCACTGCTTCGTAGACCAGAACACATAATCGGCTGAATTATTGTTGTTATGTTGTTTACAATAATGAAAAGAATACTATGTTATTGCCGCGAACGAAAAATCGCTGAACAAAGTAGCTCAGTTCAGCTACAACATGTAAAAAAACTGTGAAATTTATTAATTTCCCGCCACGTTGCTATCTTCCCACCTTATAATATGCTGATAGCGGCTACTCAAGCTCTATTGATTCTGTTTTCTGAGAGACTTGAGTTCGAGCTTGAGCTGACGACTATTAATGCCACCCTTAGAGTTGAGTTTTTTGGGTGTACTATACTTTTTCTATACCTAGTAAGAACTAAATGTAGTACAGAAAGTGCGAAAACTATTGAGTTCTTAGTAATACAACACTTTTACCTAACGTCTCAAAGGGGCAAAAAGATATATATGTTAGTGGTTGCGTGGAAGAAATTGCTATTAGCAACAAGGCCACCAATTGTACATTGTTTAGTTAAGTTTTTTCATTTTCTGTATTTATATTTACATAAAATAAAGAATATTTTATCTTTAGGAAGATAAAGATACATTGAAAGCGGTATATCTGAAAATATATTTACTTATAGGCTACAGGTAGGGTTTCGATATTATTCCCAATTTCTTGCCATCTGCAAACGCGGCGTTCTCCGGCCAAGTGCGTGGGCACGAAAAGTTATGAAATTCCCCCGTTTCAAGTAGAAAAAGAACCCTCGTTCGTCGTCGAAATTGCTTGCCGAGGCACCCCGGCTCCTTGATGTCAACAATGTCAAATTAAAGGGTATCGCAGAGAGGCCCTGTCACACTCGAGGGGTCGTTCAACGTTCAATGCAAGCAAATTTTGTTACCGGGCCAAGCCTGTTACTTACTTTTATATCGAGAAAAATACAGCCGTTCCATGCATTTGGTATATGTAATACATAGACTTAACCCTTTGTATCTCAAATTCAAATTCAAAACACTTCATTGATCCTATATTTAAAAAAAACTTAATATTAATAGTACACACGACAGCCTTTATAGCGCGGACAGCAAGGGCTGTAATGATGACCAAAACTGGAGGGCCGAGAGCGTAGATAAGCTAAGTTCGAGGTCATCATAGCTGGCCAGTGCGACTTTGCTCAAAGAAGGTTGTCAAATTAATGACCACATTACGAGCGTTTTCCAGTAATTTTTTTTAAAAACAAAAACAGTCCCATGCACTGGCCCAGCAGCACCTAAAACTTATTTTGTAACACATTACAGTGTAAGGTTTACACCATTTTCTCTTAAGTGTCAGAATAAAAAATAGCGCTCTCAGATTTCGAGGGCAGATTATTAGCAGTAGAGCTCCTTCGAGTAGAGCTTTGGAATTAAGAGGGAACGCGGGTAACCTCAACTCCATACAAAAGGGGAGACCTGTTTCATCCCTGGTTAATTGTTTTAGAAAAAATATGTTTATGCCATTCAATCTATATTTACCTCTGCCATGTCCCTATGTTTTCCTTTTTTATTATTTTAATTATATAATAAATTTTATTAATATAATTAAAATTATAAAAAAGAAAAACATAGGGACATGGCAGAGGTATATATAAATTGAATGGCATAAACATATTTTTTTCTAAAATAATTATCCAGGGAGGAAACAGGTCTCCCTTTTTGTATTTTTTGTATGGGGCAGCCGGCTACCCGCGTTCCGTCTTAAGATACGGCACTTTAGATATGACTGAAACGAAGCGTTTGTTTAATGGTGAATGTTTAGAGGAGATTGCATCGTTTTGTGCAAACTAAGTCAAGGAAAGTATTTTTGAGACGCAAAGAGTCTGGCATAAGCATAACCCGCTTATCAGCAACTGGAAAAACATAATTGGGAGAAGCACATGATCGCCCGCTCTTCCTGTAGAAAAGATAACCTTTTAGTGTATAGCCCTAGAGGGGCTTCTCTGAGTCGATAACTCAATCTCGAAATGTGTCTTTCGAATAACTCCATTCCGCATTAACGCCATTTCGAAAAACGCAACACCGAAATATTTTAATACCGAAACACTCGATAACGAATGCACGCTATTTCGAAAAACCCAAAATTGAACATCTTTACTTGGTGGCCTTATACAAGGTGTTACGAAAGTACCTAACCCTTTTTACAGGGTGCAACCTACTGGTCAACAGGATGTCAAATCTGTAAAAAAAAGTAAAAAAAAATTTTTTATTTAATAACCTCAAAATTGAAAATTTTCATAACTTTTTTGTTTTTGTTCATCGATTTAAATACCCTAGATTCCCTATCAACGCTCAAAAAGTGTCCCGCCTCAAACTGTGCTAAAATTCATTATTAGCACAGTTGCACTCGCAGTCACGCGCAGTCAGTTATCGAGGAAACATGCCGAAGTGCTCCGTAAAAAAGTGCAAAAATAATACCACAAGTGCATTGAAAAAGGTTGGAATTTCGTATTTTCGGTAAGTAATAATTAAAAGTTTTATAATGTGATGCATTTGTAGCTAAATTCACCTCCAAAATGACTAAAAACATATTTTTTTAAGAATTTGTTTGAGCAAATGTTTGAAGTTGGCCCTACGCAGTTGTTTCTTTCTCGCTTATACGACATGTGTAAGTTAAAAGGCGACGAAAGATTTACAAAGTGGAACAAAACAGGAATGGAGTAGCTTATTGTCCTTTTTACACCTTAAATTTTCATAAGCATTGCACAATGCACATTTTGTTTTTTACGTTTCGCGAGGTCTCTGCTCCATGTTAAGGACTCCAAATGAGAACCGAAACTAGTCGGCTACAACGATATAAATATCGCTTTATTTCTTGAACCGTGATCTATCACTCGATTTTTTACTACCTACAATAGGCATTTTTCGGGTTTTTTGTTTGTTGTTTATGAAGACGTCTCTAGATGGCGTCTTCTCACCATAGAAAATGGAGTTTAGCCAGAAAATTTTCAAAGTCTGTCCACAGACTGTCTATTGGTCTGTGCCGAGATTTTTTCACGGATGACCCCGCCGGCGCCGCTTACTTGCTCTTGCTCGTAATTTTTGTTTCACAAGTTTTGTCCGGTTTGAAGGACCACTCGAAAACAAAAAGAGGTATGTCAGTGTGTCGCCAACCGAACCTACTGACCTAACCTTTGTTTTGAATATTTTTCGACTGTCTGTCACATTTTCAGGAATACACTGTATGTTAACACCCTTTATGTCGGTTTTTAGAACACCTATAAAAGTAAAAGGCCTGATTTCGTGGTTCTTAAGGGGTTCAAAAATTTCGTTGATTTTGCGCTAAACCTCTTAGTTTACGAGATATGGTAACATTCATACCTAATCATTCGTCAATATCAGCTCGGGCTAGGCCATACTAGTTTATCCTGGAGCGTACATATGTACGTACAGCCGAACGCACCGAACTAAGATCGAAGCCCGAAAGCCACCCTAAATAATTATCGCAAAATTATCTTTTAAGTATCTAATTATCGTGTCGTCGTAATTTAAATTTGGAACCTCGTGATTTTCTCAGCAAAAAAAAAACTGAAGGTGTCTCCACGACTTTCGCGACACGCTTCTGTTCGACTGCGGACACTCTCACGCAGACCAGACGCATGATAGCGCTGGGACTTCATTGGATATGAAACGTTATCGTAGGTGAGATAAGGTTGTATTTTGTCTGTGCATTATGTCATCCGATACAAATGTGTGTGTGTGTGCGTGCAGCAGAGACGCACACATTTGCAACTACACATCGGACACTTTTTCTGTTCGAATTTGTAGGCGATGTTGCATCTAGGGTATTTAAATCGATGTTTTTGTTATTAAATCAAATTTAAAAATATATTTGTGCGTGTAAATGCATTTACATAGCTTTGAGTTGTTAAAACATTGTGAATGTCAATGAAAACAATATTTAAAATATACTTTTCTCCCGCCACATCGTTCACATTTTTTTAATTTTTAAAATAACGGAACGTCAGAGAGCAAAAAAAGTATTTAGGTTGTGATCCTTATCACCGGGTGCTATTACCCTGTAAAAAGATTTAGGTACTTTTGTAACACCTTGTACATCCTTATATAGGGCCTTCTATAGCCTTAGGGCCTTCTATAGCGCTATAAGGCCTTCTAATAGCCATAATATACCTAAGTTTATTATATTCACCTATTTAAGTATGTTTACACTTATTGATATTTGTGTATTTATCTATGTACTAACTCACCCATAACTTTAATGTACCTAATCTCTTTTAATAAATTAATCTTATTTTTTTAATTTTTTCAATCTGAAAAATTTTAACAACTATGAATATACCTACCACTATTGCAATGTAATCGATAAGCCACCATCAACAAACCTACATTTATAAACGAAAAAACGAAACACTCCTACTGGCCTAGCACAAGAGTAAATATTTATAAATATTTTATTTTATAATATACTTGCGGCCCGACCAGCTCTTGTGCTAAGTCAGCAAGATCGCCACGACACGGGTTCGCCTAGTGTGGGATCACTGTATGCTTAGCATGGTTGTTATGACACTCTGTCGAACTCGAGTGAGATACTTGCCATGTCTATTGTGCGGGCATGGCAGGCGGGACTCGAGATGGCAATAGATTAGGGTCATGTCGAGCAAAAAGTAGTTACTGCCATTCTAAATAAAAAAGTTGTATTTTGGTCTAGCAACTCTGTTGAAATAGATACCGATTATTACCGATTGGGGTACATCACTAGCAAGTGAAGGATTGCGTTTCGTTCTAACGCAAGAAACTAATAAAATTTAATGTAGTAACAAAACGCATTTCCGTCATTTATTTACTAACACACATTAACACAACAAAAAAGCGAAAATAAGTGGGTCAATAGTTCTAATTTATTCGAGTATGCATTAGTAAATACACATACAGCGAAAAAACAACAAAAACTAAGAAAAAAATGTATATTTCCCCTAATCTATGCTCTTGAGGCCTTGTCTACACCTCCGTGGGTGCCAGACATGTGTTGGTCGCATCTGTCAAAATTAGGCCGACACCATCTCGGGCAATGCCGCCATGCTGCCGGTTGCAGACAAGGCTCGGTCGACGCCATCTCGATCTCGGTCGCCATGTTGGCGTAGAGCCAACTCGGGCCCGACCGACAAGTTGACAGTTTTGCATAGAGAAGGGCCTATCTCGGGCTTACCATGCTGCCCGTACTGCTCAAACAAGCATGAAAGAATAATTAAACAAACATTATTTTTTATCGTGTTACCTTCAGTACTCCGACTAAACTAACTGCAGATCCATCATGTTATTCCTTTGTAATTATTTTTAGTTAAAATATTTTTTTTGTATTTTTTTTTAAAGTACTTCTATTGGTTCCTAGGGAGGGAGGGGAGGCGTATATATGGATTCATCGCTTTATGTGGATTGAAACAGTGGGCGAGTGATATCGCAACCAAGTTGCCATGGTGCTAATGCAGTGCCACCTGGAGAATTATCGTTATCGTGTAAGGAAAACGTTTCTCTCCCTTGAGATTCTGTGTGCGTTTTACATCCCCAAGAATCGGTCCCCTGGGGCTTTTAAATCTACCGCGATCCCTTTCAATGGTATCGGGATCATGATCGTGATTGCGACTTTAGAATGGAATTATTGTCTAAGTTTTAAAACCCAATCACTACTAGAACGAATGAGTCAAAATTCCATACAAATTGAATGATATTGAGTGAACGATTTTGCTATTTTTTTCACTCAATATCCTTCAAAATCTAGTCGCAATCCGTATTTCAAACGCTTTAAATGACAGTTTGTGTCAAATGAATGCAGTGTGAAGTTCGTCAGCACCCTTCAAACGTCAAATTAAAAGGGATCGCGATAGATTCAAAAATTAGACAGTTAAGCCCCTGATTCTAGACCACGTTTGCGAGCGAGCGACACGTCCCGGGGCCATAAACTGTGGCAATATAAACTCTGTCATTATGGTCGTAAGGCTTATGCTAACCGTACACCGAGGCATTAAGATTCCGTGTAAAAACTGCCATAAGCCATAAGCTAGAGTAGACGAAACTTCTGGATCTAAGATGAGAGGTGGAGAAGGCACTTTCCTGGCCTTCGTCCCACACAACATCGTCCAGATGTTGTGTGGGACGAAGTGTACATTAATGAAGTGTGCTGAAATGCCATGTGGCATGCTTCATACCATCTGGTGTAATGAAATGAATGAACTGTAGGTACTGCAAACTGCCATGAAGTGTGCCATGAATTGTCATGTTTCATGGCGTGAGCTGAATTTTCATGTTTCATGACGTGTGCTGAATTGTCATGTGTCATGTTTAGTGTCATGATATAATGTAATATCACGCGGTATGAAATGTCATGAAATATATCATGACTTCGAAGTTACACTGTTTCGCGCATGTCTACTTTTTGGCCGTACCACATCCAAAGAACCAACCTGCTTCCCTGCCGCCGACAGACCTTTTTGCTGCAAATGATGTCACTTAAAACCGCACTTAAGTCGCAGATAAGTACGTTATGAATCCGGCCTCAGGCTTTGAGTGCGTCGCGTCATGTGGACGGGGCGTTAGCCTTTTTAGGGTTTCGTACCCAAAAGGTGCCAAGCTAGTTAACAGGGACTATCTACACTGTCTGTCCACCTTCTGTCCGTCTGAGTTAATGTGGTGGATGGATTACCTCTTAACAAAACTACATCTTAATCTTTTAACTATGCAAGTAAGCAAATAGCCCAAGCATGGAAACGCTAGATTCGGTACCTATTCAACCCGGCATTGTATGAAATAAAAAATTAAAAAATCCAGAGCAAACGTCCACTACACAGCTTTATTTCTTCTTTATAAAATTTTCAACCTGTGCAGACCTGCAAAAATATTTTTTACCGGAATCAGCCTCCCAACCTTGCACGAGAAAGTAACTCAAGTTCTCAGCATAGAGGCACTCAAAGCTTCTGTTTACCCGCTAAAGTCCGTTCGCTTAGATAGTGTCGCTACACACGACGGCAATCTTAGTTCTTGGGATACCAACTATTTTTGAAGTATCTGTGATGGGCGCAAACAAATTCATTTCAACACAATGCTGATGGGGATTAACTAGAGTTTGCTAACATGGTTTTACAAAACCTTCGTCTTTTAATTTTTGGGTCATTCGAAGTTTCGTCTAGAGGCACCTCGCTATCCTCCCACGGACGAAAAAACATTTTATGTACACGCAGCGATCGACACTCAATACAAAATACTCAGTCAAAAGTCACAAGCACAACCTCTCAATACGACGACGCTTCTTTATAGAATGACGAGCGGCGAGCCAAACTCACTGGCGTCTTTGCGCCGCGTTGGCTTCCTTTACTTTCTTTTGTGAAAAGCCGCCGCGCGACAAGGCGGCAAATATCAAAGTGACACTATGATATCGAACGGACTTTACTATCATTACCTATCGAAGGAGGTGAGATCTTATGTCAACAAAACAACAGCTGACAGTATTCAAGTCAAAACAAGTAAAAAAAAAGTTTTTAGATTTATTTAGGCCTAAATTAGACGTCTTACGGCTAGATGCAGCTGCCTGCCATCTGGAAATTCACAGAAAATAACGATGCACTAGGAAACGTGCCCATGTTTGAGATAAGCGTCTATAGGGTAGGTATTTTTAACCCTCGATACAAAAAGAGATGTGTTACAAGTTTGACCGCTACCTATGTGTGTGTGTCTGTCTGGTGCACCGTAGCTCTGAAACGGGTGAACCGATTTGGATGCCGTTTTGTTAATTTGAAAGCTGGTTTTTGTATTATCTAACTCAGTGGTTCTTAACCTATGGTCCGCGGACCACTGGTGGTCCGCGAGGGCCTCGCTAGTGGTCCGCGGGAGGGTCCTGCAGTCCAGCGTACATAGCTAGTTTTGAAGTGATTTTTGAAGCGGACAACTGGCACTAGTATGTGTGCCAAAGAATCACTAGTGTTTTTCCGAAGTGTCAACTGGCACTAGTGCCAGATTTTTTGTGTGCCATTTGTTGCCCAAGCCGTTAGCCCATGTCAAACCGCTCGTAGACTATATTTAGGGAAAAATCGTGAATTTACACGCGCGCAGCGCATTTGAAAATTCACCATTTCCATTCAATACAAATGAATTTTCCATTATGAAATGTTAGACTTAAATGTTAATTTTCAGCCGCGCTGGGTGCGTTTGTTCAAATTATAGCATAATAAATCTCCATCATAAAATGTAAAAGGGAAAAATCGGTGAATTTTCGGGCGCGCTGCGCGCGCATTTTTCACGCACCTACTACACGTGTAAGAAAACTTGATTCTGATTTTTAAGAGTTAAATCGTAAAATTTTCAGGCGCGCCGCGCGCGCCTTTATTTACAAATAAAATATTGATGTTATTGACGGAAGATTATCAGATTTTGCCATCCTGCGGCTTGAAAAGGGTAAAATCAGTGAATTTTCGGACGCGCTGCGCGCGGATTGCTTTCGACTCCCAATTAAATCTCCATAGTAATTATAGTAAAATCGGTGAATTTTCGCGTGTATGTTCCATTGTTCCAAAACCGACACATATTAATTTCCCGTATTCAACTTACTTACATACCTAACATTATACTTTAGGTCAGGTGAAACGATTTCATATGATACACGATGTACTTGGATCTGGTGGTCCGTACTAAGAAAAAAATAATCAAAGTGGTCCGTGGTCCAAAAAAGGTTAAGAACCACTGATCTAACTAAAGCACTAACCCGTGCTAGAAGCTGGCTAGAAGTATTAAAACTTGAACCCGCACTTACCCGTGCTAGAAGCTGGCTAGAAGTATTAAAACTTGAACCCGCAACCTTCAGCATGACGTGCGGTTCAGATCCATGGTTACACTTCAGCATGATTATTTCGTGAGATGAAGGTCACTTTCGCGATTCGACGATGTTCTCCACTGACGTGCCATCGCTCTACTAATTGAGCTACCGAGCCAAGTAAGTAAACGTCGATACGAATTTTGAAACCTGTATGTGTACCTGTGTGAGAAGTTTGCTCTATTTCCACCATCCAGCCTGCAGCGTTCATCTTTGCAGACGATATGCTCGTCGACAGTTACTTGGCTTAATAGCTCAATTGGTAGAGCGGCACGGTATGCTAAATGTTGCTGGTTCAAGTCCTGTCCCAAGCGAATTTTTCAACCCAATAATAAATGTTTTGTTCATCATCATCAGCCTGTTGACACCTACTGCTGAGTAAAGGCCTATTGGTCACGCCATCACCTCTGACGATCCTGTGCCAGACGCAACCACTTGACTGCTTGCCGGCTACTTGGGCTATGTCATCGGACCATCTGGCTGGTGGTCTCCCAACCGATCTCTTCCCCTCTCGAGGTCGCCATTGCACAATGGATTTCGTCCACCCACCATCAGTGCGTCTAGCCAAGTCGCCAACTTCTACGTTTTTCGACGTCTGCCACTTTTGTGCGGCTTCTTCTTACGTCGTTCGCTACACGGCCCAAGAGCTTAATACCGAGCTCAATCTTTTATTATTGGCTGCTTCTTCCAGGCGGAGCCGGTGATCCGGGACGTGGTGGGACTCTGGGTATGTGCGCAGGAGATGTCCCGATGCGTAGACTTCGTCCTTCGTGCCCTCTGCTGCCGTTGCGAGGACCTGCCGCCCATGTTCGCTAACTCGGACGATGACCTGCGCGGGGGCATGATTTGCGCCCCAGGAGCTGAGGTGAGCTAGACAGAAATCTGCTTAATCATCATCAGTTCCTGTCAACCCTTATCAGGGACGTAGGGCTCGTAAAACTATTTTCCATTCTCACCGATTTTGCGCCTTTCAATCAAGCTTGAGTATCCTGCCTGAGACAATTTGCTTCCTGTTGCACAGATTGACCCTAAGCAGTTTTAGAGTGTCCTTTTTTCTCCATGTCAAATAACTATTCTATTCTGCTTCTAAATCCAGAAGCCGCCCTACCAAGCCAAAGATCTGAGTCGGGGCGAGCCCCTAAGCGCACGCCCGGACATGAGCATCGACCTGTCACAGGCCGAGGGTGACCCCGAACTGTAGAAGCGGCAGTCAAGTGGAGGGCCCTGCAGTTCAAGAGGCAGCTGAGCTTGCACCAGGCTTTCGGAGATACTGGGGTTAGTATTTTGGCGGTTATAATCTTCACATTATTGTAAGAGAACGGGATTCTTACCGCAATTTGGTTTTGTATACCTTCTTTTTCTTCCTTAATCCTCATGGTTGAGTATCGCAACCATGTCATGCCAGTTTCTATTAAGAACGGTCTTCCTTCATAATATGAATGAACTGTCCGGTGAATACTTCCTCCAGCTGCTCCCTTTATCGCATCAGACCAGCTGGTTGGCTTTCCCAGTCGCGTTTGTTATTCACATGGCCCAAGATTATGAGGCTTCTGTAGACCTAGCTTTTCTAGTCTTGAATATGGCAGATAGTATATCCGTGATGGTATCGGGTGCTCAAATTCTGTTTTCTGGCAATAATATCTGCATTATCTGGTTTGGCAGTTTCAGTAATAGGTACCTAAGTAAGTACTTATTATTACACTTTATTGCACAAAAATAAAAACCTTAATAACAATGGTGAGAAATTACATACAAGGGCGGACTTATTTCAATAGAAATTTCTTCCAGCCAGCCAAATAAATTGAGAGTTATTGTTTTGAATGACGGCGGGAGACGGCCAATAAAGTAGACGTACATGAAATGAACAAACAACACATGAATAATTGATAACATACAAGTACATGCTAATATACACACAAATACTTACATTAAAGAAAAACCTAGGTATGATATAATAAACTAATGCAATATAAAAAAAAAACTTACTTATACGGGATATTACTTATGCTACATAAACTTACGCTAAAATATTTATATTGAAAGGAAGTGCTCTTTGAGTTTGAATTTAAACGATGCCACAGAGGGAGAGTCTCTGATCGACTTTGGAAGAGAGTTCCACAGTCGGGCAGCACTCACCGTGAAAGAGTTCGAGTAGAATTCGGTGTTCCAACGTGGAACTTGTAAGGTTCTGGTATCACACGTTCTCTGTGGTCTCTCAAGCGGGGGAAGTAACGAGAATCTCTCACGAAGGTAGCTCGTAGCACTTGGGTTCTTTAAAATCTATATATACAGGATGTTAAAAGACCGCCAACAGACCCGAAAGCTACGCATACTAGACGCCAAAACAAAGTACTTTTTCGATAAATTATTGCTGGGAAATGATTTTGGTTTTTTAGGTTATAATTTTGAAAAATATTTTATCACGCAATGGACGTGTAACGCACAGAAGTCATATCGCGCAACCGTAGGTATATGTTTATGTTACTTAAGCTTGAGGTGCCGATGTTTAGAATACATTGCGGGTTGCAATTTTAACGTCATTTTTTGAAGGAAATATTAATAATTTTGATATGGCTTCTTGAGAAGGTATGTTAAGAACTAGATACTGAATACATTTCTGCAAAAAAAAAGTTTTGAAAAGTCCGACTTTGAACCTCATTATCTCGGAAACCGTTGATTTCCCAGGCATAGTTCCTTGAGCAAAAATGTTCCTTATGATGAGGACAATACGTGGTTTCCCGCTCTGTTGGCGGTCTTTTAACACCCGGTATATAAAAGGCTTAGGTTGACTGACTCATCACGCTACAGCCCAAACGGCTGAACCTATAAGTATGAAATTTGGACAAAAGTTGCGTTATATGGAGGGTTCATTTAAGAAGCGATTTTTTTTTTATTTAACCCTTAAGTGGGTCAAAATAGGGCTGAAAGTGAGTATGGGAAAAAAATTTTTTTTGGTCTTTTGTTCTTCAATCTTGATTTTTTGTACTTTTTTTTTAAAATGACTTGACACCTATTTCAGATTTTTTCTCATTTCTATGTTCTTAAGGGTTAAAATGGGTGCCAAAGTTTTTCGATTTTTTTCACCAGTTACGATCGATGCTGGAACAAAACCGCTAATGCCAAAACAATGAAAATTTGACAATAGTTGTAATTTGTGGACACGCTACGGGTTAAGACAGATTTACTTCAAGTTTAACCCTTAAGGCGGTAAAAATGGGGTCCAAAGTTTGTATGAAAAATAAAATTTTTTTGTCCGTATTTACTTGCAACTAAGAATTCGTATATTAAATTAAAAATAATTTAACACCTGTTTTAGCTTTTTTCTAATTTTAGCAGTTTAAGGGTTAAACGAGGTTGAAATGTATGAATATTTTTCGTGATGTAGTGTCAACGTCGGGCCTAAACCGTTTAAGATACAACTATGAAATTGAAACTGCAGTAGCGTTTTGTAGCAAAACTACCCACCATGAAGAAAAAAATATAATTTTAACCCTTCAAATGCCCAAACCGGGGTTCAAAGTTTGTATGAAATAAAAAAAAAATTTGGTCCGATTAAGTTGAAACTTAGTATTTGTATATTAAATAAGAAACAATTAAACACGTGTTTCAGCGTTTTTCAAAATTCTGCCCACTAAAGGGTTAAAAGGGGTAGAAAAGTTTGAAGATTTTTTCTGATTTAGTATCAATGCCAGGCCTAAACCATTAAAGCTACAATTATGGAATTGAAACTGCAGTAGTGTTTTGTGGCAAAACTACCTACCATGAAGAAAAAAATATAATTTTAACCCTTCAAATGCCCAAACCAGGGTTCAAAGTTTGTATGAAATAAATATTTTTTTTGGTCCGATTTACTTGAAATTAAGTATTAGTATACTAAATCAGAAAAAAATAAACACGTGTTTCAGCGTTTTTCTCATTTCAGCTAATGAAGGGTTAAAATTAGGGCGTGCAGAACCGGTTCCGGTTCCAGATTTTTGATACCCGGTTCTGGGAGCAGTCGGAACCGGGTAACCCGGTTCTACCCGGTTCCGACCGATAAAACTGTAAGTTTCATAATAATCAAATAAATCACTGAAAAACTGAAAGGATAGGCTGGATATGATATTATTAACAGGTATGAAATAAAAACTGGCATTGATATCATGAAATAACAGTAATAATAAAGGAACTCCAAAAATATAATTATCTTATACAAAATCAGACTACACAGTCAGGATCAATAACTAACCACGTCTAAGCTCCTGTCACTTAGCGAGCTGCGTAAACGATTACAAATTTAGCCTGCTGAGGAGAATATCCTTTCAGGCACCACACTTTGTTAGCGGCATAGCTCTTAAATACGTATACGCTCATAGGAATGGGGACTCAAGAAAGGCGGGCAGTACCTTAGGTTTAAGGACGTGCAGAAACGCCACATGAAAACCTGTGTAATCGACCATTTGACATGGGAAGAGCAGGCTAAAGACCAAGCCGTGTGGTGGCATACAGTCAAATAAAAAAAAGTAAAAGTAAGTGAAACCGTTAAATCCATATACAAATGAAACATCTCCGAGTTTGCGGTCAAACGAAGAGCTGCTCTTGATGCCAGACGAAGAGCTGCTCTTGATGCCAGACGTGATGAACTCAGATGTAGACCGCCAGCGGCCATACAGTATAACTACTCCAATGGAATTTTAACGTGTAGGTGCAACCGCAAGGAGGGATTGAACGGGATGTTGAAAGGCGTATCAAAAAAGCTAGACGAGCCTTTGCCCAACTAAAGGACATCTGGAAAAGTCCTAGCATTCTTAGAACCAAGAAGATCCGCTTATTCCAACGTGAAAACGGCCCTACTAAACGGATGCAAAAACCCCCGGAAGGTCGGAAAAGCTGTATCACATAAGATCTTACGTGAAGCATCTTACGAAGACACTGGCCCAACAACTGGCACCATCTCAAATGCCGAACTGTGGCAGATCACCAAACAAAAACCCTTAGCCCAAGACATTAGGAGCCGCAAATGGCGTTGGCTGGGATATACCCTGCGTAGACCCGATCACCACATCCCGAAAGTGGCTGCCGACTGGAAACCCGCCGGAGGCTCACGACGACCCGGAAGACCGTCCCAGGGGAAAAGATCCGTTCTCTCTGAGACGAAAGAGAAGGGATCAACTTTGCCAGAGCTAGCTATGAATAGAGACAAATGGAAAGCCCTTGTGTCAGCCCCAAACTCCACGGAGGAGTAAAAGGATAAAAGAAGAAGAAGGTAAAACCGCCCTTTTACAGCCAAGATAGGCTACATAAGCCACATGACGGCAAATGACCGACGCCTTCCCCAGCCGCAACAGTCACCGTGACCGAATCCGGTCGGATGGAATCATCATCAAATAGTAATACCTACATATGCTAACGAAAGGTTGCTACAACAACTTCCACCATTTTCACACATCGCCATTTCTATACTGATCGATGTATACTGAGGCTGGGACAAGAATATCATCGTTTTTGCTTACATTTCCCACCTCATCTGTGCTGATAACTTCATAATTTTTGTTCCTTGACAAGTGCTGTACGAGGTTGACAATACCCCTGCACTTATCATCGGAATTGGGCCGAGGAAATGCAGCTATTATTGCGGAATTAAGTAACTTTTTAGATTTTTATAAAGAACCGGGGGAACCGGGTATACTTTTTCGGAACCGGTTCTGCAGATACCTCGTCAGAACCGGGTATACCCGGGTATTTCGGAACCGGGTGGAACCGGGTGCATGCCCTAGTTAAAATGGGTGGAAACGTTGAAGTTTTTTTCCTGATGTAGTAGCAATGCTGGGCCCAAACCATTGAAGCTACAACTTTTAAATTGAATGTGCAGTTGCATTTCATAGCACTACTACCCACCATCAAGAAAAAAATATAATTTTAACCCTTCAAATGCCCAAACCAGGGTTCAAAGTTTGTATGAAATAAAATTTTTTTTGGTCCGATTTACTTGAAATTAAGTATTAGTATACTAAATTAGAAAAAATTAAACACGTGTTTCAGCGTTTTTCTCATTTCAGCCAATGAAGGGTTAAAATGGGTGGAAACGTTGAAGTTTTTATCCTGATGTAGTAGCAATGCTGGGCCCAAACCATTGAAGCTACAACTTTTAAATTGAATGTGCAGTTGCATTTCATAGCACTACTACCCACCATCAAGAAAAAAATATAATTTTAACCCTTCAAATGCCCAAACCGGGGTTCAAAGTTTGTATGAAATAAAATTTTTTTTTGGTCCGATTTACTTGAAACTAAGTATTTGTATACTAAATCAGAAATAATTAAACACGTGTTTCAGCATTTTTCTCATTTCAGCGAATGAAGGGTTAAAATGGGTGGAAACGTTGAATATTTTTCCCTGATGTAGTAGCAATGCTGGACCCAACCCATTCAAGTTACAACTTTGAAAAACTACAGTTGCGTTTTATAGCAAAACTACGAAGAAAAAAGTAATAATGTTAACTCTAAAACGGCCAAAACGGGGTTCAAAATTTGTATGAAATTATCATTTTATTGGATTCAGATTAACTTGAAACTAAGTAGTCGTGTATTAAATCAGAAATAATAATTAAACACATGTTTCAGCATCAAAAAGGGTGGAAACATTTTAAGAGTTTTCCTGATTTAGTATCAATAACAATGCCGGAACCATTAAAGCTAGGTACAACTATTCAATGAACATTTAACTACAGTTGCGTTTTATAGCAAATCTACTAAGCATGAAGAAAACAATAATAATGATAAAACAGCCAAAAAGGTTCAAAGTATGTTTTTTTTTGTTGGATTCATTTGATGTTTACCAATTTGGTCACACACATACACAACACATACACTTCCACGCTGAAACTGCACGACGGATTTGGATGACATTTGGAATAGAGATAGCTTACAAAAATACACACCCATGACTCTATTCATGCTAATTTGATAATGGTGAAAGATGTACCCAGGCAACTTCTTATAAGTCTTCGCGGACGAAGTCGCGGGCGAAAAGCTAGTATTATATAAGAGAGTGAGCATGTGCAAGTTCCGACGCAATCTGATCTGTACTCGGATACATGATCGAACTTTCTCAAGCCGAAGATGTACCTTATGACCAGGTTTTGGAGTCGCTCAAGCTTGTTGACCAGAACCTCAGTCGCGTCCAAAAAACAAGTTTCAGCGTAATCAAGAAGAGGCAGGAGTAAGGCCTGGGCCAACATTACTTTAGTCTTAAAAGGCAAGAAATTCTGCAACCGTTTTAAAGAATGGAAAGTGAAATGCATACGTTTGCTAATGTCGTTAAGGCGTACTTACTTAAGGCACAGGGAGGAAAAAATATTTCTTTGCCCTTTGTTTCTATTGAGACATGAGGCAAAAATATAGAGCCGACGAGTGTGCGCGGAAGGCCTCCAGGCCTACAGTAGTGGAACCAGAGCCTTTTTGCTCCTGCCAGTCTGCCAACTGATGACGTGGCTTTGAGATGTAAACTACACCAAAATAAGTACAACATACGAACTGTGAACCAGCCCTATTAGCGATGCCTGGCAGTTATCCTCGTCTCTCCAGATCTCCTTTCATCATCATCATCATCAGCCCACCTCTGCCCACTGTTGGGTATAGGCCTTTTTCCCCTCTCGCCACCTCTCACGGTCCCTAGCCATCCGCATCCATGGACCTTCCGCCGCTATGACAATGTCGTCCGACCATCGAGCTGCTGGTCTTCCGACTGATCGTCGTCCAGTTCTCGGCCGCCACTCTGTCACTGTCCTTTAAGAAGAATATTTTTCGTTTCAGAAAAATCACACAGATTTGACAGTACTAAATCAGCCGACCACGTCACGGTCGTCAGCCCATAGAAAATCGCGCCCATCGGTCCTCTCCAGCAAAATCAACAAATCACAGTTTGCCATAGTGCATTATTCTACAATATTGCAAGATTCTAAGAGACATTTCTCAATTATTGTCGACAAACGGAATTCTAGAATAAGAAACAAAAGTTCCTCTAATAAAGTTGGTAATGACGAAATTCAAAGGAGATGTGAAGACTAACGCCATTTTTCAAGGACCTCTGAAGTTCAACAGCATTCTTCGACAGATTTCGAAATAAACCAATGTATGGCCAGTACCAGCCATAAAGGACCAAGACAATCTACAACTAAAGCAGATGTAATAGATTTATCAAAGGGAATGTAGGTATACCAATAACACCAAAAGATGAGAAGGAACTAATTCTCCCGTCAAACTACAAAGAGAATATCCAAGGAAAGAAGAAAGACAAAACAATAAACAGCAGTCTCCTATTAAAGAAAGAATGACTAATTCATCAGTCAGAGGAGGTGGGAGAAGCCCAGAATATCCCGTGTTGGTTGAAAGAAGTGAAACTCGAATGAAATATACAGATAGAAATAAGTGTGAAGAGCTTGTTAAAGATCACGGCTCAGATTTAGGTACTTAAGAATGCCCTTCAGCTTTGCAGCCCTCTCGCTCACACTTTTCAACATTTTAATTTATTGTAAGAGAATGATTCAACTTTGGACGATGAAATATAGTTGCAGACACAGATAATTAAGCTATCGACATGTGGACTAAGTTTTGATTTTATATTCCTAGTAATAAAAAAAATATCCCGGAACTTCGTTTAAAAGTAGTAGTTCCGTGATATTTTTTTTATTACTAGGAATATAAAATCAAAACTTAGTCCACATGTCGATAGCTTAATTATCTGTGTCTGCAACTATATTTCATCGTCCAAAGTTGAATCATTCTCTTACAATACATTAAAATGATGAAAAGTGTGAGCGAGAGGGCTGCAAAGCTGAAGGGGATTCTTAAGGCTGGAAGATAGCAACGAGGCGGGAAATTCAATATTTTCACAGTTTTTTACATTTTGTAGCTAAACTGAGCTATTTTTGTTCAGCGATTTTTCGTTCGCGGCAATAAAATAGTATTCTTTTCATTATTGTACACAACAGAACAACAATAATTCAGCCGATTATGTGTTCTGGTCTACGACAAGTTTTTTGGGCTGTGCCACTGCTTCGTAGACCAGAACACATAATCGGCTGAATTATTGTTGTTCTGTTGTTGGGTTGGTAGGGAGAGTGCAAATTATGAAACTTAAAGGGACATTCTTAAAAAATAATGTGTAGGGCCAGTCAACATTGATTAGGTTGAAATATTTACCTATCAATTTGCTGGCCCACAGAATCGGTTATCATGACAAGATGTCGGTATAACCATGGGTTGGTGGAGGTTCCTGTTCTGTTGTTTACAATGATGAAAATAATACTGTTTTATTGCTGCGAACGAAAAATCGCTGAACAAAAAATAGGTAAAAAAACTTTTTAAGTTAAACGGTTTTATGTTAAACATACATTGCAATGTTTAAGATAAATGTACTAAAAACCAAAAAATAATAAAATAGATACAGTCGTGGGAATTATAAACATATGCATAGACTAGACTAAAATAAAACCGTGGGGCACGTCAATTCGGAAGGCAAAGTTTTTTGTTCGAAAGTCCGTTATTGGCTTAATCTTATCTTTAGACAATATTGAGAAACTAATTTCAATATTTTTTATTTTGGTTCAGTAGTTTGGATTTTACAACGTTTCAAAGATACGATTTTATGACCTTCACGCGACGGTCTGCATACATTTGGCGGTCATAGGAACAAAACATTTTAGCGCATAAAAACAAAACTACTGGACCAAAATAAAAAAATCTTTAAAATTAGTTTCTTAATATTGTCTAAAGATAAGATTAAGCCAATAACGGACTTTTGAACAAAAAACTTTGCCTTCCGAATTGTCTACAATCGTTGATTAAAATGTTTGTTTTGTAATGTTACACTATAATTAAGCAGTTGACGTGCCCCACGGTTTTATTTTAGTCTAGTCTATAATTCTTTATAATTCCCACGACTGTATCTATTTTATTATGTTTTTGTTTTTAGTACATTTATCTTAAACATTGCAATGTATGTTTAACATAAAACCGTTTAACTTAAAAAGTTTTTTTACCTATTTTTATTTTCTAGTTTTTAGTTTTTATTTCGCATTCTGTTTAATTCATATAGTACGTTGTATTATACTGGTTGAGCACTTTCATTTGATACCCATATTGATGGGATCGATAAAACCTACGTTATCCGCCATTTTGTAGCAGCCGCCATCTTGTATTTCAATTTTTTATAGTATATTGTATTCTGCTTGTTGAGCCCTTTCATTTGATACCCATATTGATGGGATTGATAAAACCTACGTTATCCGCCATTTTGTAGCGGCCGCCATCTTGGATTTCAATTTTTTATAGTATATTGTATTCTGCTTGTTGAGCCCTTTCATTTGATACCCATATTGATGGGATTAATAAAACATAAATTATCCGCCATTTTGTAGCGGCGGCCATCTTGAATTTATAATGATAATGAATAAACATAATTGTATTGTCACCAAAATCCAAAGTGTATACAAAATTTCAGATTAATCGGTTGACAGGAAGAGGGTGAAATTTGAATTACTAAATTTGACCCAAGAATAAAGAATAAATAATATATATAAATAAAAAAAAACAAACGGGGTGAGCTAAATAAAACCGTTTAATATAAATAAAACCGTTTAAAAAATAGCTCAATTTAGCTACAAAATGTAAAAAACTCAGAAAATTTTTAATTTCCCGCCACGTTGCTATCATCCACCCTTAATTTTAAATTTTGGTAAGTAATGATTGCTTATTTCGTCAAGAGCTGTTTTTCCGCAAATTAACCGGTTTTGAGGAATAGAAACTGCGGTTTTTTTTTTACAGAATAAGCACACTGGCCATATTTTCCTACTCAATCCACCAAAATAATTAAATTGACACCCAAATCATCAAAATGTGGAGCGTCAGTTAGCACTAAGATATTGTAAAAGTTGTTAAACTTAAACTTTCGTGAGCACGGTTCACGGTTTTACTCACTAGTATTTTGTCGGTGTAGCCGACTAGTTTCGGTTCTCATTCGGAGACCTTAATCATGGAATTCATGATTGTAACAGTTGCTTGTATTGGTGTGTTTAACGATCCTCTTATGCTTATGCATGCATGAAAGAACCATTTGATTATTTATTTATGCATCTACAAATTTTAATTTTTTTTAGTAAGAGGCGTTTATTTTGATTTTGTCCCACTGCTGGGCAAAAGCCTCCCCTCTTGTAGGTATTTAATTCCATTGATGTCCATGTGACAAATACGGCTCGCTATAATAATATGTTACTCGCTGCGCCCACTACGCTACGCGAGCCCTGCAGCCACAATACAGAATTCACTGTATGCAGAGAGGCCATTCGCTAATAGAACACCATTCTCCATATTCCATACGTCGAGCCCTCGTGTCAAGTGGCAATTCCACGCTCGAGTGTTCCACGAATGGACCCGAATGCTGTTAGGTATTACAAGAAATGAAATGGAAATGACTATTCATCTTAAGGCTCCGTATAAGGCTAACTAGCGCCACCAATGTTGAAAAAATCATATCTTCCTTCAGAAGAAGTTTCTGAAAAAATCCTAAGATGAGCTCATGCGCCATGCTTTTCTAGATTTTTAAGTGTAGGTACCCAACTCAATTTCTAGTCTTAAGCTAAAAAATTTTCGATAACCGCCAAAAACGGCCGCTTTTGGCGGTTATCGAAAATTTTTTAGCTTAAAAGTAAATTTCGAAGAGGGTATCTACACTTAAAAATCTAGAAAAGCATGGCGCATAGGCTCATCTTAGGATTTTTTCAGAAACTTCTTCTAAAGGAAGATATGATTTTTTTAACATTGGTGGCGCTAGTTAGCCTTATACGGAGCCTTAAGTACGGCTGAATTGGGTGGTAAAAAAGGGTTTGCAATTTTGTTTATATAAATGTAGAGATAAGAAAGTGAGATATTTTGTGTTTTCGTTTGTAGAACTATATGTTAGTAGGTACACTTTCTTAATTATTAATCAAGTTACCACTTCGCAGAATAAAATTAAATTTCATTAATACCTCATTATTTTCAGTAACCATTTTTCTCGAGTCCATTAGAACTATTAAAATTTAATTAAGCTGCAAAAGTTGTAGGAAATTATAATACACATTCCGACAAGATTTTATAAGGAACTATCTACTTAAAGATTTTTATAACGTTAAAAAATCTCGGGACAGGACTTGAACCCGCAACCTCTTGCATACCGTGCAGGCGCTCTAGCAATGGTCCGTTTTCAAAGCACAAAACTCAAAACACTTCATAGATGGCGCTTATACGCGTGCCCATACAGGAACCGGGACACGACTGTCAAATTTCGCTTAGCACAAATTAATTTTGACAGTCGCGTTGAATTTTGGCGGCCCCGTCGCTTTCCGCCAGCGTTGCGTTCCTTCTGCGACGCGTTTTCTTGGCGACGCGTTGTGCCTGCGCTTCCGGTTCTCTGTGCTCAAGCCTGTAAGTGCCATTTAAAAACTGATTCGAATGTTAGCTTTGAAAACGACTCTAGAGCTACCGAGCCATGTAATCTGTCGATTCCCAGCCTCATAATTATCTACACCTATCTTAAGTTTAAGTTTTAATAAGTTTATTTCTTCTCAACTACATTACATGGGCTGGGATGGGACCTCCTATTAAGTAAGTATGATACCTGTATCAGGAAACTACGCTCTTCCATACAACAATACAGGGTGTTATTAGACCGCCAACAAAGCGGGAAACCGCGTATTGTCCTCATCATAATGATCATTTTTGCCCATGGAACTATGCCTGGGAAATCAACGGTTTCCGAGAGAATGAGGTTCAAAGTCGGACTTTTCAAAACTTTTTTAGCCGAAATGTATTCAGTATCTAGTTCTTAACATACCTTCTCAAGAAGCCATATCAAAATTAAGCTATTAATTAACATAGATAATTATGACATCGTGAGGAAACCTGAGCGTATGAGGCATTATACCCTCAACGCAAAAATCGCCAACCCGCATTGAGCACGCGTGGTGATTAAGCTCGAACTCTCTCTCTGAGAGAAGGCCTTTGCCCAGCTAGTGGGACATGTACAATTGTACAGGCTACATCTTACATCTTACTTTTTAATTATGGCAATGCTCGAGAGGCGGATGCAGCCTCTGTGAGTGATTTCGGATTTCGCAGATGTGTATTAATAGTACAGTCGCCCTTAACAGTTTAATTCACGTAAAAGGTTACCCTTTTTGATATTTTATAAAGTACGTAATATGGCAATCAAATGAGGTTGTAGAATATTTAGACACAGAAATTAATTTAAAAACAAAACAATGAAAAAGCTATAGGACTTTTTAATTTTTTGTTATGTTTGCGGCAGGTTAAGAATTGCAAGACTTGTGTTTTATACTAGTGGAGGGCCTACAATAGAGACCCAACTGTTCTCATTTTGTTGCAAATTTAGTCTACTTTAAAATAATTCTTAGTGACTTCTACCGTAAAACTTGGTGGTAAAAAATGGCAAAAACTGAAAAATTATCAAAATTGAATGGTTTTTCATGAATTTTTCAATGTTCTGGAGGGATTTCGTGGTCGAAAAATTATATTTGTCATTACCACCTCATTCCATACTACATATAAAAAAATCAGAACTGCCCGATTTGATGCAAGTGAAGACCCCTTAACAATCATTTCGAGCGGTAATTCTTAAAAATATTCCCTTTAGGGAGGGAGTTATGACGCCATATTTTTTTTGTATGGGTTTTTTTTTTTTTTCAGAAACCTTTTATGAATAATAATAGTACATATTAATATATCAAAAGGACAGGTAGGCGATAACATTTTACGTGAACGAAACCGTTACGGGCGACTGTACTATAAGCAGATGTTATTAATAACTATGTGATATTGTGGATGTGGTTTGATTAGGGTAGGATAGAAGTCGGTTCATAATAATATGCTATTTAGCCAAATCTAAATCTAATCTTCTGATCTAATCTAATCTAATCTTTATCTTTTCTATCTTTTCTATTAATTTGCTTATTTAAGCAGAAAAGTTCTGGATTGATAAAACCTTGCGTTGGCGTACGGCACTAGGTTTCTTTGGATTTGTCGCTGTATGCTCAGCACAAAAAAAAACACATAGGTAACTAGTAGTTGGGCATCATAAAACTGCACCTGTGAATATTTAAAAAAAATATAAGGTGAAAATAAAGTACTTAGGTACCTATGTATTATTATTTTTTCGAGTACTTACACTTTTGTGTGTTTGATAGTGGCAAAAGCGTGTTGGTAGTTATTATTATTATTATTACTTATTATTATTTAATAATACACTGGCAGCTTAAAGCTGATGCATGTATATCACTTTAGTGCACTTTTTACCCGACTACGCGAAGCAAAAAGGAGGGTTATGATTTTAGCAGCGTATGTATGTATGTATGTATGTATGTATGTATGTATGTATGTATGTATGTATGTATGTATGTATGTGGGTATGTATGTTTGTGTGTTCATCTGTTCCCTCGCAGAGCCTAAACTACTCGGCCGATTTCAACAAATGAGGTGTCGTTGGATTCGTCTTAATTACCCAGGTAACATAGGATAGTTTAATTTTGAAAAAAACCAAGATGGCGGCTCTGCTGCGCCCTTAAGTAGTGGACCTAAAAATAAAAATTATCGGATACTATCGTCATGGGTATCAAATGAAAGGGCTTTAAAAGACCTTTTCAAAAATATATAACACATGTAGCGTCAACATAACAAATAGAACAAAAAATTCAAAAATGTGTTTTTTTTTGCCCTTCTTGGTTCTATTCTGGGTGATCGTCCAAAATGACTTACTAAAAAGCTCAAAAAAATATAGAAGTTAAAAACTAAAACCCGACTACTAAAAGGCTTAAAACAAGACATGTTTATCCTTAAAATAGACTCATAGATAATTAATCGTAGTCGGAGGACACCACATTCGCATTTGATAAACCGATGGCCTCCGACTACGATTAATTATCTATGAGTCTATTTTAAGGATAAACATGTCTTGTTTTAAGCCTTTTAGTAGTCGGGTTTTAGTTTTTAACTTCTATATTTTTTTAAATGTTTATCGAGTCTGTTTTTAAAAGAGTTCACCGAGGGGGCACTGATTACTGCCTCAGGTAGTTTATTCCACGCATTCACTACACGGTTTGGCAAGAAGTGTTTTCTGGGGTTGCTTGTCCATGGCTGCTGGTTCAACTTCAGCGAGTGCCCTCTTAGCATTTTGTTTGTATTTAGCTCGTATATCATAGCAAGGTCCGGTACATTGTAATGGTTGTGTAGGATTTTGTATGTCTCTATTAGGTCGCCTCGTTCTCTGCGCTGTTCCAGGGTGGTTAGCCCTAATTATTTTAGTCTGTATTCATAGGGATGGTTTTTGAGACATGGTATCATTTTAGTGGCTCGCCGTTGTACTCTCTCGAGCAAGTCAATATTTTTCTTGAAGTAAGGATTCCATATCTGAAATGCATATTCCAATAGTGAAATGCATATTCCAAAAGTTCTTTATCAGTAAGTATATGAGAATTTCAGTCTAATTGTTATTTATGTATATCTACTACCTTCAGTCAGTCCATCCTAAGGTTGTCTGGAAGAGATCGCTTTTAGCGATAAGACCGCCATATGTACTTCTAGGTTAATAAAATTCTTCTAACTAATTTCTAATGTACACACGACAGAACGTCGAAACTTACACGCTAGCACTAGAGGGGATCCTGATGAACCGATGAGTTCACTGGGCTGGGACCCGCGTGAATTTTGAGAATAGTCTCATACGAACGCTATCGTAGGAAAAAGCTGACACAACAATAAAATAACAAACAAAGGGTTAGGTTGCTTGTTGCTAAGTCACTCGTCAGGTATCTCATACATGGCGCGTATGTTTCCGTGGTCCTCCTTGACGCGCGCGTCGAAGTCGCGCATGTCCGCGCAGCGCGCGCGCCCGCGCTCCGGATCGCGCGGCGCGTATTCGCGCGCTGGGGCGCCGCGCGCGCAGTTGCAGCAGCCGCCGCACTGGCAGAATGGACAGATTATGCGCAGTCCCGCGTCGGCGCCTGGGTTGGAGGCAAATGAGTTTCATCAGCAAACGAAAGAAGAAACTTGAAGCCCCACGTGGTTTGACATATTCAGTGACGATTTATATAGGTATCTTTAGCGGTATGAGGTCTGAGTGCGGGAAGGGACCGGACGTCATCGGGGCGGCAGAAAGAGTGCGGGAGACGCGGTCAAGTCTCTTCTTTCGTAGCACGTATAGCAAAATGGAATAGTATAGAGACTTGATATGTAAAGCGGCCAGGGCACGCGCCCGGGACGCTCGCCCTGTAGAATGTTATGGCGCTCGGCCGTATGCCCGCTGCGCGCTCTATAAAATGTATGGCGCTGGCCGTACGCCCGCCGCCGTGCGCTCTGTAAAATTTATGGCGCTCGGCCGTGCGCCCGCCGCGCTCCCTGAAAAATCTATGGCGCTCGGCCGCGCGCCCGAGACGCTTTCTCTATCAAGTCCCTAAAAAGAACAGCAGCAGAATCGCAGAACGAGCAGATGATGCGCAGGCCGGCGTCGGCGCCTGGCCAGGGTCATCGGATTTCATCAGAAATTGTGTTTTTGTTTTTTCTAAAGCTCTAACAAAAGTTGTTGAACATTACATTCGATGACTTGTTACAGGAATAAAGCTATTTAAAAATCGCCCTGTGTAAGGATCATAAGTACACACGACAGCACGTCGACCCTTAGACGCTACTCAGTTACGTTACGGGCGACTTTACAATAAAAGTATACACTCTGACGTACTGTCGTGTGTACTACGACGACCGATCTGTCAAAAGTAAAACAAACAAAGGAAAATAACTTCGTACCTATTTTCTTGAGCAGCTCAACGAAGTTCAGATAGGGCGTCTCGGGCTCAGCATCCAGGGGCGCCTGACATAGGCGAATCGCGGACCCCCTCCTTGACTGCTGCTGGTAGCGCCTAGAGCGACCCACCATTGGACACGGACTGTTGGGGGCGAGGTTCTGCAAGCGAAGAATAGTTAATATTACCCCCTTGACTGGCAGAGCGACCATCTGGCTCCAAAAAGGCTGACGCTGATGGACCGATGACGGACGGCAACCTCGAGGGGGGAATAGATCGGTTGGAACACGACCAGTCTGATGGTCCGATGACATACTCGTAGCCTAAGTAGCCGAAAAGCAGTGGTTACGGCTGGCACAGGAACATGAGATGTGGCGTGAGCATGAAGAGGCATACACTCCGCAGATACACAAGATTGATATGCAATACCCCGCGCCATCGCCTGATACACTAGATTGACATGCGAAACACCGTGCCATCGCCTGATACACTAGATCAGTCATACTCAAAGTGTGGTACGCGAACCCTTAGGGGTTCGTCATTTGATGGTAGGGGGTACGCGAAAAGATTTACGTAATGGCGGCTGGATGGCTGGCTAGCACACGCACAGCTAGACAGGAAGAATATCCCGAACTCTCACGAAATGGGGTGAATTTTCTTTTACCCTTCGCAACGACAAACTTATGTGAGAGTGGGTTTTCACATCTAGTAATGATAAAAACCAATTACAGAAATCTACTTTATATTGAACCAGAATTAAGATTAAAATTGTCCAAAATTGTTCCTAAAATAGACTCCATTTGCGACATCCATCATCACATTAATAAAATATTAATTCAGCCCATCCATCACATTAATAAAATATTATTTTTTGTCACGTGTTGCCTTTTATTAAAATTTATTAAAATAAAAACCTTGTTAACTAGAATTTCTTTTCATTTTGACGTGAGCTGTGTTAGGGGTTCGCAGTCATTTGGGAACTTAAACGGGGGTACGTGGGGCCATAAGTTTGAGAAACCCTGCACTAGATTGATATGCGATACCCCGTGCCATCGCCTGATACACTCGGACTCGGGTCTGAGCCGACGACGCAGTCTCTCCACCGAGGTCTCAAGCAGCTGCCCCTGCCACTCGTGGCGCCGGTTCTTGCAGGTGGGACGGCATCTGGCAGAGAGGAAAACATAATTTACTCAAAAAAGCTCGTAATGTGGACGCGAAGCAAAAAGGAGGGTTATGATTTTAGCAGCGTATGTATGTATGTATGTATGTGGGTATGTATGTTTGTGTGTTCATCTGTTCCCTCGCAGAGCCTAAACTACTAGGCCGATTTCAACAAATGAGGTGTCGTTGGATTCGTCTTAATCACCCAGGTAACATAGGATAGTTTAATTTTGAAAAAAAAACCAAGATGGCGGCTGTGCTGCGCCCTAAAGTGGTGGACCTAAAAATAAAAATTATCGGATACCATCGTCATGGGTATCAAATGAAAGGACTTTAAAAGACCTTTTCAAAAATGTATAACACGTGTAGCGTCAACATAACAAATAGAACAAAATATTCCAAAATGTGTTTTTTTTTTGCCCTTCTTGGTTCTATTTTAGGTGATCATCCAAAATAACTAACTAAAAAGCTCAAAAAAATACAGAAGTTAAAAACTAAAACCCAACTACTAAAAGGCTTAAAACAAGACCTGATTATCCTTAAAATTTACTCATAGATAATTAATCGTAGTTGGAGGACACCACATTCGCATTTGATAAACCGATGGCCTCCGACTACGATTAATTATCTATGAGTCTATTTTAAGGATAAGCAGGTCTTGTTTTAAGCCTTTTAGTAGTTGGGTTTTAGTTTTTAACTTCTATTTTTTACATTTAACAGAGCGAGCGCCGCCCTTTCCGGTTTGTATATCAAGTCCCGACTCACTTGCACAACCCATCGTCGGTTCGAGGTTCTATCTTGGGCAGCTCAAGCAGCGGCGTCTTGTTCGCCGGACAGGTCGGGCTGTGCATCCATTCCACGCTGGATTCCAGGACAGGATCCATCTTTTACAGCCAGTTTCATAAATACCTGTGTATGAGGATGGATCGTGACATAAAAATTTCAGCGTGAGACAGGGTTTGCAACCACAACCTGTGGCTTGCATTGCAAGCCAAGCCAATGGTGAAAATTTCTAAAAGTTATCGGGTACTACGCACCGCGGCACCGCACGCAAGCCCGAACTCTGGCCAATAATGGAAGGTTATAGAACGTTCATAGACTGTAAAGAAAGACTGTATAGGATAATAAAAACAAGAACGGGGCAAACTATGGGTACAAGACGCGTGAGCTTCAATACAGGGTAAAATTTAGGTACGAGTATAGCACAAAAAAGTCGCTTTAAATACTTTGTATCATTAAATTGTAAAAATCTAAAATTAATAAAGTCTTAAATCAAACTTGTAAATAGTTTGACAGTATTGGTTGGTAATGTTGTAAATTTTTGGTCCCTGTGGATGGCTTCATAGATTAGAACCTCCATTGTAGGTTCTTCGCAATAAGTTGATATAGTTATTGGAAGATCCCACGTTCTTGGAACTAGCCACATTGCTAGTGTGTTTGTTCCGCCTCTTCCACACTAAAACTGCTGGATGGATTTGGATCCGTCTTAAGCTAGACGTCCATTAGCGGCGGATCGGGTCGGTTCGGGCCGGGGCGGGCCGCAAAATAAAATCCGCCTGCCTGTATTTATATGAGACTTCATCCACTAGCGGCGGACTATGCGCCGCGGCCCGCCCCGCTCCGATCCGCCGCTAGTGGACGCTGTTTCATATAAATACAGGCAGGCGGATTTTTCCGTTGCGATGCGCCCCGGCCCGATCCGCCTAGCGGACGCCAAGCTTTAAAACAGGAGCGCTGAGACACGGAATTATAATAACGATGGTGATATATCACTGAAATGCCGCCGCCTCATGGCATTAGCGGGGTGATTTCCCCAAGGTAAGGGTGATTTAGACACTCAATAACCTGCTTGATTAACGCATTGACTGCCAGCCGTTTTGCACGACTTTTAGACGTTCCGGAAGGAAATTCGTAAAAACACGTTAAAAAATCATAACTTCTAAACCACGAAAAATCGCTGAACATACATGGGGTATTTTTAAATAGGGGTAGGTGCGAGTAATAAAAAAAAAATGGACGTTCTTACTTGGACCACCCTGTATTAAACTCATTTAAACTAAATTTAAAAATTAAACTGTACGCGAAAAACACTTCCGTTGCTTGCGCAGTCAATTTCGACTACCTACAATCCAAAGTAAAGAAAACAATCATGCGGCATGCCTACCTAGCGCAGAGCACGCGAAAAGATCTCTTAAACCGGCGAAGAGAAAAAAACTTGTTTAGTGTTGTAAAAGGATTTCGATGTCGTGGCCCTGTTGCCTATTGATTCACAAAGGGCCGGCCAAATGGACCGGACGCGGTTTGGGCCGGGCTGGGCATGACGACCGGTGGGAAAAGGCTGTTGGAGGCTCTACATTGCGTGTTCATTTCTGCCTACACCAGTGGCTTTGTGAGCTGGTAGACTTCGCGAGTCTGGCGAGGTCATGTTTCTTTTTAGGGTTCCGTATCTCAAAAGGAATTAAAGAGAAGGTGGATGTCGTGACGTACCAGGCTGCAAAGGAACTGGCCTGTGATCGAAGTGCATGGAGAATGCTGCACCGACAAGAGGATAACTCTTAAATATAATGATGATGATCTCAAAAGGAAAAAAAATGGAACTATTATAGGATCACTCGTGTGTCTGTCCGTCTGTCACACACACCCAATTTGCTCCGAAACTACTGAACCGAATGAGTGGAAATTTTGTACACATGTAAGATAGTGATCCAAACAAGGACGTGTAACGGGAATCAATTAATTTAAATTAGAGGGGAAACTTTTGAGGGTTACTTCGAAAATAAAAATAAAACTTTTGCAAAATATCTGGGGGCACGGCAGTGCCCCCGCCAGGTCGAGCGCGAAGCAAACACTGCCGTACCATCCTTTACTGGAACCATTTCGCCGCATTTTCAGGCCCCTATTTGAGAACCTCTGGATAAGACCAGAACGCAGAAATTTTCGTCACCTAGTAAGCTATAATCACATACTTAAAATCCAAAATTTCAAGTCTGTAGGTCATTTAGTTCCAAAGTTAAGCGAAAGCAAAGTTTCGCATTTATGACACACACTCACTCACTCACTCACTCACTCACTCACTCACTCACTCACTCATGATCATCATAATAGAACTAGTACTTCCCATAAACTCAGAGAGCTGAAATTTGGTACAGAGTTAGGGTTGAATGGCCACATAAAGGGAAAACTATAAAAACTAGGATAATCGAAGATCTGGAGTACCTGGTGACCCTGATTAGAAAACACAAGAGCCCTAATAGAACTAGTACTTCCCATAAACTCAGAGAGCTGAAATTTGGTACAGAGTTAGGGTTTAATAGGCACATAAAGGGACAACTATAAAAACTAGGATAATCGAAGATCTGGAGTACCTGGTGACCCTGATTATAAAACACAAGAGCCCTAATAGAACTAGTACTTCCCATAAACTCAGAGAGCTGAAATTTGGTACAGAGTTAGGGTTTAATGGGCACATTAAGGGAAACTTATAAAAACTAGGATAATCGAAGATCTGGAGTACCTGGTGACCCTGATTAGAAAACACAAGAGCCCTCATAGAACTAGTACTCTGATTGCGAAAGCAACATAACTGCTCCGTAAATTTTAATTGATATCTTTATTGTATTAAAGTTATTGCATAAACCAAACAAATAAATCAGTGCACAACACAAATAAGTATTGGTGAATTAAATAAGTTCTTCCATAGCAAACAAAACAAAAGTGCAATCACCTAATTATTATTGGTGTTGTGTTTACATCCAAAGTGTTTGAGTGAAACGCGTAAGCGCCGCATTCTCTACGGCGCATAGGACCTTTGTGCCACACGCTTCTACTACGATCAGCTGAGTTATCTGCGCCTATTTTCTACAAAACTTGCGATGAGTAAATGCAAAGTGTGTAAATTGACTGTAGTAGAAAAGGAAAAACTACAATGTATCCGCAAAGGTTGTGTTTACATATGCCATCTAAAATGTGCTGGCCTCACAGGCTCCGCGGATGAAATTGAGAAACAGAGGAATGTTTGGCTTTGTCCCGGCTGTAAGGCGACTTCATGTAATGCCTGTCATGAGCATGTTGTGATCAGCAAAGAAGGCATCAAATGCACTGAGCGTTTATGCTTGCAACTCTTTCATTTCCAATGTGTTGGATTGACTGAACAGAATTTTAAAATTCAGACTATGTGGAGATGCCCCGACTGCAAAGCAAAACAGCCCAAGGGTGATAACAGCAACACCCCTGTCAAACCCTCAACTCACCACCCAGATATGACCAACGTCACTCTCAGGCGTCCTTCCAAACTGGACCCCATCGAAATAATGTCACCACAGTGTAACATACCATCTAGCTCACCCTGCACTACTGATTTTAGAGCTGACGTCATCCGTATTGTTCAGGAGGTTGTAAGGGAGGTACTAAGTTCCGAGTTAAAATCCTTTCGCGACCAAATGGACATTTTTCAGTCAAGCTTACTAGCTATGACAAATGCAAATGAGGAGCTTAAGACATCCTTAGTGAAGACCGAAGGTGATATTAAGGCTGTACAGATCGAGAATAAGAGACTAACTAGTCAATGTAAAGACCTGGAGAACCGCGTGGCTTTTCTTGAGCGAGACAACCAGCAACAACAGCAATGGTCAAGGTTGCAAAATGTTGAAATCCAAGGCATCCCTGAAGTGGAAGGTGAATCCACTATTGGAATAGTGCAAAAAATTGCTAAAGTTGTAGGAGCCGATGTTAACTCAACCGACATTGAGTTTGCACACCGTGTCCAGCCTTTCCGCCCTGCACCAGGCCGTCCGCGTTCACTCGTTGTGCGGTTCAGGCAGCGACAGGTGAAAGACACACTATTTTCAGCGGCGCGCAAATGCCGGGACCTGAATACCTCCACTCTTGGTATGGGCAGTGAAACCACCCGTATTTATGTCAATGAACATCTGACACCCCAGAACAAAAAGCTACTTCAAGACTGCAAAGTAAAAGCCAAAGAATGTGCCTATGCTTTCACATGGACAAAAAACTGCCGCATACATGTGAGGAAAAACGAGAAATCTCCGGCGATACCTATTCTGTCTGTATCGGATCTAAAGAAAATAGTCAACTGAGTTTTCTTAATTTAATGTACTTACTTGTAACATATTTCCTTGTGGGGCTACGTACTGTTGTCCTTTTGCATAACTTGCATTTATCACATTACACAACACACTCAACAAACAACATTTACACTCACAAAAAACACCACTTATTCACTTTGAAGAGAATACCTGTCAATAAATTAACACTCTGTAACGTCCGCTGTTGTGATTGTCGTCGGCTTGGGAAAGGTTCCTTGCAATACATCACAAGACTGGTCTATCAGCTTACAAAAAATAAAATTCCATAACATAAGAATTTTTTACCAAAATGTTAATGGACTACGAACAAAGACGACGACATTCTACAATAGCATTTCCTGTTTTGACTATGATCTTGTTCTAATAACGGAGACAAAGCTGTGTGCTGGAATACTTGACTCTGAATTATGTGACTTCAATAAATATCATATATTCCGTAGGGACCGTGGCACGTCTACTGCGGGCGGCGGCGTACTGGCGCTCGCCGCTCCTGCTCTGGATGTGCGCACACGACCTGAATGGCAGCGCGAAGACCATGAATGCCTATGGCTAACCATCTCAGGTGGCGTGATAGGAGCCCGGCATGATTTACATATTGCCCTCGTGTACATACCACCCTATAAAGACCTACCTAATCGTACACAATATTTTTTGGATGCACTATGCGACGTCACTCGGGCTTATCCCGATGACTACTTTATGGTAATTGGTGATTTTAATCTGCCATGCTTAAACTGGGATTCCGGTGAGCCACTGAGCATCCGAAAAGGTCCAATTGAGGTCCAAAATGCAGCTACAAATTTAATTAATCACACAAAATTTTTAGGTTTCAACCAATTTAATAAATTTAAAAACTGTTGCGGTAATGTTCTGGATCTTGTGTTTACCAATTTTAATATAAATGTGCACAAAGCTGCATCTCCTACTGTTAAAGAGGATGTTTTTCACACTACAATTGAATTGGAGTCGGGCGATTTATCCATACAGACGACACCAGTCACTAAACGCTTGCGATATCAGTACCATAAGGGTAACTATACATTAATAAATAAACACGTCGCGGAGCAAGATTGGTCCACTCTTGACAATGGCACCGTGGATGATGCGGTCTCAAATCTTTACTCGTGTTTGAACGATGCGGTCGATAAACACGTTCCTAAGGCTATTAATACCACCTCGTACCAATACCCTATTTGGTTCAGCCGTGCTCTTATAAATATTATTAAGGAAAAAAGTAAATACCACAGACTTTGGAAAAAACATAAAAATCCTTTGGACTACGATACGTTTGACCTCTTGCGTAAAAGACAAAAAATAATTCTGAGCGAGTGTTTTGAAAAGTACATAAAATTAACGGAAGAAGGCATACGACACAACCCTAAACTATTTTGGTCCTATGTTAAGTCGAGGCGTAGGGATGGCACGGGCTACCCGAGGAGTATGACTTACAATGATAAGGTATTAACTACGGAACAGGAGACTTGCAATGCATTTAATCAGTACTTTGGCAAAATGTTCGGGGTTCCTGCAAATAACTACTCAAATCTGAATTTCCCAGAACCTTCACATCAACAGGTTATATCTGCAATACAAGTCTCTGAAGGTTATGTTGGAAACCTCTTAAGTAAGCTAGACAAAAGCAAGGGACCGGGTAGTGATGGTATCCCATCTGCTCTGGTTGTAAAGTGTGCTACATCGCTAGTCAAACCAATAACGCATATTTTGAACCGATCTTTTCGCGAAGGAGTTGTCCCTGCGGCATGGAAGATAGCGCACATAGTCCCTGTGCATAAGAAAGGTTCAAAGGCACCCGTTGAACACTATCGGCCTATTTCTATTCTAAGTGTTTTCGGCAAAGTGATGGAACGAGTTGTGCACGATCATATATACACGAATATTTCTCTTAGTATCCCCAGTGAGCAACATGGTTTCCTTCGGTGTAAATCAACTACCTCCAACCTGTCTGTTTTTGTTGATGCTATGCTGAGAGGAATGGATGGAGGTGGTCAGATGGACGTAATTTATACAGACTTTGAAAAAGCGTTCGACCGTGTGGATCACGTCATACTTATAAAGAAAATTGAAACACTGGGTATTCGTGGGGACTTATTGCGCTGGACTGAATCTTACATCAACAACAGAAGTCAGGCTGTAGTGATAGGTGACCATAAGTCTGATTTCATCCCAATTCCATCAGGGGTACCACAGGGTTCCATTCTGGGCCCATTGCTCTATGTTGCCTACCTGTATGACATTGGTTACTGTTTTCATCATGCAAAATTCCTCTTATATGCCGACGACAAAAAAATCTACATGAGAATTAAGTCTGTTGAGGATTGCCTGCACCTCCAAGAAGACCTTAATCGCCTATCTATGTATTACGTTAAAAACCGAATCAACGTGAACGCATCCAAATGCAACCACATTACTTTTACGAGGCGTACTAGTCCGATTTCTTATACTTACTACCTCGATAGTACCAAAATCCAAGTAGTTACGTCTATACGTGACCTAGGACTACTGCTGGACTCACAACTAACCTTCCATGATCATGTAGAAGCCATTGTTAATAAAGCGTACAAAAATCTTGGATTTATTCTTCGAGTCAGTAAGCCCTTCAAAGACCCAAAAAGTATTTGTACCCTATACTATGCGTATGTAAGAAGCATATTAGAATATTGTAGTCCCATATGGAATCCGCAATATATTACCTACTGTCATACAATTGAGTCTATCCAGAAAAAGTTCCTACATCATCTTAACTATCGGACACACTCTCCTGACGTAGGTTACGAAACGTCTTGCCATCATCATAAATTTATGACTCTTGAGAATCGGCGTACTCTTTTAGACATGCAGCTACTGTATAAGGTTTGCAATGGTATGGTAGACTGTTCTGATATGGTCAACACTTTGATTACTCTGTGGGCCCCAACTACACGCACTCGTCATACTGCTAGCTCTCTTTTCTTTATACCTTCTGTTGACACTAACTACGCTCAAAATTCTATAAGCTGACGTTTGCCTAGTACATATAACAAGAAATTTTCTAATACTGATATCTTCCACGTGTCTCCAGGAGTTTTCAAAAAACACATTATAGATAATATCTTAAAATAAAACATGAGACACTTTCTCTTCAAAACCCTCACACGCACACCCTCACACACACCCTGTTACACACTACACTCAACATTGCAAGTATACTACTATCTACATTTACTGCCCAAACCCACCAAGATGGGTTTTTTTTTAAATAATTAATAATAATTTTATTAAGATTGCTCTGATTAATAATATTTAAATTATACTCAAATTTCAATCAATTAATTATTTAATTCATATTTTGTTAAAATTTATTTAATGCATTTATGTAATTATTGGTTTTCTAATTATCGATTTGTATTTCTAAGCATGTAGAAATAGCATTGTTATTTTAATTCTTAGTTTGCACGCATGTTGTATTTCGTAGTCTAAGCTAAGCATAAATAATATAAGCCCGTAATTGGCCTGTGATTCGCCTAGAAATATCTCTCATATGTATATCAAATTGAGCTGTGGGTTTTGTAAAATAAATAAACAATAAACAATAAACAAGTACTTCCCATAAACTCAGAGAGCTGAAATTTGGTACAGAGTTAGGGTTTAATGGCCACATAAAGGGAAAACTATAAAAACTAGGATAATCGAAGATCTGGAGTACCTGGTGACCCTGATTAGAAAACACAAGAGCCCAACCAAACTATTATAGATCGACATATACCGCCCTTACAAAAAATATTCAACTTGGTGGGCCGCTTCATTCGATGTCAAAAATCTAAGGTCTGGAGTATCTGATGAAGAACCCTCAGCTGGTATCAGCTTTATTAGAGATATTATGGTAATGCCCCTTCTACTATTGGTACATAAAAAAATCGACTGTCATTGCAAAAATCCAGCGTAGTGGGACACATCTTCATTTAATCTAGCCTATAGCGTCCCACTAGTGGTTCGCTCCGAACTATGAACTCGCGACCTCAGTTATAGATGTATAACTTTGCTTACGCCATTCGCGCAGGCGCGCGCGCGCTTTGCATTTAAACTATACAACCCCATATCTCGGCAACCCATCGACCGATTTGGCTCATGTTCAAATTTAAAAATTCTTTTAATTTAGTTTACCCGCTTATCAAATTTCATAACGATCCGACCAAATTTACTCAAGTTATCGTCGAACAAACATTCATACATACAAACATACATACAAACAAACGCCGGATTGTTCCAGCAGACTCGGAGGACTTCGCTCGCTTCGCTCGCTCGTTCAACAAGAAATAGTCGGACGATTAACTTTATTCTACTCCAACGTTACACAAATTTAAAAACTGTGTCAAATAAGAAAATCTAATAAAATTAATCAATATGCCCTCGTTCCTACAAAAAGAAGTGAAATCCACCAAAAACATTCTGTAAAAACTAGCCAGGTCTCGATGGATCTGCTTGTTTATCTCTAAAAAAGTAATGAAATCTAGACAAAGTCGTGCCAAGTCTAAGGTTCCTTACTGCGATTTCTTTATTATTATAGTTAATGTTGTGAGACTTGGCTGTTGAAGGCTACACAAGGGTACAAAACCAGGTGCTCCATGACACCATTGCACCAATCTGTCGCCAGAACCGCTTGTGTACCCTTCAACGGCCAAGTCTCACAACATTAACTATAATAATAAAGAAATCGCAGTAAGGAACCTTAGACTTGGCACGACTTTGTCTAGATTTCATTACTTTTTTAGAGATAAACAAGCAGATCCATCGAGACCTGGCTAGTTTTTACAGAATGTTTTTGGTGGGATATCATTATTCATGTCACATAAAATGAAATGGCCCACGAAGAAAAACATAGAAATGGCCCATTCTAAGCAACAAAAGGGTTTTTTTTATAATTTTAAAATAAATCGTTTTCAAGTTATTTAGGAAAATACGCGAAAATTTATCATCCCCATTACTTTCACGATTAGTAAGTGGTATTCCACCAAAAACATTCTGTAAAAAACTAGCCAAGTCTCGATAGAGCTGCTTGTTTATCTCTAAAATGTAATGAAATCTAGACAAAGTCGTGCCAAGTCTAAGGTTCCTTACTGCGATTTCTTTATGATTATAGTTAATGTTGTGTCACTTGGCGGTTGAATGGTACACAAGGATACAAAACCAGGTGCTCCATGACACCATTGCACCAATCTGACGCCAGAACTGCTGGTGTACCCTTCAACGTCCAAGTCCTACGCCAAAGTGGGACGCTATAGGCTAGATTAAATTAGAAGATGTGTCCCACTACGCTGGATTTTTGCAATGACAGTCAATTTTTTTATGTACCAATAGTAGCAGGGGGCATTACCATATCTCTAATACAGCTGGGACCAGCTGAGGGTTCTTCATCAGATACTTCAGACCTTCGATTTTTGACATCAAATGATGCGGCCCACCAAGTTCAATATTTTTTGTAAAGGCGGTAGGTATATGTCGATCTATAATAGTTTGGTTGGGCTCTTGTGTTTTCTAATCAGGGTCACCAGGTACTCCAGATCTTCGATTATCCTAGTTTTTATAGTTTTCCCTTTATGTGGCTATTAAACCCTAACTCTGTACCAAAGGTGTTGTTTTTCGATAGTATGGGGCTCAGGCTAAGACTGAAATTTAAACCAGGACTCGATTTAACAGACTATAGTATACTGCTAAACCACCTTTTAACGACCACTCCTCAATATCTTCATTAGTTCCCATGTATAAAAATATTTTCATTTGCTCGCAATGCAACACGCACTCTACACCAACACTGACAAAATGGCGAACTCTGTGGTGTGAGCACAGAATAATGGAGCTTTCAAAGCCACATAATTAATTCAGCGAAACAAACAAAACCAAAACACTTTTAAAACGCACCGGGCACCAACACAGAACAAACAACAAACACATCACACACAAAAAAACATTTTTTTTGTAATCTGTGAAACAAACGTCAAAAACACGCCACCCCACGCAACGAACGAAACACCACAGAATTTTAAATTCGCGACGGAGGGAAACGTTCCAAAACCAGAACATAAAGGTTCGTAGAAAACTTTAAGAAATTATCGCATTTAAAATGTTTGATAATAAATAATGAGGGTCTATATCTCGAATGGCAAGTTTTACGTTTTATTTAAATATTGTAATGTTTGTATTTTGAGTAAAAATATTATGTTTCAAAATCAAAAGCATTTACCTCGCTCGTGTAAAGCAGTATCTGAACGTCAATAATGGAAGTTTCATGAAAACAAAAACTGTTCGTACATGAAAATAACACGGAAATAGAATCTTTTAGGCAGGAGATATTGTTCAGTGGATTTTTCATTTTGATATAGACGTGTCATGGAAAACTTTAAATGTTACAGAAAAATATAAAAAAAATGGTCCAGAAAGAAACAAAACCTTTCAGCTCTCTGAGTTTATGGGAAGTACTACTTCTATTCTGATGATCATGAGTGAGTGAGTGAGTGAGTGAGTGTCATAAATGCGAAACTTTGCTTTCGCTTAACTTCGGAACTAAATGACCTACAGACTTCAAATTTTGCATTTTAAGTATGTGATTATAGCTTACTGAATGACGAAAATTTCTGCGTTCTGGTCTTATCCAGAGGTTCTCAAATAGGGGCCTGAAAATGCTTCCAGTAAAGGATGGTACGGCAGTGTTTGCTTCGCGCTCGACCTGGCGGGGCATGATCATCATAAGTTAAGTATAAGTTAAGTACAAATGAGGGAAAATGATCATCATAAGTTAAGTATACTCGTATAACGGTTCCGCAAGTTTGTCTGAGCAATGGATAACGTACCTACTTTACATTACACCAAGCAATGGTTACGATACACTGTTTAGTTCGCATCACATCACAGATTTCCACCTACGAATACCGAATACGTACAGTAATTTTTCCATTATTTTCCACTTTGCAAACTCTGTCGCTCGCAGGAGAAAATGTTGCTCGCAAATAAAAGTAAAATTATTAGCTTTCCGCCCAACGATTTCTATAAAAAGTTTATGAACAAAACATTATTTTCGTCGGCCTGATCGATTCCTATGGGGGACAGATAACTGGAGAGCTGGTGACCATTCGACTTATGTTGTCGTAGAAGGCTGGGAGCTTCTAGGCTGGTTGTTTAGACTCCGCTGATCACAAACATACTTGTTTTATTGGCTGGTCTAGTTTGAAAATTCGGTTTTTTAAGTACTTTGAAAGTGTAAATGTTTGGGTTATAAATGTTTAAATTTTTTTTTCGTGTAAGGCTGGGAGTTTCTAGCCTTACACACTTTTGAGGTTATAAAAGACGAATTTTCAACCGCGCTTGGCCAATAATAATAGTGATTTAGTGATCAGCGGAGTCTTAATAAGCAAGCAGCCTAGAAACTCCCAGCCTTGTACGAATAAATAAGTCAATTTACACTTTCTAAGTTAAAAAACTCAAAGGTTCAACCGCCACCGGCCAAAAAAACAATTTTCAGCGGAGTCTAAACAACCAGCCAAGAAGCAACCAGCCTTGTATGATAAAATAAGTCAATTGATCACCAGCTCTCAAGCTAACACTACTTTCCGGATTTGAGTACTTTTTATAAATAAATATAATATTTTATGAATTCATGAATACCTAATGGCCCAGGAAAATATCGTGTGTGACGAACGCACTTGCTTGAATGATGGTAGTTCCGGTTTCCTCATAATGTTTTCATTCAGAAAAAACGGATGCTTTCACAAATCGCAAATATACATAATGTAGAGTATCAATAGACCTTTAATTTATTTAAAGAAACAACGATTTTGAGCGAGAATGCGCTCCAAAATATTATCTGTAACTTCCGCAATATCATTATGCTTTTTCTGTAAAAAAAATCGCACAGTTGCTAGTCGTTAAAACCGGTTTATTTGCAGGAAAATAAAATCTTTTTTTCGACAAATTTGTCAAAAAAGGTTGTTTCTTTTGATAAGAACAATTTTCCCGCAATTTAGCCGGTTTTTTTTTAATAGAATATTAAGCGCACAGGTCCAAAAATTAGCATTCTATAACTCGAAACGGCCATAAAACCGAAGGGGCCTCCCCAGCTCCAGATAAAAGAGCAAATTGAAAACAATCCAAATCACTTTAGCTGTGAAAATACTGGATCAAACAGGGGCCTTAGCCTGTAACGCAATGGCGTATTGATGGCGTCCCAGTAGAAGGAAAAAACCGGGATTTCCTCGTTTTTCTCCTACAACCAGCGAACTAATCCTCTAGAATAAGAATCAGAATATTCTTTGCTGTGCTACAAACACATTAAAAGGACCGACAGCGTTAGTAGTCAACCGGAAGCCCATTTTGGCACCATTGCGCTACATGTTAAGGCCCCAGGGTTTATTAATGCGATTTATTATCATCTAAATGTTTTTGTAGTACAGCAAAGAATATTCTGATTCTAATTCTATAGGATTAGTCTCTGGTTGTAGGAGAAAAACGAGGAAACCTCGGTTTTGTCCTTCTGCTGGACAAAACCGAGATCTGCTTCGACACGCCATTGCGTTACAGGCAAAGACCCCTCGTCGTTTAGGATCGACCGAATGTGTTTTTAGAGGCCTGCCTCGGCACAAATGAGAGTGCCCTGATTTAAACAAAATACAAGAGGCTTCAGAATAAATAATAGCCTCAACCCCTCAACTTCTGTCGATGGCTGGAACGAAGGACCAAAGTCAATACAAAACCCACGGATTTTATAGAAAAAAAATGCTTTGGGATTCTCCCTCTCCTGAAATAAGTAAGTTTTTGACCACCAGCACCAACCTCTTTAGACCCTTTATACAGGGTGACCTAAAAGAGTTACTTAACTCTGTAGCTCAAGTAGATCGCCTGCACGGTATGCAAGAGGTTGCGGATCAAATCCTGTCCCGAGCGAATTTTTTTGCCTTTATAAAGTTCCCTAGCACGGGCTAGTGCTTTAGAAAATACAAAAAGTACCCTGTATGTCGCCAGAGAGACACAGCCAATTTGTGGCTCGAAACCAACTTCCAAATTGCCCACTCAAAGTTATGCACCAGTGGGCCATTAGCGAACGATTCAATCCTTTGTAATTAAACCAAGTACAGTGTCAAGCGTTCAATAATAATTACAACCGCGACGACTGGAGCGTGGTGCTTGCTGTAGAGCCCATGCTACACGGTACGCGCGCAATCTTGGCTGCCACTATCACAAAAGGTTTTTTATTTTATTTGAAAGCAGGTTTTCTAGCGAGTGTTCTTAGATATGTTTTATCAAAATCGGTTCAGCCATTTAAGAGATCGGGTGTATTTTTATAATTTAGTAGTTATTTCAGCAGACAAGGCCACGCTTCCGGGCAAGTGATGCGAGCTACCGTAGTCCCATCTACACGCACGCTCATTCCTGCGCAAACTGGCATGTGTATTATTGCTCACAGGCATGACGGAGCGTGTAGCCGCGCCATTAGGAACGAGGTTACATCAACCACTTTATGTTGAAAATAAATCTGAAATTATTAACGAACACGAGTATGTGATCATTTGGGACTTGAATGAGCATAATTTACGAGATTATATAAACCATTACAATGTGTAAGACAATAAATTAACAAAGGAATTGTTAACTACCATAAAAATATATTAGATGAGTAGGCGACATCTCGGACAAAATATTTTCGGACACTTTGTCCGAAATGTCGCTTTGTATTTTTAATATTTTTGAGGCGACATCTCGGACACTCTCAAAATATTGAACCTGTATTGTACAGTCAGATAGCTACTAAAGTATTCAAATATACTACACAGAGAAAGAACGTTACCACAGCTGACTATTTTAGGATAGCTAAAGCGGCTTAAATGAGCCGTTTTCCTTGACAGTTAAAGCCTGCACTCAGATCGCGTTCGGCTCATTTTTGATGAAAAAGTACTAGGCATAAGGTGCTAGGAGAATCATCACCTCAGTCATTTTGTTTCTAGCAAACCCCGCGTAATGATGTTAGAACTGAGGTGGTGATCCTCCTACCACCTTATGTAAGCCTAGTAATTTTTCATCAAAAATTATTTGATTTAACGCTGCGTCTTGAAAAATACTATAACTAGTGGGACTTATTGGCTGTGCTGAGCCTTTGTTACCTGCTCAATGACATGAGACGCGGGGACAGATTGCCAAACAATGGTATACGAGGCAAAACATTCATGTGGGTTTGTAACATTTTTTTATTAGTCTCCTCACAAATAAGATCGTAGGGAGTATTTTATCCGACTGTACAAAACAGCTTTATTTGTTAGTGTCCGAGATGTCGCCTCAAAATAATAAAGCGACATTTCGGACAAAGTGTCCGAAAATATTTTGTCCGAGATGTCGCCTACTCTATTAGATGGATAGATAACTCTTTATTCCATAACAGAAAGAATATTACAGATATATTGTTTAGTGAAAACTCTATACTTCTGAGAAAGAGTCGCAAATGTTATTTATCTGGCCCGCCCAACTCAATGCCGTTAATGCTTTATCCTAGAAAATAAGGTACAAATTAAATGAGACCAACAGTTTTCCGGGCGCTTGTGGTAATAAATTAGTTTAGCGACGTCCGCCTCGTGCGGAGACTGGAGCCCAAATGAAGTTGCTTGCGCGATGGTGGCGCCGGCGGCGCGGCGCGGAAACTCAATTTCCCCACTCTCGCAGCTCCTTGCTACTTTCGATAATAATTATCGGAAATTGACGTCGCCGCCAGCTGAGGTGGCTGGGATGCCTAGACGTAGACGTGCAGTGGGTCTACCGCGAGTTTGGCGCTACGACAAAGATAGGACAATAATAACGATAGTTTTCGCCTGTGATTTGTCATAGTTCGAGTAGTAGATTGCATTATTATATGTATACGTACATATTTCTTAAAATTCATAATAAAAAAAGTTTTTTTGTTGCAATCTTGCTACAACACCGATTATGGAGGATGTTTTAAAATATTTTAACACTATATTGGTCAAAATAGAGACAAAACGTTGGTATGAAAAAAAATATCGTACTTGAGACTTATAAATGTTATGGGTTTTATAGTATTCTTGGTGTTTCAATATCAAACACCGTCTTTGTGAGTTTTACTTGCGGGTAAAACTTATTTTAAAATCTCCTCTACTACCTATCTAATAATAGTTCATACAAGCATCGATCGTCGTTACGTCAATTTTGCAATCGGGGTACAATATTTGCGATGAGTGCTTGTAATTTGATCTCTCTGACTATGAGGGTTGGTGACGGAATTTCATCAAATTAGTGCTGGCTGAATATGCTATGGCTTGTGACTTTGTAAAGGAGTACCTATCTATTTCACAGGAAACTACTACCTACCTACTAAAGATGTGCCGAAACTCGAAAATTCGAATAACGTGTCAACGAAAGTTTACAGTGACGAAAAACGTTATAACGAAAGTTTGTGATTACGAATCATGAAACAACGAATCCACGCCATGCCGAAAATCGCCATACCTAAACATCGCAGCCCAAAATAAATGTAGGTATAACTGGATAATATGCTAACCTTTTTGGGTCTACCTATATTTACTTTTTATTGTTAAAAATTGTATCGATTTTTGTTCTCCTTCTTCTTGTATAATCTTTGAAATGTGCCGAGATTATTAAAATGATCTAGTTTTGACGAAATACGGGGTATTCATTAAAAATCTGTGCATAACCAGCGATAGCATCGTACAATAACAATAACAAGAGAGTCAAGAGACACAGGCCCGGTTTCTGAGTTGAGAATTTTACTAAGCACATACTTACGTATCGCTCAGTCACGCTCTTTTGTGAGAAATCTGCAGAGACAGGACGATACTTACCCATTTGCTTAGCAAAATTCTCAACTCAGAAACCGGGCCACTTATCTTCTTTTTACCAGAAAGAGATGGCGCTCTACAGTCCTACATCACTGATCACTGTATGGTTTGGACTTTCGATTTATGTACCTATCTTAGTAGACTTTGTATAAAAATCTTACTACCACATTGTACGGAACCCTCTCAACGCGAGTTAAACTCTTACTTGTCCAGTTATATCAAGAGAATAGAATAGTAAGAGATAACAAAATATCTCTTTAATGTTTTTTTTTGTTCCCTGGCAAATACAAAATCCTGTAGAAAATACAAAAAGAGGTTAAAAATGTATCTGTTTAGCTACGAAATTGAAAAAACTGAAAATTGTGGAATTCCCGCTAGGTTATTGTGTACCTATAATATCCCGCACTGATGTTATACACAATAACCTACGAATCACATGAATAGTTCGTGAATCATAGAGTGGTGGAGCAAAAAGCCAAATTTAGATCGTAGATATGTGGGTACAGTACGTGAAGGCGACGGAAATGGGCCAACACTGCCTTCGGTGGTCATTACGTGAAATCGCTGAACCTGGAATAGTATATTTCATTACAAGTGTGGAAAGGCTGTCATTGCAAAGAGTTCCGACAAATGGCTACCCGAGCCGAGGCGCAGCCGAAGGCGAGGGTTGACAGTCGGAACAAGTTGCAATGACGGTTCCGCACGTGTACTGAACGACTATTTTTAATACAGTTGCGAAAAAATGAAGCAATTTAATAAAATAATAAAAACACAATAAACTCAACTAACTTAACATTTTTGACTTTTCCGGTAAAATGTTCTCCGAAGCATTTTGTGCAATTATACTGAGTTCCGGTGGTGTTAATAAAAAAAAAAAACTAGGTCGAAATTACTCATTTCGTGCAACAAACAACTAAAGCAAAGAAAATTTCTGAAAAATCAAAATGGCGCCAACCGTAGAATATAAGCAGAGTTTTTTTTTTCTTCACCCATTCTGGTAGGCAAAGTCTTCAGTAGAAGTTTTTTATTGATATTTGCATGAATCATAAAAACTTTTTTAGTAAAAACTTCATGGTTGGTTTTTCTTTTATTTTGACAGTTGGGAAAGAAAACGCACGAGTGCGGGAAAGGTAAAAAAAAAGCACGAGTGTGTAATAGCCCACATCCCGAACGCTATACGTCCCTGCAATACGCCACTTTTTGAGCAACTGTATTAAAAACATTATTTCACAAACAAAAAATTACGGACTTTGTACTCGATGGAACATCAACACGGGAACAGCTGATTTTTTCCCCTTTGGTTTGGCCCCATAGTAGAAAGACCTCCTTAGTTTGCTGGTTACTAATTACTACTTAAAATACCACCGACATTTCAGCTTCAAATTATCATATCTCATAAACGGCTGAACCGATTTTGATAAAACATATCTAAGAACACTCGCTAGAAAACCTGCTTTCGGTCTGTCTGTACCGCTGTAAATAAGTGGGAAATAACATTATATCGACTTCGCTATGATCGGTCATGCTACGTCCGAGAGATTCCGGATTTCAGCTCTCAAACGCATATTTGACAAGCGAGACCCGGCAATTAATCTCAGATCACGAAACGGTGTACAACACGCTTCGTATTTTTTCCCTTGTCCCATAAAAAATACTCTCATAGCTTTCCATACGTTCTATTGCCCTCAGGTGACCCATTCGGATCTGTTTTGAATTTTATTTTCAACACAATTCCATTAACTTCAGCTCAGTTTAAATATTCAAAGTCGATTATTGGACAAACGAAACATAAATCGTCCAGCCGGGTGGTGATACGAATACGCTTCGGGGGATATTGTATCCTCTTTTTATGTGAAACTCAATTTAAAAGTATGCTAGATAGCAAGTAGATAGCAGATAGATGTGAACATTATAATTATTGTTTTTACCTCAACACATATTTAGGTTTATTTTAGTTTTATTGTAGGTTTATTTTAGTTTTATTTTAGATTAAGTTTTCTTTAATTAACTTAAGATTATTAATTATTTACTTAATTTTTAAATAAATGATACACAATGACAATTTAAGTATCCCACTTCCCACTTATATTATAAATGCGAAAGTTTGTGAGTGAGTGTGTTTGTTACTCTTTCACGGTGAAACGGCTCAACGGGTTTGGATGAAATTTTGAATAGAGATAGCTTAGACATCAAGCTAGTTTAGAATAAAACAGCCGCGCTTACGAAAAAGGCACTAAGAGCAATTTTTTGCGAAATTGAGTTTCTTACATCCCTATTTCTAATCAGGAAAATGAGCTGATAAATCGAATATGGAGGTATGGAGATCTTTTAGGGACGTTTTCTTGTAACTATAACGGATAAGGTACCTGCCCATTTCTTTTGCCGTCTCAAAAATCCACCCCGTATACCTACCTAAAAAATAAATCATGACTTTGTTCACTTTCTTCTAGACATGATTTTCTTTAGATTCTAAAGCTTGTCCAGCAAACAAAGGCAGGCTTTCTTCAGGCTCTGGCGGTGGTAGGCGTAGATGGATATCGCTCGAACAGAGGAAGGAAACTGTAAATGTTGATTTCGTATACAATTTGCTGGTAGACGGCGTAGGTTGTGCCACTAAGCTCCAACACAATTGGTCCCAAGACTTTGTTCTACAGGGCAATTTTTAGAGAGCTTTTTCCCTCAGACACCCTTACTTCTAAATGTGATTTCCGGACAACTTCTCTACTACGACTTCGCAATTTTTTAATTCCAAACAAAAAAAAACATTTTTTTTTTCTTTTTGGCGCTTTAATTAAAACATTCGGTCTACCACAGTCCGCAACCGCGAGGCCTGAAAAGGTCTAGCTAGAAACTGGGCTCGAAACCAAATAAAACTAGTGTCAAATCAGGTGAAATAAAAAAAAATTAAGTAAGCTTTGGATCAACGTGCCATAACCCGCAACGAAATTGTTCCCTTTTCAGACGCACGCGATAACAATTTAAACTTGAATTAATTACACTTGAAAGGGAAATGGTGTATTTCTGAAACTTTAATGTTACCGGACTGCCTACCCCAGCTTTTATTAACTCCACAAGTTGTTACTTTCAAAATATAAAAATTAACTTATAATTTAATTTAATAATTACCTAATACCTAGTCGTCAGCTCAAGCTCGAGCTCAAGTAGGTGATCTCTTTCCGCAAATACACGTGTTTTGAGGCCCAGCTACTGTGCGGATTTTTTTACAGAATAAGCACACTTTTTTTTATGTAGCCTACCAAGTCAAGTTATCAAGTCCCACTGCAGGGCAAAGGCCTCCCCCCTCTCAGCCCAGATTTTTCGGTCCTGAGCCACCTCCGACCACTCCGGCAAATATTTCTCGAGGTCGTCTCGCCATCTTCTTCTCGGCCGGCCCCGTCTGCGATATCCGCCTTTGGGCACCCACTCGGTGGCAAGTCTAGCCCACCTATCCGGGTGCATTCGGCTAACGTGGCCAGCCCAGGTCCACTTTAGTTTTGCCGTCGCAAGACCCACCTCGGCAATGTGGAGGTACTATACATTGGAGGTAATATTGGAGGTAATTAGATAATTAGGAGGTATTATTAAAAATATATATATTGAACCAAACACAAATGCAAATTACGTAGATCTTAAGTCATACATATATGTCATGCTTATCTCACGTGCTATCTCTGCGTCCGTCACGTGCTATCTCTGCGTGTATGATTCAGGTATCAGATATCTATCTATCGTGATTCGCCTCCCGTTGAGAGTTATTGAGAGTCACGCCGTCATATCTTTGAATATGATTTAAATTTCCGTACTATTGTAAGAATGCATTTTCTTTCCATTAGGTACTATTATTATTATGTTGGTATCTACCAAGTATCTACGAATAGTTGGGATATTTTAAGATTCACGGTTCCATTAGGTACCTACTACCTAGATACAATTTTGGGCCCAGACAGAATAAGTTATTTTTAACACGTCGAATACAAATTTCACGAAGTTGGGCGAAAAGTACCCTCAACCTCACACATATCTTCATGCAAAAAAAAACATAAATCCATGAGTTGAACAAACCGACAAACCGATAACTTTTTATTATGAAAACTGTGCTCCATATCCTACTAGCGTAAATGGACAATGCAATCTGTCAATCAGTTAATCGCTAGAAAAAATGTACCTAATAAGTTTTTCATCCATAGGTACATCCCATCCATCCATCCATCCATCCATTCATCCATCCAGTCGTTCCCTCAATGCTGAGGATCGTGATCATCACTTGAAAGTGACGGAGAGTAGACTTCTCCATTAAGTTCTATCACTCGCGATGTGGATCAATCAGCTCATGTAGGTGTTTTTTCGTTGCTTTGGTAATAATATCCGTCCATCTAGCAGGTGGTCTGCCTCGAGCTTCACCTTTCCCGTTATGATTAGTTTTTCCAGGCTATCAGATCAGGTCCTCTACGAACTATGTGTCCGAAGAATGTCGACATGCGTATATAATGTAATAAGTGGTGCAGCCCGGAAACCCACGAGGCAAAGGGAATTTACAAGGTACCCGAACAAAACACTTGATGCCACTTGGGTGGTAAACAAACCACTCGAGATCCGTATCGTTATCTAATCGTCTTCTTACATTCTCGATATACAGATTGCTATAAAACTCACCTCACACGTAGGGGCCAACAAGTTCAATGCCAACCACGAAAATGGACAAACTACACCTGATAATACTTCTCGCGCTCTTCGCTGTGGCTTACAGCAAGAGCTTCAAGCAAAGCGAGTCGGCGAAGGCAGAACTGGAAGATTACATCAGCCTTGCGAAACAAAACGTGTCTACACGCTACAGACTGACCTACCACATCGCCGCACCAGTGGGCTGGATCAACGACCCCAACGGCTTCAGCTTCTACCAAGGAAACTACCACCTATTCTACCAGTACTACCCTTACGACAGTGTGTGGGGCCCGATGCACTGGGGACACGTCACGAGCAAGGACCTGGTAAACTGGACGCAGCAACCCACAGCTTTACTCCCAGAAGAGGAACAATGCTTCTCTGGCAGCGCCGTGATCGACGGCGATACCATGGTCCTGATGTACACAGGTCACCAGATCACTAACGAAGACCCCTTCTACAACCAAACGCAGTACCTAGCCTTCAGTGACAACGGCGTTGACTTCTACAAGTACGCAGGTAACCCTGTGATTCCTCTCGCTCCGAACGGTAACCCTGACTTCCGCGACCCGAAAACTTGGAAACATGGAGACTCCTGGTACGTGATCGTAGGAAGCAAGACCGACGATGATCGTGGAAGGGTACTGCTGTATAACTCAAGTAACTTAATCGAATGGGAGTTTGTAACTGTACTGGCTGAATCGAAAGGAGATCTAGGGTACATGTGGGAGTGCCCAGACTTCTTCGAGTTGAACGGAAAACATGTCCTGCTCATGTCTCCTCAAGGTATTGAACCCCAAGGCGATAGATACCACAACCTCCACCAGACTGGCTACATCGTTGGTCGTTTCGACTACGACACGGCTACGTTCACGCCAGAATCTGAGTTCCAAGAGATAGATTTCGGGCACGATTTCTACGCGGCCCAGACCACTGAGGTCAACGGAAGACGATTGCTAGTAGGTTGGTTTGGAATGTGGGAAAACGAGTTCCCAGAAGCCGTTGACGGGTGGGCTGGAGCCATGACCCTGTTCAGGGAGCTAGAGCTTAACTCCCGTAACCGCATCATCATGAAACCCGTTGACGAAGTCTTGAATCTTAGGGACCAGCTCGTCATCGACGGGGAATTTAAAGCCAATCAAACGGCGGACTTCGGCAAGGCAGCAGAGATCCGAATCGAAGGTGACCTTGATTTAAACATTGAGCTTCTTCTCGAAGGCCGCGATGGTGGTGCGAAGGCCTGGATCAAATGGGACAATGACACTGGCAAGGTATCGGTGACAAAAGAGGGCGGTGACGTCAGACAGGTGGAGTGGCCTCACCGCATTTCGAAGAGCTGGCGGTTTTTCCTCGACACCAGTTCGCTGGAGCTGTTCTGCGGAGAAGGCGAGACAGTGTTCAGCAGCAGGGTGTACCAGCTCGGTGGATGGAAACTGACCAATCTAAGCTCTCAGGTTCTGAGGATAACTGGGCATTCGCTGAAACGCGGTGTCCCTTAAATGTTATGGAGAATCGGTTGGTAATAATGTAAGGAGCAAGTGTATGGTTTTCAACATTTTGTCTCATGCGTGTTAAGTTTAATTTGATGATCTGTGTTTTTATGTGATTATTGTAAGTAAGTTATATTTTGGATTTTATAGAATAAGAAGAAGATTAAGAATAAATTAAGTGTGTTATATTACTTTTCGTATTATTTTAAACTCCTCTCTCAGTCCCTAGTGTGTTAACAGCGTAGATATAAATCTAATCTTTAGTAAAAATATAGTCCTTTCACAAAAAAAAAGGCCCAGAACAATCACGGGCGTCTATAAATCACTTTTTCATCTCCCACGCTCGGAAAGTTTGCTGTTACTAGTAACTTACGATTGTGTAAAGGCCGGATTTAAACTATCTGAACTTTTGTGCGCTTCGAAATTTGAACGCGACGCCGGGACAGTCTTTCCCGCGCCCTATGGTTTTGAAAAAGAAAAAAACACTGGCCGTTTAAGTAGATGCCAGATCCCGATGGAAAATAAAACCTCATTCATAGTTCGTTTAAACGCGTATTTCAGCGAAAGCGATTGTTCGTGCCCATTCTCTATACAAAACTGTGAATGTAAATGGTGCATAAGCATCTTTTAAAAAGGTAAAGTCACGGAATAGAACATTCAGAAACGCGGTTTCTTCTTATAGTCTTTTCAATATTTTGTACACATATTTATTTTTAAATACCAGTAAATAAAAAAAATGCTGCGCTTCTGTTTTATCAAATAGATAATTATGTTTTGGTTTGTTAAATACATTTTTTCAAACGATATTACTAATTTCATTTTTTATCTCCTAGAAATTTTTAATTTATATGGTAAAAGTTCAGAATGCACCCGGAAAAAAAAACATTCTTTTATTTACATTATTTTTGTGTCTGGATAAATAAACTTCAGGAAATTATTAATAAAACGAATGGTTTTAATACCAACGAAGCTCAAAACTTTAGTGCGGCAGCCGTAACTACAGTAAAATATGCTTTTAAAAGGAACTTATTTGACTCACCTGTTTTGCCTGTAAGTAGTTGTCTATAGAGTTTGTCCCGCTTGGCTAACAAAGTCATTTCCTCGCTTCTGTGAGATGAAAAGTTTTGTGTTTCGCACGAATGCAATATTATTTGCGTCTCGTGCTTCTGAATACCTCGCTACGCTCAGGTTTCTTTTTTTGAACCACTCGCTACGCTCGTGGCTCAATTTTAGAAACCTTCGCTAGCTCGGTTTTCAATACAAGCACTCGCCGCAAACAATAATTTTGCATTCTTGCATAACAAATAACTATTTCATCTCCCACGCTCGGAAAGTTTGCTGTTACTAGTAACTTACGATTGTGTAAAGGCCGGATTTAAACTATCTGAACTTTTGTGCGCTTCGAAATTTGAACGCGACGCCGGGACAGTCTTTCCCGCGCCCTATGGTTTTGAAAAAGAAAAAAACACTGGCCGTTTAAGTAGATGCCAGATCCCGATGGAAAATAAAACCTCATTCATAGTTCGTTTAAACGCGTATTTCAGCGAAAGCGATTGTTCGTGCCCATTCTCTATACAAAACTGTGAATGTAAATGGTGCATAAGCATCTTTTAAAAAGGTAAAGTCACGGAATAGAACATTCAGAAACGCGGTTTCTTCTTATAGTCTTTTCAATATTTTGTACACATATTTATTTTTAAATACCAGTAAATAAAAAAAATGCTGCGCTTCTGTTTTATCAAATAGATAATTATGTTTTGGTTTGTTAAATACATTTTTTCAAACGATATTACTAATTTCATTTTTTATCTCCTAGAAATTTTTAATTTATATGGTAAAAGTTCAGAATGCACCCGGAAAAAAAAACATTCTTTTATTTACATTATTTTTGTGTCTGGATAAATAAACTTCAGGAAATTATTAATAAAACGAATGGTTTTAATACCAACGAAGCTCAAAACTTTAGTGCGGCAGCCGTAACTACAGTAAAATATGCTTTTAAAAGGAACTTATTCGACTCACCTGTTTTGCCTGTAAGTAGTTGTCTATAGAGTTTTTCCCGCTTGGCTAACAAAATCATTTCCTCGCTTTTGTGAGATGAAAAGTTTTGTGTTTCGCACGAATGCAATATTATTTGCGTTTCGTGCTTCTGAATACCTCGCTACGCTCAGGTTTCTTTTTTTGAACCACTCGCTACGCTCGTGGCTCAATTTTAGAAACCTTCGCTAGCTCGGTATTCAATACAAGCACTCGCCGCAAACAATAATTTTGCATTCTTGCATAACAAATAACTATTGTTTTTTAATAAACTCTACAGTGGAACCCTCCACTTATGAATTTGATCTCTAACACGACGTATGTTGAAAGCATTTGTGAAATCATGATTTAAAAGCTACCCAAAACGACAAAAAACGTTTGAATAATAATTGCGTGACCTCAAACAAAATAGAAATAACAAAGGGGAAGCTAAATGGAAAAGAAAAATTATTTCAATTTCGCAATGAATAATATTAAATCGCCTGGATGGTGCCTGAGCAGAAATACACAGAAGTTTCTCAAACCTTACTTTCTTACCTCCTAAATACCTAGCAAAAATTTGAATTCTTATATCTATCCCTACAAATTCACAAATGTACGTAACTTTTAATGTATAGGTACATTACATTACGTCTGCATTACGTACATTTGTGAATTTGTAGTAGCAATACCGCTCGCTAACGGTGATGAGGGAAAAACATCGTGAGGAAACCCGCGGCTTAGTTGGCTCCACAAGTATTGACTTGTCTTTCCTGTGGGCTAGGCCAAGTAAGCTGTCAGGCAGGATGGAATAGGTGCTGGGCGGCTACTCCATCTTAAACAATGTCCGAGGCACTGCAGCGCCGAGCGTATACCTTTACCCAGTGTGATTGAAGGTTCCACTGGACGCTGAATAAATCATCTCATTACGTAGATGAAAAAGCCTTAGTTTTTTTATATCTATACCTAAACATCGTATAACCGAACCTACTGTGAAAACATACACGGAAGTAGGTAGGTAAAACATACTCGTAGCAAGGTATTGCAGGAAATCAGGAAATCTTTTTTCGGCTATTTATTGTAGTACCTAGCTTTTGTCCGCGACTTCGTCCGCTTAGATAAAAAGTTGTCAATTTTTTCCCTGCATACTATGTCAGGGCGGACGAAGTCGCGTGTTATTATGTCTAGTCTACCTCCTCTCCAAATTTCATCCACATCCGTTCAGCCTTTTCAGTGTGGAAGAGTAAAAAACATACACACTCACTCACAAACTTTCGGATTAGGGTTAGCCGGCTCCTTTTTTTCGTCGGGTAATCAGAACCAGATGGTCCGACAACATAACCCAAGTAGCCGGAAAACAGTGTTTGCGCCTTGCACAGGATCGTGAGAGGTGGAGTGAGCATGAAGAGGCCTTTACTCAGCAGTGGGTGTTAACAGGCTGAATCAGAACCCGACGAAAAACAGATAATTTTAGGCCAGATGTAAGGCAGACGGGCGAGAGGCAGAACACCAATGCGCTGGTCCGATGCCCAAAAGAGGGCAGCAGGTGGATCCATCCAGCACTCATCCCATCGCGCCCATGACCGTGATGAGTGGAGAACCATCGTGGTCACGAATTCGATCCTCAGAATTGAGGGACCGATCCAGAAAAGAGAATACCCTGAAAACGGAGACAACGCTTAGATGCCGTACAAGAATAAGCTCTAACAGTGCGAGCAATGGTCGACTTTGGAACTTCCGCTCCTTCAGTGTATCAGCTGCATACCAACACTCCCATTAGCGGTGCCTTGCATACTTGAACTGTTATTAGGTAACCGAAACATTGTTGTATGAGTGAGGGATCAAGTTAAGCTGCTAAGTGCGGCTTCCTTAACGAGTGTTTAGTTTAAGTGGCAAGTTACGAGCTGAGGCCTTAGTCTGTAACGCAATAGCGTGTCGATGTCGTCCAAGTGGAAGGACAAAACCGAGGCTTCCCCGTTTTTCTCCTATAACCAGCGAACTAATCTTCTACAGGGTGCACTCTAAGTCGATAGCGGAACTTTAAGTAGGCTTTCTACTGATCAATACAAACAACTTGTACTAGGTGGCGACAAAAGTGGAGCGAAAAAAATATCTGCTGTTTCATTCACAGTACTTAGTCGACCTTTTGTATGGAACAGCTGATATTTTTTTCACCACATTTTTTCGCCACCTAGTACAAGTTGTTTGTTATGATCAGTAGATAGCCTACTTAAAGTTCCGCTATCGACTTAGAGTGCACCCTGTAGTAACTTACGATCGTGTAAAGGTCGGATTTAAACTGGGTATCTGCATTTTTGTGCGCTTCGAAATTTGAACGCGACGCCGGGGAAGTCTTTCTCGCGCCCTATGGTGTTGAAAAAGAAAAAAACACTGGCCGCTTAAGTAGATGCCAAATCCCGACAGAAAAAAGAGCCTCATTCATAGTTCGTTTACACGCGTATTTCAGCGAAAGTGATTGTTCGTGCCCATACATCTCTATACAAAACTGTGAATGTAAATGGGGCATAAGCATCTTTTAAAAAGGTAAAGTCACGGAATAGAACATTCAGAAACGCGGTTTCTTCTTATAGTCTTTTCAATATTTTGTACACTATACCTATTTATTTTAAAATACCAGTAAATAAAAAAAATACTTCGCTTCTGTTTTAATCAAATAGATAATTATCTTTTGGTTTGTTAAATTATTTTTTTCAAACGATATTACTAATTAAATTTTTTATCTCCTACAAATTTTTAATTTATATGGTAAAAGTTCAGAATGCACCCGGAAAAAAAACATTCTTTTATTTACATTATTTTTGTGTCTGGATAAATAAGCTTCAGGAAATTATTAATAAAACGAATGGTTTTAATACCAACGAAGCTCAAAACTTTAGTGCGGCAACCGTAACTACAGTAAAATATGATTTTAAAAGGAACTTATTTGACTCACCTGTTTTGCCTGTAAGTAGTTGTCTATAGAGTTTTTCCCGCATGGCTAACAAAATCATTTCCTCGCTTCTGTGAGATGAAAAGTTTTGTGTTTCGCACGAATGCAATATTATTTGCGTCTCGTGCTTCTGAATTAGACATGTGTAGGTAATGCTTGTAATATTACAAAAGACATATTACACAACGGTGTCATGAAATATTACACATTACACGAGAGAATAAAGCATGGCACATAGCATTTCATTACACTAGATGACATGAAACATGACACATGGCATTTCAGCACACTGTACGTACTGCAATGAAAGTGTGCCGAAATACCATGATGTCATGTTTCATGTCTGCAATGAAGAAATACCATGATGTCATGTTTCATGTCTGCAATGAAGAAATACCATGATGTCATGTTTCATGTCTGCAATGAAGAAATACCATGATGTTATGTTTCATGTCTGCAATGAAGAAATACCATGATGTCATGTTTCATGTCTGCAATGAAGAAATACCATGATGTCATGTTATGTTTCATGTCTGCAATGAAGAAATACCATGATGTCATGTTATGTTTCATGTCTGCAATGAAGAAATACCATGATGTTATGTGTCATGTTTGGTGCCATGATATAAGGTAATATCTCGCGGTATGAAATGTCATGAAATATATCATGACTTCGAAGTGCACTGTTTCGCGCATGTCTATTCTGAATACCTCGCTACGCTCAGGTTTATTTTTTTGAACCACTCGCTACGCTCGTGGCTCAATTTTAGAAACCTTCGCTAGCTCGGTTTTCAATACAAGCACTCGCCCCAAACAATAATTTTGCATTCTTGCATAACAAATAACTATTTTCCAAAATAATTATCCAGAGAGGAAACAGGTCTCCCTTTTTGTATTTTTTGTATGGAGCAGCCGGCTACCCGCGTTCCGTCTTAATGGTGGAGCAAAATAAAGTGTTTCCTTTTTACCATTCACTCATACAAGAACAATAACAAAGTCATGCACTTTTTCATGTACCGAAATGGAATGACGTCTACGACGATGAAAGATGGAGTCACAGAGCAATAAAATGAAGAGGACCATTCCATTTTGCCCCACCAGCCACTCAGTGTGGTGGCCAGTGAGGCAAAATGGAATAATTTTTTGTGCGATTCCATTTTGCCCCACCAGTGGGGCAACTCTGGTGGAGCAAAATGGAATGGTCCGTACTTTATACTTTTAAGCGCATGTCGTGTCAAGACGTGACTCTGGCAGAAATAGTCGACAGTGGAGGCGCCATAAGTATTATGAGATAAATTAGTGCCACTGGACGTTTAAATACGTCCAGTGGCACTAATACGGCACATGTGTTTCCATTCATTTGAGCTTTACTCAGTTTGGCGTGACAAATTGATGAAAAAAACAAAATACAAATCCTCCCCTCTAAACTCATCTCGTCTTGCATTATGGGCAAACTGTTTTAAAGTACTAAGTGGCAAGATGCCTCCTTTTAGTCATTTTACCCTTTAGGATTTTGATCCCTGAAGGGCATAATAAAATTATTAATTAGATACGGACCTATTTTTAGCGACGCTTCAAGAAATAATGGTTTTCTCAAATTCCGAATAAAATGGCTTATATTTTGCAAAAGGAGAAGAGAGTGCGCGATGAATCTTTTATGATTCGTTCATAATCCATCTTCGAACTGAGTTTCAATAAAAAATATTTTATGGCTCGCCGCGTAAGTAGGTAATAATAATTTTCAGTATTGATCGTCATCTTGGTGAGATAACATTAAATTAAAAAAAAATAATAACCCCGATAGTTTAGCTTCAAATTAGCATATCTTATAAACGGTTAAACCGATTTTTATAAAACATTATCTAAGAACACTTGCTACAAAATCCGCTTTCAAATAAAAAAAACACATCCAAATCGGTTCACCCGTTTACCCGCTACGGTACCACAGACAGACAGGCAGGCACACAAACACACATAGCAGTTAAACTTATTACACCCGACTTTTCGGGTCGGGGGTAAAAACTGTCGCCATCAAAAAGCTTGTCCCTGAAAAAAGCTCTCGAGCTGAAGGAATCTTGCGTTTTCATTGTATTTTCATAGTTTCCATAGTATTTTCATAGTTTTTTCATTGTATTTTCTTTGCATGTTGACTTTGTACTTTCTACTTATTAATACAAACAGCTTGTAGTAACTATTATCTAGTAGACCTCTTTCATTGGACTCCATTCCTTTCGGTCTTGGGCTTTTCTCATCCACATCCAAGTGTGGCCCACTTATTCAGTCGCGAACCCAAAGTAGCTAATTTAAAATTCATACCAAAGCGAAGCGAGGGAAGGTTTGCTTTAGAGAAGTCCTCTCGTCGGGTGACGGTGAAACTTTTCTTCAAGTCTCCAAGTCCACAGAAATGTGAGACCGCCTTGCCGCCGGTGACGGGCTCACACAGTACGGAACCAGGGGGGTAATGGCCCGTTTTCTACTGACAGTTAAAAGCTGAACGGCACGTGTTCAGAAAAAAAAACGTAGTTCTTTTTTTCTCCATTGATGGCGCTCATAATACGGCTGTCATTTGAAATTTCATCAGTGTTCCCAACGGTAAGACAAATTGCCGTATTCTGTAATAATCATAACCAGAAAACCCCCTCCGGCAACTTGCTTGCAAATTTTATCGCATCACGTTGTTGTTGTCGGCATCCTACCTACTATTCTACAGGGTGTTAAAAGACCGCCAACAAAGCGGGAAACCACGTATTGTCCTCATCATAAGGAACATTTTTGCCCAAGGAACTATGCCTGGGAAATCAACGGTTTCCGAGATAATGAGGTTCAAAGTTGGACTTTTCAAAACTTTTTTTTGCAGAAATGTATTCAGTATCTAGTTCTTAACATACCTTCTCAAGAAGCCATACCAAAATTATTAATATTTCTTACAAAAAACGACGTTAAAATTGCAACCCGCAATGTATTCTAAACATCGGCACTTCAAGCTTAAGTAACATGAACTTATACCTACGCTTGCACAATATGACTTCTGTACGTTACACGTCCATTGCGTGATTAAATATTTTTTTAAATTATAACCTAAAAAACCAAAGTCATTTCCCAGCAATAATTTATCGAAAAAGTACTTTGTTTTGGTGTCTAGTATGCGTGGCTTTCGGGTCTGTTGGCGGTCTTTTAACACCCTGTATATTTATCCAAAACCATTTGTGTTTGCTTTCAAGAATAAAAATTGCAAATATAAGACACGGCATTTTACCAATTAAACATGGCAAGCCTGATTCTTATCTGTGGTGTTTGTATATCTTTTCACTACTAGTACTTTCTAATCTGTGAATCAGCGTTATTTGACAGCCGTATTTTCTGCGCCATCTATCAAGCATTTTAAAATCAGCTTTTAACTGTCAGTTGAAAACGGCTCATTCCAAACCCCATGGTAGATGGCGCTCATAGGCTTGGCCATACAAGAACCGGGATGTGGCTGTCAAATTTCGCTTCCACAGATTAATAATATCTTCAAAAAGCGAAATTTGACAGCCGTGTAAACGGCTCATTGTCATTTTTTTTTTATTTATCGCGATTCCTTTCAATTTGACGTTTGAAGGGTGCTGACGAACTTCACGCTACATTTATTTGACACAAACTGTCAATAGGTACTGTCATTGAAAGCTATTAAGACAGGGATAGGGATTGCGACTCGATTTTGAAGGATATTGAGTGAAGAAAATAGCAAAATCGTTCACTCAATATCATTCAATTTGTATAGCGTTTTGACTCATTCGTTCTGTTAGCGATTATGATTTAAAACTTAGAGAGTTCCATTCTAAAGTCGCGATCGTGATCCCGATGCTATTGAAAGGGATCGCGATAGATTCAAAAGTTAGACAATTAGTGTAATTGTGTGAAAGTAACCCCCGTAAAAAAAAAAAAACAAACCGCGTGGTTCGCGAATGGAACAAATTACCAGATTCCATAATCAGTGCAAATTCAGTGAACACTTTAAAAATTAATAAAGCAAAAATTAAAAAAATAAACAAGTGCAGTGATATATACACACATCAGCTTCAAGCTGCTAGTGTATAATAAATAATAATAATAATTAAGCCCCGGGTTTGCTTTAGAGACGTTCGTCTCGTCGGGTGACACTGAAACTTTTCTTCACGTCTGCCACGGACGGAGTAGTAAAGGCAGCCATACACGTAACGATATACTTGCGCAAATTTAGACTTGCACAAGTTTATAGTAACGTGTGTTGGAAAATTATTGTGAAAGTTTCTAACATTCTGCAAACGATTTACTTGTGCAAGTCTAAACTTGCGCAAGTATGTATATCGTTAGGTGTATGGCTGCCTTTATGTTAGCTGTAAACTGCATAACACCATCCCACCAACCGCACAATGCAATTTATATCACTCCGGTCTCCCACATGTGTGTTTTTAATATGAAATATTTCACCCTGCACTTCAGGGCATCCATCCGGAGACTGTCGTTTCTTATTTTACTTAATTTTACAGGATGTTACATTTCTATTCTCTTATAAATTCTTGAGCATTTATTTATTGGGCACAGCTGTAGGTATGTACACACGACAGCACGTCAGACTGTAAACTTTTGTTGTAAAGTTACCCGTAACGTAATTGAGTAGAGTGCTAGCGTGCGGTCGTGTGTACCTACCTAACAAATGGCACAATTCTAGATTATTTACAAAATTGTTTCTTTGCAACTAGCGAGGTAACTTTATACCACAATCCGAATGATCTTCAGTGGTAGGTAATGTATATTAATTGTTACCTGCAAAACCCAATTAGTTTCGCCTAGGCAAAACCAGTCTGGCCTAAGCTCGTATGGATATACGAGCGTACATATTCTTATTAGGACTGATTATGCACAAACCCAATTCAAAACAATAACTAAATAATTAAAACAACATAATGAAAATACCACTTAGATACCGCTCCGCTCTGGATTCAAAGAAATACTCTCACCTTAAAAATTGTGTTTTAGTCCCTCGGGTAACAATCCACTATTTTATGACACTCTATGACGTTCCATTGATTTTTAAATTAATAAAATGTGAACGCTATGGCAGGAGAAAAGTATTTTTCATCTCCCACGCTCGGAAAGTTTGCTGTTACTAGTAAAGGCCGGATTTAAACTATCTGCATTTTTGTGCGCTTCGAAATTTGAACGCGACGCCGCCGGGACAGTCTTTCCCGCGCCCTATGGTGTTGAAAAAGAAAAAAACACTGGCCGTTTAAGTAGATGCCAAATCCCCACGGAAAATAAAACCTCATTCATAGTTCGTTTACACGCGTACTTAAGCGAAAGTGATTGTTCGTGCCCATTCTCTATACAAAACTGTGAATGTAAATGGTGCTTAAGCATCTTTTAAAAAGGTAAAGTCACGGAATAGAACATTCAGAAACGCGGTTTCTTCTTTTAGTCTTTTCAATATTTTGTACACATATTTATTTTATAATACCAGTAAATAAAAAAAAAATGCTTCGCTTCTGTTTTATCAAATAGATAATTATGTTTTGGTTTGTTAAATACATTTTTTCAAACGATATTACTAATTTCATTTTTTATCTCCTAGAAATGTTTTATTTATATGGTAAAAGTTCAGAATGCACCCGGAAAAAAAAACATTCTTTTATTTACATTATTTTTGTGTCTGGATAAATGAACTTCAGGAAATTATTAATAAAACGAATGGTTTTAATACTAGAGGTGCGCGAAACGCTTCAGTGAAAAGAAAAGAATGATATAGTTCATTTCCTTTACTGAACTAGTTCACTCCTTTAGTTCACAGTTCACTTATAGTTCTTTCATAGTTCACAGCTCATTCATAATTCATTCACAGTTCATAGCTCATTCATAGTTCATATCTTTTCACTCACGGTACTCCGCGAATGACAAAGGTGACAAAGGCGAGACACATTAGTTACAGAATTTTGGTTCTTAGTGTGGTAGATTTAAGAATGTTTCTTGAAGAATGAACTACGTGGACTAGAGTGAATGTGATATGTAAAGATTGGTAGTGAATGAATGAATGAATGGTTTCACAATACGAATGCATTCAATCGAAGCATTCATTCGCGAACTACACACCTCTATTTAATACCAACGAAGCTCAAAACTTTAGTGCGGCAGCCGTAACTACAGTAAAATATGCTTTTAAAAGGAACTTATTTGACTCACCTGTTTTGCCTTTAAGTAGTTGTCTATAGAGTTTTTCCCGCTTGGCTAACAAAATCATTTCCTCGCTTCTGTGAGATGAAAAGTTTTGTGTCTCGCACGAATGCAATATTATTTGCGTCTCGTGCTTCTGAATACCTCGCTACGCTCAGGTTTCTTTTTTTGAACCACTCGCTATTGTTTATTATATTGTTTTATTGACTTTTAAAATGTTTTACCAAATCAAAGCTATGCAAATGCACCTACTCACACAAACATATAAAAAAAATTTACCTAATACCAAAAACAAAAAAGTTATAAAAAAAATTTTTTTTTGATGTTATAAAATAAACATATTTTTTCCACTTTTTTACAGAAATCTCATCCTGTTGAGCAGTAGGTTACACCCTGTAAAAACAGTTAGGTACTTTTGTAACACGTTGTATAATAAAAAGGTCTTACAATGAGATTTCGTATTTTCGTTACCTCTTTTGCCGACCTTACCATACCATAGGAAAGCATTTTCATATCGTTTCTCTATTGACACGGCTTATACAGAGCCCTCGGCATGCAAGATTTTATTCTAAATATTGTTACTGGCCGGACGCCTGTGGGTGGCTTGTGGGCAATCCGTACACACTCGTATGAACCGCACTCCCATGCTTCACATATTATTTGCGGCACACCGCTCGCTCAGCTGGTCAGGGCCCAGTTGCACAAACGCGACAAGTCGACTTATTTGTCGAAAATTGACTTATTTGTCGGATTGTCAAGTAAATGGTGTTGTACAAACATTACAAATAAGGCAGACTGCGACAGGTGAATTATTGACAAATTGTCAGGACTTGACAAGCGTTGCACAAATCTTGACAAATGTAAAAAAACCATGGTAGGATTCACCGACAATTGTATTCGACAAATTTGTCATAGTAAGTGACAAAGTCAGCTCTCGACATATACATAGTCACCTGTCGGAATTGTCTGACAATTTGACAAATATGTCGAGTCGTCTTGACAATTTATGGTTGCACAAATCAAATCCGACAAGTTTTTCACGACAATTTGTTACTTTTTGCCTGTCGAGTAAAATCTATGTCAAACTGTCGCGACAATTCGACAAATTTTTCAATTTTTCACCATGACAAATTTGTCGCTCGAAATCTTTGTGCAAGCTTTTTGTGGGTTGTCACTTGTCGCCTGTCACCTGTCGTTGTCACGTTCGTGCAACAGGAGCCAGGGGCCTTAGCCTGTACCGCAACGGCGTATCTACGGCGTCCCAGTAGAAGGACAAAACAGGGATTTTCTCCTTTTTCTCCTACAACCAGCGAACTAATCCTCTATAATTAGAATCAGAATAAAACAAAAACATTAAAAGGACCGACAGCATTAATAAATCGTAATTGAAGCCGTCAACTGGGAGCCCATTTTGGCACCATTGCGTTACAGACTAAGATCTACGGACTAGCGTTTCCCAACCTGACGTCCGCGGACCCATGGGAAATCACGAACCTATCCCGGGAGAACTGCGAAAGAAATTCAACTACCAACATTATATAAATTCAGATGTAGTGATAACTTTGAATGATTATCGATATTCGAACATCATTTGGTTTGAAACGGTCGATCCCTGTTATTTTCCCTCCGGTCCGTAACGCAAATCAAATGCAAATCTATCTATACTTATAATAAAACTCTAGCGAAGTCAATTCTGTACATTGAATATTTTTAGAAAAAAACTAGCAGGGGTTACTAAGTAAACTATACTGAATACAAAAATGCAAAAAAATCGGTCTATGTCTGTCTGTCTGTCTGTCTGTCTGTCTGTCTGTCTGTTTGTGTGTTACCTCATCACGCGAATACCGCTGAATAGTTTTCAGTAAAATTTAGGACCGTGATAAGTCCTGGTTCTGGGCACAATCTAGGCTATCCGATGTTCAGAATACATTGCGGGTTACAATTTTAACTTTGTTTATTGTAAGAAACATTCATAATTTTGATATAGCTTCTTGAGAAGATATGTTAATAACGTGATACTAAATACATTTCTGAAAAAAAAAATGAAAAAAAAAGTCCGACTTGGAACCTCATTATCTCGGAAACCGTTGATTTCCTAGACATAGTTCCTTGGGCAAAAATGATCGTTATGATGAGGACTATATGTGGTCTCCCACTTTGTTGGCGGTCTTTTAACATCGCTCGGTATTCAATACAAGCACTCGCCGCAAACAATAATTTTGCATTCTTGCATAACAAATAACTATTGTTTACCGTTGAGCGGGATAGACAGAGTTATTAGCCGCATGCTTTGCTTGCTGGCTTAGCATGAGAATGAGTAAGACCTTATCTATGGGCTTATAACTTTACCTATCCCACTCTACGTCGAGGGAGATACGAGTACATATAAACCCCTTTACTTCCTAAGCAATTCTTATGCTAAGCTTCCTGGTATCTTATCACGGGCGATACCTTAATGTAAACAATACATATTTATTATTAAATTTATAAATGTATTGTTTAGATTAAGGTTTTTATTCTATTTTATTCTATTGCTTTCTTTTGATACCCCCGACATTTTAGCTTCAAATAAGCATATTTAATAAATAGCTGAACCAATTTTGACAAAACTACTACAATTTTAACTAAGAACATTTGCTAGAAAACCTGCTTTCAGATTTTAAAAAAAACCTAAAACTTCCAAATCGTTCACCCATTTAAGAGCTACGGTGCCACAGACAGACACACTAACCCTCATAAACACATACCTATACATACAGACTCACAAAGCTGTCAAACTTATAACACCCCTCTTTTTTGGTCGGGGGTTAAAAAAAACCTTTTTCCTTTTGAGTTTTCCTCCACAGACGAATTTAAATTAAATGTCAAATGTGTAAAAACGCATACGAAGTCGCGGGCACAACTAGTCTGAAATAAATTGTTTGTCTAAATCTCAATTTGCCTTAGTCCTAAAATGCCTGAAATTCAAAATGACTACACTGTAATGACTGAATTGCAAATTGTGTGAATGTGGTACAGATGGAAAATCCACTGGAAAACCAGAATAAAAAAAAACCTTTTTGGATTGGTGTTTTAGAGTTACGGACAAACAAAATATGGACTGCCTGTCCAAAAAATTTATTTACTTAAGTGGTATTCATGTTAAATATATTTTTTTTGTAGTTAATCTGCGATTCGACCTTTTTTGAACCAAATTAGATAAAGAATAATTTATTTCTCTGATACAATAAAAAATATGCTAACATAAATTATTCTATCACTGCACTTGTATTATAGCCTGTGTTACAGCAATCACTAATTCTCTATGTAGTGATGCTAACAGGGCCCTTAGCCTGTAACGCAATGGTGCCAAAATGGGGTCCCGGTTGACGGTTTCCATTACGATTTATTCATGCTGTCGGTCCAGTGTCGATCCTTTTAATAATTTTGTAGTACAGCAAAGAATATTATGAGTCTAATTCTAGAGGATTAGTTCGCTGGTTGTAGGAGAACAACGAAAAAATCCCGATTTTGTCCTTCTACCTGGGAGGATGCCAATGATACGCCATTGTGTTACAGGCTAAGGCCCCAGTTACAACCTTTTTCAGTTTCAGGATGAAACGTGTGAAAAAGTGGTAAACCGTTCACCAACACATAAAAATAAACATTTGTATTTATTGTCGTTATTTTGTACAAATGAAAGTTTTCTAGGGATCCCTGGATCATGGCAAGGTAGCGGGGTCCGCCCTTGAAAAAGGATGGGAAATGCTGCTATACACCACAGACAACTATTATAGTTGTGTTATTATTGTTGGAAACGAATAGCGGGCGAGTGTAGTGTAGGGTGGCGTAAGTCAGGTCTATTATACAACGTGTTACAAAACATCCTAACTCTTTTTACAGGGTGCAACCTACTGGTCAACAGGATGTCAATTCTGTAAAAAAAAGTTGAAAAAAACAATTTTTATTTTATAACCTCAAAATTTAAATTTTTTCAAAACTTTTTGTTTTTGGTATTAGTTCAAATTTAAAAATATGTGTGTGGGCGGAGGTGCATTTGCACTTGAGTTGTGAAAACATTGTGAAAGTCAATGAAAACAATATTTTAAAAATACTTTTCTCCCGCCACAGCGTTCACATTTATTAATTTAAAAATCAACGGAACGTCATAGAGCAAAACAAATATTTAGGTTGTGAACCACACCGGGTGCTATTTTCCTGTAAAAAGAGTTAGCATCTTTTGTGACACCTTGTATAGACCACTTACGGGCGGGCGGAATAAGCAGTTGACTCAGAAAATAATTGTTTGTAATAGGTAGGTAGTAAAAATCAAAGCCTCGTCTTTATAAACGTAGTTGGTACGGTCGGCCACAGTCACGGATACCCCATGACAGCTCTTACCGCGCGTGGCATAAGGGCGCCAATGGAACAAAAAGGGGTATCCTAGCGTGTGGCCGACTGTACCTCGGAGTTGTAATAAGCTTCACTTGCAATATCTTTCACGTACATGTACCGTAAACTTGCGGGTGGAAATGGCAACTTGATGAATGGGTTTCTCGAAGGCAAGTTCCTGTAACTACCACACCTAATGTTGGAAACTTTGCGCTTACAGGGCCTGAGATGCAAGTTTGATATCGCTGCTTAGTCACTCCCCAAGCTTTGCTTTGTGGGATTGTCTTACTTACAAGTTATATGCAGAGGCAGGCGGGCGTGGCGCTATCCCCAGTGTGCTCATTCTGTAAAAAAAACACAGTTGCTTGTCCTGAAAACCGGTTTATTTGCGGGATAATAACTGTTATAGAAATAAACAATCTTTTTATCTCCCATGCTCGGAAAGTACGCTGTTACTTTACATGCGATCGTAGAAAAACATTTTTATCACATCCCCGCAAACAGGGACTAAAATAGCTTTTTAATCCCGGAGGGACAAAAAGTGATTTTAATTTGGAATATGGATCTGTAAGTAAAAGTTCAAATGACTAAAGAGTTTACAGACAACATTAAAAGAGATCAATCACGAACAATGTATGGACAAGAAACTGGCAGTATAAAAACATACATATACCGCGGCGCAAGCCAAATAAAAAAAATTAGATAAATAAAAACGTCAGAAATGCATTCCGTCTTCGTTCGTATCGTTTATTTGTGTACTAAAATTTGGATTATACTTACTTTCATAAAACAAAAGTGTTTCTTCCTCAAGTAGTGAGAATAAAAGTGTTATAATATTAACTCCATAGAACAGTGTGTAGCAGTCATTTATTTTCTCATTGAGGATGATAAAAAGTAGAGTGTTCACCTCGGGAACAACACTTTTTAAAGCTCGAGTACTTTGAATCCCTTGCTGCGCTCAGGATTCTACTTTAGAGTCCTTCGCCCCGCTCTGGATTAAAAAAAAATCTCTTGCATTAAAAAATGTATTTTAGTCCCTCGGGTAACAATCTACTATTTTAAACCATTTTGCATTTTTGTGCGCTTCGAAATTAGAACTCGACGCCCTAATAAAAAAAAAATAAGGTACTCCTTCAACTTATAGCGTTGCCTAGCAACGGGTTCTTAATTTTATGACACTTCAAGAAGACACGATTTGTAATCAACAACCCGTTGCTAGACAACGCCACATACTCCTTTGTGAAGAAGCAAAGAAGAAGGAAACTCATTTCTAACCTCTATGTAGGTACGGTCGGCCACAATCTCAGATACCCCATGGCAGCTCTTATCGCGCGCGGCATAAGGGCGCCAATCGAACAAAAAGGGTGATCTGAGACTGTGGCCGACTGTACCTATGTCTATTGTTTGTCACGCATGGCTAACAAAATCATTTCCTCGCTTCTGTGAGATGAAAAGTTTTGTGTTTCGCACGAATGCAATACCATTATTTGCATTCTTGCATAACAAATAACTATTTTTCGACAAACAATCATACTGGTCGGTAAAGCTAACAACAGCTGGCATAGCATTATTAGCGCCATAAACACAGGTGTAAAATACCGTAAAAAAAAAACGGAAGTAGCCGAAAGTAAGCAGTTTCGGATGATAAAATATGAGCAAAAATAGTATGAATATTTGAATCCTACTCCTACTTATATTATAAATGCGAAAGTTTGTGAGTGAGTGAGTGAGTGAGTGTGTTTGTTACCTTATTATAACGCTGAATCCGCTGGACGGATTTGGATGAAATTTGGAATGTAGATGGCTGAGACATCATAACATATAGGCTACATATTATCACGCTTTGGTGCTTAGGAGCAAAATAAACACACAAAGATTATCATATAGTGGCTATTTGTATAAAAGTGAACGACACAACCATTTACCAAAGACCCTCTGTCATCACGTAGCGTTGAGCTATTTACTTTCGTAAATCCATCGATACTGAACAACGGTGAATTTTAATGCACCAAACAGGCCCAAATGTGCCGCAAAACTCAAACGATGAACAACAGTGAAGAAGTTGTTTTTAATTATCGCTGTCATCCGTCACTGTCACAAAAATGGTATATCAACAAAGCAATAAAGGAAAAATCTACAAGTTTAATTACTCAAAACAGGCAAAAAACATAAGTTCAGTGATAGCTACTTACAATCTGAAAGAGCCAATAAATCCTTACTTTAGAAACTCTGCATCCAGCAGTTTTATCAAAGCTCTTTACAAAGTTGCGGTTGCATCCTGAGATCTTTTGGCCAGACGAGATGGGACGTCCGTTGAGTGCATTGCTGATTGCTGGTTATTCAGGGAAGAATAGGATGCACCAGACCTCGAAGAAAAATAAAGATACTATGTTCTGACCAAAAAATCTGCTGTGAGTACTGTGCAAGTGTAGAGTCCCGAGCGACCATAGGCGCATAACATCAGCCATTGATGGTGTAACATTAGTACCATGATCGCTTTATTTCCATTAAGTAAGTAGGTACCTAGGACTGGACACTGGACAGGTGCACTTTTACATAATATCATAGTCGCCTATTCATTGTTGACAACTCTGATAGGCTTTCCACATACTTCAGACTGACGAGAAGATTGGAGCATGTGAAAATCCCTGAACCGCCTGCGTGGTGGTGTTGCCCGCATGAAAGATATATGAGAAATAGAGCCAGAAGAGGTGTTTTGTGCCAATCTTAAACCATACCGACCACTTCGCGTCGTCATACCTGTCCTGATGCTCCACAGTGCAGCTTATCGGATTTCCTGGAGGCGACCCCAGCGCGACGTGTGTGTGTGACACTTTCAACACGAAAGAAAAATAAGACCGTCGTTCAAAACGGTTGTTTCAGACTATGGTATCGCAGATGCTAAGAAGACGCGTTGGGTGTTTCAGAAGAGGAGCTCATAGAAAAAAACACTTTTCAATGTGATAGAAATAATATGGTTAAATATATACTGATATATCTCATTTTTTCTGGTGTCAGAACCCAATTATTATGATCGTTTTCTTTGAAATGGTATGATGCAAAATCTATCTATACTTTTAATAAAACTCTAGCGAAGTCAATTCTGTACATTGAATATTTTTAGAAAAAAACTAGCAGGGGTTACTAAGTAAACTATACTGAATACAAAAATGCAAAAAAATCGGTCTATGTCTGTCTGTCTGTCTGTCTGTGTGTTACCTCATCACGCGAATACCGCTGAATAGTTTTCAGTCAAATTTAGTACCGTGATAAGTCCTGGTTCTGGGCACAATCTAGGCTATCCGTTGTTCAGAATACATTGCGGGTTGCAATTTTAACTTCTTTTTTTGTAAGAAATATTCATTATTTTGATATAGCTTCTTGAGAAGATATGTTAATAACGTAATACTAAAAATATTTCTGAAAAAAAAACGAAAAAAAAAATGTCCGACTTGGAACCTCATTATTTCGGAAACCGTTGATTTCCTAGGCATAGTTTCTTGGGCAAAAATGTTCGTTATGATGAGGACTATACAAGGTGTTACAAAAGATGCTAACATACCTGATGATAGGGATCACAACCAAAATAATTTTTTTAGCTCTATGACGTTCCGTTGATTTTTAAATAATTAAAATGTAAGCGCTGTGACGAGAGAAAAGTATTTTTAAAATACTGTTTCCATTGAGTTTCAGGATGTTTTAACAGCCTGAAGCTATTAAAATACAGCTAAGCAAACAACCATATTTTTTTATTGGAGCCAAATCCAAAAACAATAAAGTTTTTAAAATTTTACAATTTTGAAGTTATAAAAAAAAGTTGTGTTTTTCAACTTTTTTTTGCAGATTTGTCATTATGTTGACCAGCAGGATACACCCTGCAAAAAGAGTTAGTATCTTTTGTAACACGTTGTATGTGGTCTCCCACTTTGTTGGCGGTCTTTTAACACCGCTCGGTATTCAATACAAGCACTCGCCGCAAACAATAATTTTGCATTCTTGCATAACAAATAACTATTGTTTACCGTTGAGCGGGATAGACAGAGTTATTAGCCGTATGTTTTTCTTGCTAGCTTAGCATGAGAATGAGTAAGACCTTATCTATGGGCTTATAACTTTATCTATCCCACTCTACGTCTAGGGAGATACATATAAACCCCTTTACTTCCTAAGCAATTCTTATGCGAAGCTTCCTGGTATCTTATCACGGGCGATACCTTAATGTAAACAATATGTCGGAGACACATGGTCATACGAGAGCAGAACGCAAGGCGTGGTGGCCCTAGAGTACCTATGTACTCCCTATGGCGGCGCCCGCGCCTTTGACAGAGTCTTGGTTCGGCAGTCATCCACCCGCTTGCCCCAAATACGGACGGGCGCAGGGCTGTATGACAAAGAGCCTCGGAACTGTTACACGTTTTGCTAATTACGAATATCACCGACGATCGTGCTTAGAGTCAGTGCGGTTACTTAACTACTAAGACACTTACCCGAATCGTGCTTAGAGTCAGTGCGGATACTTACCTAGGTACGACACTATACCTGAAGAAAGGACTGAGACCAGTGTATCTAATTGTTTGTATGATAGACTGAAACCAGTGTACAAAGCCTGTATGGTCATACGGGTTTTATTGTAATCTCTCTCCTGAATACGATATTGAACGAACCGATGTCTTTTAATGTCTTACAATACCTCGAGTGCCACAACCTGCCCACAACGTGCTATTCTGATACAATCCTGACAAGATCCTGATGGCTTCCGCCACAAACCTCAACCACTTCTGGTGCTGTTCCTACATCAGAAGTGGGATCCACTCGAGGTGAAGACCTGGAATGTCCTGCTGAAGAAGAAAAATCAAGATGAAAAATAAAAAGTTGTGATTAAATCCAACACTGAAATCAAGAAGACGACCAAGTGACAAGTTCCTAAAGCTATGAAAAAAAATACTACCCAGAAAATAAAATCATCAATGCATTGATGTCTCTGCCTACCCCGCGGACGGAGTTGATGCGCTTGAATATACGTGAGTTTCGTCGCAACAACAAACAAGCTTATCGCACCGCGCTATGGTGTTAGCTTACATGCGGTCCACTTCAGAGAACTACGCTACGCAATATGATCGGAATGTTTTGACAAAAAAAAATGTTCCTACTGCAGCGAGCTTGACAACGCTTTTACACAAAGAAATGTGCCAATAATTACTCGAAAAATCACTGAAGCAAAGGAATGACTCGTTTTCTATCATCTTATATCAAGACGCAAACTTCAACTAACGGCATTCTTCCAAGAAATCGCAATGCACACTAAGCGATGAAATTCTCGCCGAAGAATCACAAAGAAGACAGATGTCCACAAAGAACAACAGCGATGATCCTTGGACGGCTGCAGCCCAGGCGTGTCCAGCTGATGCCAAGCTTCGGGCTTCGGCTTCGGTCAAGCAAGACACAAACCACCTAAGCTACACACATGTTCCGGCTAAGCTGTGATGTGAGAATCCCGTCCCGTTGCACGTTGCAACCACTTGACAGCCACAAAAAAATAAGGGTGAGATGTTTTTGTTCCGTAATCTTTTTTTTTGCTTGGTTTGATGAGAAAATACAAGTAAGATGATATTTGAATGAAAGTTAAAAATAACTTAACCTAACGAGGGTTTGGTGTCTCTGTTTACACCTTCTGGGATGTGGGTGTAAATGTAAGGTTGAGTGTGTATGTCATGTATTGTAATGATGTTTAGCAATTCTGTTAGTTAGTGCCTCTGTTCATACTTTCAAGAATGAAGGTGTGAAGATATGGTTTGTTGTGTTTGTAATAACAAGTCACTAAAATAGTGCCTCTGCTAGCTCCTTCGGGAATGTTGGTTATGTGAGCGCTTGGATGAAAATAAGTTTGTTGTTTGAGAAATATCAATGCTAATGGAAAGCACAGTTATCAAGGAATAACACCGCAACTAGACCTTCCGGTTTATGGCGTGAGAATATTATTTTGCATTGGCCTTATTTGTGTTTCACCTGATAAGTGAAGTTGCGATCGTAAATGAAAATGAGCTTGGGTACTTACTCCTCAAACCCAACAGCGCAATGTTTTTTTTTTTTAGTTAACCTTCTCCTGCATAAATGCAGTTGCTAACAAAAGACCTAGTTAGATCTTGACAAACAGAACTCATAAGTTGTGTTACTGACCTGATTATTATTTTCATTTAGCATCAATCGGTGCCAAAAGTGCCAATAGCCAAAGCCAATCGTAGGCATCGAGACCTAAACAACCATGTGGGTGGCATGCGGTAGGTTTTCTGGCAGATGTTGGTTTGTTTTGTGATCAGCCGAACAAAGGTGGTCTATGATGGCCGTAGTCATACGTTACTGGATATAGGTGACGTGTCGCTCTAAGTTTCTCTGAATTATTTTTAGATGCACATTGCATCATTACCTACTTTGTTTTATGCGATGTAAAGTTCTTACTAAACAAGAAAGCTAAATTAAGGATGATTGTGTTGAGAACCAAATTTTTGAGTTCTGCTAGTCATGAGGAGTACTTAACTGAATATGAAGATGCCTATACATCTGGCTAGCACTAAACTAGTGTCACGATTAAAGTTAGAAAACAAAGTTCTAAAGAGAACCTACATGTAAACCTTCGAAGCAGGAGGTACAGAAATAGCTCTGTGTTCAGATAGTAACCTGTTTTACCCAACTGAAATAATATTATCACTGTTAAGCTTAGGTTTCGGTTAACAGTACATGCGTTTACTGCAACTTGGTTAGATAAGATAATCCTGAAAGATTTTTTTACTACTTTTGTTAAACCGCGCTTGGCGACATTAGAGACTGTACCTAAGTATGTAGTCAAATAATTTATTGTGGATTAAGAAAGTTTTCTAAGTAACTTAATTTAATGTTGTTACACTGAATTTATTGATTGTGAAAGAGGCTAAAAGGCTCGTTTTCATGAAATAGAAAAGGTCCTCAGACCTACTAAAACACATTGCCTAGTTTCGTCATAGCACACAATGAAGTTACTATAATACCTACGTTGAGGTATATGTTTTAGCTCACCAGCTGAAAGCATGCTTTGTGCTTTATGAAATGATAGAATGATCAGCTCGTTCAAAACGTGACCGTAAAAAGTTAGAAGAATACTCGATCGAGATTTTGTCTTTAATTTTGGATAACTGAAAGTGCTACTAGATGCCTACCTAATTAATTCTGAACTAAGCATACACTGACGGGATTTTACTGAGACTTAGAAGTTCTTTTGTGTGATGGTCACATGCTTTACACTTTCAAATATTTTGCATTAACTGCTTAGCTTAGGTATTGGACACTTAGTTGAAAACTAAATTTGAGAAGAGCTGGGTAAAAACAAAATACCTAATTAAACTTTCTACATTAGTTTGAAGGAATCGCACCAATTCACGAAGTTTCGAGTGAGTTATAACTAAGTAGTTATAGAAAAATTTAAAGTAAAAAAAAAAAAAAAAGATACCTGCTATGGTAATTGTGAACTTGTGATTGATAGTGAAGCGTTCAGCCAAAGTCATTGAGTTATGAAGTGTTGATCCGTGATGCGGATGTGTGATGGGTTAATGCACCCTTGTTCTGTACTTACTGTATACTGCATAATCGCTCAGGGTAGAGCGGTGGACTATTGCAGGTGTATGACTGGTTGGCTGAAAGCTATGGAAGTACTTGAATATTCTAATTTGAAATAAATAATTTTATTACAACAAAACTTAGTGAACTGAGTGATTTGGTTGCGCTTGAATAGAAAAGTGACAGAAGGCCAAGTACCCATTGATATGACAGATCGTGGTAATGATGATGTAACGTTTTTTACTTTTGAGTTTGACTGAGGTTCTCTTTTTGGCTGGTCCGACCGTACTTGTGGCTATACCGTAGCTTTAGCCCGTTGGAAGCCGGTATTCGCTCGCGGAGAGTGATCCGTGGGAATTGAGTATTTCGGGTAGCTCAGGCGGAGGTCGAGGAGTTTTGAAGCGGAGGACAAGGTGTTTTGTGACCGTACCTGTGGTTATTCCGTAGCTTTAGCCCGTTGGAAGTCGGTATTCGCTCGCGGAGAGTGATCCGTGGGAATTGAGTATTTCGGGTAGCTCAGGCGGAGGTCGAGGAGTTTTGAAGCAGAGGACAAGGTGTTTTGTGACCGTACCTGTGGTTATTCCGTAGCTTTAGCCCGTTGGAAGCCGGTATTCGCTCGCGGAGAGTGATCCGTGGGAATTGAGTATTTCGGGTAGCTCAGGCGGAGGTCGGGGTGTTTGGTGACCGTCCCTGTGGTTATGCTGTAGCTTTAGCCCGTTGGAAGTCGGTATTCGCTCGCGGAGAGTGATCCGTGGGAATTGAGTATTGCAACTAACCCAGGTGGAGGTACACGTGGTGCGAGGCGAGGCTGGAGTCCATGACGGACGTGTATGTGCAGCCCCTGGAGGGTGTACATGGTGCGAGGCGAGGCTGGAGTCCATGACGGACGTGTATGTGCAGCCCCTAGAGGGTGTACATGGTGCGAGGCGAGGCTGGAGTCCATGACGGACGTGTGTGTGCAGCCCCTAGAGGGTGTACATGGTGCGAGGCGAGGCTGGAGTCCATGATGGACGTGTGTGTGCAATCCTAGAGGTGCATGTAAGCCACTAAAAAGAGACCTACTTGATTGAGTTTTAATATTGACGAGATATTTGATTTTTTGAATTCATTTTGAGTCTAGATCGGTCAGTCAATGGTACTTGAACATGATACGTTATGAAAGTTTTAGGAAAACAATTGATATCTAATTCGCTTTATGTGAGGCATACTCGTACATAGCTGAGCGATACTTCTGTGATATTATGATTTGCGTGAGTAATAGAAAAACGTGTATGTCCCTAGTTGCTACCTACGAGTACTACTCGTGAATGTAATCTTTGTGTGTTGCCGAGCCGGATGTTTTGAGTTTCTTGTTACGAACCAGTAAGTTACGGCTTAAATGACTATGATAAAAGTAGTTTCAAGTGCCAAGTTTCATGGCGAGTCATAAAAATTGTTTTTTGAAATATTAGGTACTTGAGACGTTGTTAATACAATTCGTGTAGTTTGTTCTTATAAAATGCGAAATAAATTTAATTTGAACGTAAAAACAGTACAGTAATTTGGGTTCAAGAATTAAATTGCAACTTTATCAAAATATTCTATACCCAACTTTATTTTTGTCAGGTATAGCCGAGCAATACTTCTGCTGCGTCTGCTGAAAGACATTTTATAAACACTTGAATAGTTTTAAACCGGCCTGATAAGAATCGTTTGTTTAAATTAACGTTAGTAAGATGATGCCATGCTGGGTCATGAGAGGCGGGCTTTGTTTGTGTGAAAGCCTGTGATGGTATTGAAGTGAAGGCCGATGTACTCGTATGTTTGTTGCCAAGATTCGATAAAGGATCTGAGGGGTTGATCGGGGATTCATGCTATAATTTCTCCGATATTTCCCCTGTACTAAAGTGCCTATGCCTAGGCACTGGGGCAATGTACCATGACAGATACACTTGCCCAAAACCTTTGTTGCAGATCAATAACACACGAGGACGTGTGTCTCGCAGGATGGCCGTGTCGGAGACACATGGTCATACGAGAGCAGAACGCAAGGCGTGGTGGCCCTAGAGTACCTATGTACTCCCTATGGCGGCGCCCGCGCCTTTGACAGAGTCTTGGTTCGGCAGTCATCCACCCGCTTGCCCCAAATACGGACGGGCGCAGGGCTGTATGACAAAGAGCCTCGGAACTGTTACACGTTTTGCTAATTACGAATATCACCGACGATCGTGCTTAGAGTCAGTGCGGTTACTTAACTACTAAGACACTTACCCGAATCGTGCTTAGAGTCAGTGCGGATACTTACCTAGGTACGACACTATACCTGAAGAAAGGACTGAGACCAGTGTATCTAATTGTTTGTATGATAGACTGAAACCAGTGTACAAAGCCTGTATGGTCATACGGGTTTTATTGTAATCTCTCTCCTGAATACGATATTGAACGAACCGATGTCTTTTAATGTCTTACAATACCTCGAGTGCCACAACCTGCCCACAACGTGCTATTCTGATACAATCCTGACAAGATCCTGATGGCTTCCGCCACAAACCTCAACCACTTCTGGTGCTGTTCCTACAAATACATATTTATTATTAAATTTATAAATGTATTGTTTATATTAGGGTTTTTATTATATTGCTTTCTTTTGAGCCCTGCTACCGCAAGTTAAGAAATAATAACTATTAAATTAAAATACCCCCGACATTTAAGCTTCAAATAAGCATATTTAATAAATAGCTGAACCAATTTCGACAAAACATAACTAAGAACATTCGCTAGAAAACCTGCTTTAAAATTAAAAAAAACCTTAAGCTTCCAAATCGTTCACCCATTTAAGAGCTACGGTGCCACAGACATACACACCCTCATAAACATGTGTTTATGAGGGTGAACCTATGGTATGTACCTGTACAGACACACTCACAAAGCTGTCAAACTTATAACACCCCTCTTTTTTGGTCGGGGGTTAGAAAAAACCTTCCTTTTGAGTTTTCCTCCACAGTCGAATTTAAATTTAATGTCAAATGTGTAAAAACGCATACGAAGTCGCGGGCACAACTAGTAAAAAATAAAACAAAATAAAATTTCTTAAAGTTTTTCTCTGTTAAGTAACTTTGAGCCTATAATACGAGTAGGTGACGCTAACTAGCTCTGTTGGAGATATTTTACAGTTTTCTTGAACGCCAGAGAGATGTTGAGACCTGTGACGTACTGCAGCGAATGCTGATAAATATTCATTCACCAAACAGCGCAAGCAAACGAGATGTACTTGGGTATCAAACTACGCATTAGGGCTCTCTAACATCGGTAGAGGCAGTGTCCACAACGACCACAAAGGCCACAAAGGCACGAAGACTTGGGGCGAGACCAACTGGACAGAGACAACCCAGACTGAAAGTTTGCAATAAGGAGTAGCAGATTAGCGGACTCAAAATAATAGAATAGGGCTAAAAAGAAAAGATAATCTTTGAGTGTTTCTTGAAATGTAGGTAACCCGCGTTAAATCAGTTAGACGCCTGTAACAGTAGGTATCTGCATCTTTGCTCCGTTCAGTTTGGAAGCAGATAACAACGCATGGTCCACGGGAGCGAAATCTCGGGCCAACGCTTTGATAGTGCAGGGGGTGTGTTTTTAGTACATCATACCTACTAGGTGGTAAAAAATATGCTAGGTACAATTTGCAAAATCACCACGTTTATCCTTTTACTTTTAGCCACGTGAATGAAGTCGTAGGCACTAGCTATCAACACTAATATTATAAAGAGGAAAAGTTTGTAAGTATGTACGTATGTAGGGGGTAATCTATAAAACTACTCATCCGATTATAAAAATTCCTTCTAATGAGAAGCTACGTTATTGCTGAGTGCTATAGGCTATGTTTTATTGTGATAACGGGAAAAAAACTAAGTCTGCGCGGACGAAGTCGCGGGCAAAAGCTAGTAGATTATAAAGGAAACTCGGAGACACTTATAAAGTTTGTGTTAGCTTTAACATAGGCAATCAGTTGTTTCACTGCCGTTGGGAACCTATGTGTGTTGGTGCCTCAACATTTCTTTTTTTTTACACCATCGCAATTTGGTGTTACTCAGTGTGTTTAGTTTTTCTATAAATGGCGACCCAAGCACAAGGTATGTTCATTAAGGCCCGTTAATTTATAGGCACAGCTAGCGCCGTCAATGACAAAAAAAAACATATCTTCTTTTTGGATGCGTTTTTTTCTAAAAACGAAGCTTCACATGATAATCCCTAGGCTTAACTATTTTTAAGACCTAAGGTTTAGATTCCAGATCCTAGAACCTACTAATAAAACCCGCCGCTGCCAAAAGTGGCCATTTTTGGCGGCGGCAAGATTTGCTGACCCCCACACTAGGCTAGTATCGAAGTGCTGTTTTTCCATATACCCTATTACGTATATGCGTATATGTATATGCGTTTTCCGATAAGCACAATTATATAACTTAGGTACATCGGTTTTAATTTAATTTCAATAATCAATAATTTTCTACCGACAGCACGTCGACCCTTACACGCTAGCACTCTACTCGGTTACGTTACGGGCGTCTTTAGAACAAAAGTGTACAGTTTCACGTGCTGTCGTGTGTACCTACCTAACTAAGTATTTAATTTAAAACAAATTAAGGGTAGGTACTAACAATGAGGGTTTTAGGGAACAATCCATAATTCGACTGCAACTTTTAGGGTACCTTACTAAAGCGTTTAAAACGAAACCCTCGACTTATATTAATTAATTTAAGCAAATCTAGATGTGGTTCTAAAGAGAGGATAACGAGCGGCACTAACTTCATTGCCAAACTAACCTCCCGTGTTACGTCTAAGTTGAAATTGAATCATATATGGGCCAGTTGCCCTTAATCCCGCCCATTACACGCACTGAAGGGATTCTCTTCCTTATATTATACTAGCTTTTGCCCGCGACTTCGTCCGCGTGAACTACAGAAAAAAGACATGTGGTTTACATTGCCCCTAAGTGTAATAGCGTGATAATATGTAGCCTATGTGTTATTCTGATGTCTAAGCTATCTCCATTCCAAATTTCATCCAAATCCGTAAAGCCGTTTCAGCGTGAAAGAGTAACAAACATCCATCCATCCACACTTACAAACTTTCGCGTTTATATTAATAGTAGGATAGTAGGATAAGAATAAGTTTATTTGCGTAAAAGGTGATACATAGAATGTTACAGAAGTATTTTAACTAGGTGTTGTTGATCAGGATGACTTAACACGTTCGCAGTCCCGTGACCCAAATGTTGTTAAGTCACACACATTGACACATCACAGAACAAAATTAAATGAAAGTCCGTGACCCAACATTTGAGTCACGGAGTCCATACAACTTCAATGATATTTTTTACGACTGGGACAAATAAGATCGTCGAACTTTTTGTACGGGGAAAGGCAATGTATTGAGTGCCTTTAGGATGGGGAAACTGCAATTTTTTAAGAATTTTATCCAAGCCTACTCCATCTAAAACAATGTCCCAGGCACTGCAGCGCCGAGTGGTCTCTTCACCCATCTAGTGTGAGTGAAGGTGCCACTGGTGGACGCTGTATAAATCATCTCATTACGTAGATGCAAACGTATTAGTAGTAGTTATCCTGTTCTCACTCAGTGACAAAAATCGTCCGACCCTCTTCAAGTGTCATTTCCAGGAAAATAATGCCATCAGCAAGTCCAGATAAAAGGGACTCCCGGATTAGACTTATCTGACCACGGAACTTACTAATCCAGGATCATTTCCCGGCACCCTGTTATTGGTTTTGTTGCGTAACCTGGCAACAAGTGGCTGTTGTGGGGGCTGTAAGACTACCCTTTTCTTGACTTTGTGTCTTTATTTCTGTTCACACGATGATAGTATGTCGACGGCGGCTGCGGGGGCCAATTTCACCACTTCGTTCCAGGGGCCTTACTGCCGGTTTCTGATTTGAGAAATTCGCTAAGCAAGCACTTAAATATCGTTCGGCCTCCGCGAATTTCTCACAAAAGAACATGACAGAACGATAGTTAAGTATTTACTTAGTAAAATTCTCAATTCAGAAACCGGGCCTTAGCCTGTAACGCAATGGTGCCAAAATGGGCTCCCAGTTGACGGCTTCAATTATGTCGGTCCTTTTAATGTTTTTGTAATGCAGCAAAGAATATTCTGATTCTAATTCTAAATGATTAGTTCGCTGGTTGTAGGAGAAAAGGTTGAAGAATTGAAACGAATAAGTATTTCAAAGTCGAATAAAATACATATCATACCTAATTATGGTGACATAACGTCGCTTAGCAAACAACACCGCCCAAGTCGAAATTTAGCGGTTTTGACATTTGAATGCCATTGGGTGCAGATTTTAAGCGCGAATCGATCAACCTATAAGATTTAAGTATTATGACCAATCAGCGGCTGTTATTCAAAAAATTGTAACACCGCGCAAGTAATTTTTCTGTGGAACACCGCTCAAGTCACATTTCCGCCATACTGTTTTGCGATCTACAAAACGTGTGCTGTGAAAATAAATGGTTTGAAGTTTTTTATGAGGTTTGGTTTTGCCATCTGAAATGTTTCAAAGGTGGATAAAAGAGTAAGTGATAGATTAGAACAAAAATATATCCAGTATTAAACGTAATTAAACATTTTAGGACCACTAACTAATTTTGCTTCTTACTTAGGCGGTGTTTTGAAGATTATTTTTAAGACTTGAGCGGTGTTGAAGGTGTATTTGTTACTGTTTACAGCGTAGTTCAACGTCAACCAGGTCAGTATGGTGGCTGCGAGCCTACACTGGCGCACAGTACTCTACTCGGCCGCACTATGGACAAGGGCTAGTGTTGAGGTCCGTTTTGCAGCCCCATGTTGTCGCTGCCAGTTTCCGTATCAGGTTGCACCTGCTTGATACCTTCTTCTTTACTTTCTGGAGGTGGGCTTTGAAAGTGAGAGTTCTGACCAGAGTTACACCAAGATAGACTTGGTTAGGGACGTGCCGTATAGGCTCAATGCAGAAACTGAGTTTAACATCTTCACTGGCCTGTTGTTGAGGTGAAAGGAGCAGCGCACGGTTTTACGTGGATAAGGTTTAAGTCCCCAGTCGAAGAAATATCGCTCGAACTTTGCAACGGCTTCTTGAACCAGTGTTGTCGCTTTATCCAGAGATGAAGCTTGTGCTGTAATGGCAATTTCGTCAGCGTACATAAATGATCGTCCGGAGACTTTTGGTATATCGCTGACGTAGATGTCGAAAAGGCCTACGCCTGCGTAACACTATTGTTCAGGGTTTTGAGCTTACTCAGTCTTCCATTTAGACTCACCTGAAACTATCTAGTTAGTTAGTTAGGAGCGTGTCGAAAAGACGATACGTGCGTTTGAATTTAAAGATATCTGTGAGCTCCCTATTTCCAAACCGTGTCAAATGCTGAGCTGAGATCGACGAACACCGCCACTGTTTCGAGTTTATTTTGGAACCCTGCTTCGATGTAAGAAGTTAGTGCAAGCACTTGGTCACAGCAAACCCGGTTCGGTCGGAATTCCGCCTGCTCTATAGGTAGATGTTGCTCGACTATAGGCGTCATTCTTGCGAGAAGTACCCTTTCGAAGAGTTTGTGCGTGATACAAAGTAGGGAGATTGGTCGGTAGCTGGCTGGGTCATCTGCTGTCTTGCCTGGTTTTAGTAGTGCGATCACTTTCGCATTCTTCCATAGCTTTGGAAGTTTGCACTTCAGGACAACATCGGAGAACAGGTTCGCCAACCAGTTAATGGACAGGGCCCCCTGTCCATTAACTGGTGTTTTAAGAATTCCGGCAAGATGTTGTCAGTCCATCCGGATGCCTTGCTAGTTTTGGTGGCTTTAATGGCCGCAAGTACTTCACTGGCGCTCACGGTGTCTGTGATGCGTGAGGTCGTGTTGCAGGTTTCCAGGAGCTGGTTTATTTGATTTATTTAGATTTTGTATTCATGGGAATAAAAGGGGTACAATTTTTCTTTAAAACTTGGGCTATATTTTTTGGTGTTGTTTGTGAGACTTGTTGCGCAGGTTGTTTAGCTGCTCCCAGCAATCAGATAGTAGACCAAGCTTATCGACCAAGTTTGTTTTATTTATTACAATTTGTGTTAACGAAATATAAACACAGCCTAAATCACCTTTTCTTTAGAAAAAGCACCGCGCAAGTCCCTCACAACACAGCCCAAGTCTTTTTATTTTATGTAAAACACAGCCTAAGTCGTGTATAAGCAAGAGAAAAAGGATTTTACAAGTTTTGTCGCATTTATATTATGGATAGTACTTATCAAAACACAAAAATATAATACTTAGTCTAATAACTCTTAAATTTACGAAATTAAACAGTTTTTTGTCTCTCCTGTAAAGTGAGGAAATATGACTTGTGCGGTGTTGTTTGCTAAGCGACGATAATGCGTCACAAAAAAACTTAGGTACCTACTAGTAGATAGATAGATAAATGTATGTATTTAATCAATTGCTCAAAAATATAAAATAAGTATAAATATTTACTCACAGACTGGAAAAGTTTAATTTCCAGTGATGATGAAATTATGCAGTGGCGCACAATCAGCATTATTATAATGAGTAATTTGTCATTCGCTCTGCCTTTAACGAAGTCCAATGTGCAATGTTATTTATAGTTTGCAATCAAGCTAACCACTGTTAGCAATAGCAACGCCTACTCAATTTGGCGACAAACCCTCGGTAAACATAATATGATATCTTTAACTAAGGCCTTTGCATCTACGTAATGAGATTATTTATACAGCTTCACTCACACTAGATGGGTGAAGAGACCACACGGCGCTGCAGTTCCTGGGACATTGTTTTAGATGGAGTGGGCTTGCCCAGCACCTATACCATCCTGTCCTGACAGCTTAGTTGGCCTAGCCCACAGGAAAGACAAGAGACTCTTTAGCGAGGTACTTATACGTAAATCGTTGATATGGTGGGCTAACTAAAAACATTACTATGATACTTGTTACAGACTTGTATAGTGTAGAGTTCCATAGGCGCCGCTTTTTTAATCAATCCACCTTTTTTATTCGATTTTATTTAATGTCCCCCGTTTGCTGAATGTCCCATTATCAAGCACGTTTAGGTATTCGCCGGCAAGCGTAGCATAAGGCTGGGTTAGGGCGTATCTATGGGTTTAAACCTTAGATGAAAACAAAGGTTTAAACTATACTTAGATATCTCACTCTTTTCTTTGACGTAGAGCGGAATACACAGAGTTATAAACCCATAGATACGCTGTAACCCAGCTTGCAGTATGCTTAGCATGGTCGTTTTGACACTCTCTCGAACTCGAGTGACAGACGTGCCATGTCCATTGTGCGAGCATGGCAGGCGGGACTCGAGATGGCAATAGATTAGGGTCATGTCGAGTAAAAAGTAGTTATTGCCAATTTAATAAAAAAGTTGTATTTTTGTCTCCATCGCCATGTTGGCTCGAGCCCGACCGACAAGTTGACAGTTTTGCATAGAGAAGGGCCTATCTCGGGCTTACCATGCTGCTCGTACAGTTACGTACAGTCCAATACGTTCAAAAACTGAAACAAGTGATGAATGCTCAAAACATAAGTGGTAGGTACCTACTTTTGTTGCGCTACAATATTAGCTATGTAATGTGATGAGATGACTCACTGTATTTTTCTAGATACCTAACTTGTCAGTATTTGCATGAATGCCAATTAAATTGTACTGACTAATAATTCTTGTAAGTTGTCATTTGTTTACTTAATTTTTTTTAAGTAGATACCTACTTTACATTTAAATAAAAGTTTCTAGACTCTGAAGAGTATAAAGTACCTATGAGTATGAGTATTCTATGAACAGAATTTATACTCCGGCAGTTAGGATAAATAAATGCGTTTATTATAACAATAACATAAAACGATCTAAATCGATGCATAAAACACATAAGAAGTAGCCTGGCTACCCATAGCAAAGGGAATCCTAGTTCGGGAGCCAGAACATTAATCTGTGTAACATTTTTAACAAATAAACTTTTTCATTTCATTGCTACAAAAATAACCGCAATTCGACCCGTTTCGAACCAAATTATGAGCATGATGGCTGAATGATATATAAATATGACGTGCCCCTAGTCCTGCCAGTTGTGGAACAGGGGCTTAATTAACCTATTGACAACCTATTGACACGCCATCGCGTTACAGACTTAAGTCTGTAACGCGAAGGCGTGTCAATAGGTTCCCAGTGGAAGGACAAAAACGGGTTTTCCTCATTTTCTCCTACAACCAGCGCACTAATCCTCTAGAATTAGAATCAGATTTAGCTAGGTTGAAGTTGGTTAGTTGGTGCTCTGATGAATTCATTTGATAGTTGCTGTCTCTGTTTGCCCCTCGCCGGGAAATAATAAGTGAGAAAGAGTGTTATGCTGTGTGTTAAAAATAAAAAATAAACATCGTTCATAATCCAGATTATATTTTCAAGAAAATTATGTGAGTTTACAAGTTAAATTCAGATAATAACCAGCTAGAGATTGGCTTCCTTAATTATTGGTGTTCTGTTCCTCACAATAATGAAAATAATGACAATTTTATTGCCGTGAAACAAAAATTGCTGAACGAAAATAGCCCAGTTTAGCTTCTTAATTTACAAAACTGTCTGCCGGTTTCTGATTTGAGAAATTCGCTAAGCAATTACTTAAATATCGTTCTGCCTCCGCGGATTTCTCACAAAAGAACGTGACAAAACGATAGTTAAGTATTTACTTGGTAAATTTCTCAATTCAGAAACCGGGCTTGTGAAACACTGGGCTTTCCCGCCACGATGCTATCGTTTGACATTTTATTAGGTTTGCACGACCTATACATAAATAAACATGAACCTATTTACATTAAGAATAATTAAACAGATAGCCATTAGGTTTAGACCGAATGACTAATCTCTGGGTTTGTTTAATTAAACAGCACGTAGAGATAACCACCACGCATTAGTTAGTAGTTAACTGGTTGTTTCTTTACTAATCAAGTAATCACTACAACATAACACTAGTAATACTGATGATAATATTATCTACAAAAATAGCTTAATATTATTAAATGCTCTATAAATATAAGTAGGTACCTACTTATCTATCTACACAGTACCTGGGAAGGTATAGGGACAAACAAACATACATACGAGTCATACGACTACTTACTTATTTTAAGGTTTTTATGTAAGCATCATTATTTTTAAGTGAAAATAAGTTCGACCTTAATTAAGTACACATCACCCAAGTTTGGCGAATGTATGAGTAATAAAATTATCTTCAAATATTTAAGATTTTCTCACAAAGTTTTCAATCACGCCCAATGAGTGATGTTCTTACCACAAATTTACACATATTTACCGATGTTTGAAATAATGTAGAGTCATAAATGCCCGTGTGTGATTAAAAATTAAAGCCCCTAAAAGGCGAGGTTAATTGCTTATTTTATTTGTGTTATCGGTACCTAAGTAACTGATACTACCGAGTATTTTGGCTGCGAGTTGTTTATCATAATATGAATTATTGATTGAGAACAGACGATCGGTTACACAGGTCGTCCACCGTCTGCCGAACATCAAACGACTAGCGTCAACTAAAATTGGAAAACGTAAGTCTTCAGCACCTCGACCCGAAAAGTTTTCTAAACCCTAAGAAAGTCTATTTAAATATCCACTTATTTTCCAAATCTAAAAACTACGTTAAATAAACTTCTGTCATTCCTCTGCAGAGTTTCCAAAACCTTGTTGTTTAGAAGCGTCGGCGCGTCGACGGCCCAGAGGTAATCTATGTGATTAAACTCGGGGTCTGGCACCTGATACAGTTCCGTTGTTTCCTTCGGCAACTTGTCGTATAACATCATTACGTCTTTCTCGCTCGAGAGCAAATCATTTTGCGCCCAGAACAAACTTATCGGCAAAGTTATCTTTGACAAATCGTACTCGGGGGGTGCTTGCGACCCGTACACTTTCTGGTTGTTGTAAGCACCGTAGTCAAACTGCTGGAACTTGCCCTCCGCTACCACCTCTTGAGCGAAATGCACTGCGGTCTTCCACGAGGTTCCAGTGCCCAGGTGTGACAAGAACACTGGCAGAAGAGTCTTGTTGAATTGCTTCTCATTGTAGCCGCACAGGTAGAAAATAGCATTCTTGCAGACAGTTGCGTCGGCAGAACTATTCGGGTCACAAGACGTAGTCAGTCGGCCCAAAGCTGAGTTTTTCGGGATAAACTCATGGGAACCGTAAAGCATCTCCATGTAGGCCACATTGCTGGCCACCGGAGCTAGAGTCTTCAAGGGGGATTTTATGTCTGACATGAAAACTACGGGAGCCAACGCTATTCCTGCTGAGAGAATATTATTGTACTCAGGCCGTAGAGTCAACATTGCGAACAGTATTGTTGTGCCCATGGAATGTCCGATGTAAGTAATCTTGGCGTCATTGCCTTTGCTCTTCAAAATGTGGTCGATCACGGCAGGGATGTCGTGCAACGCCACGTCATGCCAGGAGAAGTTCCAGTAACTTTTCGACTCGGTCTTCAGCCAGGCATGCTCCCTAGAATACCTGTTTCCGCGCATATTGGACATCCACACGTCGTACCCAGCATCAGCTAAGACGAAAGCTAGGGCTTTTTCAGGCCCGTTTAGAATCCAGTCTGCAGAACTGGCGAACAAACCGTGTTGAAGCAGAACGGTCTTCATTGGCGTGCTGACTCCGGTTTTCGAGCGAGGTATCCTGTGTAGACTCAGGAGGTATCCTTTGGAAATCACAGTGTGTGTCTCACAAAGATACCCATGGCTGGCGATAATTGCAGGCACCGATAGAGTTAATTCGGGATTCTGCATTCTGGCGCCGGGCTCCTCCGTCGATAAGAACGACCAGTTGTCGGCTACCTTCCTGCCACTCTCCACAATTTTCTTCTGCTGCTCTCCGACGTAAGAATTCACAGTATCTTTCATCTTTATTGCACTTTCGTAGCTGCTATTTAGTGCCTTCTCCATCTTCTCCCGTTGTCCGTCGAAGAATGCGCGCATCTTCATCGACTGGCCGTCTAGGAAGTCTTGGAAACTGGCGGTGGTCACGAGAAACGGGTTCCACTGGTCTTGCGCGGCCGCGAGCGAGAATAGAACTGATAGAAACAGTATGGTTTTCGTTGTCATGTTGTCTGTGCAGGCGTGTAATTGATACAAGGTTGGCACGGCGGCGCGTCGTGCTTAATATGCGGCTCGTCTTTGACCCGGTGAGATCAACGCGTCACAGTTTACAAGATAATTCAGGGTTTTGTGTCTGCGGCAAGGGACGGGGATTTTTTTCTCATTTATATTTGTTGTTTTTTTCTCCCGATACGGCACAATTTACGCACGTCAGAAGCTACAGGCTAGGCTGATAGTATCCAAGGGTCACTTGCGTGATAAGGAGGCATCCGGCTTCGCTAATGCGGTGGGTGACAATTCATCGCAAACATTAGACTACGGGCGTCCAATTATGTAAAGTCAATCCCACCAAAAACATTCCGTAAAAACTAGCCAGGTCTCGATGGATCTGCTTGTTTATCTCTAAAAAAGTAATGAAATCTAGACAAAGTCGTGCCAAGTCTAAGGTTCCTTACTGCGATTTCTTTATTATTATAGTTAATGTTGTGAGACTTGGCCGTTGAAGGGTACACAAGCGGTTCTGGCGACAGATTGGTGCAATGGTGTCATGGAGCACCTGGTTTTGTACCCTTGTGTACCCTTCAACAGCCAAGTCTCACAACATTAACTATAATAATAAAGAAATCGCAGTAAGGAACCTTAGACTTGGCACGACTTTGTCTAGATTTCATTACTTTTTTAGAGATAAACAAGCAGATCCATCGAGACCTGGCTAGTTTTTACGGAATGTTTTTGGTGGGATTTCACTTCTTTTTGTAGAAACAAGGGCATATTGATTAATTTTATTAGATTTTCTTATTTGACACAGTTTTTAAATTTGTGTAATGTTCGAGTAGAATAAAGTTAATCGTCCGACTATTTCTTGTTGAACGAGCGAGCGAAGCGAGCGAAGTCCTCCGAGTCTGCTGGAACAATCCGGCGTTTGTATGTATGTATGTTTGTTTGTATGAATGTTTGTTCGACGATAACTTGAGTAAATTTGGTCGGATCGTCATGAAATTTGATAGGCGGGTAAACTAAATTAAAAGAATTTTTAAATTCGAACATGAGCCAAATCAGTCGATGGGTTGCCGAGATATGGGGTTGTATAGTTTAAATGCAAAGCGCGCGCGCGCCTGCGTGAATGGCGTAAGCAAAGTTATACATCTGTAACTGAGGTCGCGAGTTCATAGTTCGGAGCGAACCACTAGTGGGAAGCTATAGGCTAGATTAAATGAAGATGTGTCCCACTACGCTGGATTTTCGATTTTTTTATGTACCAATAGTAGAAGGGGCATTACCATAATATCTCTAATAAAGCTGATACCAGCTGAGGGTTCTTCATCAGATACTTCAGACCTTAGATTTTTGACATCAAATAAAGCGGCCCACCAAGTTGAATATTTTTTGTAAGGGCGGTATATGTCGATCTATAATAGTTTGGTTGGGCTCTTGTGTTTTCTAATCAGGGTCACCAGGTACTCCAGATCTTCGATTATCCTAGTTTTTATAGTTGTCCCTTTATGTGCCCATTAAACCCTAACTCTGTACCAAATTTCAGCTCTCTGAGTTTATGGGAAGTACTAGTTCTATTAGGGCTCTTGTGTTTTCTAATCAGGGTCACCAGGTACTCCAGATTTTCAATTACCCTAGTTTTTATAGTTTTCCCTTTATGTGCCCATTAAACCCTAACTCTGTACCAAATTTCAGCTCTCTGAGTTTATGGGAAGTACTAGTTCTATTAGGGCTCTTGTTTTTTCTAATCAGGGTCACCAGGTACTCCAAATCTTCGATTATCCTAGTTTTTATAGTTTTCCCTTTATGTGCCTATTAAACCCTAACTCTGTACCAAATTTCAGCTCTCTGAGTTTATGGGAAGTACTAGTTCTATTAGGGCTCTTGTGTTTTCTAATCAGGGTCACCAGGTACTCCAGATCTTCGATTATCCTAGTTTTTATAGTTTTCCTTTATGTGGCCATTCAACCCTAACTCTGTACCAAATTTCAGCTCTCTGAGTTTATTGGAAGTACTAGTTCTATTAGGGCTCTTGTGTTTTCTAATCAGGGTCATCAGGTACTCCAGATCTTCGATTATCCAAGTTTTTATAGTTGTCCCTTTATGTGCCCATTAAACCCTAACTCTGTACCAAATTTCAGCTCTCTGAGTTTATGGGAAGTACTAGTTCTATTAGGGCTCTTGTGTTTTCTAATCAGGGTCACCAGGTACTCCAGATCTTCGATTATCCTAGTTTTTATAGTTTTCCCTTTATGTGCCCATTAAACCCTAACTCTGTACCAAATTTCAGCTCTCTGAGTTTATGGGAAGTACTAGTTCTATTATGATGATCATGAGTGAGTGAGTGAGTGAGTGAGTGAGTGAGTGAGTGAGTGTGTGTCATAAATGCGAAACTTTGCTTTCGCTTAACTTCGGAACTAAATGACCTACAGACTTGAAATTTTGGATTTTAAGTATGTGATTATAGCTTACTAGATGACGAAAATTTCTGCGTTCTGGTCTTATCCAGAGGTTCTCAAATAGGGGCCTGAAAATGCGGCGAAATGGTTCCAGTAAAGGATGGTACGGCAGTGTTTGCTTCGCGCTCGACCTGGCGGGGGCACTGCCGTGCCCCCAGATATGTAAAAAAACTACTCCAAAACCGTAATCGATTTAATTTACAGTGAATACGCAGCTTTAACTGCTGTTTTTGTTAACCTCTCAAATAATAACAATTTCCTTGTTTAATTAAACTAAAAACAGATTTTTGGTACAGCAACTACCTACTCAATTAGATATGCTCTACATTGTCAACCTATTTGTTTGCTAAGTATGTTTCACAACCCCGTAATGATTGAAATAAGTAACACGAGAAACCAGAAGCTGACGGTGGGCTTAGTTAGGTACCTAGTGCGACAAACATAACAAAATGTTTCACGAAAGAGTTCCCTTGACGAAACTCTTCTTACAATGTAATAGGGACTATTTTTGTCCAAGGGAATTCTTTCATGAAACGCACTCTAGGCACCTACAAAAAAATTTAAATACCCTTGACATTTTAGCTTTTGCATATTTCATAAACGGCTTAACCGATTTTGATAAAACATATTTTATCTAAGAAAACTTACTAGAGAATATGCCTTCAAATAAAAAAAACGCATCCAAATCGGTTCACCCGTTTAAGATCTATGCTACGGTACATCCTCACAAACATTGTTCTGTCCGGGAAACCAAGATAATCGTCACAAAAATGTTTGTTGAGTTTTACATATGATGAAGCAGAAGCCCTGATCAAAACTGTAAAATGCAATAAGAGGAAAAAAAAGAAACAAAAGAAGAAAAAGAAAAATAAACGCACGTAATAACACACACACACACGCACACATATACACACATACACACACACACACACACACACACACACACACACACACACACACACACACACACACACACACACACCCAAACACAAACACACATAATCTAAATTTAAGTTAGTTAATTAATATAATTTAATTTATTTTTTTATATGTTACTTGGTAAAAATTTGCAACCACAATCCACAATCCTTTAAAAATGTAACATTTAAACTAGAAGGCTGCAAATACTTGGTTTAAGTTCTAATATTTAATTGTATAAAATGTCTCCCTCAGGACAGGCTTTGCCTAGTGAGGGGATTAGTCACACTGTAAATACTTAGAAACCTTTCTGGCAATAAACATTTTTATTTTTATTTTTTATTTCACAGACAGAGACACACACACATAGTGGTCAAACTTACAACACTCCTCTTTTTTTTTTTCTTAGGAAATGCAAAGAGTTTAAACTTTTATTTGTCTGTCTTTCTGTTTCTTTTTCGGTGGCATCGTTCGTTTCTCCAGAACGGATGAGCTGTTTCCAACGCGGTTTTATTTTTCTTTTACTACTCTTTCAGTCTTAGCTAAGTTAGACCAGAGATTTCAAAATTATAGTAAGAAGTTTTCTTTCTAAGTACTTAAGTGAGTCGGGTTTAGTCAACGGGCTTAGAAAACAGTGAGTGAGGCGCTGGACATAATAAATTAGCCCGCGCGCAAAGAAAAATGCAAAAAATAAAATGTTCACATATCAAACCCTAGAATTACTTAGTTGAGACCTATCTAATACAGCCAGTTTCATGTTGATAGGTATCCATAACAAATTGCAAGATATTTTGCTTGAAAAAAAGTGCGCCGCCTATTTTTTTTTTTTTCAAGCAAAATATCTTCAAAACGTTTATGAATGTCAACATGAAACTGGCTGTTTTAGATATGTCTCACCTAATTCTAGGGTTTGATATGTGAACATTTTCAATTTGTTTAGTGTATTTGATACAGGAATTTTGTGCATTTTTCTTTGCGCGCGGGCGATTCACTATGCACGGCGCCTTATGTCGAACAGAGGAAGTTTTCGTCTTGTTTCCAAAACACATTTCAGTTGTAGGTACCCCTCGCGTTAATAGACACGGGGGCTAATTCTCGGGAATCTCGCATACAAAGGAAAAATCTAATTTTGCGGCAAATGTCACATCTCCTATTCTCGAGAAGTCATCCTCGACATTAATGGCACAATATTTCTGCAAGATATTTGCCTGTTTTGCTCGACATGACTCGAGTAGTCGGGAGCAGTCGAGATCGAAATGACATGAGATTTTTCCTTTGAGATGTGTCGAATCCGAGTTTCCCGTGAATTCGCCCCCTGCCCGCAGGTGGCATAATCGAAGACAAAAAACGATCTATCCTATTACTAACTTAGGACGGTCATATCAAAAACTAAAATCGCAAACAAACTGCTTGTTCAGATTTTTTTATATTTTGTTAGGGCCACTACTAAGTAGTAGCTTTTACCCAAGTTTGCCGCTTCGAAAGACCTGTGCTAACTTTGCAGCACTCGAAAAACCGCAAAAATACATACTCTGCAAACCGATTTTTGACACTTAGGCCCGGTTTCTGAGTTGAGAATTTTAACTAAGCACATACTTACGTATCGCTCTGTCACGCTCGTTTGTGAGAAATCTGCAGAGACAGGACGATACTTACCCATTTGCTTAGCAAAATTCTCAACTCAGCAACCGGGCCTTAGAGGTTCTGCTGCGGGTAAAATTGATTATTTTACTCTCCACTATCACTGTGCAAAATGGCTAGCTTTCATCACAAATAGAAGTTTTTTTCTCTACACAGTTACTATGACGCGAGGGCAATGCCCCGCTTTTCCAGCACATGTAAACCTTAATATTTCCTAAACTACTAAAGATATTGGCATGCATTTTTTTTTATTAAATTCACTATTAAATTAGTAACAATATGAATTATAAAAAATATACCTTCATCATACAATTTATTTGCATAATTGAGTAAAAACTGAGAAATAAAAAAATAAAAAAAATACAAAACGTTGGATTTAGGGCAGCCATTATAGTTTTTTTTTAAATCTTATTTTTTAGGTTGTACAATAAGTGATTTTCTTTCGATTAAGATATTAATTATTGAAATCGGTTCACCCGTTAGGCTGTTAGAATTTTTCAAAGTGTATTTTTAGAAGTGGCGCCCTCTCTATTCCTAAGGGATGAAACTTGTGCTGCTGCGGGTCAAATCACTTATTTTTGCCCCTTCTATCACTGTGCAAAGCGGCTTGCTTTCATCTAAAAAGCAGCGTTTCGGTAAAAAATGGCCGTAGCTGCTATGGCTATCGGTTACGTTACGGGCGACTTTACAACAAAAGTGTACACTCCGACGTGCCGAGTCCGAGGGGAAGTGAATTATTTTTGGGTTGTAATTAAACAGACTTCTTTTTAATAGCATTATACGCCTCTAAAAATCTACATTGCCTTCTAAATTACTAAGTCAGCCACAATCAACGCGCATCTAAATAATACTATCTTAGCCACTAGATAACTTGTATGCAAGACACTCTAAATACAACTAAGCATCGTGGTTATTTTTTGGCATCTAAATTTGAAATATGCATTCAAGCAGCAAACTTCTAAAATATTAATAGGTATATGACACCAAAAAAATTGTTCAATTAGCTTCTAATTTTATAACTCAGTACCTACTCAGTACGTTTAAAATGTATCTCGCTCGACCTACATTAATTGATCGTCAAAATTTACCTAAAATTGTCATTATGGCCACTAAAATATCCTGGAACTATTGAAGGGAAACAAAATAATAGTTATTTGTTATGCAAGAATGCAAAATTGTTGTTTGCGGCGAGTGCTTGTACTGAATACCGAGCTAGCGAAGGTTTCTAAAATTGAGCCACGAGCGTAGCGAGTGGTTCAAAAAAAGAAACCTGAGCGTAGCGAGGTATTCAGAAGCACGAAACGCAAATAATATTGCATTCGTGCGAAACACAAAACTTTTCATCTCACAGAAGCGAGGAAATGACTTTGTTAGCCAAGCGGGAAAAACTCTATAGACAAATACTTACAGGCAAAACAGGTGAGTCAAATAAGTTCCTTTTAACAGCATATTTTACTGTAGTTACGGCTGCCGCACTAAAGTTTTGAGCTTTGTTGGTATTAAAACCATTAGTTTTATTAATAATTTCCTGAAGTTTATTTATCCAGACACAAAAAATAATGTAAATAAAAGAATGTTTTTTTTTCCGGGTGCATTCTGAACTTTTACCTTAAAAAATATGTTTTCTAGAGATAAACAATAAATTCAATTATATCGATTGAAAAAAAATATTTAACAAACCAACCCATAATTATCTATTTTATAAAACAGAAGCGGAGCATTTTTTTAATTTACTGTTATTAAAAATAAATATAGTGTACAAAATATTAAAAAGACTGTAAGAAGAAACCGCGTTTCTGAATGTTCTATTCCGTGACTTTAGATGCCTATGCCTCATTTGCATTCACAGTTTTGTATAGAAAATGGGCACTTGCGTGGAGAGTCGCGTCTAAACGAGGCTCTACTTTCTGAAGCTTTTATGAACTTATAAGGCATCTAGTGAAACAGCCAGTGTTTTTTATTTTTCTGCACCATGGGGCGTGGAAAAAAAGGGCATTCAAATTTCGAAGTGCACAAAAATGCAGATTGGTTAAATTCGGGTTTTACACGGTTGTAAGTTGCTAGTAACAGCAAACTTTCCGAGCATGGGAGATGAAAAATACTTTTTTTTTAAGTCAATTCGTGTAATTTGAAATACCATCATTTTACGTATAGTAATTAAAATAAAGATATACTGCTGTCATAAGAAAAAAAGACGCAATTGTCATTTTTGCCAAAATTAAGTTACATACATATTCGGAACGAGGAAAAAAAGGCGCACCTGCCTGTATTTACTTTTAATTTTGATAGGAGCATTTTTTTGGAAGTTGATTGAGTAAAAAAACGCAATTGATACGTAGTCACAAATACACGTGACTACTGGTCAGAACGTGAATCGAATGGCGCTCTCTGATTGGTGCTCTCTGATGGCTGGTCGCTGTCGAGTCCCGAATCGTAGAGTGGCTTTTTTCACAATAAAAGAATATGATGTATTAATTTACATGCTAAGCTATAATTGAACGAGCGAGCGAAGCGAGCGAAGTTCTCCGAGTCTACTGGAACAATCCGGCGTTTGTATGTATGTATGTATGTATGAATGTTCGTTCGACGATAAGTTGAGTAAATTTAGTCAGATCGTAATGAAATTTGGTAGGCAGGTAAATGAGGTAAAGAGAATTTTTAAGTTCGAACATGAGCAAAATCGGTCGAGGGGTTACTGAGATATGGGGTCGCGAGTTCATAGTTCGGGGCGAACCACTAGTATATGAGGTTGTCTATTGAAGCTTGAATTATATTTTTTTGAGGAGCTTATGTTGAAGTTCTAAAACGTATAATGGTGAGGAGTTGGAAAATCCGTGGCTGAGTTAGTAAATCAGGTTGCAATAGATAAATCAGTGGACAAGTTAAAATAATTGTTGAACTTTACTTGACGCTTTCTTTGGAATATTTAGTTGGCGATGTAAAAAAGACGAATTAGTTTATTAGAAGCTATCTTATTTTCCCGTGGCTTACTTATAAAATGAGAAGTTAGATCAAGTGGCCAAAAAAAAACTGTGGCTTGACTTATAATTTCCCATTATTTTTTACTGAAAAATATTTTGAAACACACAATAGGTGGGTAGGTATGTACTTACTATTTAATAAGTATTGCAAGAAAACGGGAAACTTTCCACGATTTAATTTATTTGATGAGTTCCCGATATTTGTCATGTCCTCAACTAAAAGAAAAAGAGTGGTAAGAATAGAATTTTCTTACAATAAATTATGTCTTATAACCACGAAAGTTTCCAAAAGGACAAAATCCTTAATGTAAATGGCAAAGATCGCAGCCAGGGAATCGTGATCGTCATTTACCATTTTTTCAAGACAGCACGTAGACCCTTGCACACGTGCAATATTGATTTACGTCACGGGCGACTTTGCAACGAAAGTGTAAAGATCTACGTGCTGTGCTGTCGTGTGTACCTTCATTTTTATTCTAAGGCTCTAAGGCCTTTGCATCTACGTAATGAGATGATTAATACAGCAGCGTCCAGTGGCACCTTCACTCACACTAGGTGGGTGAAGAGACCACTCGGCGCTGCAGTGCCTGGGACATTGTTTTTAGATGCAGTAGGCTTGCCCAGCACCTATACCATCCTGACAGCTTAGTCCGCCTAGCCCACAGGAAAGACTATACGTGTGTAGCCAGCAAAGCCGCGGGTTTCCTCACGATGTTTTCCTTCACGGTTAGCGAGTGGTATCGATACTACAAATTTATAAATGTACGTAACTTTGAAATTAAACAAAGTCAAATATACAAGGTGTTACAAAAGTACCTAACTCTTTTTACAGGGTAATAGCACCCGGTGATAGGGATCACAACCTAAATATTTTTTTTGTTCTGTGACATTCCGTTGATTTTTAAATTAATAAAATGTGTACGCTGTGGCGGGAGAAAAGTATTTTTTAAATATTGTTTTCACAATGTTTTAGCAACTCAAAGCTATGTAAATGCACCTACACACACAAACATATTAAAAAATTTGAGCTAATACCAAAAACAAAAAAGTTAATATTTTTTTTCAATTTTGAGGTAATAAAATAAAATAAAAAAATCTTTTTTTTTTTACAGATTTGACATCCTGTTGACCATTAGGTCACACCCTGTAAAAAGAGTTAGGATGTTTTGTGCGATTTCTTTATTATTAAAGTTAATGTTGTGTGACTTGGCCGTTGAAGGGTACACAAGTGTACAAAATCAGGTGCTCCACGACACCATTGCACCAATCTAACGCCAGAACCGCTTGTGTAGCCTTCAAACGGCCAAGTCACACAACATTAACTATAATAATAAAGAAATCGCAGTAAGGAACCTTACACTTGGCACGACTTTGTCTAGATTTCATTACTTTTTAGAGATAAACAAGCAGCTCCATCGAGACTTGGCTAGTTTTTTACAGAATGTTTTTGGTGGGATCTATCTTTTTTAGGTAACGTTCTCAGTTGTTATTGTGAGTTTGCAAATTAATCGTCAAAGGTTGATGTTTGTTATTTGCAATGGAATAATGGTAAAGTCGCTAATTAATATCTCTTTCAAGATGATCCAACTTTCAAGGCCAATTTTCACCCCGACGAATCTGTGAGTAGAAATTAATTAAATCGTTCCCGCAAACAACTTCTGTAAAGTCCTCACTCAAAATATTACAGTGAGATCTAACAGACCCCTCTTTAATGTCCTTATTATTTATTACTTGTTACCTAGATACCTACTTACTAATTCCTGCCGCTTTTTGAAGTTGGAATACCTCCTATCTTACTAACCTAGGTACTTTCTCCAATCGAGAAAAAATACTGAAATAGGTAGGTATGGTATGACTATGAGACCTACAGTCACCAACACGTCCATCTTTGGCCCAAGCACAACGAAAAGCCAATCATGAGCAATGTGCGCTACTATAGCCAATCGCCCGCCAACATACACCAATCCCCCTTGAACACATTGGGCCAACATGGCCAATTTGTATTGGGGATTTTTCCAAGCGTCTAATCATCAAATCATCCTAATCAGGGACCTAGAGCTTCTAATCAGGGTCATAGAGCTCGAAGAAGGGCTCTCAATGCCGACTTTAGAACCAGTTTGACGCTGCAGTCAGAAGTTGACGTTTTTATATCGTTTTAACGCTTTCACTTACTTTTATTTTGTCGGAATAGCAGACATGTTTCGACCTCGTCCGGAACTCTTAAGTCCGGAAGTCCGGACGATGTCGAAACATGTCGGCTATTCCGACAAAATAAAAGTAAGTGAAACCGTTAAATCGATATAAAAATGTGCAGTGCTTACGAAAATTTAAGTTTAAAAAAAAGTTGACCTGTTTCAGGAATAAAGCTATTTAAAAATTACCCTGTACACTTACTATTAGTCCACAGGAAAGACGACGATGTTGTAACATTAGTCGTTAGTCCGCCTCTAACTAATGTAAACTACTAAACTAAGGCCCGGTTTCTGAGTTGAGAATTTTGCTAAGCAAATGGGTAAGTATCGTCCTGTCTCTGCAGATTTCTCACAAAAGAGCGCGACAGAGCGATACGTAAGTACCTATATGCTTAGTAAAATTCTCAACTCAGAAACCGGGCCTAAGACCTTTACATCTACGTAATGAGATGATTTATACAGCGTCCAGTAGCACCTTCACTGACACTAGATGGGTGAAGAGACCACTCGGCGCTGCAGTGCCTGGGACATTGTTTTAGATGGAGTAGGCTTGCCCAGCACCTATTCCATCCTGACAGCTTAGTCGGCCTAGCCCACAGGAAAGACAAGACGTACTGACACGTATTGAACTAATGTAGGTAATGTAATAATATATCAAAGCATTAAGTGCTATTAGTACTTCATTAATTATAAATAATAGAGAAACGATTAGTTGTAAGCTACTGCGCGTCGACCTCAGAGTCAGCGAGATCAATGCTCTCCGAGGAAGCCCCAGCCAAGCCACATGGGAGTAAATAAGTACATAGTTCAGTTAGGTTATTCAAATATCTACATTTTATGTAAGGTTAGGTCTATACATGCGGAACCAACCAAAGAGTAGTATAACTATCTTCTGTTTTACAGTCTACAGGGTGCACTCTAAGTCGATAGCGGAACTATAGGTAGGCTGTCTACTGATCACTACAAACAACTTGTACCAGGTGGCGAAAAAAATGGAGCAAAAAGAAAAAACAGCTGTTCCATACATAAGGTCGACTCAGTACTGCGCCAAATGTATGAAAGCTGATATTTTTTTCGGTCAATTTTTTTCGCCACCTATAGTACCTACAAGTTGTTTGCAGTGATCAGTAGACGGCCTACTAAAAGTTCCGCTATCGACTTAGATAGAGTGCACCCTGTAGTGTTGATTTGATACTAAATATTAATGATGCATTGTCCTCCGCTATTATACAAGGTGTTACAAAGACCCTAACTCTTTTTACAGAGTAATCACCCGGTGATAAATTGATCCTCAGAACAATTACACCAATAGAAGAAACCATACTTAGCAGAAACTTTCGACGGTAATACTGTCCTGCTTTCGTCAACCAAACTTCCATTAGAAAAAAAGAGACGGCATAATGTTTATCAGTACAGCGATTTGATAGTGCGTACAGCTCCTACTGTCAAACGCTAGCCGCTAGGGATGGGCCAACCCTCAGACTGCCATTTCATCGATATCGATAGAAATGTAGTAAGTACACAAAGCTGTAATGAAACTGTATGACGCATTAGATAATAGTTATTTGTTATGCAAGGATGCAAAGATATTGTTTGCGGCGAGTGCTAGTGTTGAATACCGAGCTAGCGAAGGTTTCTAAGATTAAGCCACGTAAGAGGTTTAAAAAAATAAACCTGAGCGTAGCGAGGTATTCAGAAGCACGAGATGTAAAAAATATTGCATCCGTCCGTAACAAACAACTTTTCATATCACAGAGCGAGGAAATGCTAGGTAAGAAAAACAAAAGACAACGACATAGAGGTTAGTGAAATAAGTTTCGTTCTTCATTGCTTTGACAGATGACTATGTTATTGTTTTCTACACCTTACAGTTACAGCGTTCAAATTTTAATTTCGAATCACACAAAATTGCATCGACTAAAATTGGATTTTCCACGATAGTTTGGTCTTGTTATCAGCATACTTTCCGAGCCTGGGAGATAAAAAATGTATTATTGAAGTAAATACATAATCGTGATTGTGTTACTGCCCATGTTTGGAATTGAGTCACTCTGAAAACAAAACGAAGCCTTCATAAATGGTACGCTTATGTGATAAAGTTCTTACACTATCTCGTTTTTTTGAAGACCTACTTTTAATACACAGAATAAAATTGTATGACTCATATTGAGAAACCGCCGGTGAGTGTGTGTTATACACGATATTCATCAAAAACTTACAGTGCTTGTGGTACCCCGTGGCATTGTCCATATTAAGCTTTGAATCGCCCCGAAAACAAGAGAAAACTTTTAAGGATGGTACACAAAAGAGGAACAAAATTGTTCCACTATTTCGTTTATTTACCCTTACCGTCGTCACTTCCATTTTTTCTCGTAAATTCAAGGTGGGCACTTTCCATGAGACATGCTCGCAATAAGTTCCCTCGTATAAAGCACTCGGGTCTGAAGTGTCTTGAGCATAGTTTCCAGTGCTTATGGTACTGCTTCTCATTTCTGCCAATGGCGGCAAACCATTGCGCCCGGATTTCGGTTTTGGGAAAACTTTAACAGAAAAACAATGTGTATGATATTGTGACTATCATTTTATCGACCATGCTTTAGACATCACTAGTATAGCCTACAAATGGATTTGTTTATTTATCACATTTTAGTGCCCAGTTTTGATCTAAACGCAATAATTACGGCTATGTTGGATAATAAGCTGTCGGGGAAGTTTATTTTCATTACAGATAGATCATCTCACGGTTCTTTTAGACGAGAAAATATAGGTTTTAGGTACTCACTTAAGGAAGCTCAAATTTTCACCTCCGTTTTCTTTAGATTTCGCACGCGATCGGCACTCACGCACTATACACGTCATTGTGCATTTATTGCAGATTCTCCAACAATTGTTTGTTTTATCACCAAAAACTTTATAACAGATTTATGAAAATAATTCGTCCGACCGGCTGCAGGACTTTGACTCAAATGGTGACCCGACTAAATATGAAAGGATCCCAAGTGCTGACACTTTGTAGGCTACGGTGACCATCTTAATTTGATGGGTATTCAGTGGGGAAAATAAAATTAAAAAAAAAACTTTGACAACTAAGGTAGTACGGTGTCACGTGATCATTGTTTCTTTTATTTTTTTTTGCTCTATGTCATTCCGTTGACTTTTAAAATAATAAAATGTGAACGCCTTGGCGGGAACAAAGTATTTTTTAAATATTGTTTTCATTGATTTTCACAATGTTTTAACAACTCAAAGCTATGCAAATGCACCTATGCAAACACACAAATATTTTTTTTGAGCTAATACCAAAAACTATAAAAGGTTTATTGCCATAAAAAACAGTATCAATTTACATAATGCTGACCCCCGGCTAATAGTAAACTTAAACTTAAGTAAGAGATCGTTTCACAATCTTAATAATAATTCTGAACTAAAGAATTATTCAACTTTTTAACATTCTGTTCACCAGTAAAACATTACACCCTGTAAAAAGAGTTAGGATGTTTTGTAACACATTGTATAAGCCATCGGCTGTTTGTGTCTGTGGCCTGTGGCCTATGTACCTACCTACAAGCGCTATATTATAATTAACATTGCATAACCTACATATTAATTAGACGAAGATGCTCAAGAGTTAGAACAGGATGCCCGACTATCTTACCTTAGGTCTTCAATTATTATTAGCTGGTTAAGTAGGTACGGTCGGCCACAGTCTAGGATACCCCATGGTAGCTCTCACCGCTGGCGCGGACGGCATAAGGGCGCCAACAGCGAGCGGAGGCGCCAATCAAACAAAAAGGGGTATCCTAGCGTGTGGCCGACTGTACGTCTAATCGTAATAGATGAAATAGGTACCTAGCTTAGCTACCCTTAGTACTTATGCATGAAATACCTAAGTATTTATGACAAACGTTCAATTAATTTAAAAGTGTAAAAGTGTAGGTAGGTAATGTAATGACTAATGAAGGACAGGGGTATTGCATAATACCTATAAGTAAACGTACATATCTACATCTGGCAGGGGGCGGTATAATCGCTTGTGTTAAGTATAGCAGACCATACTGATACGTTTTTTGTCACCTTTTATTCGAAATGTGCCTTACACACTACACATTCATTCGAAATATGCCTTACGTACACGACAGCACGTGTACACTTTTGTTGTAAAGTCGACCGTAACGTAACCGAGTCGAGTAGAGTGCCTGCGTGTAAGGGTCGACGTGCTGCCGTGTGTACCTACGCCTACGGCTCGCAATCATCGTAGGCGCTATGTTTTGTTACACGTTGCTAATTGGCTAAGCCAGGCGCTATATTAGATTAGTAGGTAAACCGATAGATGGAAAGACAGCAATCCATTATTCCTTCATGCTATTCTTCAGGAAATACTACCCCCTTTACTCTGACAAGTGCGCAGCTGGCGCAGCATGGCCGGCCATATCGAGGTATACAGCTCGACACAATATGTCTGTCATCTGTGAGGTGTGAAATTAAAGCTCGATACTTACGCACCTTTATGCAGTGCCTTGCCGGCAGTATGATTAATCGTTGATTATGCTAATGCTGTTAATGATGTTGATGGATAGGTCATCATCCTCATCAGTTCCTGCTATCCCTAATCAGGGACTTAGGGCTCTCAAAACAGTTTTCCAATCTGGCCAGTTTTGCGCCTTTGTCTCAAGCTCGGATATGCTCATTCCGAGACTGTTAGCCTCCTGTTGCACTGATCGACGCCAGGTAGTTTTAGGACGTCCTCTTGTCCGTGTTCCAGTTGGAAACCATTTCAGTGCTATCTTGGAAGGGTGGTTCTTGGGTCTTCGCATAGTACCTATGACCTATCCAACGCCACTTTCGCAACTTTATGTGATGGATTGGATAGGTACTTTCATGAAATAAGAATCCTACTTGGTAAGTTAATCAGTCTTTTATAATATTTTCTTAGGTTTGCACGAGCACTATACATAATTTAAACACAGATTTTAACGGATTTAACACTCGTTTTATTAACTTTTTACATTTTCCAACGTTTCGAGACCTTTGCAGGGCTCGTGGTCCCGGTAGACTGAGGTCAGAATCAGTCTTTTATTAAACAAAAATAATTTACTTTCACTTATTTATAGCCTAGCAATAATAAATTGCTAACTAAGCACAACATTACCAGATTTTCTTGATGTACAATAAAGTGTATTCTATCTATCTATCTATCTAACATTCTAAGAACATGGTAAAAGAACAGGAAGACTTTACACCTTCACATCAAAACTGTAATGTCCGGTCGACCACAGTCTAGGATACCCCATGTCAGCTCTTACCGCGCTGGGCATAAGGGCGCCAATCGAACAAAAAGGGGTATCCTAGGGTGTGGCCGACTGTACCTACATACAAGTGGATGGGATGCGATTTTTCACGTCAAACAATTTGGAAACAGTTATTATGGTATGTCGATCAAGACATTGGCGATTTGTTGCAATATTTCACTGCCGATTGTCTGCCTGTTCTGTTGAGTAACCTGAAAAGTAAAGAAAATTATACTAACTTACGCGTGTTTGTTTGATGTATTCTAATTAATATTTAGCCTAAATATTCTCGTTATTTCAATAAGGGCTATTTTCCAACAAAATAAAAAACAGTTTTGACGATTGACGTATGAGTCGAGGATACCTACCCCATGGTAGCTCTTATCGCGCGCGGCATACCTATAGCGTCAATCGAACCAAAGGGGTATCCTAACGTGTGGCTGACTGTACCTACTTATTGATAGTATGTAACTAGTGGTTCGCCCCGAACTGGGAACTCGCGCAATGTGTAACTTTTTGCTAAGACCATTCGCGCAGGCGCGCGCGCGTTGCAAATAAACTTTACAACCCCATATCTCGGCAACCCCTCGATCGATTTGGCTCTTTTTCGAACTTAAAAAATATTTTAATTTCATTTACCCGCCTACTAAATTTCTTGACGATCCGACTGTATTTACTCAAGTTATCGTCGAACGAACAATCATACTACAAACATACAAACGCCGGATTGTTCCAGTAGACTCTGAGAACTTCTCTCGCTTCGGTCGCTCGTTCAAAACACAAACACAACTTACGAGAAACACCTGTGACAGCGGATGTCGTCTCAAAGCCTCGATGATCGGATCACTTTTCCGTACCGGTATCGTTGCCAGGATGAGCCCTTTGCGCCGCGGGTCAAAAATCTCCTTCATTCGCGCTTTGAACTTCTCGCTGAAGAACTCCATTTTGCCGAGCTCGTCTATTACCAACACTGAGCGGGGGTTCTCTGGTGTCTGCGGAGGAAATTTAACAAAATGGGCGAAAAAATATCTGTTATTCCATACAAAAGGTCGACTTAGTACTGCGCCAAATGTATGAAACAGCTAATATTTTTTTCGCCGCCTAGTACAAGTTGTTTGTAAGAGACAGCCTACCTAAAGTTCCACTATCGAATTAGAGTGCACCCTGTAGTTCACAGAAAAGTGGCAAATAGTGTGAGATTTTGGAAAATAAAAGAAAGAATCCTATCGTAGTCATTGCCTTCTTGATTGCAATGGTAAAATTGTATATTCCTGTTGACAGGACTGAATAATAATTTACCTATTCATTTATTTATTTACTACGGGCTGACTATGTGTAAATTCTGGTAAAAAAACATGGCCTCCTCTGTGAAGCTGCCATTTATTTATTTACTTAGTAAGCCAACAGCCTCTTACTACAAATTCAACTTTTTCATTGACCTAAATGTCCAAAAGTATCATGGTACAGTACGGTGTCCTGTCAAGAAGCTCCAACAGTCAGTACAAAATCAACCAAATGACTTAGTAAGCAAGAACCTTACTTCGTTAACAGCCTTTAGCCCCACTTCCTCAAACTCCCGGACGAGGACTCCGTACTTCCCCAACTTGAACTGCGGTTTGTCAGTCAGAGACTGTGCATCCCGAGCCAGCCGCCCACGCTGCCCATCAAGTGTCACTACATCGAAGCCCTCTCGGATGCCATTTCTGCAGGATTCATTACAAAGTTTAATTTTAAAATAGGATTTTTTTCTGGTACTTAAACATCTAAAAAGCAAAAATAAAAACAATATTTTTTTACAGTTTATTTTTTATCTGAATTTAAAATGGATAAGGGCATTGTTGTTGCTAGGCGGGCTTTTACAGGTGGGGTATCGAAAATTTGAGAATATTGTGCCACAGTGTTACACAATATTACACAAACGGAAACTAAAATCTTGTCCTACACTGGCGGGCTCTCGATGGAATAGCCACTCAGACGCATAATGGCTGCACGAGGCAACCAACTTTACCTGCGAACCTCCTCCGTGTAAAACCCGACGGTGTTTACGCCATTGTCTCGGAGACTCTGGCAGAACTTTTTGGTTAAGGTCGTCTTGCCCACGCCTGAAACAAGTGCAGAAAAGGAGTGAGCGTGAATCTTTGGTTTAATCAACTGACGAATACCAACCTGGTTCGCCGGTCAGGATGAAGAACTTCTTGGGCGAGGCCATTGTTAAGAACGTTTCCTCTTGCTCCTTAGGCACAGATGTTGCTGCTCCTTAGCCAATTTTATTCGAGCAAGATTATTAATTTCTTCAAAAACAAACAAAAAAGTTTGTTGACAAAAGTAGACCAGACCACAGATTTTTTTGAAAATTGACGTTTTGGCAACGTTGGATAATTTGGTTTGCAACGTCACTTGGTTTTATTTTGAGTGTTGACTTGTCATCATGAATTAAGAATAACGTAACTGTCATTAACGTTCCATTTTTTTTAACAGTGCACTATCTTGATATCTTCAAAACTGCGTGGAATGAAACGTTAAATTGTCAAAGTTGTCAACGAAATTCAATGACAAAAGCAGCTTTCCAATTTGGTAGCATAAGCTGTAAGCACATTCTTTCCTTGTCTCTCCTTTCAACTTAGTTAGTCCTTCTGTCTCTTTCCCACTTTCTTATCAAACCAAACTTCGTCCGTGCAAAGTTCACCGCTTCGTTCGTCTTTTATCAGTAATTTAATTATTTAATTTCACTTATTTTTGTGTCTACCGGTGCTTGCACTCGCATCTAAGGTCCGTACAATGGCTTCTGTAAGTGCGATAACCCGCGGCGTCCTCGCCAGGACTCTGTTCGGCACCAGCAGAGTGGCGGCGGCCCCGAATACCGGTTTTGTCAAGTTCTACAGTGCAGGTAAAGGTCGCCGGCTTTACATAATTTACGAACATGTGCCTCCTTGGTGGAGGATCCGTTCATCATCTTCCACCTCCCTCCCTCAGAGACGGAAGTTGCGATTCTCCGTCGCCAACCAAATTAGAAATTGGAACCTATGACTTGTTGTAATGTTTTTGTCAAACGGCATTTGTTTTGATCATTGATCGTAACCTGAAACCATAAACCTGTGCTGTACTGAAAACCCTCTTGATCAGCATCATCGGCATCATCAGGTTACTTGTTTTTTGTTGATTATAAAAAATCAACAACTCTAGATCATCATCATCATCAATTGTAAGAAATGGAGGCGGTTGACAAAGTTTCGTACAATTATAATTTCACTGGTTAAATTATAATACCTTTCACTCATCATCATCATCATCAGCCTGTTAACCCCACCACTGAGTAAAGGCCTCTTCATGCTCACGCCACCTCTCACGATCCTGTGCCAGGCGCAACCACTGTTTTCCGGCTACTTAGGCTATGTTGTCGGACAATCTGGCTGGTGGTCTGCCAACCGATCTCTTCTCCTCTCGGGGTCGCCATTCCACAATGGACTTTGTCCATTTGCCGTCAGTATGTCATGTAATATTTGACGCAAATAACTTATCAGAACTATAAGAAAAACGAAGATAAAAATTGTCCTAGTGTAAGAATTGTTTGGTTTAACATGATACTGATACAGAGATAACTAAGCCTTTGACACTGAATTTTTTTACATTTTCATTATCACCTACTCAAACATACTTTATTTGTTTTATCACAATAACCCACTGTGTTTAGTGGCCAAGGTTATAAAGATAAAATGATATTTTGTTACCAACTCAAATACAAAAGTACCGAAAAACACATCTGCTAATAGCTCAAGAAGCCGCCAATTGCATGATAAAAACTGAACAAAAAAAATACAAAACTAATAAACTTACGCCCTTGCATACACTACGTAGTGAGATGATTTATACAGCATCCAGTGGCACTTTCACTCACACAAGAAGATCGGTGAAGTGACCACTCAGATGAAAATACGCCGACATTTTAGCTTCAAATTAGCATATCTCATACACGACTGAACCGATTTTGATACAACATCTAAGAACACTCGCTAAAAAACCTGCTTTTAAATAAAATAAAAACTAATCCGATCGGTTCACCTGTTTATGAGCTACGGGTAACTTACTTAAATCCTGTTATCCCTCAGGAGGGACATAGGGCTCGAAGAAGTTTTCGCCACTTGGGACAATCTTGCGCCAGTAAGCACCATAAAAATTGGTTCACAAAAACCTGTAGTCCTGTGTAGTGACATAGAAAATTTGTTTTTGAAACCATACATTTCACATAACAATAGAATTGATGATGACATTGCTGTAGAACCCGCTGATCTATTGTTTAACAAAGCCAATATTCTCTCCCTCCGCAGCTCCAGCCTACGAGAACATCAAAGTCGAAGTGGTGGGGTCCAAGAAGAATGTTGGGCTGATCCAGCTGAACCGACCGAAAGCACTGAACGCTCTGTGCAACCCGCTGTTCGTGGAGCTCGGCAAAGCTGTGGTGGACTTTGACAAGGATGACTCCATCGCTGCCATCATTATCACTGGTGAGTCTGAGTTATACAATGTGTTACAAAACATCCTAACTCTTTACAGGATGTCAATAAATTCTACTACTTTTCTCCTGCCACAGCGTTTACATGTAAATAATCACCCCTGAGTCGGGTGTCACTTTACAAAACAACACCCTGTATATCGATGCATGAATGCTTTCGACACTGGCGACACATTTTTTTTTTTATGGGGAACCATCTTTTTATTTCCGGATTTTATGGTAAAATTTTGGTGACTCCATAACAAGTATGGACTAGAATTCTTGAGTTTTACAATTTTTCTTCTTGTTCTTCTTTGTGAGGCTCTCCAAGTATCCACTAATGGGGCTAACCTCCATGAATGGAGACTTGGCTTTCTAGAGATAACTAATATCTCAACACGAACCTATTTCAGGCAACGAGAAGGCGTTCGCAGCCGGCGCCGACATCAAAGAAATGCAGAACAACACATACAGCACCAACCAGAAGGCAGGATTCCTGGCCGAGTGGGAACACATCAGCAACGCTGGCAAACCCATCATCGCCGCTGTCAATGGATTCGCTGTGAGTTACAGGAAGCTCTAGATTGCCCTTCAATCCCTTCATAATTTAGCATACAGCTTTAACCAGAAGGCAGGATTCCTGGCCGGGTCGGAACACATCAGCAACGCTGGCAAACCGATCATCGCCGCTGTCAATGGATTCGCTGTGGGTTAACTGTACCAATTAATTCCTGGCTGAGTGGGAACACATCAGCAACGCTCACAGCCTAGTTGGACTAGCCTTTCTTAATCGATTGGCGAAGTTAAGCAACATCGGGTGAGGTCAGTCCATGGATGGGTGACCGCTAGTGGCAATAATATCGGAGCGCCTCCGTGCTTCAGAAGGCACGTTAAATCGTTGGTCCCGGTTGTTGTTGATTAATAATCATTGTTAAGCCATATCAGAGGCTCTTGGGCGGCCTAAAAACTCTGACACGGGTGGCCACGATAACCTGACCTAAGCAACGCTGGCAAACCCATCATCGCCGGTGTTAATGGATTCGCTGAGTTAAATGTAATTTTACTGTGCCGACCCCTATCGGTCGTTCAGGAAACTGCTATCTGTCAAAACCTACTCGCTACAATCCTGCATCGCGCCAGCAAAATATCTTTCGTAGCTGAGTGAACAACCTCCAACAATTGGGCCCGGCCGGTCCCCAAGCACAAGATCTGCGGGAAACTTCCCTTTAGTTGATGAGCATAGACATAGACATCATTTATTGATAATATTAATTACACGTCAATAGAGTTATTATCAGGCAAGTATTAAAAATTGGTATCAATGTGATTATTACCTAAAATGTGAATAATTCATTAATAATTTAGCTGTCACAAAAAATAATAATAAAAAAATATTAAAATATTAATTAGATTACAATAGAAAAATTAATAGTTACGGTATTCAAATCCAAACAATGTCATGTAGAGTGCGTGAGAGACCTAAGCGATTTTTTCAGAGGTAGGTAGGTAGGTAGGTAGGTTTTTTGTCAAACATTATAAATTCATAATTCTCGAGTAGCCATTTTTTTTTATACTTGGTCTCGCTACTCGCATTTTTGATGTCAGCCGGAAGTTTATTGTAAACCTCTGGGCCCATTACATGCAGAGATTTCACCCTCCTAAGCGTCCTTTGCAATTCTTCCAGCTTGGTGGCGGGTGCGAGCTAGCCATGTTGTGCGATATCATCTACGCGGGAGAGAAGGCCAAGTTCGGCCAACCGGAGATCAACATCGGGACCATCCCCGGCGCGGGCGGCACCCAGCGCCTGCCGCGGTACGTCGGCAAGTCGAAGGCTATGGAGATCGTGCTCACTGGCAACTTCATCGACGCTCAGGAGGCTGAGAAGATGGGTGAGTCTGCCTTATTGCCACTCTCAGGATGATTGAGGAAGATGTGGAAAAAAAAGATAGTAGAGTCCACTTTATCGAAGCGCAGGAAGCTGAAAAGCCAACTTACACAATGATATTTCGGCCCCAGCGGCACCTCAACGCAAGAAACGTTGTTTCTCGTTATCGTGTAGCGCCATCTTGCGTTTTGTACCAAGATGGCGCCTGTGTTAGCAAGTTAGAAAAAACTAATATTCATTACCGACGCGCAAAAAGCAGATATAAAGATGGGTGATTCGTTGGACGATTATTTTTAAGCGAGTCTAAAATGCTTTATGGAGAAAACTACTTCCCTTCTCTGGGAAAAGTCGAAGGCGATGGAGATCGTGCTCACTGGCAACTTCATCGACGCACAGGAGGCTGAGAAGATGGGTGAGTTCCTTTGGATAGAGGAAAAACTGGGAAACGCTTCCTTCTCTATGGATTCGAATGGCGCCATCTTGTTTATTCCATTTTACGTAAGTTTGATGAGTTGAGGCCGAGAAGTAAAGTCACTCAGGCCCAGTTTCTGAATTGAGAAATTTGCTAAGCAAATGAGTAAGTATCGTCATGTCTCGCTCTTTTGTGAAAAATCTGCAGAGACAGAACGATACTTACCTATTTGCTTAGTGAATTTCTCAATAATTCAGAAATCGGCAGTTGGGCTGGGCATAGTGAATTAGCCCGCGCGCAAAAAAAATGCACAAAAACTATTCCTGTATCAAATACACTAAAAAAATCGAAAATGTTCACATATCAAACCCTAGAATTAGGTGAGAGCTATCTAAAACAGCCTGTTTTGTGTTGATACCCATAACAAATTGCAAGATATTTAGTTTGAAAAAAAGTGCGCCGCCTATTTTTTTTTTCATCAAAAATATCTTCAAAACGTTTATGAATGTCAACACGAAACTGGCTGTTTTAGATAGGTCTCACCTAATTCTAGGGTTTAATATGTGAACATTTTCGATTTTTTTAGTGTATTTTATACAGGAATAGTTTTTGTGCATTTTTTTTGCGCGCGAATGAGAACCGAAACTAGTCGGCTACACCGCCATAAATACAAGTAAGTTTAACCGTTTACGAAATACAAAATGTGCAGTGCTTACGAAAGTTTAAGTGTAAAAATTATCAGGGGCCGAGTTTCGTTTTACAGCCTTCTAATCCACCCCTTTACTTGCAGGTCTGGTCAGTAAGGTATTCCCGGTGGACAAGCTGTTAGAGGAGACGATAAAGCTGGCGGAGCGCATTGGGAGCCACTCGCCGCTCATCGTCAAGATGGCCAAGTCAGCAGTCAACCAGGCTTATGAGACCACGCTCAAGAGCGGCCTGCAGTACGAGAAATCCGTCTTCTATGGGACTTTCGCTACGGTTCGTATCTTCTCGTCTGTCCGTGTGTCTGACCTACCGCAGATAGTTCCTGGCTCTCGGGTTCGATAGTTTGCTGGATTTAGTGTGCCCTTTTCATGACCTAAGCTGTCGGTAAAAGAGCCACTATAATAAAAAAAGGTAGTCTTGGAGAGGGAGGTGTCTGTCTATCTGTGTGTGTGTGTGTGTGTGTGTGTGTGTGTGTGTGTGTGTGTGTGTGTGTGTGTGTGTGTGTGTGTGTGTGTGTGTGTGTGTGAGTGATGTGAGGGAGGGTGTGTGTGTGTGTGTGTAGAGGAGACAATAAAGCTGGCGGAGCGCATCGGGAGCCACTCGCCGCTCATCGTCAAGATGGCCAAGTCAGCAGTCAACCAGGCTTATGAGACCACGCTCAAGAGCGGCCTGCAGTACGAGAAATCCGTCTTCTATGGGACTTTCGCTACGGTTCGTATCTTATCATCATCAGTCCATGGATGGGATGGGTGACCGCTAGGGGCAATAATGAGCACATCCGTGCTTCGGAAGGCACTTTAAACTGTTGGTCTCGGTTGTTGTTGATGAATAACAATCGTTAAGCCATGTCAGAGGGCCTTGGGCGGCCTAAAAACTCTGACACGGGTGGCCACAATAACCTGACCTAACCAACGCTGGCAAACCCATCATCGCCGCTGTTAATGGATTCGCTGAGTTAAATGTAATTTTACTGTGCCGACCCCTATCGGTCGTTCAGGAAACTGCCAGCTCTCAAAACCTACTCGCTACAATCCTGCATCGCGACAGCAGAATATCTTTCGTAGCTGAGTGAACAACCTCCAACTATGGTCAATTCGGAAGGCAAAGTTTTTTGTTCGAAAGTCCGTTATTGGCTTAATCTTATCTTTAGACAATATTGAGAAATAAATTCAATATTTTTTATTTTGGTTCATAAAGGCCATAAAGAAATTATTTACACTGAACGTCAAAATATTATCTAAAGTAAAAAAAAGTATATAAATCAGATACTTATTACTATCTAATACTAAGTACAGATACATGCCCGCACTGGGAATCGAACCGGGTACCTCTTGCTTCAGAGTCCACTGTTCTACCCACTAGACCACCACCGCTCCACACCGTTGGCCATTGGCTCCACACGTATTGACTTTGTCTTTCCTGTGGGCTAGGCCGTCTAAGCTGTCAGGATGGTATAGGTGCTGGGCAAGCCTTCTCCGTCTAAAAGCAATGTCTCAGGCACTGCAGCGCCGAGTGGTCTCTTCACCCATCTAGGTGGAGGTACCACTGGACGCTGTATAAATCATCTCATTACGTAGATGCAAAGGCCTTAGTTTTTTAAGTACATACTGTCCGTTAAGACGAGACGTACGTCTCACAACTAGCGCCGCCAATGGAAAAAAAATCATATCTTTTTTTTGGATGCGTTTTTAGCAAAAAATGCTCCTGCGATTTCTCAACGCGAGGCTTAACTATTTTTAGGACCTAAGGTTTGGATTCCAGATCCTAGAACTTAAGAATGCAATCGATTCTCGCCAAAAGTGGCTACTTTTGGCGAGAATCGATTGCATTCGTAGGAAATCTAATCCTGGAATCCAAATCTTAGGTCCTAAAAATAGTTATCGCGTTGAGAAATCGCAGGAGCGTTTTTTGCTAAAAACGCATCCAAAAAAAAGATATGTTTTTTTTTCCATTGGCGGCGCTAGTTGTGAGTCGTACGTCGTCTTAACTCTAGAAATTAAATGGCAACAATTTTACATAGAAAAGCCGACCACTATTCGGATTTACTATGAAAAATTGTTGCCATTTAATTTCTAGAGTTAACGGACAGTCAGCTACTTTTTTTTCTCCAGCTTCACTAGCTCTGATCGGTCATAGAGAAGAAGCATGGTAAAGAAACTCTAAGGATCTCGTGCTTAAAAAATAATACATTTTGTATGCTCATTCCGAGACTGTTAGCCTCCATATCTTCTCTCTAGCTATACAGAAACTAAGGCATTTGCATCTTCGCAATGAGATGATTTATACAGCGTCCAGTAGCACCTTCACTCACACTACATAGATGGGTGAAGTGACCACTGGACGCTGCAGTGCCTGTGACATTTTTTAACATCAAGAGGAAACCCGCGGCTTAGTTGGCTTCACACGTATTGACCTGTCTTTCCTGTGGGGTAGGCCGACTAAGGTGTCAGGATAGTATAGGTGCTGGGCAAGCCTACCATCTAAACATGTACAGTGCCACAAACTTTTCTTGGCCGGCGGCGGAAATTGGTACTGTTTGAAATGTCATACTGTCATTGTCAGTTAGCTCTCAAATACACCGATGACAGCGACGCTCTTACCGGCCAAGAAAAGTTTGTACAAAAGTTAGAAAAGCACTGTACTCACATAAGCAGCATCTTTTTTTTTTATTTTTAGTATGTACACAAACGTGACCATCTAATTTCCCTTTTTTTTTGTTGCAGGCTGACCGCAAAGAGGGCATGACCGCATTTGTGGACAAGAGGGCGCCGAACTTCAAGAACGAATAAGTGCATTTATATAATGTTTGTATGGGAAAGTGTAATCAATCAATTATTTTTGTCTTTGCATTCAATTTTTATACAGTTTACACATGTTACTAAATATTTTATCTAAGATTCATAAAGTTATTTTATTCCAAGTAGGTATAAGTATAAAAAGTAATTTTTAAATAGCTTTATTCCTGAAACACGTCAAATGTGATTTCCAACAAGTTTTGTTCTACGACTTTGGTAAAAAAAAATCCATAAAAATGTTTTTTTTTACAAAAAAAGTATTTATTTCTTGCTCAAGTTGCGGCGCGGACTAATTATTAAGAGCAGGAGAGGCTAGAGAAGTGGTAGAGTGTGGAGGGGCAGGAAAGCCCACCGCGCAAGCAGAGCTGAAAGGGTATAAATGCAAACTTAAATCATAAGAAACGTTCAATAAATAGAAAGTATCGAGTTATTCGAAAAGTCGTAGAACAAACGTTTTTGGAACTCTCATTTTGACGTGTATTAGGAATAAAGCTGTTAAAAAATTGCCTTGTATATCGACAATCAGCCCCCCTAGAACCTTCATACACGCTAGCTAGATGGAAGTGACCGCTCAAACGCTTTAGGATCTGGGACATGTTTAGATCGAGAAGGCTTGCTAAGGTTGCTCAGCACACCTACTATCCTCTCAGCTTAGTATTATGGCGTAGTTGGTCTAGTTAGTCCACAGGATACTCATGTTTTAAATTGAGTTGGCTTACCTTATCCAGCGCCTGAGCTTTGTTTTGTTAACGTACACAAATAAAAATCCCATGTGCTGCTGTTTTACAATACAAACGCAATTTATGTCATCAAAGCAAAAACCAAACGCAAACGAACGTGTCAGTGAACTGTCAAAAAGTAATTATACCAAATTGAGATGAGTCCAATCAATCACAACCTGTCTCTTTTTTTCTCACTATCATTCACACTTCCTATCTCCTTTCCACGCTGTCAGTTCCCTGAACTTGTGACATTTTGAATTGGTAGCGTAATCATAAAATTTGTCGTCTTGAAGGAGTCAACACGTTAAAATAAAACAGGTTTTTGTTTATTATTTAACTGATTCATTTGCATAAACACGTATAAATTTTACATTATGTCACGCAAACAAGTAATGAAACATTAGTGTTCGAGTGAAGGACTCCTAACTCCTTTGTTATAGTTAAATTGTAAGAAGAATCTTTATCAATGTTTTGGGACAATGTTTATAGAAACAATAGGCATATCATGCAGGAGTTTGAAGATATTGAAGTGCAGAAGACTAGTGTGTCCGTGTTCGTAGCGCTGTTTTACTTAGAAATGCTTTACATATTGATTATGACGCTCTCTATACTGAATAGGCTGAACCAAAACATGCCATCCTAAAGGACTTGCTCTGCTGTTGTTCAACAGTTTATAAAGGTAAGTAGGTCGTATCCAGTTTACAATTACTAGTCTTGGTGCGTTAACAATCATTAATGAACTAGGGTGCATAGAGTCCTAAAAAACGATTTTACAAGTTCTTACTGAACATTTAAACTCACCTTTGAACATGCTACTTGTTATCTAATTTTCTGTGGTACTTGTTTATTTCCTAATGAGATTAATGTTTTTTTTCCAGCCTAATTAGATCAGGAAGGCGGGACTTGGTTTTGGATCTAGATCTAAATATGCTGCGGGATGTGTCTCTCAATGACTAAATATTGTACGAATGACTGGCAATTTTGCACGCTTGCTGCTGTAGGACCATAAGTGAAAAACTTCTTTTTGGATTTGACTGTTATACCAGTGACGAAGTGCTAACTCTTTTTATAAGTTTTTAAATAAGAAATGACTGACTGAAATAATCTTGTTTGATTTTCTCTCCTAATTTACACACAAACTTCCTAACTCTAACTTAGGTGAGACTCCATATCTCCATGAATAAAAAATAGGAAAGCCCTTGCAAGTTATGGAGTTTTTAAAATGAGTACCTATCCAACTAAATATAGCTACCATTTGATGATAGATTTAACCGCATCAATAACTAGCTCTTTCCAATGCGGTATCTATTTGTACGATGAGCAACACGATAGAATACCACGGTACGGTCAGCAGCCACAATCTAACTAAGATATCCCATGAAATTAGGGTGCCATTCCAGACAACCTTTGTATTAGAGGTGAAAAACTTATTCATGCTAGACGAGACGCGCTGACAAAAATGCCAAATCAATATTTTTTTGCTGACAACCCCAGCAGCACAGTAGAAAAAAAAAACAAATTGACACACAGATCAAACAGACATTTTTGTTTGTCACTTTGACATTTAAGTCTGTGACTCATTTTCCTTTCCTTTATTTACAAAAACATAACCTCAAATCGGTCTTAATAAATCATGATACACGAGAAACTATTCTTAGACAAAATTAACGATGTCTTCGTAAACGATGCATCGAGACTGAACCAATATCAAAAAGATGGGCTAAGATCCCTGTACCGACAGTACGGGAAGGTATGTAAACTTGATTTGATTCGCCTCTATTATTTAATTGAGACGCAATTTCCTAGCATTAACGTTGTGTTATCAATGCTTGTAACTTAGCATCGGATGGTATAGGTGCTGGGAAGCCTACTCCATCTAAAACAATATCCCAGGCCCTGCAGCGCCGAGTGGTCTCTTCACCCATCTACTGTGAGTGAAGGTTCCACTGGACGCTGTATAAATCATCTCATTTCGTAGATGCAAAGGTCTTAGTTTTGTTTAACATATCATACCACTGCAGCAAGTCGAATCTCTTCAAGTATTCTCAACGTCTGATAAAATGATTTTTTTTTTCTAGAAAAAACCTGGGTATGTCGTTCACGACCCGTACAGTACAGGATGCACCCAAGTAGCTATTTTCCTTAATGCTATAAAGCATTTGCTTGATGGTTGCATATTAATTATCTGCAATGATATAGAGAATTGGAAAGATGCCTTCCGCAGCTGGACCAATGATACCAGAGGTAAGAGACAGGTAGGGACATTGTACACACGACAGCACGTCGACCTTTACACGCTAGCACTCTATTCAGTTGCGTTACGGGCGACTTTACAACAAACATGTACACTCTGATGTGCTGTCGTGTGTACCTCAGTAGGTGATTCCCCGAGAGGGGAAGAGATTGGTTGGCAGACTACCAGCCAGATGGTCCGACGACATAGCCAAAGTAGCCAAAAAGCAGTGGTTGCGCCTGGCACAGTATTGTGAGAGGTGGCGTGAGCATGAAGAGGCCTTTAGCAGTGGGTGTTAACAGGCTGATGATGATGATGAGATGATTAAGATATGGTCAGGATACTTATGTCGCCGAGAGGATGGTAGATGGAGCCTGAAAAGACCTGACTTGGAGGCCCCGTACAGGAACGCAGTGTGGGCAGACCAGCTGCACAATGGTCCGATGATATCACATAGCTACAGCAGGCCTGAACTGGACCACAATGGCCATATACCAGCTTATACATATAGAAAAAACATGAAGAGGCATACGTCCAGCAGTGGACGATATAATTTTTGGAGACGAAGATATGATTAAGAATATCTAGGTATAGAGAGGACAATATTAAGATTGGTCTTTTCCTTCATGTTGGACATTTTATGTTCCTGTAATTTTTCATTTTCAGACTTACTGCAGTACCTTTCATGAAACTCCATAAAGATAAAAAACTTATTATTATTAAAAATTCTTCTTTTTTTTCCAGACGTCCTCTTCAACTCGGCCAAGCTATTATCCGACAAGAAGATCTTCGTTAACATTCTCGACGAGGCGCTGGCGTTCGGCCACAGGGAGTGGAGCATTCTCGTGGTGGATGATGCCGAGTTTCCGGCCAAGTTGTTCCGGCAACTGAAGGGGCTGAAGGCTGGGTTCAAGATTGTTATGACGTCTGTGGACTTGAAGGTATGGTAGTTTCACTATTTAAAAACTAAGATGTAGCCCGTACAATTCGGAAGGCAAAGTTTTTTGTTTGAAAGTCCGTTATTGGCTTAATCTTATCTTTAGACAATATTGAGAAACTAATTTCAATATTTTTTTTGGTTCAGTATTGTACCTTCCGAATTGTACATGTCCCACTAGCTGGACAAAGGCCTTCTCTCAGAGAGAGTTCGAACTTAATCACTCAATGCGGGTTGGCGATTTTCGCGTTGAGGGTATGCCTCATATTATTATTATTATTTATTAAAACACTGGCAGCTTAAAGCTGATGCGTGTATATCACTTTAGTGCACTTTTTAAATGTTTATTGAGTCTGTTTTTAGAAGAGTTCACCGAGGGGGCACTGATTACTGCCTCAGGCAGTTTATTCCACGCATTCACTACATGGTTCGACAAGAAGTGTTTTCTGGGGTTGCTTGTCCATGGTTGCTGGTTCAACATCAGCGAGTGCCCTCTTAGCATTTGGTTGGTATTTAGCTCGTATATCATAGCAAGGTCCGGTACATCGTAATGTAATTGTAATATGCTTAGGTTTCCTCATGATGTTTTCCTTAACCATCAGCCATTGGTATTGGTACTACAAATTCAAATCTTTACACTATTAGTGGACAATTATCATCATCATCAGCCCACCTCTGCCCAGTATAGGCCTGTCTTCCCCCCTGCCACCTCTCATGATCATTATTATTGAATTCTTGTTTCGGTTGCTTGCAACATAGGCAAATTGGGCCATTGTCTACCTACAGAAATTTAGGTGCTATTAATTTGTAATGTGTGTACCCAGCAAAGCATGGCCCTTGTCTCGTGTAATGATTGTCAGCATAGATTTGTCAAAACCTTTTGTTATTGTCAAGTTATCCTGGAATCGATCATGCTAGACATATCACTCAATGCACACAGGCTGAAGCGTCCACCACTGATGGAATGACACAAACTAAATAAACTAGTGGTTCGCCCCGAACTGTGAACTCGCGACCCCATATAAACTTAACAACCCCATATCTCGGCAACCCCTCCACCGATTTGGCTCATGTTCGAACTTAAAAATTCTTTTAATTTCATTTACCCGCCTACCAAATTTCATAACGATCCGACCAAAACTCAAGTTATCGTCGAACGAACATTCATACATACATAAGTACATACAAACGCCGGATTGTTCCAGTAGACTCGGAGAACTTCGCTCGCTTCGCTCGCTCGTTCAAATAGCGGTTCGCCCCGAACTATGTACTCGCGACCCCATATCTCAGCAATCCCTCGACCGATTTGGCTCATGTTCGAACTTAAAAATTCTCTTTGCCTTATTTACCTGCCTACCAAATTTCATGACGATCTGACTAAATTTACTCAAGTTATCGTCGAACGAACATTCATACATACATACACACAAACGCCGGATTGTTCCAGTAGACTCGGAGAACTTTGCTCGCTTAGCTCGCTCGTTCAATTAAGTGACTTGAAGATACAGGGAGACTGCTGAACGCAGCACCTACACTACAATACTCAAAAGAATACACAAACTATGAACTCGCGATCCCATATCTTAGCAACCCCTCGACCGATTTGGCTCATGTTAGAACTTAAAAATTCTCTTGGCCTCATTTACCTGCCTACCAAATTTCATGACGATCCGACTAAATTTACTCAAGTTATCGTCGAACGAACATTCATACATACATACATACGTACAAACGCCGGATTGTTCCAGTAGACTTCGAGAACATCGCTCGCTTCGCTCGCTCGTTTAATAAAAATCTATGAATGACTGATCGTAGATAAAACAAGAACAAAAACAAAAGTGTTCCTGGGTCCAAAATATGCAGTGAAAAAATACTTTTAATAAAAAAAAAATACTAAGTCTATAAACCAACAATATTTCATTATTTCAGACAAATCACAAAACATTTTCCACGATATACGAGTGGATCGATCCAGCAGAAAAAGTATCATTGGACAGGATTTCCAGACAGCTGGGTGAAAAGAATGCCTTGGATCGCCTATTACTGCTGGATTGGTACTTGCAAGACAAGGTCTTGAGAAGTGATGTTGCTGGGGATATATCAGAAAATGCTATTGAGGTATGTATAATTTTGCCAGCACTCTTTTAACTCCTCAGCTTTCAAGAATGTTTAAACCAGATTTTTCAATTCCAATAATGTGTGTAAAACATAAATCTTGAAAAAATATCGTTATAAGTAAGCGAACTAAAACCAATGTTGCATGCAGCTATTATTAATGTGTAACACTACATTTCAGGATAGGCCCAAACCTACAATCAAGATTCCTGCGAAATCTGCACCGAAAAAGAACAAGGACGCAACAGGAACTAAAGTGAAAAAATCCAAACCCAAACCAAATCACATTGAACAAAACGTCTTCGACACGCCAAGTGACTCCAGCAGATTTGAGTTTGACACTATGACTGATCCACACGCGCACAGAACTGTAAGTGAAGATAATAAACTTCATTTTAGTGGATCCACAGAAAAAGAGAAGAAAAGCACATTTGAGACTGAAATTGATACACCTAAAGGTGCTAAAAGAAAACGTCCAAGAATAATAGAATCCGATGATGAGAGTGAGACAGATATTAGTGCTAAAAGTCTGAGTAAGGAAACAATAACAGAATGTGTAAACGCAACAAATGAAAACAAAAATAATATAGGAACAGAAAACGTAAATGCAATGCACGGAAAAGTTATTTCTGATCAAGTGGAAGGTCCGAAAGAAAATTCAATGAATATAAATGAAATGGATATTTCTTCTTGTAAAAATGTGAAAGACACATCTGTGCAGCAGCAAGGTGTATTAAATGAACTGAAACCTGAGACTGATTCGGGAAGTACTGAGGTACCATTTGAAAACAAAAAAGCTACTGAGGTACCATTTGAAAACAAAAGTGCATCTAGTCATAAACAAAATGAATTGATGGAAGTAAGCCGCGATAAATTTTCTTACGTTTCCGTAAATGAAAAAGTAAAAGAAGTGAAGGCAAAGGAATATTTAAATTATGAGATAAAAAATAATGAAGTGAACAGTAATGAAATATTAATTCATGATGCTATGCCCGTAAAAACAGATGCAAATAGTAAATTTAATTCTTCAATATTTGAAGATAACATGAAAGCTTTAGAGGAGAAGACCTATAACAAATTCAAAGGTTCTGTATTAGACAGTTTATTCTAGATCTTAATTCATAATATGAAATATAAGGAAGTGGGTTTTCACTATCATAAAACAACAATATTTTAAATAACAAGAATTTATTTAAATAGTCAATAAATATTTGACCTCTAATACATAGGTAATAAACACCCTGAATACACAATAGGTATATTTATCTTATATTAATTTAATAATTATCTTTAATTAATATCAGAAAAACATATTTTTATACATGAATAAACTTGTGGAATGTATATTTGTTATTTATTTCTAGTCTAACTTCACTTAACATAAAAGTTGGAAAGATTGTAGGAACATTTCATTTCTTATTAGCATATTTAAAACTGATATTGCCTTTTGGTTTTTTTTTTCAGAAGAACGAAACATTTTCAGCTGTACGGCTATTAAAATATCACTGTATTTACATATTTATAATAACTTTCATACTATGTAAGTAAGATTTAATTGAACCGTTAACTCGTATTGACATTCTGGTATACTAGAGGAATACTTATGAAGAAAATTTATAAATAACCACACATACATAAATGTAATAAGTATACATATACATGCTTAAGTATCAACATGAAATTGTATTATCTATCTAGCTAGAGAGCACCATTATGGTGCGTTTACACGGGTCGATTTTCGCGGCACGGCTAGTCACCAATCAAATCGCTACCCCATTTACAAGGTCGACCAGAATCGCAGATGACAAATCTAATGGCGACTTACGGTGATAACGTAGGCACAACTAGCGCCGCCAATGGAAAAGTGGCCACTTTTGGCGGCGACGGGTTTTATTCTTAGGTGTTTATTGGTTTGACGGGTTTTATTGGAATCTAAACCTTAGGTCCTAAATAGGGATTATCATTTGACGTTTCGTTTTTAGCAGCATACAAAAAGAAGATATGATTTTTTTTTTCACTGGCGGCGCCAGTTGTGCCTAGGTTTGGGCCTTAAAATGTACTATAATCGCCAGCGACTTAGCATTTACGTGGTCGATTTTCGCCGTGCGGCGAAAGTTGTGCGGCGAAAATCTTTACGCTTCAATATACAAGGTGTTGTTTTGTAAAGTCACACCCGACTCAAGGGTGATTATTTACACGAAACTGAACCCAAAATACTCAAACTATCGTTCCTGAGTCGGGTGTCACTGACCAAAGCAACACCCTGTAGGTAGGTCTTTTTAGATCGGTCTTCTAACACATTTTTAAAGAAAAATGTTTTATTTGATACACTGTACGAATCACTGAGTAGAACAGCCAATATTTTACAACAATTCTCTGAGTAAAGAAGACTCACTTCAATAGTTTTCCTGCAGACGAAACAATACTAAATTCTGCTGAGATCAACTATTAGTACAATTTTTATACTAATGTGTGAATTGTATAAGAGATATTCAAAATTTTGATATGGCTTCTTGAGAAAAAAATGTAATAATGAAAAAAAAAAAACATTATCTCGGAAACAGTTGATTTCCCAGGCATGGTTCCAAAAATTTTCGATAAGATGTGGACAATACGTGGTTTCCCGCTTTGTTGGCGGTCGTTTAACACCCTGTTTACTAATTTGTAACTTCGTCGTTACGTATATCGCATCACATTTTACGTGCATAAATTGAAAGGCATGTTATGTGAAACCCGATAAAAAGCAATTACGCGCAGCATGGCATCAAAACAGATTTATTGTTTACGTAACAAGTCAATTGATAAACTCGAAATTGGATACATTGAGACTATTCTTTAAAAAAAGGACCTTAGCTTTTACAACTAAAGATTGAGTATAAGTACATAATCATAGTCGTATACTTTTAATAATATGTTCTCAGTAATTTAATTAGTTTATTTATAATAATCTAGGCCTTTTAAAATGCCTATTGCAAATAATCTGTACAATTAAGTAGTGCTTCCACTGCCGTACACACGACAGCACGTCAGAGTGTACACTTTTGTTGTAAAGTCACCCGTAACGTAACCGAGTAGAGTGCACGCGTGTAAACGTCTACGTGCTGTCGTTTAATTGTGGGAAGATAGCAACATGGCGGGAAATTCACATTTTCAGTTTTTTTACATTTTGTAGCTGAACTGAGCTACTTTTGTTCAGCGATTTTTAGTTTTCATTATTGTAAACAACTTAACGAAAGAATTCAATACAAATTGGACAACTTCAATACAAATTAATGGACAATTAAACGACTCTGAGTATGGCAGCCAGTTACACTTACTCATAAAACATTGTCACATTTAAGACGCCATAGGTCTCACAACTAGCGCCGCCAATGAAAAAAAAAACAAATCTTCTTTTTGGATGCGTTTTTAGCAAAAAACGCTCCTGCGATTTCTCAATGCGAGGCTTAACTATTTTTAGGACCTAAGGTTTGGATTCCAGATCCTAGAACCTACGAATGCAATCGATTCACGCCAAAAGTGGCCACTTTTGGCGTGAATCGATTGCATTCGGATCTGGAAGGATCGGGAATCCAAACCTTAGGTCCTAAAAATAGTTAAGCCTCGCGTTGAGAAATCGCAGGAGCGTTTTTTGCTAAAAACGCATCCAAAAAGAAGATATGTTTTTTTTTCATTGGCGGCGCTACTTATGAGACGTATTTCATCTTGCGAATTTTAATACATCCGGTAGATGCAGTACGTCAGACTGTATAGTTATGTTGTAAAGTCGCCCGTATCGTAACCGAATAAAGTGCAGGTGTGTAAAGGTCAACGTGCTGTCGACTGTACTAGTTACTTAAAGAACTAAAACTTAGGCCTTTGTATTTAGATCAGAGTATACAGGCGTCCAGTGGCACCTTCACTCACACTAGATGGATGGAGTGACCACTCAAACGCTGCAGTACCTGGGACATTGTTTAGATGGAGCAGGTATGCCCAGCACCTAGACCATCCTGTCAGTTAGTCGGCCTAGCTCACAGTAGACAAGCTCTTCGAACTCGACACCGGATTAACTATTTTTTCTTTGAAAAAGTACTAGGTTTACATAAAGTAGTAAGAGCCTACTGTAGGCTCACTACGTCAGAGGTCACATCATTATTGGGCTGTGTTTTTAAGAAAAAGTACCAGGCTCGCATGAAGCCTTAGGAGGCCTACTTAACGCTCACCAACCTAGTACTTCGGGAATGAAAAATATTTTCCCAACCACCACCCTGCGCCTCTATTATCTAAAAAATCCAATCAACCTCCGAGCGTCAAAACACTCGAAAGCAGCCCTTATTGAAATGAGCAGTCTTTTTTTTGACATTTGAAAACGGTTATTTTGACGGTGGATATTTCGGTGGTGGCGACGCATCGTGCGACAAGGATTGCTCCGATCGAATGACCACGACCCTCAGTGATGAGGATACCGATGCAAGAATGAGGGATTTTAAATAATACAGGGGCCGGTAACAGTTTCGAAGGATAGTTGGGACAGTTGGGTATAAAGGGGTACGAACCCCTACTATATAAATGCACAACAAATTATGACGGGAAAGGTGGAGGGCAAGAGAGCTCGGGGCAGGCCACCCGCTAGATGGACGGATATTATGACCAAAGCCTCGCAAAAACACCTGCACGGACTGATCCACATCGCGAGTGACGGAGCGCAATGGAGAACTCTACTCTCCGCCACCTTCAATGATGGTCACGATCCTCAGCATTGAGGGAACGACTGACTGGTGGTGGTGGTGGTGGTAGGGTCACTGCCTCTGTGCTCACATCATCACGTTGGCTTTGTTTTTAAGAAAAAGTACCAGGCTCGCATAAAGCCTTAGGAGGCCTACTTTAGGCTCACCAACTCCGTAATAATTTGTGAGGAGGTGGGTTGTGGAAATGAATATACATCTTATATTCTATTCTATTCTGGTGCTCTAACAGTAGGCTCCTAAGGAAAGAACAATAGTGGATACGGTGGCAAGCACGAAGTGGACAGTTGGGAAATAAAATTCCTATTTGCCACCGGGTGGTAATGCTGCTACTAGTTTTTCCCAACCACCACCCTTGTTACAGTTTCTAAGGGGAAAGTTGGGAATAAAGGGGTAAGACCCGCTACTATGTATGCAGGTACTCAGCCACGAAGACCCGGAGTATCTTGTTGAGGTTGTCGATGGTGTTGAAGTCAAGCACGGAGAGGTTATCGCCCTCCTGGTGCCACACCTCGGGGAACGGCGACGGGATCAGGTGCAGGATGTCCACGTCTGGAAGAGGTTGGGGGGTCTGGTTAGACTGATAACCGTCGCCCAAAAACACGCGCCCTCCTGGCCGCCCAAAAAAATCATGGCTACAAAATCTCGCAGAATTATTCAACACAAGCCACTCACAACTCTTCCGAGCCGCAACATCACGGGCCAAAGTGGCCGTAATGATAGCCGACCTCCGATATGAGAGAGCATCAAAAGAAGAAGAAGAAGGGACTGATAAAGGGGAAAGGAATTTAAATCGGAAGGCAAAGTTTTTTGTTCGAAAGTCCGTTATTGGCTTAAACTTATCTTTAGACAATATTGAGAAACTAATTTTAAATATTTTTTATTTTGGTCCAGTAGTTTTGTTTTTATGCGCTAAAATGTTTTGTTCCTATGACCGCCAAAAGTATGCAGACCGTCGCGTGACGTCATAAAACCGTATCTTTGAAACGTTGTAAAATCCAAACTACTGAACCAAAATAAAAAAATATTGAAATTAGTTTCTCAATTTTGTCTAAAGATAAGATTAATCCAATAACGGACTTTCGAACAAAAAACTTTGCGTACCGAATTGTATGGAAATGTCAAATTAACCCAGAGTTAGTTGGCTAATCCTGCTTGACGCTGAAAACGGCTCATTGAGCTAAATAGTGAAAGTGAAAAAAGTTTATTTATCATTATTGCCGACGTTAAAACTAGTTTAAACACAAAAATAGACATTACATAAAAAAACGGCTAATGATAAAAAGGTCCGTGCTCAGCTAAATGCTGTGTGTGCATGTATCGACACAGCGCTGATTTTCAGCACGCCCGGTTTTACATTTATATTTGCATGCTTATCTAGAATTATACATTATTCAATTAATTTTAAAATGGAAGTTTAAACAAAAAAAATAAAAAAAAAAAATACAATTATACATTATACAATTAATTTTAAAATGGAATTAATTTTAAAAAGAAATTAATTTTAAAACGTAACAATCTCCGATATGCCAGCCAATCATTCGGATGATAACATTTTCATTCGTTGACAAAATATCACCGCTATCCACGCGTCGCGATAAGCTTATCGCTTCAACTATTGCAAGCAAATGACTCGTGCATGCGTCGGTGAGTAATTATAACCCTTATCGCATTGGTATTAGATTTATTAGCGTGGCTTTACAGCCGGAGCGGAAAGACCCATGGATGATGGTCATAAACCGGATTCTCATTTTTATTCGTCTTGATTACCTAGTTGAATACCGTCATGTGAAGTGACCTACAGCATCTAACTAATGATTGAACAGTTTTACGAGAAAAGTTCCTTTATCTCCCTGATGTTTTATCACTGTTTCTTGAAAGAGCAAAAAAAAATGTTTTTTTTTATTAGTTGCTGTCCGATGCGTAAAGAAAGACTGAATATTGCTCTGTTTCACTCATGCAATAGGGATTTTTCCAAGTGTCAAATTTGACAGCGATTCGCGAATTATCGCGCAACTAAATCTGTGGTTTGTATGGAAACCACAGATTAATAGACTGATTTTAACAGTTATTCGGGCTATTTTTGATGCCTGGAAAAAACCCCATTAAATATCAGCTGAGGTTCCATACTCCATACATTTGTATGGTCAACGATACGTTACAAACAAACGAGTAGGATAAGATACCCCATGGTAGCTCTTATAGCTCGCGGCATAAAAGCGTCAATCCAACAAAAAGGCATATCCTGACCTAGCGTGTCGGGGTTTTCGTTATACGCGTTTGACAAGTAGGAAAGTTTGTTTAAAAACACATTCACGGAAACTCGCACGTGGTCTATTGGAAAGGGCGTATTTAGATTTTGTGTACACACGACAGCACGTAGACCCTTTCACTTTAGTTGCAAAGTAGCCCGTAACGTAAGTGAATAAAGTGCACGCATGTAAGGGTCTACGTGCTGTATTATCTACCTACTGTGGAGATATCATCACAGTACATACTTATCAAATTATCAGAGTTGTTGAAGCGTAAGCGACATCTCGACGTGGAAGTGGGCAGGACACCTGACGAGACGTACCGATGGCAGATGGACAAAGTCCATTGCGAAGTTGATACCCCGTGTCAAATACTCACTTCTCCTTCCCGACGGTGTAACCGGACAGCTGGCCCAGTTGCGCCAGCCGCCGCCCGGCTGTTGTGTCTCACGTACAACACAAATACTCACTTCTCCTCATAAACGGCACGTGATCGTCCTCGATGTAGGAGCGCGAGTTCCTCAGTCGGAAGTAAGTCTGCTCTTCCTTCCCGACGGTGTAACCGGACAGCTGGCCCAGTTGCGCCAGCCGCTGCCCGGCTGTTGTGTCTCACGTACAACACAAATACTCACTTCTCCTCATAAACGGCACGTGATCGTCCTCGATGTAGGAGCGCGAGTTCCTCAGTCTGAAGTAAGTCTGCTCTTCCTTCCCGACGGTGTAACCGGACAGCTGGCCCAGTTGCGCCAGCCGCTGCTCGGCCGTCGCTAGCCGCACGTACCTGCAATATACAGGATGTTACATAAATGTCCTGTGGTAGTAAAGAGGGTCGCTGAATAGTTTTGAAAAGGTCACTGGGCACAAGAGAATGGTTACAAACTCATAAATGGTTTCGGGGGTGGCCTAGTGGTAGAAAAATGGACTCTGAAGCGAGAGACCCAGGTTCGATTCCCGGTGCGGGCATGTACGTACCTATAAATTTAATTTATTTCCAAGTTACTAACATTTAATATTGTGAATTTATATGCAGTAGCAATACCACTCGCTAACTGTGAAGGAAAACATCTTGAGGAAACCTGAGCGTATGAGGCGTTACACCCTCAAACACGTAAATCGCCAATCCGCATTGAGCACGTGTGGTGATTAAGCTCGAACTCTCTCTGAGAGAAGGCCTTTTCCCAGCTAGTGGGCCAGGCTACATACATATTGTACGCACACATATATTGGGGGTATCTAAAAAACTAAGGCCTTTGCATCTACGTAATGAGATGATTTATAAAGCGTCCAGTGGCACCTTCACTCAAACTAGATGGGTGAAGAGACCACTCGGCGCTGCAGTGCCTGGGACATTGTTTTAGATGGAGTTTTAGGGGGTATCACAACGGTACATACCATCGCTCCGTCGACTTAAAGTAGCTGTAGAAGACTGGGTCCGGTGCTCCGAGTAAGTCCAACAGCACCAGGGCGTCCTGCGGAGGGGATTTCGGGGTATAATCTTTACATTATTTGTTACTAGCTTATGCCCTCGACTTCGTCCGCGTGGACTAAAGAAAAAGGATATATGCTTTACTTGGCTCCTAAGTGTAGAAGCGTGATAATATGTAGCTTAGGCGTTATTCTAGCTAGCTTAGACATCTATCCCTATTCCAAATTTCATCCAAATCTGTTCAGCCCTTTCAGCGTGAAAGAGTAACAAACATCCATCTAACCATCTTTCGCGTATATAATATTAGTAGGATAGGATAGTAGGATATTTTAAGGGAAAACCTAAAGAGGTATTTTGAGGGATAAATGTGATGGTCAAGGCACAATAGCGCCGCCAATGAAAAAAAATATATTTGGAAACGCGTCGCAAATGAGAATATTTTTAGGACCTAAGGCCTAGATTCCAGAACCGAGTAGGTTACGAATAAATCTCGCACAAGTCAAAAGTGCTTCGGCAAACTGATATTACGTCTCACAACTAGCGCCGCCAATGGAAAAATAAATCATATCTTTTTTTGGATTCGTTTTTACCAAAAAACGCTCCTGCGATTTCTTAATGCGAGGCTTAACTATGTTTAGGACCTAAGGTTTGGATTCCAGACCCTAGAACTTAAGAATGCAATCGAATCTCGCCAAAAGTGGCCACTTTTGGCGAGAATCGATTGCATTCGTAGGAAATCCAATCTTGGAATCCAAACCTTAGGTCCTAAAAATAGTTAAGCCTCGCGTTGAGAAATCGCAGGAGCTTTTTTTGCTAAAAACGCATCCAAAAAAAAGATATGATTTTTTTTCCATTGGCGGAGCTAGTTGTGAGACGTATGGCGTCTTAAATGGCAGTGGGCAGGACACGTATGGTGGAGCCGAAAAGTCCTGTCATGGAGGCCGCGTATAGGAACGCGAAGTGTGGGTAGACCAGCTGCACGATGGTCCGACGACATCAAGGCCGCAGCAGGCTCAGCCTGGACCACAATAGCTGCAGACCGGCTAAAATTTTTTTTCTTGTGCGGGATTAATTCTTATTCTAGGCCTTAGGTCCTAAAAATTGTTAAGCCTAGGGACGTTTCGTTGGACGGCCCTGAAATAGCCATTTCAAATGCGGGTAAAAAACCTGCCCTAAGGTTCTTTCGTATGTATCTGAACTTTTTACAGAGGTGCCTAATATCCATAGAACCAAAACAACAAAAAACCCAATAAAAACTCGTTATCACAAACTCCAGCTTAGAACAGAAAAGTAAACAATAAACATACTCAATCGATCGCACAATATTATGACAAGGCAAAATACCCAAACTCTCGCGTGGGTTAAACCAACACAACATATTTGCATACTTTCGAGCTATCCTCGTGGGTTACATTGAAATCACAGCGGTTGTAGGTACAGTCAGCCACACGCTATGATACCCCTTTTTGTTCGATTGGCGCCCTTATGTCGCGCGCGGTAAGAGCTACCATGGGGTATCCTGGGCTGTGGCCGACCGTACCTATGCATGCCTAGCTAGAATAATAGATAACGCGTAAAAGTATAAAAATGCAGGGCATAGAAATCCCATTAAATTACAAATGCTTTTTTACAAATGCGATAATAGTTATTTGTTATGCAAGAATGCAAAATTATTGTTTGCGGCGATTGCTTGTATTGAAAACCGAGCTAGCGAAGGTTTCTAAAATTGAGCCACGAGCGTAGCGAGTGGTACAAAAATAGAAACCTGAGCGTAGCGAGGTATTCAAAAGCACGAGACGCAAATAATATTGCATTCGTGCGAAACACAAAACTTTTCATCTCACAGAAGCGAGGAAATGATTTTGTTAGCCAAGCGGGAAAAACTCTATAGACAACTACTTACAGGCATAAGAGGTGAGTGAGTCAAATAAGTTCCTTTTAAAAGCATATTTTACTATAGTTACGGCTGCCGCACTAAAGTTTTGAGCTTTGTTGGTATTAAAACCATTCGTTTTATTAATAATTTCCTGAAGTTTATTTATCCAGACACAAAAATAATGTAAATAAAAATATGTTTTTTTTTTCCGGGTGCATTCTGAACTTTTACCATATAAATTAAAAGTTTCTAGGACATAAAAAATGAAATTTGTAATATCGTTTGAAAAAATGTATTTAACAAACCAAAACATAATCATCTATTTGATAAAACAGAAGCGAAACATTTTTTTATTTACTGGTATTATAAAATAAATATGTGTACTAAAAATTTAAAAGACTTATAAGAAGAAACCGCGTTTCTGAATGTTCTATTCCGTGACTTTACCTTTTTAAAAGATGCTTATGCACCATTTACATTCACAGTTTTGTATAGAGAATGGGCACGAACAATCACTTTCGCTGAAATACGCGTGTAAACGAACTATGAATGAGGTTTTATTTTCCGTCGGGATTTGGCATCTACTTAAACGGCCAGTGTTTTTTTTCTTTTTCAACACCTTAGAGCGCGGGAAAGACTGTCCCGGCGTCTCGTTCAAATTTCGAAGCGCACAAAAATGCAGATAGTTTAAATCCGGCCTTTACACGATCGTAAGTTACTAGTAACAGCAGACTTTCCGAGCGTGGGAGATGAAAAATAATGTTTTCATCTCCCATGCTCGGAAAGTACGCTGTTACTTTAAACATGCGATCGGAGAAGATCCTTTTTTAAACCGCTTTGTATTTTTGTGCGCTTTGAAATTTTAACTCGACGCCCTAATAAAAAAAATATAAGGAACTCCTTCAACTTGTAGCATTGCCTAGCAACGGGTTGTTGATTTTATGACACTTCAAGAAGACTCGATTTGTAATCAACAACCCGTTGCTAGGCAATGCTACAAGTTGAAGGAGTTCCTTATATTTTTTTTTATTAGGGCGTCGAGTAAAAGTAAAGAGTTTAAAACCTGTCCCTAGCGAATTTTTAACGTTATAAATAAGTAATATTATATTAAAACTACTGTGACATTGACTAAACAGACAAAAAAACTGGCCAAGTGCGAGTAGAGCTCGCGCACTGAGAGTTCCGTACCGCCATACAATAAAAAAACTGGTTATACGGGCCCGCGGCGCGTGAGTCTGAGTCGCGCTTGACCGTTTTATATATTTTTTTGTTATAAATAAATAAATAAACAAATAAATTGGATTTTATTCATCACAATATTTAAAACAAAACAGTCTTGTAGGTACTAGTTCTACTGTAAGTTGTATACTATGGAGTAAGACCTATAATCATACCAAGTTTGATGCTTGTATGCCTTACCGTTTTTTCTATAGAGCAAAAAGTATAAAACAACGTTTTTTGTATGGGGTAGGGTGTCCCAAAAAAATCAAAGTGGTTTTTTTAAAACGCATACCCTCTTATTTTTTTCGAATGATGTCAAAACAAATGTAAATAAAGTTTGGTGAACTTAGAATCATGGCAACCCGTGCCGACTTTGATCGAAACTTCTCAGTACTACGCACTATGGAGAGCGCGCGCTAAGTATTGATGTGCTTGCTTTTTTGTTAGTGAACGCATTTTTTTTCATTCATTCTTCATGGCACTAAAGTTACCAAGTTCTATAAAGAGATATTTGTTTTATTGTTGACTTAAAAATCAAATAACGGGTTCAAAACTTCCTTCAAATGGGCAAATTTTGGCAGTATTGTTTTACAATATTCATGAAGTGAATTTATCTGTCAATGACAATGCAAACCTTTCAATTCGCAAATGTATTACCTATTGGGAAAAGGCACGTATCGCTAGATACATAGTTGCATAAAAAAACTTGTAAGTTTATAAAAAGCCCTACAGGACTTGCAAAAAAATGCAAACAAAACAAAAAATATCTTAGGAGCAGCATTAGATAGAGGTCAGCTAAGTATTAGAGATTATGTGTGTATTCCAGAGGCTACTATTGAGGCCTTTGAGCAGATTAATGACGAGCTTCCAACAAGAAAATCATGAATTCATACGCAGAGACGGAAATAATGCGCCGTAAGGTTTAACTAAAGTAGTGTGGCTGGAAAATTAATTTTCACGGATTTTTCTATTTTGTAGCTTTTTTGTTCGGTGATTCCTGTTTCACGACAATAAAACAGTATTTTGCTGATTATTATAAACAACAGAACAACAATAAATCAGCTGATTATGAGATTTGGCCAAAAAATTAGTTTTGGTGCAGTACCACTGGTTTTTCCGAGCAAAACACTTTATCAGTTGATTTATTATTATTCACTTGTTTCGAATAATGAAAATAATACTGTTTTAGTGTTGTAAAACAAAAATCGTTGAACAAAAATAGCTCAGTTTAGCTACCAAATCGAAAAAAAACTGTGAAAAAAATGAATTTCCCACAATTAGCCCACAACACTAGTTGAACCTTATCGGAAAACCCCTTTTATAAAATGCTTATTTTTGCTTGCCGCCATGTTTTGAAGCTAAAGTCAGCTAAATGACAACAAGCCCTGAGGTTTCACTCTTTAAAAAGTTTTGGAAAAACCAGAAAAATATCGATCCTGATAAAATTCAGTGCCACAGAGAAAAACTGCAATCATTGATCTTAAAAGTACTAAAAACTACTATAAATTGATTGACGTTTATATAATACTATTTATTTATGTTAGGTACTCACTAAATATACGATTACAGACATTATTGATTTCTTATTTCGAGATAAATATCGAAGTCAAGTATCCGCCCATACAAGCTCAGTCCAAATTTTAATTTCTAAACTTTGGCTTCAAGTCGGCACGGGTTATCATTATCCAATCAAGTTAATATTTTGTATTTGAGTTATTAGGGTCAAATAGAAAAAATATAGAGGGTATGCGTATCTAATTTCGCGAAAAAAAAAATCTCCCTTATAGCCTGGGACACCCTAATGGGGACCCCTCTTATTTTTTAATATTTTTTTATTTTTATTATTTCTTGGGTAATTCACTATACTAAAACATAATCTCTGAAAATTTCAACTGGCTACCTAGTACGGTTCCAAAGATACAGCCCTTTGAATGAGTGTTACGGTGTATGTGTCGGGTGCCAGCTGTTTAGTGACGTCACGCGAGTTTGCCGCGTTCGCGCGAAAAACTCCAAAAGGACGGAAACTAAAACCGTCGTAACTTTAAAACTACTGGCTCGATTTGAATGAAACAAAAACGGGCGTATTTATAAACTTGTAGGCTACACGGTCATAAAGTTTCAAGTGATTTAAGCGACCCACGGACATTCTTCATTGCCATCGATAAGATATGCTAGAGCTAGAGGTTGCGGATCATGTCCCAAGCGAATTTATTGACCTTTTATAATAAATCTTCAAAGATTGAGATTTTCTATTGGAGTTGGACTTGAACCCGATATTTATACCTACCTACCAACCTAGTTATCAGGTTGATAAACAGATATTCAAAGCCTGGAAAACCCCATATCCCGCTATCATTGTGGGTTTTCCCGAGGCATCTGTTTGTAGGCCTAAGAACAGGTTTAATTCAAGCTTTTTGCGATCCTCGATTTACCACCGCTTTGGTTCTCGGCAGTGGTAACCGGGGGCCCTGGGGCAAAATCAAACTGGGGCCCCAACTAAACTGTTCAGGTTTTATCAAGTCAAAATTTAGATAGAAAATACAATTGAATACGTCTTAAAGTGCCCCTAAAATTTCAGTCTAAAACGGAGAAATCTCTATAATAATCATTTCTAAACCAGTTTATTTGTTCTAAGTAATAAAAAAATGCGCGCAGCGCGCCCCAAAATTCACCGATTTAACATTTTTTTTTAGGCCGAGGTGGCCCCTTGAGCTTGGGGGCCCTGGGACATTGCCCCTCCTTGCCCCTATGTAGCTACGCCACTGGTTCTCAGGCACGTTTTAAGAGGAAAATCGGGCTCGCAGGTTTAGTTTTCCTGATTGATTTTCCATACTTCTTTTTGTAGAATCGGCCTAGTTTTGGCTAAATGCAAAAGCCACGATTTTCAGACTTTAAAATGTTCACGACCCTCAGGATTTCAGACTTTAAAATCTTATACACACACAGTAAACACAGCTTACCAGCCCCGGATCTACGATTTTTTCGAACCGGTCAAAGTCTTATAGTGGCGCCCCCTCTCTCCAGCATATGAGATCAATTAAAAAAAAATACATTTTTCGTGATAGGTTGGCATTTTTCGTGATTTGTTCGCGATACGTAAAGTTTTACGGGCGTGATTGTGCCACAGTGATACACACAGACATCCGGACGACCATGGTTTTTTATTATTTTGGCGCCCCCTGAAACTGCCGCCCAGGGCGGGTGCCCCGGCCTACTTAAAGTTCCCCCCTATCGAATTCGCAAACAGCCTACTTAAAGTTCCCCTATCGAATTCGATAGCACCCTGTACCTAGTATTAAATAATTTACAGTAATTACCATACACAAGTAATCTGTAATTTATTTAATACTACGTATCTAAGGTGACTACGTGATCACTCGACTCTTTATTTGCTGGGATAATGTTTCTTCCGTATTTGTCTGTGCCATAATATCAATCACCTTATACTTGCATTTTGTATGAAACTAGACTTTTTGGTTTAAACTGTGATTGATAATAATAATATTACGGGCCTAACTGAATTAATCACACAATAACAAACACGATAACAAGATGAATTTCGCAAACTCAAAACGAGATAGCTATTTATGTAACGGACAGCTCAGTAAAAACTCGGCAGGTTTTTTGCTGCATTTCGATTTTGATAATATTCAGAACTTGTTTCTCAGAATAAGTTTTTGTACGGTCAGCCGATTCCGGCAACACTATTTTACATAATAGTGTTCGAGCTACGATGAAAAAAAAAACGCAAATCGTTGAGCTTCAGAATATTTTGAAACATATGGAACTGTACTGTACTATTATGTTTTATCTATGCTAAATTGATGCTCACACGCTTCCTTTTTCCAAGACGTCTTAGATTTTTAGAAACAGGTGGCCGAAAGGTATTGGTGTAGTATATCTTTAGAACCGGCTCATGAAGCCCTTTCATTTTATACCACAGACGATAGATTTCTGAAAAAAATAATTTAAATCCCATTTAAAAAATGATGACGTCATAACTCATAATAACCCTGGGGAGATTTTGGAGAACTACCGCTAAAAATGATTGTTTTATCCTAAAGGACCTGTGTACCAAACGGCAGTCCTGTACATCGATTTGCGGTTTTTCGGTCGAATGCATTGTAATTTGTAGGCCGTCCACTAATAGGTGGCCAAATTGAAAGGAGTCACGTGCCGCAGACATGTGTTTAATGTTTAACTAACGCTACGCTAACTAACTATTCATATTCTAATCTGGTAGGTAGGTATGTAGGTACATGGGCATGCCAAGGTAGATTTACCTTATTTGTAAACGCACTGACGGCTCACGCAACGATTAGGTCTTAGAATTTCTGCGTAAATATTACCTCGGAGCTCTAAATTGGTATTACTCAGTAATTTCAAAGATAGGCTCTAAATATGGGAAAATACCCTAAGAATGCTCTAAGAATGAGAATGGATACAGAATTGTGAAATTTCGAAAAAGTTAATCGACAAAAATAAAAGTATCGAACGTGCTCACTAATTTTCAAGGGGGCAAATTCTCGGGAATCTCGCACACAGGAGATGTGACGAAGTCATCCCCCACATAAGGCAAGATATTTCCGCGAAATGTTTGCCTTTTTCGCTCGACATGACTCGAGGGTCGGGAGCACTCCCCTCCAACACTACCTACTATTTTTATTATAGTGGCCCTTGTACCGACAGCCTTGGTCATGAAAAGGGCACACTATATTGGTCCATGCAACCTGAAAAAAAAATTAATAAAAAAAAAGCCGCAACTCACCATTCTCTTCAGCTCATCGGCATCTTTGTACGGCGTCTGCTCCCACTTCTCCGCAAGATGGCGCGCGCCGTAGATGGAGTCCTTGGGCCCCCATTGCCGGAAGGCCTCCTCGCCGTCGAAGAAGATGAACATTAGACTCAGCGACCGGCGCTTTAAGGGCTCTAGTTGCTTGGCCATCACCTGGGCCAGGTTGATGAGCATCGCGCAAGGGACCGCCGAGTCTGTCGCGCCTGGAAGTTCGGGAGATTTGGTTAGGCACAGACATGACGTCACTACAGGGTGCACTCTAAGTGCCGTAAGATCAATCAAAGTTTAAACTCAGTCCTTAGATTAAACCTCGCATTTTGTATGAACATTTATCGACAGATAGGGTTTCAACTAGCCTTTTTGGTTTAAACTGTCATTGATCTTACGGGACTTAGTCGATAGTACTTGGCGACAAAAAAAGGGGGAAAAAAATATAAGCTGTTTGTTTCATACATTTGGGGCAGTACTGAGTACTGAGTCGACATTTTGTACGGAACAGCTGATATTTTTTTCGCCACCTCGTACAAGTTGTTTGTATCGATCAGTAGACCGCTATCGATTTAGTGTGCACCGTGCATGTAGTATGGGGGAATTGCATTATCAGATTTTTTTCTCGTGATTTTTTTACGTAGCGTTGGATCCGCTACCACTAGGCTCAAGTAGTTACTCCGTCTCAGCGACATGGACATGGAGTGAGCCTCCAGCGCCAAGACCCACCAACCCCCACTGGTGAAGGTGCCACTGGACGCTGTATAAATCATCTCATTACGTAGATGCAAATTAGTCTTTTGCAGCCTAATAGAACGAAGAGAGAGAACCTCCTTTTAAGAATCTCCTGAAGCTCTGCAGCCCTCTCGCTCACACTTTTCAACATTTTAATTTATTGTAAGAGAATGATTCAACTGTGGACGATGAAATATAGTTGCAGACACAGATAATTAAGCTATCGACATGTGGACTAACATTTGATTTTATATTCCTAGTAATAAAAAAAATATCGCGGAACTTCGTTTAAAAGTAGTAGTTCCGTGATATTTGTTTTATTACTAGGAATATGAAATTAAAAATCAGTCCACATGTCGACAGCTTGATTATCTGTGTCTGCAACTATATTTCATCGCCCAAAGTTGAATCATTCTCTTACAATAAATTAAAATGTTGAAAAGTGCGAGCGAGAGGGCTGCAGAACTTCAGGAGATTCTTAAGGGACAACAAAGGGCATAATGCTGCTGTCTGTCCGTATGTTACGCATCCGCATCAACCGGGCCTTTGAATTTGCTTAGCGAATTTCTCAATTCAGAAACCGGCAGATAATGCGCTATTGAAGACACTTACCAACAAAGACATGCTCCCTCGTGTACTTGCTGTCATAGTGGCAGGCGAGCACCAGGAATCTCTCCGCGTCAGGGTTCAGTCTTGTGACGATGTTTCTAAAGTTAAGCGTGCCGAACACCGGCGTTTGGTCCGGAAAGACGTCCTCCTCGACCGCCCAGCCGAGGTCTCGCATCGACTTGGCTGGAAGAGGTGGAGAGCTTGAGTACTTATCAATATTTTTTGCCAGTGCTGGATTTACCAATAGGCTGAGTAGGCTAAAGCCTAGGGCGGCAGATTTGGAGATCTTACTCGTAGGTACATAAAAGAAACCCTGCTTGGCGCCACCTGCCCCTTTTGAGGTGTTTAAACTAATATTTTAAAGGGGGGTAAAGTCTTTACTTGAAGCTGAAAGAGGTGACTAGAGTGGTTAGGATTTGGTCGAATTGGTCGGTCGGTAGGGGCCGCAAAATTGAAAAGCCTACTGGCGGCAAATGTGTGTCCGCCACTGATTTTTTTCAGAAAAAATCCGCCACTGATTTTTTCTGAAGCTCTAACCCATGCTATGAAATCATCATCATCATCAGCCCACCTCTGCACACTGCTGGGTATAGGCCTTTAGGTACTCATAATCATTCAATGATTTTTCACTTTCGTTTCTGAGTTAGTATCGAAAGCAGTGCCTATGAAGTATTTTTGATTGATTTTGTCTTCGATCAAGGGACGTTCTTCAAGGCTGATTATTTTGATGATTTATACAAGGACTTTGCGCTCGATGTTGAATGACCAGAGGTCACCACTCAGCACACCAGGCTATGCAGTACTTGGGACATTTTGTTTAATTGGATAGCTTTTAAATAAGATCCCAGGCACTACAGTGCCGAGTGGTCTCTTCACCCTTCTAGTGTGAGTGAAGGTGCCACTGGACGCTGTATAAACCATCTCATTTAATGAGATGGTTTATACAGTACGTAGATGCAAAGGCCTTAGATAAGGTGATCTTACCTCTACTTTTAAACCTCTACTTTCAACCCCTACTTAGGAAATAAATCATTTGAATGCGAAATATTTGTGATTCCTCTTTTTGATGGTGGTCATCACAACCAAATCCCAAGACCTATCGTCTTCTCAATCATTCTTCCGATTAGCCCTGCCTACAACTCACCTTTAAAGTCTCCCACCATCTTGTGGTTGGTTGTCCCCACAACATGGGGTGTGAGGAATGAGAATGGCATCTAGTATGGCACAGAAGTGGTTGCAGTTAGACAGAGCGGACAGACTGGGACAGATAGGTCCCACGTCTCACCTTTAAAGTCCCCGACTATCTTGTGATTGGTTTATGAGGATGGCATCGAGTACGGTACGGAAGTAGTTGCGGTCTGACAGAGCGGAGAGGCTGGGACGGATAGGTCCCACAACTCACCTATAAAGTCCCCGACCATCTTGTGATTGGTTGTCCCAACAACGCGGGGTACGAGGATGGCATCAAGTACGGCACGGAAGTGGTTGCGGTCTGACAGAGCGGACAGGGAGCGGACATTTTGATCCGTCAGCTCCTGGGCTCGGTGCTGTCTCTGGTGGCGAAATTAAAATTAATAGCCTTTGCAGGTACTCTTACTTTTCTGTTCTTTGCCAAGCGAAATAGATGTTTATTATGTTGATGCGTACCTTTTCAAGAGAATCAAGAAATAATTAAATGTAGAATAAGAATTAGAAGTTTACCTTTATAAGTAGGAATATTTGCTTGTATATTACTTGTTCTCTAACCAACTGGTCAAGAATTAATGCTTGAGTATTGTGACTGGTTGCTTTCTTATAAATTAACACTGTTTGAAAATTTCATGCAAAATTGCCCTTTAGTTCAATAAAGCCAGCAGGCACTTGGTTCTATTTAACTTAGGGGCGTAAGTGTAGCTATTTTACACTTGATTCTTTATTTGTACAGTTTTGATTACAGCCACATATTTTTCCTTGTTTTTACTTTCTACAACATTTCATATCACTTTTACTTTCAATTACTTTATTTCACAATTTCGTTGTTAAATATTTATTTCCTAAAGTTCTATGAGCCGAACTAATACCAACTATGTAGTTAAAATTCATAATTAAATTATAGACTGTGTGTAACAAATTACCTATGGCATAACAAACCCACCTTCAAGGGCAGCGAATTAGTTTAAATTGTATCTAGAGACTTGACTTGATGCTATCAGTATAATGAAAGCACCCAGAGACATCATCAGATAACTGAATGAAAACTGTATGCATGCACCGGTTCATGACCTTAATTATGAAAAAAAAAACTAGTGAATGTCTAACTGCAAATCTCAGTAATCTCACTCACCTTCTGCTCGTAGAACTTCGCCGATTTATCACTATTCACAGAAACTAGGCACACTGCAACCAACGCAAAGAACGTGATAGTCCGCCCCATTTTTCACCCGTAAGTGAACGTATGTGAACTGTGCGCGTATATATTTCCACTTCAGCAGTCCGGTTATCACGTCTTCACTTCACTGCGGGGAAAAGGTTTTTAACTTTTGCTTTCGCGAGAAACGAGCCAACGGAGTTTTGCTGTGCGCTTGTTGATTTCACAGGTTGATTTTCAGTCTGCTAACGTTTACAGATATGATGCGCTTTATTGTATAGCTGGATTGTTTTTTGTACGAAACTAGCACAGGATTCCAACAAGCGCTGGAGCGCTAGATTGAATTAGCACCTTTGACGTCACGATGTTTTGACGTTTGACGTCAATTTGACAGATTGCGTTCAGAAACTAAGATTTTAATTTATTCGGTTCGTTTAGAAATATATTCAAATAATTATTTATTTGCTGATCGATCGTCACCTTGCATCCCCAGAACAAGAGCAAAATAAACCAATGCATCCCTCGTTTCCTACTACCTAACTCACATGAAAAGAAATTCTTTCTACCCAGCGTCCCAGCGAGTCTATCAGATTCCCTTGAATACCTACAGCCTACAGCTCGTATCGCATGAAGCTCATAGTGCAGGCAGCTCGACACCCCAGTACCCCACTGCCTTTAGAGAATGAGACAGACAGCGCACTGTACCACACACGCGCCATTTCGATATCAATCATGTTAAGGAAGGGCTAGGGCTAAATTAGCTAGTAGTAGATGGCTAGTGAGATCTTTGAGAATGGCTTGGGTCCCCACCTAAAATTGGCGAAAAGTAGATATTTTTATTCTATACAAGCATCACTGAAGAAGAGCTTATCTAGATATTCTAGAAACTTTAGGTACAAACATACTTACTTCACCTTGATTGAAGTCCACCCACGCATGTCGCCCAAGAAACCTTTTCCCGCCCACACCACACGAGGCGCAGAATGACGTCACACACAACGAAAGGTTTAGCTCCACTATGACGTCACAGGTTAGTGCAGGGTTTCCTAACCTTTTTTAGTCGCGGACCATATTTAGTTCTGAGATGACCCCTTTCGAAGTAATAAAAACCAGGACTACTTTAGAATTTTAGCTATTTAGGTATTTTTGTTTATAGAAGACTGCAGAGAAAAAGACGAACCTAACACTTTTTATACAAGAACGCTTTTGTCTAAATATACGAGGGTCATTTGAAAGTTCTTAGCCTAACATAGTTAGAGTCATTGGTATATTTTATAACTAACCCCGTTTTGAAGCTACTTTATTTAACAACAAGAACGCAAAGTTTCGTTGATTCACTGTAATTAATTTTCTATCCACACGTGATACCGTAAGTCAAGTCAGAACTATTTTAAAAAATGGATAAAATTTTAACATCGTGCAGTGACCAAATACTTGAATTTGAAAGGGTTTAACTCCAAAAGCTATACTTAGAGACATGTCTACGACTTTGGGTGAGTCTGCTCCTTCGTATGCGACTGTTAAAAACTGTTTTAATGGTTTTAATGTGGTCGTTAGACCATTCAAGATGAGCCCCGGAGTGGCCGGCCTTAGACGGCTACCTCTGATGAAAACAAAGAAAAAATCTGTGATTTAATTTTATCTGATCAAAGATTGACTGTTGAGGAGATAGCTAAGACTGTAGGCAACTCTTCTGAGTGAACACATCATATAATTAGCACTGAACTTGAATTTTCTAAGGTGTCTGCACGGTGGGTGCCGCGGCTGCTTTCAGTTGAACAAAAACGCAATCGGCTCACATTTTCCCGAGACTGTTTAGAGTTATATGAAGCTGACCCACTGGAATTTATTGAAAAATTTGTACAATGGATGAAACCTGGGTTCACCACTGTACACCAGAGGCTAAAGTACTTAGTCGAAAAAATTAAAAAGTGTAGGATCACCCACTCCAAAGAAGGTTAAAACCGTTTTATCGGCCGGCAAAGTCTTAGCATCGGTTTTTTGGGATGCAAAAGGTATAATTCTGGTGGATTATTTAAAAAAGGGTGAAACAATCAACTCTCATTGCTATGCAACCTGCTGCGACGTTTGAGAGACGAAATCAAAGAAAAACGTCCAGGTTTATTGAGAAGAAAAGTCTCGTTTCATCAGGACAATGCGCGCGTTCACACTTCTGTACAATCCATGGCAGAAATACATCAGAGTGGCTTTGAATGTCCCCCATATTCACCAGATTTAGCACCATGCGACTTTTATCTGATTCCGTACCTAAAAAAAAATTAGTTTGTAAACATTTTGTTACAAATGAAGAGGTCATAGCTGCCGTGGACGCTTATTTTGAGGAGTTAGACAAAGATTTTTTTTACACGGGTATCGAAGCCTTACCGGGTCGATTGAAAAGTGTTTTGAGCTCGGAGAAGAGTAGGTTGAACGATATAAATAAAAATAAAATTATGTGGTTTCATTATGTAAGTTAGGCTAAGAACTTTTCAAATGACCCTATGTATAAAACAAAGTCATGTTGGTTACACCATTTATAACTCTAGAACGGGTGGACCAGCGAACTGGATAACATGGAACAACTTCTTCAAGAAAAAACCATCCTCTAACACGGAACACGCATCTACGCGCGCAGGTTGCGTTGTCAAAAATATTTTAAACCAATAAGAAAATAGGAAACTCCTTGATTGGTTAATTGTTTACGCGCCATTGATGTCATTGGGCTTTTCACAGTGACAGCGTCATGCCATGCTGCAGAGGTCAAAAGCTTTGCACAGATTATATTTGATAATCTGTCATCGTGAACTGTAAAAGTTTCTATATATATAAACAGAAAATCTGTATGTTTGTCTGTTTTCGAATAAATCTGCGGTTATACATATAAAGTCTGGTTTTTTATTCCGTAGAATCCTGACATTTCATAAGTGTTGCTACTAGAAAAGCACTCTACCGAAAAAGGGAAAAATTTGACCCATTTGAGGACAATAAAAAATAAAATGCTAGATATTTTTTTATATTTTACCTAGAAAAAGATAAAACATAATATTTACTTACTCAAGTGAACTAATACAAAAGTAACAAATAGTTCATTATCACGAACAATATATCGAATTAATTTTAATTACTTTATTTCAATCTTTAGCTGGAAACACTCCCATACGAATTCAGGTTTATTAAACCTTTTAAATAATAAAGTATGCTATCACGCCGCGTCTGTCACATTGATTGATTTTCATTAGTGTGATAGTGATATTAGTATTAATGATGATTAGAGATTTTAATAAAATAATGTTTTATTTCCTTGTACTTTTTTACTTTTTGTGATGAAAAGGGACGTAATTATCACTCGCCGCAAATACCCTTTTAATTTGGAGCTCTGCACTTAATAAAAATGGGTACATTCTCTGACAAATAAAATGTATAGACTCAGATATTTTGAAATTGAAAAATGTGCCCGGCCATAAATGTTTGTAATCTCTGACATGTCAAAAAATGGCAGCTGTCAGAATTCTACGGAATTAAAAATCAGACTTTAGGTACCTAATATTGTCTAATGTTTATTTGATTGTTAATATCACAAGTGGGCAAGACACCTGGCGAGACGTACCGATGGCAGATGGACAAAGTTCATTGCGGAATGGCGACCCCAAGGGGATGAGATCGGTTGGCAGACCACCAGCCAGATGGTCCGACGACATAGCCCAACTCTTTAGACTTTACACTCGTAAAACCGTGGTTGCGCCTGGCACAGGATCGTGAGAGTTGGCGTAAGCATGAAGAGGCCTTTACTCAGCAGTGGGTGTTAAAGGGCTGATGATGATAATGATATAACAAAATAGAAAGTCTGCTCGGAATCCAATGCTGTTCATTCCGTTCCAGACGGATTGCTTCTACCCATCGCCGTTTTCGTGTAGGATCTTTAGGAAGTCTAAGATAGTAAAAATCGAACAATACAACATTATCTCCGAAAATATTATCCGAATTATCATGTTAAAAAATACTAAGACGGCGAAGACCTCAAGCAAAGCCACGGGAAGAAGTTAGTTTCATATTTTTATTTGGGTTTATTAAAAGTTGTGAATAAAAACGCTACAAGACATTACTTCCGTATGGTCACCGATACCCACTGCTTTGTCGTGCACATCAGCACGGCTTTTGCATCATTTTACGGCACATGAAGTCATTTTCTATAGTTTATTATTCACGACAAAATTTGACAAAATTGACGTTTTCTCGGTCATGTCTGTCGAACTACTAAATCGTGAGAGGAACCATTTTGTAGGCTCCGCCCACAGAGGAACCATTTTCGTTAGGTCATTTCTCAGGGCTAATGCGGTCTCTATGTTATCTTCCGCTCGCTGGGGTGGACCGATTTTTATGATTTTTTATTTGTTGGGTTTCTCTCCGCCCCGAATAGCAGAATAACCATTAAAACAACAGAAAAACTCACGAGAAAAAAAAACCTTGCGCGAACGAAGTCGCGGGCAAAAGCTAGTATTTTTTTCAATTAGGTATATTTTTGTTTTAAGTATTGTGAAAAGGTTCCAAACTTGAAAAAATAATCTAAATAGTTTGTTACTTGACTACGAATTCGTCTTCTTCCCTGGCGTTTTCAACTAAAGAAAGCAGGGCCCTTAGCCTGTAACGCAATGGCGGGTCAATGGCGTCCCGGCAGAAGGACAAAACCGGGCTCTCCTCGTTTTTCTCCTACAACCAGAGAACTAATCCTCTAGAATTAGAATCAAAATATTCTTTGGTGTACTACAAAAACATTAAAAGGACAGACAGCGTTAGCAAATCGTAATTGAAGTCGTCACCTGACAGCCCATTTGGCACCATTGTGTTACAGGCTAAGGGCCCTGGTTAAGTGCGGCCGATAGACAAAAATATGGCTAGAATACCTATCTACATTTTTTATTAGCCACGTTCCTCCGGCACTCATGCCGCGGACCCCTAAGGGTCCATGGAACCCAGGTTGAGCAGCCCTGGCTTAGAGGGAAATGTTGCTCACGCTAGTCACGCTTCGAGGAGTTTTCATCTGAATATTCATAGGTTGTTTACCAAAGTTCGCCGCTTTTAAATGAGCGTTAAATGTAGGTGAAAGGGGTATCTAATTTAATTAGCCCTTGCTGTGGAGACAGGATAGCTACCTTCATACATAGGTACCTACTTAGTTAGGTAGAAAAATAGGCAAACTTTACAAACTTTTTGTTACAGGAGCCACAAGTTGGAATAGAGCTTTACAAATAGGCCGGTAAAAGTCAGATCGCTGACCGACATTTATGTTTTTAACAGACTTCAAAAAGGAGGAGGACTCAATTCGACATCAGAAATTCAGAACTTTTTTTCTAGTTTTAGGTATTTACATAACATTAGCTAACCGGTCATGTGTATTTTTACTTTGAGCATTTTTTTTCGTCGGCTACCCCAAGCCAAGAGCAAAAACCTAGGTCCTAGGCATATTGCCAGGTTTATTCCAAAAATAACAGCTCCGTATTCAGAATTGTAGATCTGTCATCAAATAAATTGATTATCGTCCGCAGATTGCGATTTGTTTTTATAAGCCGTGCCAATAGAGAAACGATATGAAAATGGCGGCGGGTACCTATGGTAAGGTCTGAAAAAGAGGTTACGAAAATACGATTTCGGTTCATACCTAAAACTTTCTTACATTTTTGGTTAGGAAATATTGTTTTACAATGCTTTCTTTATTGAGTAGGTAGTTGTTCTACGTTCTACGATTAAACAACAATCTTTATGAAAATAAGATCAAAAATATTAAAACCTAGTAAATAATACAAACCTCAACAAATAACAACACTTAACGTAAACTACAATATTGAAATAACTCGACAAACATTAAAAAAACAATAAGAGGCGAATGTATTTTGGCGTGTTTTATTAGCCAAGCGTAGGTGACTAATCACGACTGCCTAAAATGACTTTGCTAACGTTACGTGTGAGTATAGACGGAGATATGATTAAAGCGAGAGGGCGCGAGAGTGTCCGCCATTTATATATCGTTTCTTTAATGGCACGGGTTATATTTGTTATTTTGTCATCAGTACAGTAGTTACAAGTTATTTCATTCAATTCTCCAAATAATACTATTCGTTGCCAATTTAATAGTTCAGTTCATAAATTTTATAAAAAAATGATCAAAGGGGCGGAGCCAAATTGGCGCGCTATGAAAATTTACCAATCATGCGCAGCGATAGGTCGTACACACGACAGCACGTCGACCTTTACACGCTAGCAACTCTACTCGGTTGCGTTATGGGTGACTTTTCAACAAAAGTGTACAGACTGACGTGCTGTCGTGTGTACGAGAGGTGGCGGTTTACTTCATTCGCTTGATTCCGTGCTCCTTGTTGCAAGTGCATTTTATATGATTATTGTTAGGGTTTTTGGTTTTAATTGATTTCTCAATAGTTTCTTTATATTATGATGGCATCAAGTTGTGGTGAAAATGATGCAACTCCTCCAATAACGTTGTCGGCCACAGTCTCAGATACCCCTTTTTGTTCGATTTGCGCCCTTATGCCGCGCGCGATAAGAGCTGCCATGGGGTATCTGAGATTGTGGCCGACCGAACAAGCAGTATACAAGTACCTAATGTAAGATAGTAGTTAAATTCATAGATACAAAAACATTATTTTTCTGGATCTTTATGATTTTTTTAAGTTACATATTTCATTTAGTTAATGACCGTTTTTCATTAATTTGATTTTACAGTTATCAGGACAAACCTATTAAAATAAGAACAAACCTATTTATTTGATACTTGATAATATATCCCGATGATTATATGTGATTTATTATGAAATTGTTTTTATATTGTTTGGCGACTACACTTTGATGACAGATCTATTATTTTACGGACAAACCTTATTTTTTATAACATTCAAAACTTAATAAATTGATGATAGCTTAAATCATACCCGTACAGAACTATATGCACGGGCGTATCGCCGTCGACTCTGATGCGCATCACTTTCTTCGGAAATATCCGGCTGGTGAAGACAACTTCGCCTTCCCCGCAAAATACTTCCACTGAGCTGGAGTCCACAAAGATGCGCCACCTGAGGTCTCCATCGGGGGACCAGAAAGCCTTCCGCACTCCGTCGCAGCCCCCTCGGTCTATAGTTATGTACCCGAATAGGGCGAAGTACTTTAAGTATAGTGAAGAAGCGCTCTGCCCATTCTAAACTGACTACGACGCTCGTTTCGAACTTTGTGGCACTAACCAGTAGCTCGAACACCCTCGTTCCCGCCAAGAAGGCTTCTCCCGGTCTATACCACGCGTCCTGGAGCAATTCCTCTCGGAGGGAGTCGATCTCCCGCGCTGGGTTCATGAGTATAAACCACCGACTGTTCAAGGTCAACTCGCGAACCATGGTCAGGAGCCGAGCCAGGTAACCAGCAACATTCTCCCGTCAGGGGCCGCAGCTGTCCTGGCCCCGTGGAAATCGTGTCCGTAGTCGATCTCGTTGAAAGTCGCCGTCGAGATCTCCGAGTCTTCAAACTTGCCCTTAAGGTAGCTGAAGCGGCCGAGGACGTAGCCCGTCGTGTACATATTCTTGTATCTGTAGCCGTCGGACTTTATCCCGTGGACGGACATCATTAGGACGTCCATCCCGTCCAGTTGGAAGAATTCCGGATTGTCCCAGAGGTAGCCCATGTCCCCAAGGGATTCAGCTACAGTACCGAAGAGTCTCAAGTTGAATATGTCGTCGGCGGTGTAGAGGACGAGGCAGCCCTTTCTGTCCCACGTGGAGGATCCAACCAGCATGTACCAGTCGCTCCGTATCCGCCAGACTTTAGGGTGCTGGAAGTCTTTATAGCTGTTCGGCTGAAGCTTTACTATAGGGTTGTTTAGGAACCTTTGGAAGTTGACTCCGTCGGTGCTGATGGCCACGTTTTGTGAGTGTATGGTGACGTTCCTCGTGTGATAGTCCCCCGTATAGAACAGCGTCAAGTATTTGCTGTAGACGATGGCGCTGCCGGCTAGACAGCCTTGCTTCTCGTATATTCCTTTCGGGACCAGAGCTGGCGGGTATGGTTGCCAGTCGATGAGGTTCTTGCTGACTACGTGGCCCCAGTGTATGGATCCGTACTCCTGGTTGAACGGATAGTATTGGTAGAAGACATGGAACTTGTTTTTGTAGTAGACGAAGGCGGTGGGGTCGTTGAGCCATCCTTCCGGTGTCCAGATGTGGAAGTGTGGTAGGTATTTGTTGTAGGAGAAAGGTAGGTTGTGTGTGAGGTTAACAAGGAAGTGGTTGTCGTTTTTTTGTTGCTAGGCGGGCTCTGGGAGCCTATACCGACTGAAAGGTTTCCAAGTCGCCAGGTCTACTTAAAACCGCGCTGTGTGTAAACATTAATTGAACAGTACTTTGCTTTGCGTTAGGGCTCGGAATAGAACGTAAACAATGCGTTACACGACCGCCCGGGCGTAAGAATAGATGAGGTAATTTTAAAACAAACAGAAATTCATGTGAAAATATATTTTATCACTAAAATATGTTTAAAATATTTACTAATAAAATTGCTATACTTAGGTACTTAACATTGAGCTTATTGCGTACTTTAACTTTACTTAATTACAAAAAGATCTTTAGAAGAATTCGAGTAATTAATTGGTAAAAGAAACATTTCTCTCCTTATCACAGAATATGTGATATACGTTACGTTGGTATAGTAAAACAATAATTATTATTATAATAACAATAAAATACGTGACGTGATTTTGTGGTAACCCTACTATTAATAAAAATAATATATCTAAATATTGAAATAAAATTGCCATTATATTAACTTATTACAAAGAAGGTACATACCTTCTATTTCGAGTCATAGGTTTTCTAATATGTAAAATTATTATGAACTGTACTTAGCTGGTATAAGCCACATTTGCTAATACTACGTTAACTTAGTTGTATAAAGCTCTTTACTAAGCTATTGTCATTGTCACATACAACAGTACTATCAGATCTTACAGATCTTCCGACACCATTTACCCTCATTTTCACCTTTTATTAGTGCTTTTCAGTTTAACTTTTGGTGCCTTTCCTTTTAACCTTTAGCCCACTTCCTTTTAACTTTTAGCGCCTTTCCTTTAAACTTTTAGCGACTTTCCTTTTAATTTTCACGCCTTCACTTTTAACTTTTAGCACATTTCCTTTTAATTTTTAGCGCCTTTTCTTTTAACTTTTAGCGCCCTTTACTTTTAACTTTTAGCGTCTTTACTTTTAACTTTCAGCACCTTTCCTTTTAATTCTTGGTGCCTTTCCTTTTAACTTTTAATGCCTTTCCTTTTAACTTTTAATGCCTTTTCTTTCTTTAATGCTTTTAGTGACTCGGGGCGCGGGGTAACGAACCAGATAAATTATCTTTATTTATCCCGAAACTGTGTGCGTGAAGGTGCCATTGGACGCTATAGTATAAATCATCTCATTAGGTACGTACCTCCTTGCAAATACTTTAAGTTATTTTAACTAGAACCTTGGTTTTTTACGCGAGTGTAATGCCCGATTTCACCAACTATAGGTACTTAATTTTCTTTTACTTTTTAAAGAAGTAAGTAAACTTCTTAAAAAAGTTAAAGAAGTTCTTAAAAAATATGTTTAGTTTGTGAAATCGGGCATAAGACGTCTACGGAGTCCCTTAGGCTAAGAGATTGTCGGTGAAAATGAGGGTATCTCCAGATTGCTAGACTTCATATCCTACCTTCATATGCATAAGCACCAAGCGTTGTAGGGTCTGAACTTCACATGCACCAAGCGTTGTAGGGTCTGAACCCTACAACGCTTGGTGCAAAGCCTGCCAGAGCTCAGCCGAGCGCGCCTGCGCGGCTGCGTGAGCCCCGAAGATGGCTGGCAGAGACTTTAGCGCGGCTAGGCCGTAAGCGCGCGCTACTTGCGCCTCCTGTGAACAAAGATATGAGGGGTAAGCGTCAGGTTAGAGTTTCTTTACCATGCTTCTTCTCCGAGAACGATCAGAGCTAAAAAGCTGGACAAATAAGTAGCTAGATACTTAGTATTAGATAGTAATAAGAATTTTATTGATATACTTTTTTTACTTTTGTTAATATTTTGACGTTCAATGTAAATAATGTATTTATGGCATATTGAATAAAACACTTTGACTTTGGTTTGTGAGACTTATTTACAATGCGAGCCCATTGCACGCAACGCGCCTGCGCTTATAAAAGTTACTCATCGCACATCGCGAGTTCACAATTATTCGGGGCGAACAACTAGTAATACAACGTGTTACAAAACATCCTAACTCATTTTACAGGGTGTAACCTTCTGGTCAACAGGATGACAATTCTGTAAAAAAAAGTTGAAAAAACCAACTATAACCTCACCGCCGCGCGCTCTTGTGTGCGTAACTGAAAAATTCGAAATTCAAAGACACACATGCAAATAAACCCTACATGTACGGTCGGCCACAGTCACAGATACCCCATGGCAGCTCTTACCGCGGGCGGCAGAAAGGCGTCAATCGAACAAAAAGGGGTAACCTAGCGTGTGGCCGACTGTACATTTCCACACCAAAGTACACTTCCGCCTTCGTGAGATAAAACTGTACCCTCGCACCTGTATTTGAGCCGTGAGCGCGTACCGATGTCGAGCTCGTAGCTGGTGCGCCGCGCTGGTCTTTGACGCGGCAGCGGCGGCGGCGCGCTCGGCGTGGAGCCCTGGAAATTTACGTTTTTATAGATGTCGCCAGTGTGTAGTATATTCTGTGTTTTGACAGTCCTAGTCAGTCTGTCTTTGAGCTTGTAGTGTATACGTTTGGGTGTGCAAGTAAACTCTGCACACACACATGCATATACTAGCTGTTGTCTCCATGCACACTAGCGCCTATGTTGGCCGCAGGCGGCGGGGACCGAGGGAGTTGCTAGCCGATCACCGAGCGAAGTAGACGGACGCGAGCGTGAGTAATAATCGAAGAGGTGATCTTGTGCAGAGGGAGCCAATATCAGTGGGTAAGATAAAACAGTGACACTACAGAGCTAATACACACCCGGCGGTTTTACTATTATAAATACCTAAAAACAGGATATTTTTGGCGACGAGGATGGAATTGACAATGAATCCGACAAAGACTGTGTGAAACGAAGAGCTCTATTTGCTGGCCTCTTTGGTAGAAGATTCTTACCGCATTGTAAGAGACTTGGCCTTCCCAAAGGACTTGAAGGGAACGGAGTTTAATAAAATAATTGTTTTATCGGATTCAAACTTCGCCTCTAAGAAAAGCAGTTTTGTCGAGAGATTTAAATTTTAAACAGGGATATTGACAAAGCGTCGAGAGGGGATTACATCGGTTGGCAGACCACCAGCCAGATGTTCCGAAGACATAGCCCAAGTAACAGCAACAGGAAAACAGTGGTTGCGCCTTGCACAGGATCTTGAGAGGTGGCGTGAGCATGAAGAGGCCTTAACTTAGCAGTGGGTGTTAACAGGCTGATGATGATGATGATGATGATGAGTGACAGGTATTATTTTTTATGTAGCCTGTTTTGTGTCCCACTGCTGGGCAAAGGCCTCCCCTTGTGTCCTCCACTCTTTTCTATCATTTTTTTTTTAACTAGTGAATTTATAATTGCACGAAACTTTGTCAACCGCTTCAATTTCTTACAATTGAACGAAAAGGTACTAGATTTACTTTGACAAGGTTGCTTAGACGCGTCGACGCAACCTCGTAAAAGTAAATGTAGTGGTGGCCTAGTGGTAAGAACATTGGACTCGGAAGCGAGAGACCCAGGTTCGATTCCCGGTGCTGGCTTTTACCTATGACTTTGTTTCTTTTCGTTACGTACATTTGAATTTTAAGTAGCAAAACCACTCGCTAGCGGTAAAGAAAAACATCGTGTGGCTTACTGAAACCCGCGGCTTAATTGGCTTCACACGTATTGACTCGTCTTTCCTGTGGGCTAGGCCGACTAAGCTGTCAGGATGGTTTAAGTTCCGGGCAAACCTACTCCATCTAAAACAATGTCCCAGGCACTGCAGCGCCGAGTGGTCTTTTCATCCATCTAGTGTGAGTGAAGGTACCACTGGAGGCTGTATAAATCATCTCATTGCGTAGATGCAAAGGCCTTAGTTATTTTTTACCTCTGGACAGGCGGGTTGTCAGGTCTCGGTGTGCCTCTAGCGCGTCCATGCCCAGGAGCACTTTGCCCATCGTGCTCTCCTCTTCTAGCTCCATGTCTTCAGCTTCAGGCACTTTGTTGGCTAGCCTAGAAGAGAGACACTGTCTTATAGGGAGTGAAAACAATACAAGAGATGTACCGATTCCGATTCAGATACCGATAGCAATAACATACACAGTTGTATTGAGAGCATGCCTTTCGATGCGAAATAACAGTCTGTTTTTAACCCCCGACCAAAAAAGAGGGGAGTTATAACTTTGACCGCTATGTGTGTGTGTGTGTGTGTCAGGCTATCTGTGAGTGTGTATGTGTGTGTGTGTGATAGAGAGAGAGAGAGGGGGGTGAGGGTGTGTGAGGGGCTGTGTGTGTGGGTGTGTGTGTCAGGGTGTCTGTGTGTGTGTGTGTCAGGGTGTCTGTGTGTGTGTACGTATGTGGCACTGTAGATCTTAAACGGGTGATCACTCACACAATGGTGGTGGGGTCAGTCTTCCTAATTTTCTCAGTTCACTTCGCCCTGTTCCAGTACTTACAGAGCCGCAGCCCCCATAGACTTCCTGACAGGGTCCCAGGGCGGCGAGTCACCGGCGGCTGACGTGCTCAGTGCGGTCAGACCCGCACCTAACTCGCGGACGTCTGCTCGCTCCGCCTCGTAGCGGCTTTCCACTGCAACAGTTTGGTTTGGTTGAGGAACACAAAATTGTCTTGAATAACATTAAGAAGTTACGGGTACAATTAACATCCATCATCACACCATCAAGCTAGTAACGCATTGAGTGCCGTCCGTTTTTGCACGGGTGCCTTAATTATTTGTTACTATCCTCCTTCAATCATTTCGCCCGCCTTCAATCGCGGTCGCTCGGTCACCCCGGTCGACATTGCAAACCGTCTTCCGTCTTATGAACTGCCCGGCTGCCATATGAACTAAGTAAAGTTTATTGCCATAAAATTATCATCAACATCATCATTATCATACCTTTCTCGAAGATCTGGAAGAGCCTTCCCAGGCCCAGTTGAACAAGTCGCAACTGCTCTCGTTCCGACTCGAACGCGCCCTGCATCTCCTCTATGGAGAGTTCACCCTGGAATAATGTTCACCATTGTATTTACAGAAGTTTTAAAGAATAAGTCTGGTTTTTAGTATTTTTAAAAAATTTCTGAATAAAAATCACGCATCCCATCGCGCCCATGACCGATGAGTGGAGAACAATTGTATATGGTCACGATCCTCAGAACTGAGGGGACCTATCCAGAAGCGAACCGTTAACTAGCATATATTACAACTCCGTTGACTTACAACAATCCTGTGTAGGCAAAGCAGCATGAAACAAATAGGTACACCATTTAGTCACAATACAGATTTAGTTCTCTGCATCAACTTAATTAATAAAGCAGTAATTCAGTCAGCGACGTGAATGACGGTCCGTTTTTTGCAAAAAAAAACGCATCCAAAAAGAAGATTTATGTTTTTTTGCATTGCTGGCTGGCCCCGAGGAGCGCTGGTTTTCAGACACCCTCGAGGCAAGGGCGTCGCCAAGGGGGGGGCAGGGAGGGGCGGCTGCCCCCCCCTAGAGATTCTAAAAAAGTTGCCAAATATAATGCACCCAAAGTCCTAAGTCTTTGAGTTAATTTGCTTGAAGTTCAAGTCTTGAACAATCATTCCCGTACGTCGAAACTCGAATGAATTCACCAATTGCACTCCTAATATTCCGTACGCTCAACTACGCTCTGGCTGTAGATGTAAGGCTCGTAGTACAAGTGAAAAGCTTCATGTGCTGTCGACTTTACCTACAATTCATACCTACTTTTCTCATTCATAGAGAATGAGAAAAGTATGAATTGTAGTAGGTAAAGTCAACTTGCCCCCCCCTGCGCCATCGGCTGGCGACGCCCTTGCCTCGAGGGGCTAGCAAGAGGTTGACATAATTTATAATTACACTAATATTAAATTAAAGAAATAATTGTGTAGAAATCTTCACGAAACAAAACAAAAAATATAATATTTGAACAAGTAAACAAAATCTGGCAGGTGAGTTGTAATAGGGTGAGGGAGGGTGTGTGTGTGTTTGTGGGGGTGTGTGTGTGTGTGTGTTTGTAAGAGGGTGTATGTGAGGGTGTGAGGGTGTGAATTTGTGTAAGAATGTATGTAAAAGAGGACATGCTACTCACAGGCCTACTATCTTGCGTCCCGGCCAGCGTGAACTCATCATGCCGTGGCTTCTCCAACCGCCCCGAGACCTCGCAGAGGAAGATCCTCAGGTCCGCATCGTGCGCCAACACCGGGTGACGAGCCACCAGCGTCAGCCAGCGCTGCAGCGCTGCACGCCGCCGCTGCAGGAAGCGGGGCGACCCGCCGCCCACGACCACGCGCTTGGGCGGCAAGCGGCAGACGGCGCTGGAAGGAGTTGGGCAGTTTAACAGAGAGGGGTCTGTGACGCAATGGTGCCTGGATAGGCTCCCAGTTGTAGGCTTCAATTACGATGTATTCATGCTGTCCGTCATTTTAATGTTTTTCTAGTATTTTTTATTTTGATTCTATTTCTAGAGAATTCAGGAGAAAAACGAGGAAAACCCGGCTTTTGTCTACTGGGAACTTATCGACACGCCATAGCTTTACAGATACCTAGCTAGTCAGCGCTGCCCGCCGCCGCTGCAAGCAGCGAGGACACGGCGCTAGATTGAGTTAGGAGGCAAAGAGTTCAGCATAACCATTCCTTGAATGCTATACAGTCATTTAAAGCTGCTTTACATTTTCGATGTTCGTAAAAGTCGGAAGTATGTTTTCTAGCAATGGTTAAAAATATAATTGGTATAAGCGTGAATGGTCCATTCTGGTCCATGGGTAAAACCTTCCACGTAAAGTACAGACATTATGTGTGGATTGCTTCTTACAATAATACAATGATGTCAGTAACATTATTAAAAAACATGTTTGATAAGTTACCTTGCCATTGCTACTTGTAGGTATCTTAATGGCAATACTTAGCTAATACCACATTAATATTCTGTATCACCCTGTAGTGTAGAGTGTAGTGCGTATTGATGAATACAAACTTATTAAATACAGGGTTCAAAAAGTACCTGGAAGATCTTAAAACTAAAAACCAACATTTATATCATGATCATAAAAACCAACCATAGTTTACTGCCGCTACATAAAGTAAACTGACCTCATGTCTATGAATAAAATTATGTTTGCATTGTTGATAATGATTACAAAATATGTGAGATCAAGGTCACAACAATATAATGTCAGATAATACATGTAGGCAATGACTTTTAGGTATTTTATAACATAACAAACATTATCTCATATAAGTGAAAGGACTCCATAGCAAAACTAACAATATCCCTGAAGAAATCAGTAAAAGGTACTTAGATAAAAAAAATAAAATGCCTTTATTATTCAGAAAAAAAAAACATTAGCTTCATTAGATTGGATTAGGAAAATTTAACTCTTACACTGGCAAACTTGTTGCTCTTAATGAGAAATGGGAAGTGTACCCAAAAACTGTGTCTTTTGCCACCATGGGAACAATCTCAATGTTTGGAACTGTGCATCAACTCTTCAAATACTGTCAGTATATTACCATGAGAATAGATCCACTTACCGATAAGGATACTTCGCGGATAAGACATCGTACAGCTGAGCGAAGTCGTTGTACCGCCTCGTGACTGTGGTCCCATGCCTACGAGAGCTTACATAGTATTCACAGTGTTTTAGAATCAACCCTTTCCGCTCCGGTACCAACTCCACACTAATCACATCGGTGTTCTCAAGCTCTTCGTAGGTTATAACTTCTTGGTCCGTTGACATGATAGCTGAAGAGTTATAGCTGGAAAGATATTAAGATGTAGCCTGTATTTCCCGCTGCAAGGCACCAAGTACCAAAATAACAAAGTAAAAAAAGTTTGGTAACACAGTAATAGTTCTAAAAACCGTGATTCCCTGACAATGTTTTTTTTTTTTTTTCAATTTTACACAAATGTAGCAAATGTAGAATACACCAAAATAGGTACCTGGGCTGTCTTCAGTTATTACTCATTGCAATTAAATATGTTTAATACAGAATAAAATTATGTCTTACAGAGTATTTAACAGGGTATGTTTAAACAGATGTAAGTTATTATAACTGAATAAAGCTAGCTGTTCACAATACATCCAAATGGAAGGTGTGCTGGCCGACAGCCTTTTCCACATTTTCCACATTGACAAGTGGATTTTTTAAGGCTTCCACATCATTTCGAGTGTTGGAGCAAAGAATATTCTGATTCTAATTCTATAAAATTAGTTCTCTGGTTGCAGGAGAAAAACGAGGAAACCCCGGTTTTGTCTTTCTGCTGGGACACAATCGACAAGCCATTGCGTTATAGGCTAAGGCCTCTGATTCTTGATTCTGATTGTACTGTGATACTGGGACACTGTCAAAGGCGGTAGATGAATCGGGAAATAAATTGACGTACCTAGTAGTCTTGTAAACAATAAAAAGTAATGCAATAAACGAAGGACCTTATTCCACTATAGTTAAGGTTCAGTTTTGGTAAACACAGTTAAAGAGTACACTGTACCTACCTACTATGCCATGAATCGAGTAGAAATTACATTCGGTTCGTTTGATAAACCTAAAATATGAATAAAGTTACATAGGTACATTTATCTTTTTATTCATTACCTGATTGTTTTCGTTCGGAGTCAGACCAAGTTGGCACCAAGCAAAATATTTGCGAGTTTTAGATCGGAATAACTGTCGATCTCGAAACTTTCCAACGGTGCTACCTCGACAAAAGTACAGCTGTAACGTGTGAATAAATTAACACAGCAACGAAGAAAACTTTCAGTGATTAATTTAGCAAGAAAATTATTTGTTCCAAATAAAAATCACGGAACACAACTTTTCGCACTTTGGGAAATTCTTACACGTTCAGAAATGTTCATAAACGTCACTTTACAAACCTTGCAACGTGACAGTTCGTTCGGAAATTACCATAGAGGTTGGAATGGTTTTTGTTGCTGAAGTTTGAAGATTCGATAGGTGAAAAAACCTACTTGTGGTTTTGAAAATATCCAGCTTCGATGAGAGCTCGTCTTGTTACGTAAAATGAACCGGTTTCTAAGATTTCACCGTTCCAATCTTGTCGTCTGGGTCTAGATTTTACATCAAAGTTCTTAGGAGAGATCCGCCCCCTTTTCTCAGCCCAACGAAGTTTGTAACTTCTGTAATGAAATTAAATTAAATTATTTGGATTTTAACTGAAGAAACTTTATCAAAATATGATTTATGTTAAAGTACGTACCTTGTGGCTGAAAAGACGCAATCAGCCGGCAGATTCTGCAGGTTTTCCACAGCAAGTCGCAAGTTTGTCGCTCGAGTAAACGGGGACGTAGCTTGAAGAAGAACAAGGATAGTCGCTTCAGGGTTACTGGCTAGAAACTCGGAAGCACCCCATATGGATGGAGCCCAATCTGTGGCTGATACCCTGCTTCGACGAAAGACAGTTGCTCCCCCTAGAAAAATAAAAAGTTGTTTCGTTTCTTTGATATTTTTTTTGTGTTAGTCAATAGGTAGGTAGGTGGACTCGATAGGTACCTACTTACCCCGTATCGCTTCAAGGGCTATAGCAGGATGGTCAGTAGAAACGGTAATCTGGTTCAATCCAGCTAGTTTAGCTGTGTGTATCGTTCTGGTTACCAAAGTCACGCCACCAACAGTTTGCAAGTTCTTCAAAAACACTCCTTTCGAGCCACCTCGCGCCAAAATTAGAGTCGCAATTTCACTGTTCAGCAATCCGCCTGGAAACCTAGGTAAGGAAGCATTTTGAATGGTGGAAAAATCTTTCGTGTGACCGTCTATTTGAAAATAAGTAAGTTGACTCAAATAAAACGAGTGTTAAATCCGTTAAAAATTGAGTTTAAATTATGTATAGGGCTCGTGCAAACCTAAGAAAATATTAAGTTGACTCACTTTAAAAATAATGTTATCGACAGCAGCATAACCCACATGTTAGCGTACTGTGACTACAACAGTGAATGTTCTTCACGATCATTGATACTTCCTCTAGCTAGGTCAACAATTATGTACTTATATTGATAGAATAAATTGCATCTTTCTAGCCTAAAGTGTTTCCGCTCTATGTAGTTTGTGAGTATTTCTGTTATTGGGGGAATACGGTTCCAATGTCATTGTTGATTAGATTTTTATTATTTCGAGTGGGGTTTTGTGAGAAATTGGTCTGACAACCCTAGAAAAAAAAGTAAAAAGTCAAAACAGACCAAACAGACAACCAAAAAGGCAAAAGGTGGGCAAAAGTCAAAAGTCAAAACAATAAATTTGGTCTGTGTGGGTCTGTGTGTTTGTTTTTATTTTTCTACCGATTAGTTTAATGAATAAAAATTAAAATGAAAACTGTGGAAGATCTCTCCAAGGAACTTACAGAAGTTGAAAAGGAAATTGAGAAAGCAGACACAGAACTAGCCAAATGGAGGTCAATCCAAAGGAAACTGCACGAAAAGAAGACTTCATTGACGAACTCGATAGTCAAACTGAAGACAGACTCATTAGCCAAAGTGGACTGGTCTGGAAGCAGCTACCAGTGGTCTAAGCAGGTCGAGACTCTCCTGCATACAATTTTCAAGATAGATTCATTCAGGCCGCAGCAGCTGAGTGCTATAAACTCGACGCTCTACGGTCAACACGCCATCGTGGTTATGCCTACAGGCGCCGGCAAAAGTTTGTGCTACCAACTACCTGCGTTAGTGAATCCGGGCATCACAGTGGTCGTGTCTCCCCTCGTGTCGCTCATGGAAGACCAGGTGAGGTCCCTAACTAAGATAAACATACCAGCTATTCTCATTTCCGCCTCTTCACCTAAGGAAAACACAATGATAGCGTTAAATGCGCTGAAGGAGAAAAGTTCCACCATAAAACTGATTTATGCAACTCCAGAGAGGTTCGCTAAGAGTAAGAGGTTCATGGCCAACCTTCAGAAATGCTTTGCTGATGGCAGACTTCAGAGGATTGCCATAGACGAAGTACACTGTTGTTCCCAGTGGGGACATGACTTCAGACCTGATTACAAGTTCCTTGGCATCCTTGCCAACATGTTCCACAATGTTCCCATACTTGGACTGACTGCTACAGCCACATCTAATGTGCTCACTGATGTCCAAAAGATACTTAACATCTCAGGGTGCTTAGTCATCAAGTCCACATTCAACAGGCCAAATCTATTCTACAAAATCCTGGAAAAACCAACATCACAAGATGAATGTTTGAACATTCTGGAGAAGCTCCTAAAATACCGATACAAAGATGAAACTGGTTTAATATACACAAACAGCATTAGAGACTGTGAAGAATTAGCTCTAGGCTTAAGAAAACGAGGCCTCAAAGTTGCCTGTTACCATGCCACCTTACCAGCTGAACAAAAATCTAAAGTCCATAAAAAATGGCACGAGAAGTCCTACCAAGCTATTGTTGCAACAGTTGCTTTTGGCATGGGAATAGATAAGCCCGATGTTCGATTTGTCATCCACCACACTATCAGTAAATCTATGGAGAATTACTACCAAGAAAGCGGAAGAGCCGGGAGAGATGGTCAAAGAGCTGAGTGTATTACCTTGTACAGAATGCAGGACATTTTCAAGGTTAGCACAATGGTTTTCTCCAGTGTTGGCGACTTGGACCATCTCTATGGAATGGTAAAGTACTGTCTTAATGGAACCCAATGTAGAAGAGAGTTAATAGCAACTCATTTTGATGAAGACTGGGGCAATGCAGACTGCAGCAAAATGTGTGATGTCTGCTCAAATGAGAATCCTTTGCATAGAGAAATAAGTCTCGAAACTCACTGCAAAACTTTGGCTAGCATTCTTGATAATGCAGAGAAACAAGATGTGAAATTAACTGCTCAAAAAATCCTTGATGCTTGGTTCTGCAAGGGGCCACTGAACCTAAGGCAAAAAGGCCAAGAGCCAAACTTCAATCGCCATTTAGGCGAAGATATCTTAGCATTTTTATTAGTCATGGGGTTCCTAGTGGAGGACTTTGTCTACACTGCATATACAACCATAAGTTACATAAAGAAAGGGCCTAATATGGATTGGGCATTCGATGAAAAGTTTGAGCTCAAGATGCCTGTGAGAAAGTACACACAGTTTGATTTAGAAACTCCCGCCCCATCAAGTTTCAGCAATGTTTGCTTAAAATCGATGGAAAATATAAACAGCATAGAAGATATCACTAAATCCAGCCAGAGTTTACAGAAGAAAAAGAAATCTGAAGCTGCGGTCACTAAATCCAGCCAGCGTTCAGAGATGAAAATGAAATCTGAAGCTGGGATCACTAAATCCAGCCAGGGTTCAGAGATGAAAAGGAAATCTGAAGATAGGGTCATTAAATCCAGCCAGAGTTCAGAGATGAATAGGAAATCTGAAGCTGAGGTCACTAAATCCAGCCACAGTTCAGAGACGAAAAGGAAATCTGAAGCTGGGGTTATTCAATCCAGCCAGAGTTCAGAGATGAAAAGGAAATCTGAAGCTGGGATTACTAAATCCAGCCAGAGTCTAGAGATGTTAAGGAAATCTGAAGCTGGGGTCACTAAATCCAGCCAGGGTTCAGAGATGAAAAGGAAATCTGAAGCTGATGTGAAAGTTAGTAAAACAAAGAAATCTAAAACTATTCAAGTTACTAAAACTGTTGTATTGGAATCTGTGATGGATGATAGATGACTAGGTAGGTAGGTAATACTTTAGGTAAGTTTTGCAAATAAAGGACTATGTTTTTCGTAAGATAAGCTTGATAATTTGAATAATTAATGTGTTGATGGAACAATACAAGGAATGTCTCTTGTTTTTCGTAAGATAAGCTTGATAAAAATTTGAATAATTAATGTGTTGATGGAACAATACAAGGAATGTCTCTCTAAAAACATTTTTTTATTCATTACGTAAAATAGCAAATAGTAATGATCAATAAGATGTGTGTAAATATTTTCTTAATATGGACCACACATTTAAGTTTTTCACTGTCGCCTTCGTGGTGAATATTTTAATTTCGGTAACTCGTTGTAAGCTTCGACGCTCTCGTCTCCTCTGGCCTTCCTGGTATGTCCTGCTGGTTTCCATTTCTTGATGCCTTGCGAGCCCTGAGACTTGTTCGAGCCGACAGATGTGTTGGAAACAACTGAAAATTACATTAATGCTTTACCGGTGACCCACAAATTGATGACGTTGGAACAAAATATGAGTATGAGAACAGCAAGGGACAAGGGATATTGGCCTGAAGGCCCTGTTCGTGACAGAATATGCACTGTTGGGGCTGAGTCGGGCTCAGTCCCACACTACAATTAATCCGCCACTTTGCCCACATACCTCATCTCGCGGAAGCCCTTCTGCTGCCCAGCTGTGCGAAGGTACTAGAAGACCATTTGGACCAAATGCTTCCCATCGATAGCCTTCATTAGCCATCAGGTCTTGGATGACGTCACACGGTTTATTACTAGCCTAACTCTGAAGACTGAAGGTAGAGAATCTACGGTCTTCTACCTCGGCAAAGTTTGTTAGGAATCATTTTTTTCATACCTGATCTGGCGTCTTCCGCCGATAGCCTAGGCAGCTATAGGTATGGTCTTCAATGACAAGTCGCCGACCGAAGACTAAATGTTGAAGTTCATATCATAAGACACAACTCCACATACCTACCTCATTTAATTAGCGCTAGCCCACCTGCTGTTCAGCTGTTTGTAGTAACTGGTGCTAGAAGACCGTGTAGACCACAGGCTCCCACCAATAGACTTCAGCAGCAATTTGGTCTTTGACGAAAAGACGCTGGCTGAAGACTCAATGTTGAAGAATCTGCAGTCTTCTACCCATCCAAAGTTTGTCAAGAATCACCTGTTCGGGCGCTCGTTCTTCCGCTGGGCAGCTTCTCGCTCGATCTCGAGGAGCACGGGCTGGCGCGGCCGAGCGCGTCGAGCATGCGCATGCGCTCCTCGATCTGCTCCTGGATGATGTCCCGGTGCGGCGCGCCCGCGCCGAGCGCCTCCATCTCAGCCAGCCACTCGGCGCGCTCGCGGATTTGGGTCAGCACTGGGGGGAAAGAGTTGGGCTAAGGAGCTACACAAGTAATGACATGACATCCTACTTATATTATTAAATGCGAAAGTTTGCGAGTGTGTTTGTTACTCTTTCACGCTGAAACGACTGAACGGATTTGGATGAAATTTCGAATAGAGATAGCTTAGACGTCAGAATAACACATAGCTGATCAGTTGCATGCAACAAAAGAGGCTGCATTAGGATTTGGCTGGAAAGAGAAGTTCGAGAGAGCCATGAAAAGCGGACATCCCTTCTTCGAGCCCTTTGCCCCTGAGGTAGTAATACGTTGGGGAATTCTGGGCCAAACCAATTTAGACTCAAGTAGGTATTGTTTTGATCGTGAGAGGTGGCGTGAGGTTGAAGAGGCCTTTACTCAGCAGTGGGTGTTAACAGGATGATGAGAATAGTTTTGAAGACCAGGGACTAGACAATCATGATCACGTACAGTCCTGTTTCTTCTCCTTGGTGGTAGGCAGCTGCTTGGCGGGGCGCGACGCGGCCGCTGGTTTGGGCGGACTCTGCTCCTCGGAGTCCCCGCGCTCCATCAGTCGCTGCAGACGCTCCTTCAGCTTCTCCCGGTCTTCGCCGCGCTTCATCGGATTGTACCTGGAAGTTATACATTATTTTACAGCCAATCTTGATTTAGGTAGTGACCTACATAGTGAAATAAAGCAACATGGTCGGGGCAGATTGATATAATATTTAGTGGCAAGGAGAATATGGCCAGGCCAGAATTCTGGGCCTAAACCCTAAAAGAAGAAGCATGCTGGCTGAGAAGTTAGTCACAAAATCCCATGGCGTCCAAAACGATGAACCCTCTTACACCTGACTTTATAGCCGCCAAAAAAAATTGGTTAGTGGTACAGGAACAAGGTGGTACTGAAAGGTATTTTTTTTCATTTTCGTAAGGGTTGTTAAACGATTTCCCTAGTACAGAGCCACGCTTTTCATATTTAGGCCGCCGAATCACAAAAATAAACTACACACATCACATCAACCCTTACCCGTCATGATCGTAGACGCCCGACTCCCTGATGGTGGAGAGCGAGCGCCGGCGCGAGGTCGAGGGTCTGACAGACCTGCTGCGGGACGGCGGCGGCGGCGGCGGCCTGGGCCGCGCGGGCTCGTCGGCTTCTCGCAGCTTGTGCTCCCACAAGGACTTCTGCTTCTGGGCGGCGGCTAGCTTGGTCTCCTCTAGGAGAACTGGGGAAAATTAGGACTATGAGCATTTGTTTCCATGTCGCATTCGAGACTCCCGATAGGGCACCACAATCGTGCACCCACACCGTATGTGACCATAGTCCGTCGTGCTTAGTTTATAGTTTACGACAGTTTGCTTTTGGTACATGTCGATTAAAAGAGTCTGATAGAACACCGTGGATTAGTGATGTACGCTTGGAAACATTGCCACTCCCGGCAATGTTTCCACTGGAAACATTGCCGGAAAGTTTCCGAAACTTTCCCAATGTTCCCATAAATTCCCAGTAGTTTTTTTGTTTATAATTCATGCTTATTCTTGAAATATCGCGTTCGTTAATCACGTGACAATGCATAAGCGTCTTTCCCACAGATTACAAAAAAGAAGTCTTTCCTTACAGTGTTGCCATATAAAAACTGCATAAAATGGGTATTTTCTTTAAAAATTCCATGAAATCCCTACTTATTGCCAATAAAAGTGAATTATTCATATGATTTACATATATTAGTGAAGTCAATCATGCTGATTCTTGAAATATCGCGTTCGTTAATCACGTGACAATTCATAAGCGTCTTTCCTTACAGTGTTGCCATATAGAAACTGCATAAAATCGGTATTTTCTTTAAAAATTCCATGAAATCCCTACTTATTGCCAATAAAAGTGAATTATTCATATGATTTACATATATTAGTGAATTCAATCTTCAATGAAACTCAGAGTTATTGTGTTTTTTTGTCTTCAACCATTGGCTACCGATGTTATGCTCCTTGACAATGGTCAACAGTGGGCTGAATTGATTGACTGATCGCGGGTTTCTATAATATTCCAAATTATTAATACTAGTAGTTCGCCCCGAACTGTAAACTCGGGATGTATAGGTACATTTCCCGAGGTAAGCCATGAAACTTGGTAGATGAATGAATTAGACGACGGGGTACTCTAAGAAAAAGGCTCGACGAGATCTACCCGATAAAAGTATCAAAACTTTAACTGTCCATATCTCCTAAACGGCTAATGCTAGACCCATGTTCATGGTACTCTAAGAAAAGGGCTCGACGAGATCTACCCGATAAAAGTATCAAAACTTTAAGTGCCCATATCTCCTAAACGGCTAATGCTAGACCCATGTTCATGGTACTCTAAGAAAAGGGCTTGACGAGATCTACCCAATAAAAGTATCAAAACTTTAACTGCCCATATCTCCTAAACGGCTAATGCTAGACCCATGTTCATGGTACTCTAATAAAAGGGCTTGACTAGATCTACCCGATAAAAGTATCAAAACTTTAAGTGCTCATATCTCCTAAACAGCTAATGCTAGACCCATGTTCATGGTACTCTAATAAAAGGGCGTGACGAGATGTACCCGATGAAAGTAGGTAGATCTCGTCGAGCCCTTTTATTAGAGTACCATGAACATGGGTCTAGCATTAGCTGTTTAGGAGATATGGGCACTTAAAGTTTTGATAATTTTATCGGGTAGATCTCGTCAAGCCCTTTTCTTAGAGTACCATGAACATGGGTCTAGCATTAGCCGTTTAGGAGATATGGGTAGTTAAAGTTTTGATACTTTTATCGGGTAGATCTCGTCGAGCCCTTTTCTCAGAGTACCATGAACATGGGTCTAGCATTAGCCGTTTAGGAGATATGGGCAGTTAAAGTTTTGATACTTTTATCGGGTAGATCTCGTCGAGCCCTTTTCTTAGAGTACCATGAACATGGGTCTAGCATTAGCCGTTTAGGAGATATGGGCAGTTAAAGTTTTGATACTTTTATCGGGTAGATCTCGTCGAGCCCTTTTCTCAGAGTACCATGAACATGGGTCTAGCATTAGCCGTTTAGGAGATATGGACAGTTACAGTTTTGATACTTTTATCGGGTAGATCTCATTGAGCGAGCATCATGATCACTGTCACTGATTTGATTAGCCTAATAAAGGAATCTCTAAGATTAATGAATAAGCTCTACTAAACTGTTAGTGAGAAGAGTTTAAACCATGTTTAAACTCCGACTGTGCGGGAAGAGTTTAAACTGTGTTATCAATGAGCGTTCTGTAATACCACCGTGAAACCCTCATTTCTTATAAACGACATAAAATGGTCAGCCACACATGCCACCCGTATAATTTTCGATTTATGAGGAAAAATAAAAAATAAAACATTTTTTTTTCTTCTAAGTTCATGTTATGCATGTATGCTACGGAACCAACGCTGCGCGAATCCGACTCGACCTTGGCAGGTTAAGGTAGTGTGTGGTTGGTTAGGATTTTAAGTTTTAGCTGTTTAAATCTAGAATTTCGTACTTTGTGACATATCATAAAGGGAAACTGTAACCTTTTTAGTTGTTTAAAACGTTGCGGGCGACTGTTCCATTATCTTTATCATAAAATTCATCACAACACTAGATCATCGATATTTGCATAAATAATGGTAAAGTTTACCAACAAATATCCCGAGAAAGATTGCTTGGAAACTTTGCCGGAAATAAACTGGAAACATTGCCAGGAACATTGCCGGGAACATTCCCAATGGGAAACATTGCCGGAAATAAACTGGAAACATTGCCGGAAACATTCCCAATGGGCTGGCAGTTTTCAAAGTTATGGGGTTTTTATTGATAACACTGGCCAACAAAAAAAAACTTTTTTTTTGGTGCAGTTAATTTCTTTTTAGATATTGTTTCTGAACGTGTTTCTGATGTTGTTCCTATATCTGGAATATTTGTATCAGCTCTTAATTTAAAACTAACTTCAATTTTAAATTTTCGTCATTTTTACTCCAACAAAGTATCACAAGTCTTATATTTTCTACAATTTCGTTGTTTTTGCGCTATGGCGAGCTCATCAAGATGTTGCTTAACCGATCTAAATACATGTGTTATATTTGCGGCGAATATACCTTTGAGGAATACCCAAACACGGTAGCAGAGTTCGTGAAAAAAGCATATTTCGCTTACTTCAAATTGAGTATGAAGCATCAAGATAAGCCTTGGGTTCCTTATTTTGTATGTAAAACATGCAGCGAACATCTGAGACAGTGAACAAACTGCAAACGAAGTTGTATGAAGTCTTATATAACCAGGGTGACTTCAGTGAAGAACAAGGAGAGCGGTTGCATCAAGACAATGAGGATCGGTACCAGGGTAGATGGGATACTTACATGATGGCTGATTATTGCTGGGCTCTTATGAGAGACAACCCAAAGAAGAAACATGCAAGAAAATCAATCAAGAGACGTTTTTTGTATTCTGAACATAAAAAAATTTCTTTTTTTCATACAAATTGTTTTTTTTTATATCTTCAAAACTAGAGCTGATACAAAAAAACTGAATACTTTGAAATTAGTGAGTCAGGTACTATCATAATCAGGTCTTAAAATTACGGCACCAAAAATTGTGTTGGCCAGTGTAATTTATTACCTGGTGTATAGAGAATCCAAAATCATGTACAGTTCAGCAAACAAATATTGGAATATCTCAAGATTTGAGCAAAGTTCCCAGTAAATTCCCAGTTGGGGAACATTGCCGGCAATGTTGCCGGCAATGTTTCCAGCGATTGGGAATGTTCCCGGGAATGGTACATCAATACCGTGGATAGACTATCGAACTCTATCAAGCTCGATAATTATGGCCCTTCAAGAAAATTCATTGTTTACTTACTTTTCAAAAACTCTTTCGTGGAGTAGTTATTTGGATCAGAGATACGGGTGTGGAACAAACCACCATGAGGGATGCTTTTACTCGGCCATGTTATATTAATGTAGCCATCGGCGTCAGGCTTCTGCATTTTCAATAGAAACTAAATTACTTTCCACAAGATAATATCGGCACAGTCGGTCACAGAAAATCGTGTTTGAAATCACCCGGGTAACCGAACCTACCTGACTGACAACAGGAAACAGGAAATAGAACGTTCCGATTTACGTTATTAGAAGTTTTTTTTTAAATGATCTTGTACTCTGTGGTTGCATTTATTTTTAGTTGGCTTGGCGGGAAAAAAAGTTTTGATTTGAAAGTTTGGCGTGGTGGCGTGTGCATGTTGTCGTCTATTCGAGTCAGCGTTTTTATTGGAAGAAGAATATGGAAAAGTCCGTAGGGACCGCTATCGAGAAGATTAAACTACAAGAACAAGATAAAGAAGCAATGCTCAAAGAGAAGCGTGAATGTAAGTAAACATAACGATAACTGTAGGTATAGTTCCGTACCTTCCTATCTCAACAATCTATTGAAATTACAGTTGACGCAATAATAGTTTCGCTAAATAGGGCTATACGCGATGCCCTAGCACAATCTGAAAAATCCAAGCAAGAACAAGAGGAATTGATACACAAGACCGATCAAATGAGAGCTGAACTCGAAATACGGAATGTGCAAAAAGCCGCCCTTTCTCAGCAACTTGAATGTTCTATCAGAGAACTGAACGAACTCCGAGCTAAATCGGTAAGTAGGTAGATCTAGATAGGAAGTACCTAAGTTAGGCACTGGAAATTACTAGGTAGTAGGACCTACACCTACAAGTCTAATAAGGTAGCTATGCTTTGCATAGAATAGTCCTTCCGTATTTGAACCCAACGGCCTCATCTTGGTATGGTACCCACGTGCTTCAGAAAAATATTGTTCAGACAGACAGAACCGAATAGAGACAGACTTTTATCACATCAAACATCGAACAGGATCAAGGCATGTCGGAAGTTTGGGCACTTCGCACGTCCCTTGGTCAAGCCGTACAAGAAGTCTCAAACGAATGCGACGTCTGGGCCTTGCTGATGAAGCCCATGACCTCAGATCCTGCTCCTAGGTCTGTGACGCCACCTGGGGAGCCATTACCCGAACAAAATGAGGGAAGATTGAAAGAGGCTAGGGAGAGGCGGGAAAGGGCTTGTAAGGAAAAGGAGCGGTTACTGGTTGAACCGGAAAATGGAGATGAATTTGTTAGGTAAGTTTTTTTTTTTCACTATTCTTTTTGGTCTTGATTAAACATTGGTCGTTTTTATCCCGCAGGATAAGGAATGCTCTTCGCTATTCGTTGGAAATGACGTCAAACCTGAAAAAGTCTGTGAGTACCTACCCAGTTTTCCCACATTTGCGGATATTTCGTTGGACGAAATTGTGGCAACCCTGATGACCAGCTGTCAAAATTTGGCTACAGATTAATTAATCTAATATTCTTTTTTAATCTGTGATCTCATACATCCAGCTGATTTGCATTGCATGCTGTCAAAATAAATCAAACAACTATCTCAATAATTTTTCCTTTGTGAAATCAATCATAAAATATGATCAGAAACAGCCTTCAGTTAAGGTAAGTACCTAGCTTGCTATGACTCACCCATAAAACATTTCGTTATCATTGTGCAATCATCAACAAAAGCGTGACTCGATCTATCTCCTCCAATTTCCCAATCTAAATCTTATTTCCACACCCGTTCTATCTGACAGTGAAAGAACACATCGTGAGGAAACCCGCGGTTGTTGGCTCCATACGTATTGACTTGTCTTTCCTGTGGGCTAGGCAGACTAAGCGGTCAGGATGGTAATGGTGCTGGGCAAGCCTACTCCATCTAAAACAATGTCCCAGGCACTGCAGCGCCGAGTGGTCTCTTCACCCATCTAGTGTGAGTGAAGGTGCCACTGGACGCTGTATAAATCATCTCATTACATAGATGCAAAGGCCTTAGTTATAGCTGAAAACCATTATCTTTCATTCCAGGAAGGCTCCACTTCTCAGAATATGTAGGAGTTTCAGCAGTAAACCCGTAGAGCCCGGTGAGAATGAGCCAATCAGGTTCTCCACGAGTCCGGCGGCCAGGAGGGTGGTGGCCCCCGTCATAAAGACAGTAAAAACGGACATGCCCTGGTATCAGCCCTACTCTGTCATAACCAGCGTTGCTGTTTTCATGATATACTTCTGCATACTGCGAGAGGAAAATGATATTGACACAGAATTTACCCGAACTCTGTACGATAGAATACAAGGTCTTGAGAAGGAACAGTTATTGCAGTCCTACAGGTACAACAGAGAACACAACTTGAGTGTCGCGGACATTGAGAAAAGGTTGGAGGAGTTGGAGGCAGAAGAACTGGCGCAGTCATCATAGACATAAGTAGAATGAAATTAAATATTGTTTGTTTAGTTTAGTGTTTAAATAAAGCCATTTATTATGTAAGAATATTTAGATTTTTATTTCATTCAGTACCATTGCACAGCTCTGCTACAGTAGGAAACTCACCAAATCTTGGGTCGGCCAGCAGCTCATTTATAATGTACTATGTGATTGGCAGACTGAGGCACACCAGTCACCTAGAAAATCGGATAAGACAATGTGTTATGACTTTATGAGACATGGATATTGGCTAAATGCGCCTTTGTTTTGAGTTTCCCTCAACAATTTGAAATCTTCCTAGTATTTGCTTTCAGTTTCTCTCCTTTATACACTTGTATAAAGCACTGTATACTTTTTTTGTATGACAGCTGCCTTATTCCTGTGGGGTCCAGAATGGGTAATAGGCAAGGCAGTTTCCCCTGAATCCCAGTATTTAATTTTGCTTTACTTTTTTTCTAAGACAGCTTTTGTAGCTCAAATCAAAATATTCAAAGCAAATTGAGGTCTCAAATGGAAACAAAGAAAATGCTCTATATTACGTTTATTCAACACCAATTTCTCATTACACAATACCAATACAGTGCATCATTTACCAGAGACACATTCGCCGGAGGTGATCTGCCTATTATCTAGCTAGACAAGACAAACACCACACGAGTCAACTAAATCCAACACTATGTCCTCGCATAGATACTGCTTCCACAATCCACATACTAGATTGATACAAAAGATTAAAATTAAGAACACACAATATGTGACTATAACAGTATCAATGCGAACACATAGCTCATCAAACTTATACAATAAGAATGTATTTTTTATAAAAAAAAAATCAGTTCTGACATCCTATATTAATTACCCTAATAATAAAAGTTTAATTAAAGTTAGATGTTATAGAAAAAATGTTATGGGAATTATGTCTATTCGAATTACATTTAAATTTAATGTAGCGTACACTAAGATAGATTTAAGCGCGCTCCCCACGGATTCGTCGGGCAAGCTGGATGTCTTTAGGCATAATGGTTACGCGCTTGGCGTGGATCGCGCACAAGTTTGTGTCTTCGAACAGCCCCACCAAGTAGGCTTCGCTCGCTTCCTGTAATACAAACAAAGCATTACAATGCAATAATAACAATTTTCCCGCCATTTGTAACGGATAAGCTAAAAACTAACCTAAAACGTCGGGCATCACCTCGTTATCGATTTTTATTGGCTTTGTAGGGAGGAGGTAGAGGGTAGAGTATAATTTACAAACCTGAAGAGCGCCAATGGCAGCAGACTGGAAACGCAGATCAGTCTTGAAATCCTGAGCAATTTCTCTCACAAGGCGCTGGAAGGGCAGCTTGCGGATGAGCAACTCGGTCGACTTCTGGTAACGACGGATCTCACGCAGAGCCACGGTACCAGGGCGGTAACGATGGGGCTTCTTCACTCCACCAGTGCTGGGCGCCGATTTGCGCGCGGCCTTGGTCGCCAGTTGTTTGCGGGGAGCTTTTCCTCCCGTAGATTTACGCGCGGTCTGCTTGGTACGTGCCATTTTTAGCTGGAAAAGAAAAGGCCATTAGCTACTTATTGCAACAGCACAATGCCATGGTAGGTACTCGAGAATTTTTTCTCGAGACCCTAAAGCGGCAAGTTTCTGCAAAAACTAATTAGTTCAACGTGAGACCAGTGAAGTAGTGGTTATTTTTACGTACCTTTGATTGATATTTGTTACAAAATCACAAAAATATAACAATTTAGCGTAGAGCTTCCACAACAACGATCATATGCTCTCAAAATGGCGTCGACAGGAGAGAATGGCGGGCGGTCAGTGACGCTTCAATTCTGAACTGGGATTGGCTGTTTTTTTTTCAAATCCTATAATTTCATTGGCTATTAAAACAGGGCTCCTATTGGCGGAGAAAAATATAATTTATGGTAAAGTCGCTTGCCATTGGCTGATTTCCAGTGTTGTCAAATTAAAAAAAGATATGTTTTTTTATCAACTATACACAGCCACACATTAGTTATTCCTGAAAATCGATCGCCTTCTATAAAATAATCGAATAATAATATTGATGATTCGGAAACTGAGATTTTGGGATTGATTTGATTGCTAAGGAACTTTCAACTGATTATAAGCTGTCAGAAAGAAATACAGAATAGATGTGTAAAAAACCTCAAGTGCTAAAACTACTTGCTGAAAGTAGTTGGTTCTCCAAAACATTTTACTACAAACACAAAATCAATTATTTTTGGAACTATCTGATCTTAAATTAATTTTATAGTTATTTATTCGCAATGCTAAAAACAGCTAAAATCTATTGAATTTCTTTTATTTGTTTACTTGAAACAAAAAAACGAAGACAAAAAAATTATGGAGAGCTCTGAAAAAAAAAATGTCCTATTTTTTATTCCTTTCGAACATACGAAACAAACAGTGTGTGAAGCGAGATAGCTAGAAAACATACTACGTGACAGGTCGAATGAATGAATGAAAGTAACTTTTTACATATTTGTCCGAATCGGACGAGTATCGAGCAATTTTTTTAAGTTCAAGGACGATTATTTTGAGATGTCGACGACATTTTTGGAGGTTTTTTCGTGTTTTCGGATTTTTTTTCAATATTTTCCTTTCTAAATTGTTTACTATCACGTGACCGTAAATTGAATTTTAATTGGTCGTGGAGAGCGTGCCCTGCGCGTCGCGATCGGCGCAATAGCTGTCCAAAATGCCGTCGGAGTCGAAGCCTTTGTTGACAGCACAAACAGAAAAACCAAATCATTACAAGTAAGTTTGGAATAACAAAGTGAATTTCGTGTGAAGTGAAAGTGCCATGGAAATAGTTTCGTGATATGTGTGTTAGCTTCACGATTTCCGTGTTTCTCTTACAGATATCTAAAGGAATTTCGTGTGGAACAGTGCCCATCGTTTCTCCAGCACAAATGTACACAACATAGGCCTTTTACGTGTTTTCACTGGCATTTTAATAACCAGAGAAGACGAAGGCCTGTCAGGAAGAGAGATGGCTCATTCAACTATAGCGCAGATAACTATTGTACCAAATATAATGAGACGTCTGGCGTTTGCGAGGATGGTGACGAGTGAGTACCCTCTTTATTGCTTTGTTTACGTATTTCTTGTTGGATGCTTAATTGACTATCCGTCCCACGTAGTTTGCATCCTCCTAATAGTTTCCCTTTTAATATTGCACCCTGTACTACTCTGTAACAATGAAGAGGCCTTTGCTCCTAAATAATTTGTTTACCAATATTATAAACCGACCAAATCGCTAAGACGCGTTCGCTGCGTGTTGCTGCCATGTTTTTATGTCTATTCAATTTGGTCAGGCTACCATAGCATTACATTCCATTGTTCCCTGGCTCCCTAGGATTTTGATTCAGAAATTCTAACAAGATTTAAGTTTGTTGGTCTGTCTATCCTTTTTTGTCCGACCAATGGCAGTTTATGTCAATTTCAGACCTAAGTACTTGTGAAATTTGGCTTCAGATCCTCCTGCACCCGTGCGGGAGTGACAGATCATGATAGATTTTCCTGTCACTTTTGTTTCATATTTGTATCTCTTTTAAATGATTACCATTATCAAAATGACTTAGGTACTTGACTCATTATAGTCTCTAAATTCTCTATTACCACTCCTAGTAATGAACCGTTTACCAATCTCTTCCAGCTGCCCGTATCTTCACCGAACGGCTGGGGACACAGAACGCCGTTACCACCTCCGCTACTATAAGACATGCATGTGCGTGCATGATACGGACGCTCGTGGCCTATGCACCAAAAACGGGGCTCATTGTGCCTTCGCACACGGGGCCCCGGACCTGAGGCCCCCCGTCCTAGATGCCAGGGAATTGCAAGCGTTAGAACATCCCGACGCTGCCGACGCAGACGCAGCGCCCAATGCGCTGGATAGGGAAAGAAATTTGATGAATGAAGATCCAAAGTGGCAAGGTATGAAAGAAAGTAAAAAAGTTAAAAAAACCTGCAAAAAGTAAAGCATTTTTATCGGAATCATCAAAAGGCAAAACAAAACCATTATACAATCACTTGTGCGTCTGTCTGTCTATCTGTCACGCCCAATTTACTCCAAAACTGCTGAACCAATGAACTTTGGTACACATACAGGGTGGTCTAAATAAGGAAGCCCTGTATACCATGTGACATCAAATGAAAGGGCTCGTTGTGAGGATCGCAAACACATTTTTTCATAATTTTGAAGTTATTTAAGAAACTAGGCAAACCCCCTTATCTCCGAAACTACTAGGCCTAAAATTTTGAAAAAAATACAGAAAGTCTAAAGTGTTGCTCTAAAGTTGGTTCTGATCTTCAATTTCGCAAAGCCATATACTTACTTTCTGGTGCTTTCACTTGAGCATGATGTGATATATTCATGTGTATTCTTTCTTCTTTTCAGACACAAATTATGTATTATCTTCATATAAAACGGAGCCATGTAAAAGACCGCCTAGATTATGTAGACAAGGGTATGCCTGCCCGCAATATCATAATAGTAAAGTGAGTATTTCTTTGTTGTTTCTCTTTGTATGTTGCTTCTATTTTATTTTATAGTGTCCTTCACTTCATTCATTCTGGCTGGCTCAGTGACCCAAACTGGATCTTGGTCTCCGCAACCAAAAGACACCAGCTCTGTCCTGCGCTAACTCCCTCCAATCCTCCACTCGGTGCTCGCACAGGGGCTTTGTTGTTTAACTTTTGAAAATCTATCGCCATCCCTTTCAAAGGTATCTGGACTATGATCGTGATTGTGACAAGTTTTAAATCACAATCGTTAGCAGAATGGATGCGTCAAAACGCCATACATACAAATTTAATCTACATCACCATATTGCTGTCAATGTTTTTGTAAAATTTATCATTGAAATTGATTAAGGCGCTGGGCTTAGTAAATTAGCCCGCGCCCAAAGAAAAATGCACAAAATCGATTCCTGTATCAAATACACTAAAAAAAATTGATACATGATAGAATTTGTGGAATTTCTTGACACCTATTTAACACGGCCAGTTTCATGTTGATATCCATAACAGATTGCAAGATATTTTGGTTGGAAAAAAGTGCAAAATATCTTCAAAACGTTTATGATTGTCAACACAAAACTGGCTGTTTTAGATAGGTCTCACTTAATTCTAGGGTTTGATATGTGAACATTTTCAATTAGTTTAGTGTATTTGATACAGGAATCGAATTTGTGCATTTTTCTATGCGCGCGTCGATTCACTATGCACGGCGCCTTAAACAAAATCCAACCCTAACCCATTGCAGGACAAGCGCAGATCGCCGCGCAAATACAAATACCGTAGCACGCCGTGTCCAAACGTGAAGCACGGCGAGGAATGGGGCGAACCGAGTAACTGCGACGCGGGCGACGGCTGCGGCTACTGCCACACGCGCACCGAGCAACAGTTCCACCCGGAGATATACAAGTCCACCAAGTGCAACGACGTGCAACAGGCCGGCTACTGTCCCCGGGCGCTCTTCTGCGCCTTTGCGCACGTCGAACGTGAGTGTCCACCTATTGAGCAACAGGTCCACCTACAGAGTTAAAAGTACAATAAAGTGCAACAGGACGCCCTTTTGCGCCTTTGCGTACGTGGAACGTGAGTGTCCACCTTTTTAGCAAGAGTTCCACGTAATTTTAGTACGTGGAACTCTTGCTAAAAAGGTGGACAAGTCCACCAAGTGCAACGACTGTTATATCTGTAGTTACTGTGCCAGAGTGGTGAAATATTTTCCCAAACACAGTTTTATAATTTGCGCTTCCAGCAGCCTATATCATGGTTCAGACAGCATAGTCAAAGCTTCCTTTGACTCTTTTCAGCCGAGGACGTGAACACATCGCGCGACATGTCCGCGCCGCTGGAGTGCGGCACCAACCTCGCCGACCTGCTGTCGTCGGCGCTCCCGCCGGACAAGAAGCACGGCGAGGGAGCGCCGCACGCCCGTCCGCCCTCGCCCTCCGCCCAGCCGCACACCAACGGCAGCGGGGAGGGCTCCGAGTGTGCCTCCACCAGCAGCGGCGGCTCCAGCGGCGGCCGCGCCCCCGGCTCGCAGCCCCGCGCGCTGCATCCCCTCGCCTCCTTCGGCGAACACGACGAGAGGAAACTACAGTCCTCCGTCTGGGCGCAACGCAGCACCTTCGACGCCACCGTCCTTCAAGAGGTAGTAGGTAACGCCCTCGACGACATGCATCTAGACGACCCGCTGAATCTCGTCGCGTCCCTCGACCGCGATCTCTCCGACGGAGAAGGCTTACTAGGAGGCTCCGCCCCTGTCAACATCCCCGCGGGCCGCCCCGCTATGCGCGGCTTCAGCCCCCCCCCCGGCGGCTCCCCGCTCCCCCCGTTCCTCAGATACGCGCAAAACGACACCGAGCGACTGTTCAACTCGCACACGATAAAGCCCGGCAGCTTCGGCGGCGGCGGCGGGGGCTTCGAGTTCGTCGCCACGTCGCCGTCCGCGCCCGCCGAACTCTCGCGTCTCCGCGACGAGGTGGTCGCGTCGCGCGCGGCCGCGGCGCGCTGGGACGAGCGCATCGCCCAGGCGCGCTCCGCCTGCGAGGCGTGGCAGCGAGAGTCCGACGACGCGCAGCGCAAGGCGACGCTGGCGGAGCGGCAGCGCGACGACGCGTTGGCGCACGCCGTTACATTGCGGCGCGAGTTGGACGTGGCGCGCGCGGCCGCCGTCACCGGTATGGCGGTGGGCGCGCGCCGCGAGCTGCGCGGCCTGCCGCTCGCCACACTCAAATCGATGCAGGTGCAGGCCAGGGCTGACTTGGAAGAGATCGAAAAGGTTCTGTATCTAGAGACTGCAACCAAATGCATGGTGTGCGAGGAGCAGCCGCGCGCCGTCACTCTCGGCTCGTGTAACCATTACGTGCTGTGCGATAACTGCGCCACCACCACCAAGGAATGTCCGTATTGTCAGACGCCGGTGCACCAGTGAGAACGGAGGGGAGGTATTGTAAGTCGATGGGCTTGTCGCGTGACGTCTTGTGGTGTGTCGTGATGTCTGTATGTATGTGTGTGCGCGTGGTTGATGTTATATTGCTGTGCAGTGTTATATCGGCAGCGGTGTAACCTCGGCGCGGTCTGATCGGTCGCTCTCTGGGTTTTGATAGGTGTCGAATACCGCAATCGAATAATATATAATTTCTTTAATATTTTTATATGCATGGGTATAATGGGAAATATGGGTTTATATAAACTTGATAATAATGATAAAGTATAGCATATTAAGTTCTAATAAACGGAACAAGACTTCTCCTAACTCTAATAGGATATTGAATAAATCATAGCGAGAGACTCGTCGTCAATAGCGATCATGATAAGCTGCCAATGACTTTAATACCATTTTTAAAACCATTAACTAATTAGATAATATTTATTGGACTATGGAAAATAAATCGGAAAGAAATTATTCAAATACAGGATTTACGATACATTTTTTAATCAAGCCCAAACATGAGTTTAGAGTAGCACCATTACACAAATAAATCATAATATTTTATACTTACGACTAGTAGTTACGATTTAATAAATATTTTTCACTAACGAACATATATTTAGTGCATGTTTTACAAAGTGGTAGAGAGGTATAACTAAACATATTATAACTATATTATGGATAAAAATATGCTTTCGGTGTTCACTCATTCGGTTGACATCTATCTATATTGTATTAGAGGAAGTTGTTGCTTTTATGACTAAAGAGATAAACATATAAAATAGGCATTTATAATTGTTTTCATCAATTATAACGGTGGGCGTGTTTCCATCGATGCCAAAGTTAAAACAAATGCTTTTAAAGATACGAGACTTGTACAAACGATCTAAAGAATATAATCCTATATTTCCGAAGATAAAATGTTAACGCCTAAAGTTGTGAAATTATTAAACTTCAATGATTGATGGAAGCACGGCCACTCCTTAGGTATTCTGACGTGAAAGTAATACAACGGGGGTAGCATTTAGTTTTTAACCATATTATAATCTTCAAGTGGATTGCATGTTCGGACTAGGATAATCAATTAGTTAGTGGGATAAACAAGAAACAAATCAATAACTTGAGAATTACATATTATTATTGTTGATTTTTATTTTTGTTTTCTTTTATAATTTAGGTATTAGAGTTATTTTTAAGACTTCCAATTCGGGACTGCTTTTAATTACACCTTTTTACCTTTACAGTTTCATATTATGATTGCGAAATCAAATTATCTTACAGAAAATAGCGACTCCTAATCAGCAATACAAAAAACCTTTTACTATCCAAACTCAGATATTGCGAAAAATTGTAGTTGAATCAATAATAGTTATTGTGTAGATCTCTCTTCCATCGAGAAGATACGGGGATTTTATAGTCCAGCATACCACAGCTGACTATTATTTTCACTTCTAGACGTACCTATAACAGGGAAAACATGATCATAATTACTAACTATTCTAACAATAAATTACGAAAGCGTGTCAAAACAAATGATTGTTAACTTAGAGAACTGCTGTTTTTGTGTGTTCTAAAAGTATTTTAGTTTCACTGTTGTGTGTGTAGGTAACACTACCAAGGACCAATAAATGAGAATATCGAATCAAATATTGTAAGTAACAAAACTTTCTACTTTGCCAAGGGTTGTCAAGCGGATTTTATAACCGAGAGCTATATGATATTAACTTTTTCCACAGGCTTGATAAATCTTTCTAAAAAAGGAAGAAGTTTAGAAGGGCAACTTCAAAGAAATATTTTTTTATACTCCATTTAAACTGATTAAATTATGTTAAATTATTATTATTTTTATTTCAAACGTTACATCTTGTAATCTTCGATCAAGCTTGTAATTGGTAATAATTGGTAACCTTAAAATTTTGAATATGGAAGTTTCCTTTGTGGCTGAAACGTTAGATTTTTCAGATACCGATCTGATAGCGTCTACTCTTTCATAGTAGTTTCGTTGGTCCTGCTGTCAACCAACCAATCACTGTGGGTTCACTTTCAGGGGGGACAGTGGGGTAAGGCTCTGACTGCCAATTTCTGAATTGAGAAATTCTTCGTTCTGTCTTTGCGCATTTCTCACCAAAGAACGTGTCAGAACGATACTTAAGTATTAACTTAGTAAATTTCTCAATTCAGAAACCGGGCCTATGTCTTAACGCCGACCGCTTGACGATCAGCCCATTAATTGAGACGATCGACGGTACTGGTGGGATTTGAGTTGTAGATTATAAAAAGCATTTTATTTTTACATTCCCAATCTTTATTAAAAGTTTTATTTAAGTGGAGAATTTTATCACTTATGCATTCGAAATAGGATTTCGTTTAAAACACTTACGAGTACCATCTTTTGTGTCGATATTAAAAGAGGGAGGTAGCAAACTTCTCTTTTGGTTTTTACTTGTTATTTTTTTAGTTTATTACTAAAATGAATAAAAACTAAAAAAGACTACTACCAGAACTCAATTTATACACAAGACGAAAAGAAAAACAATTTATTCAAATTTTTTACGAAACAATTTTAATAAATTTGTGTATTTAATATAGCAATATTTATATATTTTGGAAATCTTGAAGGTTTTTTTTTGTATCAGTAGGTATTGTAACAGATAGTAATAATAAAATAACAAATTTAAATTTAGATACTATTATATAACATAGACATAAGTAGTGTTTTCAAATTGTAATCAAACAATACATTGTAAGTATGTAGTGGCAAGCATCTCTTATTATGTATCTTATTGGAAGCAATACAATCGCCCGCCTTTACTAAAAGAATATATAACTATTAAATACTTTAATTATATGTATGTTCAATCAAATATAACGTATTACCAACACATCAATAGATGATTTTGCTATTGTAGAATTACTTTGCACTTGTATTTGAGCAACAAGTTAAAATAATTTCTTTCTAAACTGTCAAATCGCAATACCATTTAATTTTATGTGTGGATTTTGCAAACCATAAAGTTCTTTTATAAAATATTAATTTTTTGCGAAAAGTGGTTTTCCAAATTTTTCTTCTTCTAGTTATTTGTAGCACCTAGAACTTAGGATTTAATAGCATTTCCACCAATGATGATTATTATATCTATGGCCAGTGGGCCACATATAAATCTCATGTTGCAATACAAGTGCAAAGTAGTTTAACTTCACACCAGAGGACAGTAGGAATCTACACGAAAGATATGCCAGAAAAGCCAGATATCAGTGGACAATCGGTTAACCATGGTTGGGATTTTATTTTGGGATCTAATAACTATACTTTTTTTTTTAAATAGCCTGTTTATAAAATTGAAGCCATCATAACGGTTTAAACTTGCTAACAATATTATAACTCTGCAGGCTGAACTGAAAGGTATTTGGTAATAAATAAGAATAATAATTACATATTTCCAGATATCGATTACTGAATATATTTCTATGATGGTTAACAAATTGTCTACTATTTACTAGCCACACTATTCAAGGATATATTTATAGTAATGGTTGTCACAAAAGTAAAAGCTTTTAAGTGAAATGTATTATTTAGAGCTCCGAACGGAAACTACAGGGAGGCGATAAGAATATTTTGCAGATTTTGTTGCAGTAAGGGACCTGAGGCGCGCGGCCTGCCCCCTTAGCACGCGGGCCATTTTGCCTATAAGTCTCAACTGTCACCTTAGCCACTGTTCACTGTCACCTCAGTAGTGTTAAGTGGCTAAGGTGACAGTTGAGAGTAGGCAAAATGGCGCGCGTGCTAAGGGGGTGCCGCTGTGAAGATAAATGTTTGCCGTTCGGGTGCGCGCCCTTGACGCCAAGTATATTTCTTTCGTTAGGCGCCATACATTTCGCGCCTATATTATTATCAAGTCCCGAACAGTTTGAAAAAAAAAATTAGGGTAGATGTAACCTTTTGGAGCTCTAAAACAAGGGTTGATGTAATAAATGTGTGTCAGGATAGAGTATAGTGGCTTGCTTGTAATGAATAATAATATTATATGTACTTCGGTGATTTAAAACCTAGATATTATGTGTTAGAATCACATTTATTTTTTATATAGAATCTTTATCACATGGAGGAGGATGTTTTAAATGTTTTTCAATTGATATATAAACTTTGCTATGACGGTGAACTAAGTAATAGTATTTTAAGGGAACAGCTTGCATTTGGCACAACTAAATGCTTTACTCAATGTGTTTTTAAGTATTATTGTGTTTTTAAAATTATCATCCGACTTTCTCGTTTATTAGGTTTTATTTTGTCTCAATATTCAATTAGTAGATATCAGTTTTGATGTTTGAGGTTTGTTGTCATCAAAGAACACTAACTATAGTTCCGTTTAAATAAACGCCAGTTAGTTTTCACCTTGGTGAGAATGTGCCTTATTAGGTGGGGAGGTTTTGTTATGTTTTCCATCATACACTTTTGTCATAAGTATAAATACCTGCGTAACCAGTTTCAGTTATCATTTATTCGTGTTAAGTAAATTAATCACTTATTTTGTCACTACTGCATTAGTTTTGCGTGCGCATAATAGTTTAATCACTTTTTTGTATAACTTATATTTTGTTCGATTATTTAATCATTAGGTAGGTAGCTCCAACAAATTCTTTGAAATTGATTAATTAAATTAGAAATAGTGGACTCAAAGGGAGCCGGTCGTCGCCCGACGACTGATCAAATGAATTAATTGTGTTTAATCTTTTTTAAATAATATTTACTGTATGCATTCAGCTTCTAATATCATCATAGTATTTTGTAAACAGAATAATTTTCAAATCCATGTGATACAAATCTGTAACTGAGAAGCGAAGATTATTATATTACTAGGTAGGTAGGTTTAATAAATTTTCAATTCCATTCAAGAAATCGTGTTTTATTGTTAAACTTCCCCTCCATAACCACAAAATATGTGCATTACTCTTCTTCCTACCGGGAACTTATCCTCAGGAGCAATACAATGATTGAGTAACTGACTTCATAGCTAGGAAATCCAGCCGCAGCCCCCTGATACTTAGTTCATCAATTATTTACAGATGATACAGGTTGTTAGGTTCTGCAATACTTGAGGGTCCGCTGAAGTCATCAACGTAAGCATTTGTGTCATCAATAACAATATACAGGGTGTTAAAAGACCGCCAACAATGCGGGAAACCACGTATTGTCCTCATCATAACGAACATTTTTGCCCAAGGAACTATGCCTGGGAAATCAATGGTTTCCAAGATATTGATGTTCAAAGTTGGACTTTTCAAAAAAATTTTTTTACACAAACGTGTTCTGTATCATGTACTTAACATTTCTTCTCAAGAAGCCATATCAAACTTTGAGTATTTCTTACAAAAAACGACGTTAACATTGCAACCCGCAATGTATTCTAAACATCGGTACATCCAGCGTAAGTAACTTAGGTTTATGTCAACGCTTGTGCAATATGACTTCTTTGCGTGACACGTCCATTGCGTGAGAAAATATTTTCCAAAATGAAAACCTAAAAAACCAAAATAATTTCCCAGCAATAATTTATGGAAAAACGATTTTGCTTGGTCTCTAGTATGCGTGCCTTTCGGGTCTGTCGGCGGTCTTTTAACACCCTGTATGTGAACAGTCTGTCAAAACTGTAAATAAGGTGAGATTGAAACTGCTCAGTTTATCGATACTAACCCCGTGATCATTATTTTCCCATCGATACACCCTGTATAGGAAATATGGTGACAGAAAATAAAAGATGTTTTGATTTTCAATGGTAGTTTATTAAAAAAAAAAAACATTGTAGAGTTCATAAATAAATAAAACAATCTCCATTCACAAACAAAAATTAAAAGCTATTGCGCTGTAATAAAAAAGCTATGCGCCGCAAATACGTGTGACATTTTGTACTGATTTATCTCTCCAGTAAAAGCCTAGTGTTTCATACAGCAGAACAAACGTAACGTGAAAGATCAAGAATGAAAAGTGAATCGACTTTGTAAAAATATAATGTGCAGTAAAGTTTAACAGATCAATAGCAATTCGCATTATTACGATTATAATGCGCGCTGGATGAGAATGGGATGCGACCTTTTGGAGCTGAGACGCGCGCGGTAAGCAAACTCGCGTCGATGCATCCTTGCCACAGCCTTCTTGCACATCCTTGTCAAAGTAAAATAAAGTGCCTATTTTTTCGATTGACTTGGTACTGGTAATAGACCATCACGAAGTATAAACTCCCATCCATCAAAATCCAGTTCACATCAATGGAGCCTATGAAAACTCATTTACGGTTCAGTCGGTCAGGCTGTGGAATGCCTTGCACCAGTCCTACTGTCGGTATCTTTAAAAAGCGGTTGAAAGAGCACTTTCTCTATCGTAACTCCAAGTATTTATATACAGGGCGTCCCACGGATTTGCCACATGGAGGGAAAGTAAATATTGTAGATGGAACATTTTACTGAAAGAAGACATTATTTCAATTTAAAAAATTAAACTGCACTAAATAATTACATGGTTGAACCGGGAATCGAACCCGTTACATGAGAAAAATAATTATAGATAACATAATGTCAGAAATAAAAGGAAGACCATGAATTTTAACATTTACCTGGTTGTATGCAAGAAATCGAGCCGTATCCTGCTTTCCTTTGTATATGTGTTTTCTTACTTACAAGCTTTCCTTTGTACATGTGTTTTATTATCTATTGTCCTCTATTTTGTTTGTGTGTGCAATGAAGTATAAATAAGGTTCCATCCCATTCTCATCGCGCACGGATTATACCTACCTACCTACTGACGGAAGGGAGGCCAATGTTGGGACGGAACTATCAAATATACGTCTGGGTAAAGAGACCATTTAATCTCCAGCGCATTTCTCGAAAAAAGTTCTTTGAAATAAAATATAATAATTATTTTGGTAATTGGCCTAACAGATGTCGCTACGGTCGTCGAATAAATCTTATTTCTAACTTGACACAGACACAGATTTGCTCATGCTCAGTATAAGATTTATTTTACGTTACTAGTAAATAGTAGGTAGCTAGGTACTAATAGCTGCCAGAAAGTACCAAATACAAAGGCCCGGTTTCTGAATTGAGTAGTCCACCTGCAAACAGCGCTATGTTGACTTTTTGTTTTTTTTATTATGGCGGCAATGTTGAAACCGTTAAAAATGGATTCCTCCACATCAATCATTCTCTTCTAAAACTTGCTAAGTTTCCTACAAAACGGCGTTGAATATTGAGTACTCTTGCAAAAGTCGCTATCTTAAATGACGTTCCACCTACAAAAGTTGCTATGTTACTCATTAACTTGCAAACACCGCTATCTTAAAAGTTTTAAGTCACAGATGAGCCTGATTCGTTCACTGACTGCGGTCGTTTTCAATTTGATTCCTCGCTAGCAGACGTTTACATTTTACAAGAATTTTCTACAGAGGGTGACAATGTAGAGGAAGAAACTGATAATAAAAATTCTTTGATGGCTGAAGAAGTAGATTTAAGAGAATATGTTGTAAAAATAATGTTAAATGGGTTCAAAACTATAAAAACAATCATTAAAGCTGTTTATTTCCCAAAACAATGTTATTATTTTCTGTCCTAGTACTATCTCATAATTTTATTTTGGTATATTGCAAAACTATCTATGTTGAATACATACAATTGCAAAACAATATAAACGCAATTGCAAAACTGTCCATCTTATTTTTTTACACTTGCAAAACCAGCTTTGTTAAAAGTACACTTACAAAACTGTCTATCTTCAGATTAAAACTGCCTTTAAAAAAATATCTACAATATTGTAGTTTGATTCTCTGATGAAATCTTAATCGTAATATTGTTAATTTTAAGATATGAGCAATAGATCAAGTTTTTCTCATCTACTTCTTCCGTAAACAGTTTTTTTTAAATTGTGATTATTTTTACTTTTACCACATAGCGCTGTTTGCAGGTGGACTACTCAATTGAGAGTTTTACTAAGCAAATACTTAGGTATCGTTCTGTCACGCTCTTTTGTGACAAATCCCATTCTGCAGAGACAGAACGATTCTTGTGTATTTGCTTAGTGAATTTCTCAATTCAGAAATCGGCAGTAAGTAGCTAGTGTTGGTGAAAATATCATTGACCTCAAGAGAATGTGTTCTCTAGAAAAGATTGCAAGAAAGAAAAGATACCTACACCAACAAAACAGTGAATATAATAATTATTACTTACAATATCTGTTACATTTTAGTAACGCTATAAATAGTCATGGGTCATTCATACCAAGAAAAAGGTAGATTTAAAGAACTTTTGGACATCATGCTTTTCTTTTATTCCAATAGAAAATAATTATATTGAGAGCCACTTGGTTATATATTAGAAGGTTTATATTAGAATCCGGCAAAGGTGTGATACATCAACAGCAACTGTCAAGGAGTATTGCTTTACAAAAAGGTAGGTAGGTATTTAAACTTAGTTTGCCATTATAATAAGAATAAGAAAATAGCTGTTAGAAAAACAGTTAAGACGAGCCTACATGAGCAAATGAGCAAAACCTTATTCTTAAATTTATTTAAAGAGTTTGTCAAACTCAATAATACAATATTCTCATCAATATTTGGCTTTAGAATCTACGAGAGCATCAAATACTATATTTAAAGGTTCATATCTTTATTCTGTAGGTATCACTAGGACAAATTATGCATTTCATACATGTGAACCAGAAAGTGTAAATATCGTCCAAACTTTACAGATATAACTCTTCATCTATAATATTATTACTTTCTGATTCACCCTTTTAATAAATATTCTCATAATAATAATGTGATTCTTAACCTTAATAAAGCTTAACTGTATGGTCAAAATATTGCAACATTTCACACTAACCCAGAAACGAACACTGAAATAAAAGATGGCTCCACCTTCTCAAGTAGCAAAGTTACATAAGTTTTTACTTTTCACCAAAGTAATTTGAATAAAAAGCTACGAAAGTGACGCTTTTTTTTTGTAAATTATTGTGACAAAATAAGCTTATCTACTCAATTATCTCTGTTGAGGCACGCTATAAGTTGAATTAACCATTTTTTTATACTATAAATAATCTCTAGGCTTTCGTCAAGCATGACGCTTTAATATAGTTCTTAAACCTATAGAGCTAAGCTAAGATTCAGAGTGGCTACTGAAGCTACAAAAATAACTTCTCTTCTATACTACAGTGCGTAACGAAGACATAGAATCAGTGCGTCACTTCGGATCGAGTCATCATATTATTTAACTTTTGAATCTATCGCGATCCCTTTCAATGTTATTACTGATATTATGATCGTGATTGCAACTTTAGAATGGAATTGTCTGAGTTTTAAATCACAATCGCTAACAGAACGGATGAGTTAAAACGCCATATAAAATAAATGATATTGAGTGAACGATTTGCTATTTTCTTCACTCAATATCCTTCAAAATCAAGTCGCAATCCCTATCCTTATCCCAAACGCTTTCAATGAAAGTTTGTGTCAAATAAATGCAGTCTGAAGTCCGTCAGTACCTTCAAACGTCAATTTGAAAAGGATCGCGATAGATTTAAAAGTTACACAAATACACCCCTGTTTATACGCGTCTGTCACTCCCGCCCGCGTAAATAATTACCGTAAATCGTCAATGACCGAAATTGCCTCTGCTCGGCGTGCGGACTTTAGGCTCAAGCCTTATTTCCATTAAAATTTTTAAAGTAGGTAACCTATTTGAGTGTCCTCAACTTAAATTACAAAAACAATGTATTCTAGGCAAATTGGCAGTTATTTTTATTAATTGTAATTGCTTATCGTGAGGTTGTCGTGTTGAAAATGACTCAGAATGTATAATTTTAAAAACAAGTAAGTAATTTTTAATTTAATACTCTAAAAAATATAGATCTGCTGGTGTAGCATGAGAATGGGTTAGACCGTATCTATGGGTTTATAACTACATCTATCCCACTTTATGTAAACTAAAAGAGTGAGATAGACATAGTTATAAACCCATGGATACGACCTAACCCAGGTGTTACACTAACTAGACTCTATATTCTGCCCCTACCCTTGATGCTATATTTTTCAATATGGTGTAATTTTCAAAATTCACTTTTATATTATTATTGTACAAAATAGCATTTGAATAAACATTACAAATTATATAAAAGCAACGCATGACTTAGCGAATTCAAAGATAAATTAATTTTAAAAAACTTAGTCAACATAAACGCAATAGCGTCAAGGGTAACTGGTATTTGGTCGCTTCGAAGTTTGTTTCTTATTCTGAATCGAGAGCAGATAGAGTTTTAGATTTTGAGGGTAACACAAGAACAAGTTTATTCCATAGAATTTATAAAATTTATATAGAGAGCAAAATTAATCCTCAGATAAAAGATGGGGTCAAATAGATAGGCCGACTAGATTAAAATAAAAATAAAGTATCTGCTTTTTGTTTTAATCTACTAAATAAAATAAATGCATAAGTAAAGTATTTCATTACATTCTAGGCCTAAAATGCCATGAAACAATAGATTTGATATTACTGTACATGTCCTAACCTAACGTCCAATAAGTAGAGCTTCCTATAATCTTTCGACGGGCAAGCAAAAGTGCCCCATAACCCCCATACAATTACGATCGTTGTCCTTTCAAATTACACTTGTTTACCATGGCAAGATCTCTGATTTAATTCCAGTCTACAATCATTACTTATCAACAAGGATCGGAAATTTCGCGTCGACGAGCGTTTTCGTCGCGCGTAGAGTAACGCCATTTTGCTTTACGCAATGAAATAAAGCAAGATGGCACACCTGGCGCGAGTCGAAAACGTTGGTCGACGCGTTACGCTGCCGGCGCCGAATCAGTCATGCATGACTTCTCATGACCGCAAAGATCGGGCTTAATTGTCTAACTTTTGAATCAATCGCGATTCCTTTTAATGGTATCGGGATCGTGAGCGTGATTGCGACTAGAATGGAATTGTCTAAGTTTTAAATCACAATCGCTAACACTAACAGCATTAAGTGAATGATTTTGCTATTTTCTTCATTCAAAATCGAGTCGCAATCCCTATCCCTATCTCTATCGCTTTCAATGACAGTTTGTGTCAAATAAATGCACTGTGAAGTTTGTCAGCGCCCTTCAAACGTCAAATTGAAAGGGATCGCGATGGATACAAAAGTTACATAATTAAGCTCATCAATCCTTATTTTATCACTTACGAGTACGTGCTTATAACAAAGCGACATAGGCTTTATGCATGCTGTCACACAAAAGCCTTACGCGATTATAAGCTTTATTATTGACTACGCTAGGTTCAACCGTACTTTAGAGAGCATTGAATGTGTTATTGTCGAAATGGTGTGTTCTTTTGACAAGTTATTTGAGCCTCTTTAAACAATTTTAGATCAAATTGGTCAGTCAATTATGGTTGGATGAAGAAAGAGAGCTGTTCAGACCAACATTAGAGCTTCTTTATTGCTATTGTCAAACGCATAAATGCTTTTGAGATGTGGTGCTGGAGGAGAATGTTGGACGATGTAGATTTCACCTCTATTCCGTGCGATGTAGGATGTGGTTTAGAACTTCTGTCTAATTCCTCTGGTGTACCAGAGGGTAGGGCTGGCTAGCGAAATGTCACCTCTAGTCCGTGCGCAGTTGGGTATCTTTTGAGCTGAAGTGCCCTCTCTCGTCCAGGGGCCTTACCCTGTAACGCAATGGTGCCAAAATGGGCTCCCAGTTGACGACCAGCCCGCCTCGCAGTTCCTCCTCTATTCCGTGCGATAAAGGGTATATTTTAAAAACGGAAGTCCCCTCGTCCAGTTTGCTGTCCACAGGAATGTCACCTCTATTCCGCGGAGTGTAGGGTGTAGTTTAGACCGAGGTGCCCCGCTCGTCCAGGGTAACATCCTCTGGGCTGGCGAGGTCTGCCCGCAGCCGCACGCCGCGCCCGGTGAGCGTCCAGCGACACAGAGCACGCTCCGCGCTCGGGGATACTCTGTGGACAAGTGCACAGGCTACTTTAGATGAAGAAAAGTAACATTTTAAACATTTATAACTAACTAACTAAGGCCTTTGCATCCAGTGGCACCTTCACTCACACTACAGGGTGCACTCTAAGTCGATAGCGGAACTTCAAAAAACTTGTACTAGGTGGCGACCGAAATGGAACGAAAAAAATCTCAGCTGTTTCATACATTTGGCGCAGTACTGAGTCAACCTTTTGTATGGAACAGCTGATATTTTTCTCACTCCATTTTTTTCGCCACCTAGTACAAGTTGTTTGTATTGATCAGTAGATAGCCCACTTAAAGTTCCGCTATTGACTTAGAGTGCACACTGTAGATGTGTGAAGAGACCACTCGGCGTTGCAGTGCCTGGGACATTGTTTTAGATGGAGTAGACTTGCCGCTAACGGCGAAGGAAAACATCGTGAGGAAACCCGCGGCTCAGTTGGCTCCACACGTATTGACCTGTATTTCCTGTGGTCTAGGTCGACTAAGCTGTCAGGATGGTAAACATTTATAATAAGTTGAAAAAAATCACTCGGGACAGGACTTTAACCCGCAACCTCTTGCATACCGTGCGGGACAGGACTTTAACCAGCAACCTCTTGCATACCGTGCGGGACAGGACTTTAACCAGCAACCTCTTGCATACCGTGCGGGACAGGACTTTAACCCGCAACCTCTTGCATACCGTGCGGGACAGGACTTTAACCAGCAACCTCTTGCATACCGTGCGGGACAGGACTTTAACCCGCAACCTCTTGCATACCGTGCGGGACAGGACTTTAACCCGCAACCTCTTGCATACCGTGCGGGACAGGACTTTAACCAGCAACCTCTTGCATACCGTGCGGGACAGGACTTTAACCCGCAACCTCTTGCATACCGTGCGGGACAGGACTTTAACCAGCAACCTCTTGCATACCGTGCGGGACAGGACTTTAACCCGCAACCTCTTGCATACCGTGCGGGACAGGACTTTAACCAGCAACCTCTTGCATACCGTGCGGGACAGGACTTTAACCCGCAACCTCTTGCATACCGTGCGGGACAGGACTTTAACCCGCAACCTCTTGCATACCGTGCGGGACAGGACTTTAACCCGCAACCTCTTGCATACCGTGCGGGACAGGACTTTAACCCGCAACCTCTTGCATACCGTGCGGGACAGGACTTTAACCAGCAACCTCTTGCATACCGTGCGGGACAGGACTTTAACCCGCAACCTCTTGCATACCGTGCGGGACAGGACTTTAACCCGCAACCTCTTGCATACCGTGCAGGACAGGACTTTAACCAGCAACCTCTTGCATACCGTGCGGGACAGGACTTTAACCCGCAACCTCTTGCATACCGTGCGGGACAGGACTTTAACCAGCAACCTCTTGCATACCGTGCGGGACAGGACTTTAACCCGCAACCTCTTGCATACCGTGCGGGACAGGACTTTAACCAGCAACCTCTTGCATACCGTGCGGGACAGGACTTTAACCAGCAACCTCTTGCATACCATGCGGGACAGGACTTTAACCCGCAACCTCTTGCATACCGTGCGGGACAGGACTTTAACCCGCAACCTCTTGCATACCGTGCGGGACAGGACTTTAACCAGCAACCTCTTGCATACCATGCGGGACAGGACTTTAACCCGCAACCTCTTGCATACCGTGCGGGACAGGACTTTAACCCGCAACCTCTTGCATACCGTGCGGGACAGGACTTTAACCCGCAACCTCTTGCATACCGTGCGGGACAGGACTTTAACCCGCAACCTCTTGCATACCGTGCGGGACAGGACTTTAACCAGCAACCTCTTGCATACCGTGCGGGACAGGACTTTAACCCGCAACCTCTTGCATACCGTGCGGGACAGGACTTTAACCCGCAACCTCTTGCATACCGTGCGGGACAGGACTTTAACCCGCAACCTCTTGCATACCGTGCAAGCGCTCTACCAATTAATTGAGCTACCGAGTCAAGTAACTGTCTACACTACCCAATGCGTTCAAAGATGAACGCATTGGGTGGTGTAGATTAGTGCAAACTGATCACACCAGATAGCGCCACCCGCCCAGTAGACGGAAACCAGTTAAAGAAAAATTTTAAATGATTCAAAATGGCTGACAGTATCCTGTGGTGACTGGGTATGGTGAACAGTACGTGTGTAAAGTTACCTGCAAGCTGCTCGGTCCTCTGGCTCCTCAACCCTCTCAGGCTCTGGCTCGTCATCAATGTCGTCCAGAGTGCCTTCGCTCGCGCCCTCACTGGCGCCCTCTTCGCTGCCACCGCCGCGGTAGCGCTCAACTCCTAGAGAAAAGGAAAAAAAACGTTGTCAAGACCCTTTCTTCTCTATGGTTCAAATGCAGTGTTTTCGACCTTTTTTACAACACGACCCTTTACAGTGGAAAAAAAACCTTTCGCGACCGCCTACCAGGGTTTTGTCATTTAAGTACACCTTTAGTAAGACCATAAACGCAACCCTCAAAAACCCTCCTAAAGAAGCTGTCCCCTTTCATACAAAAATAGAATCATCAAAAACGGACCGATTTTGATGATTCTATTCTATGTATACCTAGAAAAATGTTCTGAGGTAAAAAACATAAAAAATACATACGGGCCGTATTGAGTACATGCTCCTTTTTTAAAGTATGTTAAAAAGGCATTAAGACGACATGCGTCTCACAACTAGCGCCGCCAATGAAAAAAAAATCATATCTTCTTTTTGGATGCGTTTTTAGCAAAAAACGCTCCTGCGATTTCTCGACGCAAGGCTTAACTATTTTTAGGACCTAAGGTTTGGATTCAAGGATGGGATTTCCTACGAATGCAATCGATTCTCGCCAAAAGTGGCCACTTTTGGCGAGAATCGATTGCATTCTTAAGTTCTAGGATCTGGAATCCAAACCTTAGGTCCTAAAAAAAGGTAAGCCTCGCATTGAGAAATCGCAGGAACGTTTTTTGCAAAAGACGCTCCCAAAAAGAAGATATGATTTTTTTTTCATTGGCGGCGCTAGTTGTGAGACGTATGTCGTCTAAAAGTTGAAGAATTGTCTGTGTACGAGCGAGCACCCTCGACATTTTTATGTAAACCGACCATACTATAGATAGAGGGAGTCATTATTGTGTGTCCACACTATAATGACTGATACATGCTGACGCAGCTAACTGCCCGCTCCACACCCATTATTTATATTTTAGTACTGTAGTAAAGGAAAACTTCACTTGTGATGCACAGAGATGAGACTTTTATTATTGCAAATGAGTTACAACAGGTGACGTGACTGGGGGCGACTCCACAGGCTGGAGAAAAATGAAAATGAAAAAATGAAAAAATATTTATTCATACTTAAGAAAATATGTCACAGACAGCTATCTTTACATAATAATTGTTTTGTAAGTTTATTCACATGAAGAGGTTGCAAACGACTGTCCGGACCCATAAAATTGTTGCCCTGACTACCAAACTAGGTTGCCCTGTATCATGGCAGTCAGTGATTCCACCGTCTTGGTAAATAAAGCATGAGATAAAAGAAATCACGAAAAGAAAACAAATTAAAATATAAAGTAAAATATTATAAAACCTACCTAAATATTGCATGCTTACCGGCACGGCGGTAATAGATAAATATAGATAAATAATGGATTAATAATAATATGGATAAATAATATGAATAAATAAATGTATTTAGTATCGTATTTACATACGTGCCAAGTGCCTACATAAGTAAATATTTTAACAAATAGTTTATTCGTGGTAGAAGGTGGGATGCTCCACGTGGATGGCCACGGCCGGAGTCTGAGGAAGGGCGGCTCCACGTGGATAGCCACGGCAGGAGCCAGGAGTTGGTGTAACACGCGAAGGTTTGGTGATGAAGGGCGCGCTCCACATGGATAACCACGGCAGGAGACAGGAGACCAGAACCACACAAGGGTAGCCGCGGCAGTGGACTAGTGAAGGGCGGACTCCACGTGGATGGCCACGGCAGGAGCCCAGGAGGTGAGGGTGGGTAGGTAGGAGAGTTGTTCCGTTCGCGGATGGCCGCGGTGGAATGAATTTCAGAGCTCGAGATCTTGCTTATAAAAGCCGTCGGCTGTGGTGGTGTGCGTCTAGACACGCTGCCGCTAGTGTGCTCGCCATGGATGCGTTCCAGTTCAAGATGTTGGTTTTTTTATGACGGTGTTCCGTGTTACAGTACACAATAAACCAGGAACGAGGACTGCCACGTAAACCAATCTTTGATTTCTATAACCCCGTGATCCCGTCAACCCCTAACCTACTCAACCTCAATGTAGCTGAGCCCTAAAGGCTAGTTCGGACTAGGCTAGTATTTTAGTCTAGTAGCGAGTAATTTAGTAGCTAAAAGTGTCTGAACACCAATAATTTAGTCGATTAGGTTAGTAAGTAATTAAGTCGAGTCGATCCACTTAATTCTATTTTTTTTAGGCGAGTAGGACCTCCCACCACGCGTCCATGTTCATAGTTCACCGACTAAACAAGTGCGAACATGTCGATTTTAGTCGAGTTTATTAGTGGACGGAAAAATTTATTGCGCTGAAGGCTGTTCATCTTGGAAAACACCACACACTTGTAAACTGTACTCGAGCAAAAGTGCGAATGATTTTTGGGCAGTAGCGAGTATTTTAGCTACTAAATTACTCGCTACTGGACTTTATCTTTTTTTTTTTTTAACTTACCTCGTCTATCGTCACAGTCGGGCGCGTCCTCTAAACTCCGCAATATCTCGGCACACAGCTCCGAGTCGAGTGGTACGGGCGAGTCAGACTCTCTGCGAAATAAGATAAGATAAAAAAAAATAAATTAACAAACCACATTTTACAGATAATTTACAGTTTCAGTCATGAAAGGGGGGGGGGGGGGGGGCTTGAGCCCCTTAGCCCCTACCCCTAAATCCGCACACGGTTACAGTGCAGTACAGTAATGATTATCTGTAAACGTAGTAAATAAGACAACACTCGACGCTTACTCTTTCGTCTTTCGTCCGTAACTGAATAGAGTGCACGCGTGTAAGCGTCTACGTGCTGTCTTGTGTACACTGCCTGTACAAGTTATACTTAAGCGCGCCCAAAAAATCTATTTCAATCTTAAAGAATCTCAATAAAGCCACCTTGCGCTGCCACTCGCGGTAGGAGTGCTACTTTGCGTAATACCCCGGCAGAAAAGCTCATTTACCCCTACGGGGATAATTAAGGTTAGAAGCCACTGGTTTAGAGGGATCGTTAAAAATCCTTGTACTCACCTGTTATGTAGCACAAGCGCGACGGCGGCCGGGTGCGGCACGGGCGGGTGCGGCGCGGCGCGCGGACTGAACGCGCCAACATCCAGCGCGGGCGGCGGCACCCGTGGTAGCGGCACTCCGCCCCATTCACACCACGCGCCTGGACAGTGAATAATTAAATAGTTAATCTCCGATGAGATGGACCAACCTGGTAGTGGCAGGAAAATAATGGATGAGATAAGACCAAGACCGTAAAGAATGGACTGCAATGGAAGATACCTACACTCAGCATTGGGTGGCTATAGGTTGAAGAAGAAAAATATGATTTAGGCATTAGCGCCGCAAATGAAAAAAAAAAATCTTTTTGGATACATTTTTTTGCTAAAAACGAGCCGTCAAATGAGAATACCTAGGCTTCACTATTTTAGGACCTAAGGTCTAGTATCACGCACCAGACAAGTAGCCGTTTTTTTTTTGTGCAGCAGCAAGAAACTGAAGTCAGGCGGCGCGTCGTCACGGTGTACTCTAG